>CM052700.1:45897976-45922757 GCA_028551405.1 Uromys caudimaculatus
GATGTTGCTGTAGGAAAGTCCCTACTACTGCTTTTTCACTCATAATGACAACTCAGTAACTAAACCAAAAAGTACCATCATGGTCAGTGTGGTGAGACAGAATTCTGACAGAGAAGAACACAGTCAGTTCCTAGGTCAAATGTATCTTGAAGACTAGGGAAGGAAATTGAATTATTCAACAGAGAAGGCCCTGGCTAATCCCCAGTGAAAATCATGCAGCTTTCTGTTGAGCCCAACAGATTGTACTGTTATTTCTCTCTGGCTTTTCAGTTTACTTAAAGCATTGTTTCTGGTGGTCGCCAAGACGTGCTAGGACTTGGAGAGAGGGTAGAATAGAGAGCTTAGGATGTAGACTTAGCAATATGACCAGAGGTCGGAAGCAATCTCCATATGCCTGCTTGCCTACCTGGGCTAATCCTATATATTCACAGTACTGTTAAGAGACTAATGAGCTACAATTTGCCAAGTTTTCAACCTGTCACCAGATATGGCTACAATCAGTTCCAGAAGCCAGTGAAGCCGTCTTGCCTTCCTCCATATCATCAAAGTAATTCCTACCAACATTATAAGCCATAGCCAGGAGGTCTGCAATGGATGTGTGCTATCAGCTCATATGTAGCCACATCACTTGAGGGGTTGAACATGGCTATCTTATTCTTTAGAAGCTTCTAGGGTTACTCAATCTAAGAAAGATACTAGCTACTATAAGTAGCCAACTGCCTGGGCTCCAATCCTGATAATGCCTCAGCCTTTTATGACTTTACCAGACCTATCTAAGTCCTCCATGCCTGTCCATACATCTGTTAAATGGGGGTGCTAACAACAGCCTCACAGAAAAGGGATGAGAGCAGCATCCTGCATCTGTGGTATTCAGTACCGCAGTCCCATGCTAAACAGGAGTGTGATTGTAATGAGGGTCTGGGGGAGACAAGGCCCAGCCAGAATGCAGCAGCCATGTCTACAAGAATCTTGGTCAATGTTCTCAAAGCACAACGGGCAGCAAGGGGGAGATTCTGAGGACTCAGCAGCAATGTTGTTCAACCTTTCCTCATCAGTGAGCCTGAGACCTTTCAGGTGTCCCTCCTCCTGTCTGTTCCTCTTCTGCCTCGATTTCCCAAAACTTTAACAGACACACTCACACTGAAGCTGTGGAGAGCAACAAATAACTGTGGCATCTATGGTGTATGTGTGTGTGTGTGTGTGTGTGTGTGTGTGTGTGTGTGTGTGTGTGTGTGTGTGTGTGTGTAGATGTCACATGTCATACCTGTTGTATCCATGGAGGCCAGAAGAGGATGTCAGGAGTACTGCTCCATCGCTCTGTGTTTTTCCTTTGAGATATTGGACAGTGAGAGACAATGGTCTCTAGGTGAATCTGGGTGAAGCTAATAGTCGTCAAGTCCAAGGATCACCCTGTCTCTGCCTACCCATGACCAAGAGTTACAGTCATATATATAGTTACTCCCAGCTTTGTATGTGTTATCCTTGGTTTTAAACTTAGGTCCACATGCTTGCACCTCAAGCACTCTCACCCCTGACCCATGTCCTAACCCTGGACATTTTTGCTCTCTAAGAACCAGTTTTGTTTCCCTTCATGGTATGATGCTACCCTTGTTGAGGATGTATGCTCTATAGGCCTCGTCGCATTAAAGGGAACTCACAATGTAGAGGTCACTAAACACCCCCTCCCTGGTACTGGCCCTCGCCCTGAGACCCATCCTTAGTACTTTCCTTACACTATTGCCCCTACCCCAACTAGTAGGGAATTGTGATAAAAGGAAGCAGACTGCATCTTCCTTTGACACAAGAACATGAGAAACAGGGAGCTGGCACCTCCTCTCACTCAAGACACCTGCAGGGACTCCAGGTGGCTCATGGAGCAGAACTAAAGACCTGTCTACTCTAAGCTAAGCTGCTGTGTGGTTAACATATTCACCAGGCGAAACTGCCCCCAGCTAGCCCCAATCTGAAGAAACCAAAGGGAAATCTAAGATTCTAATCAAAGTCCTCGGCCCTATTAACCCCCAGGTCACATTAAAAAAACAAAAACAAAAACAAAACAAACAAACAAAAACTGATCTTGAGGTCATAAAAGGAGAATCCCATCCTTTTTTTTTTTTTTTTTTCTGACATCACCAGGTAAAAGAGCAACTAGAGTTAATGTTTTGATATTTTGAGAAAAATAAAATTAATTTGTAAGGCTGGATATTTTGTTGTGGATAGTAATGTAATTACTATTGTTGTTTAATACTTACATAACAAATATAAACAGGAAGGCCTTGTCAAGCAAACACTGAATTGCTAATTACTCATCACAGAAGCCATGGAGACAGAGACAAGGAGAACAGAGATATGGCCGGTGCCTTTAAGACAGCTCAGTGGAACACCTTCTTGGGCTAGCCCTGACATTAGCAACTTCCTATTCACAGGGGTTCCCAAGCAATATGGGACATGAATGACTCCCAGGTGGTGCCAAGCAAGCTGGCACTTGTTCACACCAGACCCATCAACTGGCTTTGGAGACAATGGAGAATCCCCACTCAGCCCAGAGAAGAGTAGGAAATTGTGAAGTCTCAAAAGTAGACACAACGTAGAGGAAATACCCAGGGCCATATCCACGTGCCCAGCACTGCCTATTGCATCTAGTTAAGCTGTGCTTCTGTGCAAGGCAGTGATGGCACTGGAAAGGGGAAATGGCAGAAAGGCCACTGTTCCTACAGGAAGCAGGACAACTTAGAAGCCATGGCTTCCTGGTGGATTTTTACCCCCAGCTGTGGAAATGTATTGGAAGATAACAAGTGCAGTCTCCAATTTCTAAAAATCACTGAGTAGGTCTTAAAAGTCGGGAAAATTACCTTTTGAGTAACAATGAACAAGTCTAAGACCTCTCTAGGGAGGCAAAGTCCCTGTGGGGGGGGGGGGCTGTTTGTAAAAGGAAACAGAGTCTCCTCCCTCCAAATAATGACATAGTCTTGAAAACATACAGTTTTATGCAAAATCACAAGGACCCCAATATTTATGAAACTCTCTGAAATGGAGGCTTACAGTCCATGTATGTCACACTGACTGGCAGCTTAAATGTATGGAGGATTACTCGGATGTGGCAGGTCATATCTTCTGGGGACAGCTACGGATCCCAACTCAGGAGACCAACGCAAGCTGATCTGAAAGAGGCCAGGTCTTTCCTGCCTTGAACATCCACCTTGATGAGATTCAGGTTTCTCAATACTAGCTAAACAACTCAGGAACAAAAGTTAAATGTCGGGTTTGAGATATAGCTAATGTGCTTACATACCATGCCCAACGCACTAGTTTCTAGGGAGCACTCACAAGAGTTTCTGCTTAAATGTGCAGAGTATTAACGAGATAACCACCTCTAAGTGCCCAGGTTAAGTCTGCAACATTCGGGGTCCTGGAAAATGCATGCCTAGGTTTGATGAACAGAAAACATTATAATTGGTAAGCAATTTGCCCAATCCCTGAAATGATCTGGAAAAAAACGAGAACTAATTAAAATGAATTCCTTCAAACTCAATAATATACTAAAGTAATAATTCAAAAGAATTATTTTTTCATCTCTCAACACTTCCTATAAAACAGAGAAGGGAAACTTTAATGTACAGCAGAAAGAACAGCTAGCCTTCAGATCTTTAAACTTAACAGAAAGAAGGGAGAGAGCCGGGACGAGGAGCTTACAAGTTTCCCAACAGAGAAATGAATATCAATTATAAACTACTACTGTGCTCCACACTGCCTGGGTCTGTGGAGAAGATGACAGGGAATTAAACTGAAGAATTTGACAGACTCAGATCACAGTAGCAGCTTCTCCAACAGACAGAGAGATGAGCCAGTGACAGGGGAGGCTCAGTTAGTGTGTGAACACCAAGTCCGTCCATCCGTGTGTGTGTGTGTGTGTGTGTGTGTGTGTGTGTGTGTGTGTGTGTGTGTGTGTGTGTGTCTCCATCCCCATTCTGACTGTAATACTTCTGTAGATGTGAGGCCCACCATGGCTAAAGTTCTGTCCCTGGTGACTCTGATTTTATGTACATCAGGTTTAGCCTTAGTTCTTATGGCTCACCTGCTGACAAAGTCTACCTATAGAAGAAAGTGCCCCATGCCCCATAAACAGTTCTTAGCAAATTTTTTCATTCACAATTTGAAACACAGAATGTGCTCACAACTGTGAAAACTCTATCACTATTTATGGTAAAGAAGCCTCCTTGAGTTACCATCTCAAATTGCTAAGCTTGTTCTTAAGAAACCAAGTGAACACCTCATTAATGTGCAAAGACCCACAATAAGACCCAACACTCCATGCTATACAATATGAAAATCAATGTAAGAATTAAATGCACAAATTAATGAAATCAATATAGAATACAGAGGCTACAGAATGGCGTGTACTGGGGAAGAAATGATGGGAATTTCCACTCTCTAATAGGAATTCCAATGAATCCAAAGTTTTCAGATGTCAACAATTTTTAAACATGCTTCATAGAGTTCCCTTGTTCAAGCAAAATGCTGCCAGAGAAAGTGATTAATCTGAAAACACTGATTTTTACTTGTCAAAATGAGCAGTTCAATTTCTGATAGTGGGTTACTGGTGACAGGACTTTGTGTGTTTATGAAATTTAGACTTTGGCCTTTCTTCCAGCGTGTTTGTAAGAACGCTCTGGAAAACGGAGAGACATAATGGCCATTCTCCACCTCCACAGCTGCCTGCCTTCACTGAGAAGTGGGTACGCACTGGCTCTGCCACTCCAAGCTATAAAAATGAAATCAACAATTTACTAAGGCCATACTGTCAGAAAAATGTGATCAGTGCAGTATATCACATCAGAATGCATACAATTAGCCTATGTTTGCATTACAAATGTTTTGGAAATATATAAAATTGTCCAAGATTGATCAAATCAACTATTTCTCTATAACCATTTACTTTATGAAAATGTGTTCTATGATTTAAAAGTCACAAAAGAGAAAAGAAAAGAACATGTGGTGTGTGTGTGTGTGTGTGTGTGTGTGTGTGTGTGTGTGTGTGTGTGTGTGTGTGTGTGTATGAAGCCCTTTTTCATTCAGTATTCCATACTTTAGACTTAGGAAACTATTTTTATAAAGTGTGAAGTCAAACATTCTCAAGAAATCACCAATAGGAAACTTGCCCTAACACTGACGTTTGAATGTCTTACAATATTACTTCGGATGAATGAAATCCTGTTTTAATTTGGTCTTTGGCTTAAAAGTACCTAAGGTTGTCTAAATGGCTATCAGCTCCAGACAGCCTGTTAGGCCAACAAGTCCTTCTCATTCATGGGACATGACTGACTCTCTTATACAGCCCAAGGAGATACCTCTATTTAACACTCTCCAGTTAAACAGAGGTAACAACTGTTCAGAGCAACAATAAACAAATTTAACCGGTGGCTCTCTTGGCCAGGTCATGTCTTCTAACTTTTATAACTTATTTTCGCTTTAACTTAGGGCATTTTTCTGGCACTCTTTAGTTGTGGGGAGACTGCAGTTCAATCCAATGTTACCAGGATAAGCAGATTATAGGGGAATATACATAAATTATTCAAATTATTATAAATTTATAAATATTAAATTATTATTATTCAATATAAATGTCAATTATAATAAGGCTAAAAATTAATATTCTAAACATTTAGAAATTATACAAATTTTTGAATAATATGAAATGATATTTCCACACATTCATTTTGTGGTGAATTCTCTACCACCCTGTATAACTACTCTTATAGGAAAATTCATTTCAGGTAAATACACTTCAATACAATTAAGCATTACCTTCAAATTGGAAGTAAACCACTCTACTCAAATCCATGTTACTGCCTCTAAAAATTGTTTTTTTAGTTACCAAAGGTAAGATTATGGTTTATAAAACAGATATTCTTCTCTGCAACTTGTTATTATAAAAGTCACAGTGCTTAAATAAAGTATAAACAAAATGACCACGGCTCTTGCAAACAGAAGACAACAATTAAATCGTATATCTGTTACAACTTACATAGGAACAATTGGCTCTATTCGAGCAGAGCAGAGAGATTTCATGTAGAGTTTATTCTATAGCTAAAAGCTGTTTTTTACTTGATTGCGGATGGCAGAAGAATAAAAGAGTCATAATTGTGGCAATATTCAGAATCTTGGTCATATTAAAGTAAAATTTTATGCAAAACCAGTTGGGTCATTTTTCTTTAGCAAAATTTCAACTGGTTTCTCTATCAAAAAGTTCTGCGATAGGGTCGTTAAATTTTAAAATCTTTGTAAATAACTATGCGCTGCTTTAAAGTTGGATTTTAAAAAGTTTCTTTCCTCACGGAAAAGATCACAGACAGATCCTGAGTGTTGCACATTGCTCCTGTTTATTTTAATAATAAACTTTAAGTAGGGGCGAAGGAAGCTTTTTTTTTTTAAGCACAAGAATAAAAGCAAAGACCAACAATGAATTTGCAGCATGTGGAGTTCACATTGCTTAATGAACGGGAACACTTGGCTCTTCAGAATGGCCCAATTAGATGATTGGGTAAAAGTAAATAAAATGTATAGACATTTCCCTACTTCTAGTCATATTTATAAATTGAAATGTTTATGAAACAGGGCAACTCCCCATGTGGCATGGAAGACAAAGCAGGAGACAGAGCTCTATGCTGAGACCTGCTTCAACTTCCTCTAGTAATTAGGAAGCTATGTGTCTCTGCTCGAAGGATGCTAACAAGCTCCTGCAGTTTTCACTCTAGCAAGAAGAAATCAAAGAGACCCAAAGCAGACAGCTCACTTCAGTAAAGGGATTATGAAGTCTGGTTATTAAGGCACAGACAGAACGCTTGACCACAGTTCTCTTTCTGAAGAGACTTTCTGAAACAATTAGCTTCTAGGGCCAGCAGCATTTGCTAACTGAAGAACAAAGTTAAAGTGTGGCCTGGAGTGCATTTATGAAGACACACACATGAATTTCTAGAGGAGGACTCTTTCAGGTAACTCTTAGGCATGAAACCATTTCCAAAAGAAAGAAAGAGAAAGGTTCTTTGTTATAACCAACATCAGATCTCATTTTGAATTGGTCATGAAAATGTTGACTGTTCCGCCATTCACAGGCTGCCATAATATTTACGGTTAGTTCCAATACTTCTTTTAAAATTCAAAGCCTTATAGGAACCACTGGAAGGGATGCTTATAAATAAGACTAATAGCAATGCAAGCAAAGACACAGTCCAGTGAATGTGACACCTAGAGTGTGGAGAAGGGACAGGCTCAGTCCAAACACAAGGGCAACACTCACATACCTTAAGGACTTCCATCGGCACCTGGGTGGCAGAGGGAAGGGTGGTGGGCACGCTGACGTTTATGGCTGGTGTCTGACTCACGGCCACTCTCTGTTGCATGAACTGGGCTGCCTGCAGCTTCTGCTGCTGCTCCCTGCGCTCCTGCTCCTGCATCTGCTCACGCATGAGTTGCTGGCGTAGCAAGATGCGTGATGTCATAGTGGAGGAGCTTAACGGAGGCTTGGAGGCCCCAGAATGCTCTGCAGAACTGCTGTGGGGAAACCAGAAGGCACACAGCATTTAGTATCCTGATGAGAACCATCACCTGCATCGCGGGGTATCCTAAATGCCACCAAACTAGGAGGTGAGTCTGCACAGATATAATCAAGGCATGGCACTCCATGTAATTGAAAATCAAGAGGTGACAGGATTCTAGTCATTAGGAGTTGAATTAAAATAAGTTAGGCTGATTGCATCTAGGGATTTTTATCAAATCACTTACTTCTTTCTGAAACCTTATGCCACACATGGTTCATCACCACTGAATATAATGCCAATATAATCAACAACTAGAAGCCATTGGTCTCAATGGCACCCAACTCTCTACAGATAAAAAACAAATTACTTGATTTGCTTTTTTTTAAAAAAAAGAAAAAATAGCTCAGTCTAAACAACCAATGACTCCTATATGTTATCTAAATTCCTTGAAGATGTCTAATATGGTTGCTAGTAAGGAAACACTATTATGGGAAAGGTATGGAAGACGAGATAACCCAAATCGTTAACAGATCTAGACCAGATATGGACATTGTACCCTACCCTTATCCAAAGACAAAGGGACAGAAGAGAAGCTGAAGTGACAACCCAACTCTTCCTCCTGGTTTTCTTTGTGTGTCTTTCCTTGCGTCCCATCTGGGCATGCCCATGGCATCGGGGTTCTGTCTTTTCCCCATGAGATCTACTTCTAAAGGCCAGGGACTCTCTCTGTTCACCATTAACGGCTTAAATGACAATCGGTAGGTAAGAATAAAAGCATTCCTGTTTTCCCTAGGTGTGGCTTTAGGTTGCTTATCTTGCCAACTCTGTGCTATGAACAAATAATAAACCTCTTTCTGCCTGGGTTTCCATACCTGGAAGAGATGTACACAGCTTTTTATCCATTTATAAAAGTCGTGGCGTGTTCTTTAAATATCTATCGCACCACTCATATTGAAAGCCTTCCCTCCTAAGGACTGATGCTGTGAAGCTTAAATAAAGCAATGCTCATAATTCCCATGTACAGTGAGCATCACCCCAATAGATGTTTATGCTTGCTTTTATTACCATCCAGTATGGGAAGCAAACTTAATTATACTTATTCAGACTTTTATGCAAGCTTATAATAAAAGATTTTAGCTTCTGGGAACAGAAAAAAAGGACATTTGAGCCCATCATGTTTCAGGGAAGGCATCTTAACTTACCCTCCCTCTTGATTGCAAGCCTCAGGACCGTGTTTACCTTCCTACCAAAGACAGAGCCCTGAGGCCCCTGGCCATCTCTGTGCACAGCCTGAGGACAAAAACGCTGCACAAGTGACCGGATGTGCTACAGGACAAAGGTCTGTGTCACACTCTCGTGTCATCCCCAAAAGACCCTAGAAGTTTATTTATTTTCCATATAGAAAACTGGCTCACTAAATTATAATAATCCATAAAGTTTAACACCATGTATCTACTAAAGTTCCATAAAAATAAAACTATTGATATGAATAAAACTATAGAATAAAATAATTTTTTAATTGAGGTAGAAAATATTTACATAGTGTCCAATTTTTAAAAAACATTCATGACAGGAAATACATAATGAAAATGTATTATTATTATTATTATGCTTTAATAAAATTATATCCAATTGCTAAAAATAAGTTATTTACTTTGTTTCAAAAAGTTCCTTGACATGTAATTGTCCAAGAAACTCAAAGTGGAAAAATTCACATATACAAAGGCTTTTAAAGATTTCAAAATATCCTAAATCACCTAGTTTTTAAAATAGGACCATGGTTAATTAATAAAATATAAGTTCAATAACATATTACCTTATTTCCTTGAAAATGTAAAATGAACAGCAAAGTAGCTAGCATATGTGTGCAGTAAGCATAAATCATAAAGTCAGATTCCAAAGTGGATTTTCAGACTGATTCAACTTAAAAGCTCAGCATGCATGTGTAAATCTACAAAGCACCTTGCAGGGAATATATGGGGCAGCCACACTTGCCTGAGTGGGGATGAACTTAGGAAAATCAATTTTCTTTTAGCTTTTCTCCTTTAAGCTATAATAACGCCAAAGTATTTTTTTGAGTGACAATAACTAAAGAAAAGGACAGATGATCAACTTCACCACTAGGCTACAAGAAAGGAGACTAGACCTATCAGATAATACTTCAACTATAGGAAGGGACCAAAGTCACCTAATCCAGGATATCAGCTCTCCTGGGTGTCTTCAGCAGCCCCCAAACATAAAACATCTTTCCTCTTCTTTTTTGCCCCCGGCATTCCCTATAGACATACAGAAACATTGAGCAAGCAGCATCTATACTTTGCTTATTATCTTAACATTGCATACTCATCCACACAATCAGAATGTGCCCTAGCCATTGTTCTGTTAACCTAAAACCACCTATTCTCTAGCACAGAATCTGCTAAAAAGAACATCTAAAGAAAATGTATTTCCCATTTTGGAATATGTCTTCAAAGCTCAAATGAACTTTCCTAAGCCAAGAAAGATTGGTGATGGCTATTTAAAAATAAATAAGTGGTCTTCCTATTCAGAGCCTGTCAGGTCCCAACATTCTCGGAGAGAAAGATCCTTTTGATAAAAACAAGAGCAAACCTTTGTGCAAGAGCAAAAGGAGCTGTGGCATAATCGTGCTAATTAACTGCACAAGACGAGTCACTGGCTGCAATACCAGGGGGAAAATCCTTTCAATTAATAGTAAAGCATCCCAGAGACAAATTAAAATGACTAGTTAGCAAGCCCACTAAGGCTTCATACTTTAACCACAATAACAACATCATTTAAAGTATCTTCTATAATAGTCTATCAGGAAAAAAATAATACTGACCTATACAATAGAACAGTGCAAACACAGGAAAACCATATGAAAGAAACAATAGCAAACATGTTTTATATTTATATAGACAGAATAAAGCTCAGCTAATTGACAGTTTAACAATGGCTTCTAAAGGGGGTAGTGCAACAGAAGCATTCAGGTTAACATAATATGTGCGTCACACACACACACACACACACACACACACACACACTAGGATATTTCCATATTGTGAGACATGACTACCAAATTCTCAGCATGGCTCACCATCTTTTGAGTGTCCACTTCTCTTAGAAATAACTGAATCTATAATTATCACCTCATAGACAAAGACAAACACAACTAGATTTTACTCCATTTGCGAGACAAGGGAGCCCAGTTTGTGAAAGACTGTGTAGGAGTTAGTAAGGAATGGAAGTTTATGTAAAGAATATTCCAAGTGGCCAGAATGACTGCTTTTAAAAATGAGGACTTGCTGACAAAGCCACTAATGACATACATGGAGAAATGTCCAATGTGTCTAATTTTAATTGCTGACTGAGCTCATCCTTCGGCCCATGAACCTGAGCTCTAGCTAGATAATCCTAATTCCGTGAGCATGATTCCTTTTAACCTGATTATGTGAAGTTCACTGATTCAGCAAATAGCTATTGCTAGGTGCTGAGGACACCTAGCTTCCAACTCCATGGTGAAAGCCCTGGCCAGACTAATTCTTCCCATATGCATTCATGAAGTCAATTATCAGGACTGCTAGATTCTGATCAAGTGCTACTTGGGAAGGTGTACGCCCTCTCCCTCAGAAAGATAAGCCCACAGGCACGGCCATGAGTGCGCTGACACCTCCCTGACCCTGTAGCTGAACAAGTTTCCCTGAGTGTGGGACTTGCTCCATACTAGTCAACGAGGAGGGCCACAAAGTGAATTCAAGTTCTCTCCTTCAGCTACTGCTGAGGAATGTGAGCTTTAATGAGCCATTGAGCCTCCCTGAGTGTTCCCCCAAACTACCCATAGACCCTGTGGTGACAGAGTGAGTATATGTTGAATTGTTTAATGCAGCAGCTGGAATGCAGCACATGGGCAAGGTGTGGACCCTCCTTGTGGCCTCCGTTCCAACCCCTTTTGATGAATTCTTAGCATTCAAAGCGTCCTCCTCTATGATGGTAAAGGGCTACTGGGCAGGGTTCTGCCTTACCGGGCATATTCCCAAGTCCAAATAGTTTATTCCTTTAGCTTTATCAACCACTTAAACATATCAATACTTCTATCAGGTCCCCAGCATCTGGCTAGCATCACCTGCCAATCCCTTACCTGACAGTGATGCCCAGACCTCATTGTAAGACCATACGAGTCCATCTCTAGGAGCAAAACCTTGAGATGGACCATGCCAGTGATCACAATTTGGGGTCAAATACTGAGGTTTTTCTTCTCCCTTTTAAACGATTTTGACTCAATAATTGAAATGTTTCTAATGGCATGGTACTATTAGACATTTGAGACATTGTGGAGTCCAAACTGGCTTTGGTGATTTGTGTTTTCCTTTGCACACAAGGAAGAAAATTTAAAAATTAAGGATCCTCAGCCATATGGAATTCAAACTTGACATTTTTACCTAATCAATACCAAGAGTCCAGTTGGTAGGTAGAAAGTAGAGACAGCGTTTGATACTCTCCGTGTTCTCTATGCTGGACCACCAGATATCAGGCAACAGTAACCTCAGAAACAATTAGATCTTAAGTCAACAGGACCCTTAATTCAGCTTACAGTACATCGCATTCTCCAAAGAGTACACAAAATGTGATGCCCTCAGAATGCAAGGAAACAACTAGTATAAATTCCATTATATACATTGATCTCAGTTTTACTTTCTATTTGTATAACTTAGCACATTCAACACATTACTATGGCGCATATTCACGTAATTGACAACGTAGGGCTATCCTGACAAGATTTACTTTAAACAAACCGATGAGGAGGGATAAAAACAATATTTAGACACCTTTACAATTAGCACAGAGATGATGTTCTTCCAGACACTTCACCAGACTGGGTTGAGGTTGGGACCTTCACTGCTTCACAAGTGTTTCTCACTTCTATGTCTTCCCAACGGGACTGCCAGTCTCTTGTTAACAAGACACCACACACCCTAACCTGCCCTGCCAAGCACTTCCCACTTATTCTCCTATTCCAATTTACTCCTTATCCCTTCATAACACTATATTCTATTTCCCCTTCTTGGAAGATCCTCCCACCCCCAATATCTTACTATCTACCAGTTGTGGATAGCCCTGGGGCCTTTTGTATTCTAATTCTGCTCTCATGGGAGGGGCTTTAGAGAAGGAGTGAGTTACACCTGTGACTTCTTGTGAACCAATCCCCTACTGAATAAAAGAGCCA
The DNA here is from genome assembly GCA_028551405.1 of Uromys caudimaculatus. NCBI lineage: Eukaryota > Metazoa > Chordata > Mammalia > Rodentia > Muridae > Uromys > Uromys caudimaculatus. Next base: position 45,910,739 of record CM052700.1, read on the forward strand.
ATCACTGGGTGCATAAGGAGGGACTTCCAGGTCAGAGGAGGAGAAGAAAGGAGCAGAAGAGAGGAAGAGTCCTTTTGGCAAGGGAAGAGCAGATAGGTAAGATGTAGCTAGTAGAGTCTCCTGGTATCATGGCAGATCCGCAAGGATTCGCCACCAGAGGAATCAGACTTTGATAAGGTTTACAAGATTAGGTCTTAGTTGATGTGCCCAGAGATTGAGTTATTATTGTTTCTGAACTAAGTTTGTGTTGTGTTTTCCGTCATGTGGTGGCTCATCTGGATTCCAGAGAGAAAGGTACAGAGCAAAGTGTGGGTTTGCCTGATGTGCACCACAGAGGCCATGGGGGTATTGAAGCATGGGGTATTGAAGCACGGGGCTGGCGTGGTAGCGACCTGCCAGTGGGAACCTAGTGAGATGGGTGGAAAGATTGTGGAGCTCTGAGTCAGAGCTCCACAAGTTGAAAGCAGGTCTGCCATTGCCCACCAGTGCATGGCTGGCTAGCCCACCGGGTTGAGAGAACCAGGGCATAGTGCAGGAATATGTGTGATATATTCCTTCCTCTTTTTTAATACTTCCCGCAACAGGTGGTGAACCAACATGCGGCTTGTCATGGATCCACTAGAAAATTAAAATTATTAGCCTGAGAATTAGAGTTTTATTTTTTCTTGAGTAGCTGGGAAGTGCTAGGATGAGTCACATAGACTCAAGCCCAGGAACTTTGAAATTTCTAGCAGTGCTGAGGTCCCCTGCTGTGGGAGAATACAGGCTGCTCTGAGGGAAAAAAAGAATGAGGTTGTCTACTCCTTAGGGAAGAGATTGATTGAACTGTGAATTTGTGATATTGGGATTATTTGCCTTTAGGAAAGAGTTATATACAGATTCTGTCTGAATCATGTGGGGAATTTTACCCCCAGTTTGGAACTAAGATAGGGAAAATTAGTCACTGACTCCAGAGTAGAGAGTGCAGTGACAATAATTGCCTGCTTTGATCAGGTATTCATTATTAATGTCTGTGGCTCCATGTAGAGAGACCAACAGATACTATATCAGGTATTAATTAATGTGACTCCAGGTAGAGAGATCAACAGATAATTGGTATAACAAGATGGCTGCTCTAGGCAGAGAGCCGAACAGAAAGATGGTATAAAGATACATTGCTCTATTATGTCTTACAGGGTACTTAAATTCTGTGTAACGTGGGTTCCATGGGAATTCTGGGTTTAAATCCTGCTTTGACTAGCTGCCTGCTTATAAGCAGGTATAGATAAAAGTGTGAATCAATTGTTTTAACTTTAAAAATGGGTGTGATTGTGTGTTTTGTGGTTATATTATTCCTCTGGGAGAGAGGTCAATATAAAGGTTTTTCTGATTACTGGCTCAAGGATATGCTGATTTGGGGAAAAGGTTTTGTCTTTGTGTTTTTGGAAAAGGTGATTAAGGCATTTACACCTTCCAGAGTTATGGATCAGATTTGATAGAGGGAGACCCCCAGAGGACTAGATTCCAGAGAATCAAACAAAAAAGTTATCTTGATGATACTAAAATTTTGTTTTGAGATTCATATATTACAGAATACATAGCCTTGACGAATCTCCTCATCAGACATGCTGAACTGACCTGCTTGAACTCCTGATGTCTTGGACTTTCAGCCGGATCCAGTCAGAACACAGGCATCAGACTTTAATAATCATTGGTGTGGCCTTCTTAAGGCCAACCAACTCCCCTATTTTCCCTACCCTTCCCCCTCCCCTTCAAAAATACCTCAATGCCCATATTCAGCTTGAAGAAGTTATGGAGAGTTGTTGTCCCAGTCCCCTGGGCTTTCGGGCTGGAGGTGGTTATTTATTATGGGGGCTTTCTAGGGAATTTAGAAATGATCATAATTGGAACAGGGAGAAAATAGCTAGGATTGATTGTATAGCCATAATCTCTATTGGTAGAAATGTTTATATTTGTTACTAAGCTGAAGTCATAATCTTTTATTTTGGTACAGAATTTATTTTGATGCAAAATCAAGATTTTCAATTGCTATAAATTTCATCTATTGATACAAATATTTCAAAAGTACAGGACCTAGCCCCAGTCTTTCTATAACTTTTTATAAACTGATCTGAGATAATTAAGCCTGTTAAGAGCTGAATAACAAATTCATGGCTCTGAGATTATTGTTACGGTGTTTTCAGATATTTTATTTAGAAATAGCTGAGAGTAATTAACAGACAACAGTCCAGATTACTTTACAGAGATAGTTGGTTTTCAAAAATGTCAGAATTCCACAGAATGTGACATTTAATGTTATTTATTCACTTGTGGTTGAGACAAACCTGCTCCTAACAGCTTCCCATTCATGGATTCACAGAAGCAGCTGAGCATCTTACTTACAGGTGAGGCTGTACTTTGTGGCTAGGTGGCCACAGGGCAGAAAATTGCCAATCTCTCCTGCAGACCTGTACTGTTCTTGAAAGGACACAATTTACAGGTTAGGACAGCTTAGTTCTGCCAAGACAGAATAGGCTCGTTCTTAGTAATTCCTGTTTCTCAAAGGCCTGTCAGGTGATCCTGGGCCAGAAGGCTAAAGACTGATGCTCCAACTTCCTGACTTACTGGAACTGTATAGGTAGGCAGCTGTCTCTACAACTTGTCTCAGTTCTGGAAGCTGTGTTATGCTTCCTATATCTTCAGACAATGTTGGTCATTCTCAGATTTCTGATGGGGTTGAAAAACTAATTATAGTCTCATAGCCAATCCAGGATATTTACTTGGAGAGAACAGATTTGAGAGGATGGTTTTCAGATGACATACAATCTAAAGCCAGGATATAAGTCAAGGTAGAATCATAGTCTTTTAATTTAGGATAGATGGCAATGTTCTATCTTAATGACAAGATTAATGGGCTGGGTGTTAGGTCTATTTATACTTTATAAATTACAACATAGTAATAGTTGTGCTCTATATTTGAGCATCTACCTAATCTCTGTGGATGCTCTGAATGATTCACAATTTAAAGCTCAAATGCTAAAGAGAAAAGTAAGAGAAAACATACAATGTCTTTCAGGTGCTAGGTAACCTCACTCAGGGTGATTGTTTCTAGCTCTATTCACTTTTGTGTGAATTTCATAATTTCATTTTTTTTGACAGTACCAGGATTGGACTACATCTTTTTGAGTCATTGGCCAAAGAGGTCCCACAAATGCCTCCCCCAACCAACACTATAGGCTATTGCCAATCTGATCAGTTACACTTCACAACCTGACAGTAAGATCCTATTGCCAAAGACAGCATATATTCATGTCATCAAGTATGGAGAGGTTGAGCTAGTGAGCAGCTGGAAGCTTTACCCTTACTGAGTAGCATTAGTAGTACTGGACAGTGTTGTATATGCCACCAGAGAAGAAAAATAATCATTACTCAATCAGGTGCAAACCCTGTGAGCTACAGCAGAGACCTGCCTATAAAGCAGACCACTGGAACAATAGTAGTGTCATGTTATTGGAGTAACCAGCCACTTTTAAAATTGGATTTAAGGCCTGCTTTACGAGATGGAACTCCTATACTGTGCCCACCCATTAAGCATGGCCCACTCAGCATCCTATGCCACCAATTTCACCTTGCAAAGCCAACATCCTTTCCTTTCAGCTCATGGACACACAAGGCAGGCCTAGCTAGTTGGCCTATCTGTCCTCTGGCAACAAGGTCAGAAAGGGGCCTACAGCAGTACAGCGGGCTCCATTTCCGACTGGAACTGCGGCAGTAAGGTAACTCTCCTTTACAACCAGAAATCTGGCAAGAAGAACCTTGAGTTTCGTTCATCTATCTCAGACTAGAAACAGCAATGTGAAGTAAGAAACGGTACCAAGGGCTGCAGAAAACAAAGAACAAAAGGGAGGGCATTGTGTCCAGATGGCACTTAAAGGGATCAAGCCAGCCCTGAAGTCTGTAACTTTGGCCTACCCCTAAACACTGGTTGAGAGAGGCTGGTCCATCTCTACTCTGGTTAAGCTTTTCTGATATGTCTCAGAGTTCCACAACTGGGAAGTAAGAATATCGCATACCAAAGCTTAACTGGATTCAAATCTACACAGTAACTCAGTGAACGTCTGTCCAGTTAGAGAAGACATTCAGGACAGAAGCTGTGAAGCTTCACATTAAGTTTTACAGTTTCAGTATAGAATATATATTATGCACTTGTCCTCTACCAAAACCAAAAACTCCATGACAGGATTATAACTAGAAACAAATATGGAATATTACTCAGCTCAAACAAACAAACAAATAAAATGAAACAAAGAAAGTTAAAGTTAAAAAATCTGTATGGGGGGCTGGAGAGATGGCTCAGAAGTTAAGAGCACTGACTGTTCTTCCAGAGGTCCTGAGTTCAATTCCCAGCAACCACATGGTGGCTCGCAAACTATCTGTAATGGGATCCAATGCACACTCTTCTGGTGTTTCTGAAGACAGCTACAGTGTACTCATATAAATAAAAATAAATAAATTAATAAATAAATAGATAATTTTAAAAAGTCTGTAGGGGAAAAAAATCAATGAACTTAGGGTTGAGTGTGTGTCTTGTGTCTGTGTGCATTGTGTGAGATCGTGCAATCTCAGGAAAAAACTTCATATTCTTTCTCACAAATGAAATATAGCCAATGAAATATGCAAACAAATGAACATGTGCATAATGTACATACAGCCTGGTATACTTTTATAAGAAATCTTAGCAGCTCTCTAAAAGGAAAATCAACATTTAGCCCAAGATAATTCACATACTGTGGTGGTTATGCATCCCTTATCTAAGGTGCTTAAAGGGGGGGCATGGATTTCTTCCAATTCTGTAAAACTTACATTACACACACATAATGAGAAACCTTGAGGGCAGAACCAGCTATACACATGAAATCCATTCATGTACTCCTTACACATATAGACTATATCTTATATTATAGTTTTAGCTAAGCCCATTTTTGATGGCAATTTGTCAGAAGAGGTCAAGTGTGAATTTTTCCTTATGACCTAATAGTACTCAAAAAGCTTTGGATTTCAGAGCACTGCAGGTTTTCAAGTTGAGGATGTTTAACCTATCCTCTCTTCTTCTGGCTTTAGCTAGTCACACTGCTATCAGTATTACCCAGCCTTCCATGAACTACAATGGCTACATGCCTAAATCTGGCCAATGATGCTTAGGAAGGAATGTTGGTGGTAGTTCCAGGAACTGAATCGACACTTGCCCTTGAACCATCTGCCATGTGTCTCCTGTAGTGTGGCTGTACATGTATCCATCCACGGAGTTACAGTGGGAGTCATTGTGGACCACGAGGATGAACGGAGACTTAAAGGTCACGTGGTATTTGACCCTGTAGACCTGGGGAGTTGGTTCCATTGACAGCAGAGACAATCATGTTTCTTTCATTCTATACACTTTCCAGCACACAGACAAGTGTTTGTTCATGAGTAAATTTGGTATCTCTCTTCTAACAAACACTACACCTCATAGAATCATTGATACTAGAACCTTAGTTTTAGGGGACCTTTGGTCAAAGGGTAGATAGGATTGAATCATCTAGGGACCAAGAACTTTGAGTCCGAGGGATCACCAATATTTCTTTCATTCACAGAGGAATGTCTCTCCATTTCAAGTTGGAGATAATCCTTACCATCAGTGAATCTATGCAATGACTTCCTCCTCCCCTGGACAGGTGCCACATAGTCAACTGTGAATTAAACTTAAGGAATTAGGTCTGACAAAAAAATAATAATAATACAGTATCCAGAGGAACCACAACCCGTTTAAAGCTCATCGCTGTTAGTTATTGGTAATTCAAAGAAGCTGGGAGTGACTCACTTAGCATAAAACCAGAGGAATAAACCAGGTTACTTGTCATTTCCAGTGAAAATATAGCAAATAAGACAGATAAGAGAACAAGCTCTGGCTCCAGCATGCCTAGAGTCCAGTCCCAGCTCTGTCACATGCTAGCTGTAAGACCTCAGCAAGGTTTATACCTACTGAAAGCTTAGCTCTCCTATATGCAAAACGGCAATGGAAGAGGCTTCTTGACATGCACTAGCTGTAAAATTGCCTTAAGACAGTTAAGTGCTCAGTGCTAAGATCAAAGCCCACAGATAATCTGGACAGTACACAAAAGTCATGGCAATTATTGTACATCGTGTGTGTATGCACATGCGTGTGTGTGTGTGTGTGTGTGTGTGTGTGTGTGATATATGTGTATAATTTGTACGTTCTGTGTTGGAATATAGGCACATGAGTGTCATGGCATGAGAGTTGTGGTCAGAGAACAACTATGGGTATCAGCGCTTACTTCCCTTCTTGCTCATGACAGGCTCTCTTGTTTACTACTGTACATGCCAGGCTGGCTGACCCATAAGCTTCCAGGCATTCTCCTATCTCCACTTCCCATCTCACCATAGGAACTCTAAGATTACAGATTTATGCCACCAAGTCTGGCTTTACATGGGTGCGAGGGTCTGAGCACAATTCCTTACCCTTGGGCTGCAAGTGCTCTACCCATTGAGCCATCTCCCCAGCTCAACGCTGTACTTTAATCCAAGAAAAACATATTTGCTGAACATCTCAATAGCCCCAAAAGAGTGAACGCTCTTGGGTTATTTTCAAGACAAACAAGAGTCTAGAATGCTCCTTTCTGCTTTGGTGCTCACTGGCTTTCCTGGAAGGAAATACACAATTAATTCCCAGGCAGGGGAAAAAGTTAATGGCAAACAGCTCAGCACACAAGTTTTGTCAAAGACATTTGCTAGAAAATTCATTCAGAGAGCTTGGAGGGATTATATTTCTGTGACAACTACAGTTAACTAGGGAAATAGCTAATATTAAGGATTAATTTGGGGACAAATTTGGGTTTGTCCTAATGTTGCATCTGCAAGGCAAGGTTGATCCAGTTTCATCCCTCAGCTTGCTCAAAATCAGAACTAAAACCACTTGTGGGTTGTAGGTACATTCCTACAAGGCGTGATTCACAAAGAGCAGGCACCATCTTCCCAACTATTATCTGATTTATAAGGCAGAGATTTATTTTTAAAAATTTCAGCATAATGGGATTTCAAATGCATAATTATATGTACTTTGTTCATAAAATGCTCTATCATTTTAGAAAGATGAATAATTAGCTGTTTTAATGACACGTGGGATGAAAATGTACAAGGTATCTATAAAAGCAAACTTCAGCAGAAATAGAAAGCATTTTCAAAATTACCCTTTACAGGACCCTCTTAAAGAGCCATCAACCGCAAATGACGGACTGTTAGCCCACACTTCAATTTATGGGAATTTCATTTTTAAGAATTAAATTCTAAAAATAGTTCTGCTACACCTAGTATTTTTCCATTCTTCTTGCTGTCTTCAAGCACACCTTCACCAGCTATGGAACAAATAGCTTCTCCGACTTAATCAGAAGCCCTTTCCTGACCCAGGAACACTCAGTAAATAATTATTAAGCTCCAGAAGTGGCTTTTGCATAAGTTAATCTGCTTGAGAGCCGGTTCACTTGGAGACCCAGCTTTCAGTCTTGTTTCCTAATCTGAGGGAGTAATATCGAAAGGAGGTGCCGGAGGGAGAGGAAGGGGTCTTATCTACTTAGTCTGTCTCCACTTGGCACTCCTGTAAAACTGCTCCTTCACCTTGTTCAGCATTTCTATGACAAGGAGACTATGCTGGTGTCTGAATGTTTTGCTCTTGCCACAAGAAAAAAAATTGATCCACAGAAATACAAATCGGAACAACTTTTACAATGCTACTGCTACTATTCCATGGTCAGGGAATTAACCTCACCACCACCACCACCACAACAACACAGAGAGAGAGAGAGAGTGAGAGAGAGAGAGAGCGAGAGAGCGCTGTAGTGTTTACAGCAGGGCAGCTTGGGGAAATGTGACCCTGAGCATTCATCTTCCTAAGGGAAATGCCTTTTTATCCATAACAAAACTGTGATCTATTTCACAACCATGCATCAAGCTCTGCTCTGCCCTAACCCATCTTTTAAACTCAGGATTTCTTTTCTATCACTATTAATAACCAAAACTCCATTTTAAATGAGAAGGCTCCCGCTTTGATCCCTCCTCCCCAAATGAGCTCTTGCCCCTTATCATACCCAGTCACAAGAGGTTAGAGCTGCAGTTGATTAAAGCCACAGTTGCAAAGTACCAGCCAGTATTTCTAATTCCCAAGCCTTCCTTCCTCCATCAGAGAATGATCTGCTTCTGTTAAGTGGTCCCAGAATTATCTCCAGAATAAAACTTCACTTACAGACACAAGCTTTCAAAGGAGCAGGGAATGAGCATCTCAAATCTAAGCGTCTCCATCTTTTTTTCCTTTAAGGTGTTCTGCAAGCCCTTGGCGAAGAGTGAAAGTCAAAGTTACTTCTGGCACCGGCTGTGTCACTAGGGGTGGCTCCTGATAAGGCCCTGGAAACTCCAATCCAAACACAGCTCCACGCTAGAATGGAGCCTGGTGTCTGTCTGCAATAGCAGACCTGCTTAATCCAGTACCTATGGCACCTGAGGGGCAAAGCGCTCCTCGCTCTGCACAGGGGGACACTGCTCCAGCCAGGCCAGGCCAGAAATGTACACAGCAGCCAGGCAAGCTCTGGCAATGCTGACTGGACCTTCCCCAGCTTGGGCACCAGTTCAGGCTTGCAGGGGACGCATGCTTGCAGGGGACATATGTCATCAGAGAACTTGAAAGGAGAAAAAAAGTCGCATACTGGTGGATTTTTAACACTTAACAGACTCAGAAGAGGGCAAGGAAGGCTATATAGGAGATTAACTGCCATTTCAGCTAGAATATATTAAACAGCTTAGCATGAATCTCTGACTATTTTGAAACTATACACACAGTTTTGGTTGCTGGACACAAAGCAATCCTACAGCTAACAGGCTACTGATGCACATAGCTTTTTTACCCTTCTACCTACCCCCGGAGTAGCAGGAGGGCTGTGGTGGCCTCAGCCTGGTGAAGGAACACACAAGCTGCTGCTACTGGTGGCAGTCTCCTTTAGACACACAAATGTTTAGACCAAGCATCTGTGTAGTTTAGACTGCCATCTGATCAATTCTGAATACATCGGTATACAAGAAGGAAAAAAAAAAAATAGCAATACGTGTTCTCAAAGAGAAAACACTTTAAAATGCAGACATGACAACATCAATATTATCAAATATTTATGCTACAGGCTCAGCACACCAGAGCTACCTGACAGAGTTCTGAAAAGAGCCAGGTTCTCCCTGTAACAATTCAAAGGTCACAACAAAGACATCTGACACTGACTAGCTGTGTCCCCTGGGTAAATGACTTTGCCTTTCTGTGTCTCAGAGATTATCTCCAAACTAAATGGATAGAAAAGCTGGCTGTTTCCACGCAACACAATTCTACAATGTGATAAAATTATATTTTGTAAATGAGCCTCCAATAATAAAAAATATTTAGCCAGGGATTCTAGTCAAACAAATTCTGTGTGTCCCTTGTTCGTTTATTCTCTCGTCCACTCTCCTGCTTGATAAATACCAAATAGCTGCAATAGTTCAAGTATTGTACAAATTCTTAAGATTTATAGTCCAGTGGGAAACACATGTTAAATAATCTTATCAGTCCATGAGTGCCCATAGGAAGCTGCTACAAGGAGATGAAAACAGTCACATGAGGTCACATGGGATTTTCCCTAGGCAAGAATCTCTTGGCTGAGGCTGGAGCTGGGGAGGGGGACATAGACGAGTCTTCCATTTAGTTGTGACAACACATGTAAAAGCCCAAAGGGGGAGAGTTTGCCGGAAAAGTTGCTGACTCTAGAATGAGGGACAAGCGTGGTGTGTAGGAAACCCAAGCACGGACAGGCTAGACCATGCCAGATCTGAGATCTGTCAAGTCAGCAAGAGGGGTCACTGATTTAGTCCCTGTGTGAGAAAAGAACCACCAAAAGATTGTCAATGGGGGACTGATAAGCTCACAGTGGGATTTTATATCTGGTTGCTATGTGGAGAACCAAGGAGAAAACAGGCAATATAAGCTATTACGGTGGTCCCAGTAGGAGGTTATAATAGCACAGTGAAGTTAAGAAAGATGGTGCCAAGTTAGGAAAAAAAGCTAAGAGAAGTGCACATTTTTTTTTTGGTAAAGCTAGTGGTCAGTAAGTAGAAAGAAGGAGAAAATCAAATTGCACCACATCCTGGTGAATAGCTGCATTGATACATAAGTCACTAGGCTCTTTCTACATGCAGGGACTTCCCTGGTTACTGTAAGAAGTAACTGAGAAGCTGTGCCTCTCCTCTTATGAAGCTGCCCCACACAGTTCAGTCTTGGTGTTCAAGAATCCCACCAGTTACTAATTCAGAGACTGGTGCAAATGCACTAAACTTTCTCTACTCCGGTTTCCTCACCAGTCAAAGGAGAAGGGATAATTGGCTGTCTCGGTGCTGACTTAAGACAGGAATGAGATAAGGCAGCCAACATGTTCATGGTCATTGACCCAGAAAAAAAAAATCAATAGGAAAATATCCTGTACAGTTCTGACTGTGGTCAGCAGCGCCTATTTTGGGTCAATGCTGACCCACCTAGAGAACCAAGGGAAAAGAGAGAAAATATCAAGAAAGAGATGCAGGACAGAAAAAAGAGATAAGCCTTAGCATGTGAAGCTCTGTAAGGGATTGCACTTTCAAGGATCCAGTCAGACTCTATCCAGCTTAGATATTAACTTAAGCTACATTAAGCTATTTCATTGTTTAAGGTCTAAAAGTGTGATTTATTAATGATCACACACACACACACACACACACACACACACAGAGCTAGTCCCTTCCACTGGCTCTGAAACACTGACCATGAAAGCAATGGGGTCAATTCCAGACACTACAATACAACACCAAATGTTTCCCTGATCGGTTTAGCCAACAGCATGGTCTGACTTTTCATTTTAGTCAACCCACTATCCCCAAAGACTCATTCCCTTTAATTACTTCCATATATGTTTAAATAAAATTACTGTTAAAGGGCATGTGTACAGTTCATTTGTGGTATCTTAAAATGATTACAATGGTACTAATGCTCTCAAAGAAACTTCTTGGACACTGGACTGAACCAAAGGTTGAGTTGAATGTGCACAGTGCCATTGTCTACTTATGACCTATGCAAATATCCGTAATACAAAGACATCTCACAAGTCATCACCCAATTAATTATTCAGTAAATATCGCTGGAGAGCCAACCATGTCTACTAGGATGAGTAGCCCATGGTTTGATGGTTAGTAATTTCTTGAAATGAGACCATAATGTCTTAGGGGCTGGAATGAAGACTCAGTAATGAAGGAGTGCTTGCTATCTCCTGAGGAGTGAAAACTGGCAAGCCAGATGTGGTGAGACATACCTTTAATTCCAGAACTCAGGAGGTAGAAGTAGGTAGATCTTGTGAGTTCAAGGCCAGCCTGATCCACAAAGTGAGTTCCATTCTGACCAGCCAGGGTTACAGAGCAAGACACTGATTTTAAAAAGTACTTGCTGCCTTAATTCAATGTACTTGATGACCTAAATTCAATCCCTGAAGCCACAGAGAAATCCAGATATAATGGCAGACATCTGTATTTCTAGAACCACCATGGGAAGATGGAAAGCATAGACAGAGTAGCCTGAGGTTCATGAACCAGCTAGCCTGGAGTTCACTGCACAGAACAAGAAATAGATCATTGAAAGTGTTTTCTTACCTCCACATGTGTTTTGTTGCACACGTGTCTGCATACACATACATGTACGCAAACACACACAGAGACAGATATACACATGGGGGGATTAAAATCAGTCTTTCATATTATTTTTTAAAGGGTGTTTGATGCACAATCACGAGGACCAGTTTGGGTCCCAGCACCCAGTTAACAAGGCCAGCGACTTCTGGACACCTGTGATTGCAGTTCCAAGGACTGTGGAGACAGGAGGATCTCGGGCCTTGCTGGGTTTCAGCACTGATGGGAAAACACAAGCCTCAGATTTAAGGAGCAACTTTGTCTC
>CM052700.1:45923257-45975029 GCA_028551405.1 Uromys caudimaculatus
AAGTTGGGGCCCTGACGTGATTATGCTACTTTGATAATATGAGAAATTTGGTAAAATGTCATTTGCTTTCCTTATGGGGTAAGTAGAAGCAGGAAGCTGTTGTGGAGGGGTCTGTGATTTTCTGTATGGCTTTACAGTACAGTCTTCTACTGGTGGACTTTAAAATACAGCTCTTTCCTCCGACCCTTAACTCACTAAAAAGAAAAACCATGGGTTTCTCTTCTACTGTTAGCTTTAAAAAATGATTAAAAAGAAATAAAGTCTGCCTATAGTCCCATCAGTGGAGACTGAGGCAGGAAGATGGAAGATCATGAGTTTGAGGCAGCAAGGACACTGAGGAAACGGATGAAGGGGATGAAGTGTGAATGTGTGTGTGTGTGTGTGTGTGTGTGTGTGTGTTCAATGAAAAGAGAGGAAACAGAGGGAGAAAAAAAAAGAACACAGAATGCCTCTGCCCGCCTTTTAAGGAAGCAGGGCTAAAATGGGAAGTGTCCCTCCATTAGTGACATCACAGCAGTTCCTTCTAAACAAGAACACAGATACTACAGGGTTTTTAAGTACCCTAATATTCAGCTACCAAAGGTGGCTTGTTTCACAAGCTGCCCTGGCTGTGGTCTTTGTTGCTGAGGAAAATGAACACACCTTCCCCTTCTCTTAGTGACATGCCAGGACACTAGTAGGAGAAATGCTCCTAAGTCCTATAAGAGGCGCTGGAAAGAGATGGAGAGAAAGACAGAAGATAACCTGGCCAGCTAGGTTTTCTGGTCTATGCATTACAAGCCACATGCCAAATAATACTTCCACCAGCTAAAGCTTCAATATACTGAAGGTGGTGTGGTAAGACCAGGGTGGAGCGGCAGCAGGGACATCAAACATCAGGGCACAATATATTCCTCGGGGTCTGTGGTGGTGCTGCGTGTAAACTTACCTCCGGCCTTGTAAGATGTATAGAAGCACAATGCCTGATATACGCCACGGGAGTAACACAAGTAAGTCCATTACTGATTAGGTGTTCCTTTCCATTTGCTGTAAAGCAGCATGCAGTGAAATTTTAACAGACTCATGCTGACTGTGTTTCTTGATTGAATCAGAAGGCTATGTGAAATGACTGGCCCATGTCATCAAAATCATGTAATATCACCTACACTGTTCTGGCAGTGATGCAACCACCACTGTTCACTATACAAGTCCACATCCACGGGCCAAGAGCCGAGCAGTGAGTAGACAGGGGCTGGGTCTCACAGATCATGGTGCTATAGTAGATGATGGTTGGAAGCCACTAAATTGCAAAAGCACCAGTTGTTACTGATTGTGGTCAGGAACTAAGGCAGTGGTTTCCACCATAAGCAACAAATCTCTTAGCAGCCCACTGTTTTATAAACATACTACTAGCCTTCTCTCAGCTGGACTCAAATTCAGCATCATTTTGGCAACTAAGAATACACTGTATACTTTCTCAATGTGGACCCAGAAGCATGCCTGCCCCCAGCATGGCTTTCCCTGAGCAAAGGCATTTAATTCCTAGGGATAAATGTCATACTGAAATGAGATATGGTGGGAAAAGTACTTAGCAGAGTGCCTGGAAGATAGCATCCACTCAGTGCTGCCTAAGGAACAGGAGCCCTGTTGCAAAAGGCAAAGCTGGTGTTATACTAAGTAAGAACTTTGCATTCTAGAACAAAGACAAAAGGTAAGAGAGACCAAAGTTAAGATGGTTTTTAAACCTGATGTTTGAAGTGACTATATATATCCAAAATATATGTAAGTTCAAGAAAGGGCCAGTGAGAACAGAGAGATAGCTGAACAGTTAGGAACACACGATGCTCTTGCAAAGGAACCACTGTTAGGTTCTCAATACCCACATAGAAGCTCACCACTATCCATAACTCTGCTTTTGCATATTCAGCACCCTCTAGGTACTGTGGGCATCAAGGACATTTAGAGCAAATACACACGTGTATGCAAAACACTTATACACATAAAAACAAAATAAAACTAGAGATAGGACTAGATGGATGTGTGATTCAAGAATCCTAATGGATAAGTAAAACCCACAACAGTGTTAGCTCTCTGTAACTTCTGCCTCCATTTAAATAGCCTTTTCAATGGCTGTCTTAGCTGCAAACTAAATTCTAGCAGAAGCCTTCTGCTTTGGCTCTATGTGTCAGTTATGTTTATAATTTATATTTTATTAAATAAACATAAAACTGGGAGTCAAGTGGAAAATCATGTCTTAAATAGCAAAATTAGTATGATTCAAAGTTGGTCAAAACACCACTCTGGACTCTCTGCATTCGGTAGATCACCTCACTCCGAATCTCTGTTAAGAGTCAAATTTCCTAATTACTTGAAGCAGCTCAAATATTCTCTCACTCCTGTACTAATGACATCTGCTTCAGTTATGCTGAACAAACAGGATTTAAATTGGGGAAAATAATATTTGCACAGAAATCCTTCCTGTCTGTTGATTAAATGCAATCATTCATAATAAACTGGATACATATGAGCTCTCTGTACCTAATTCACACTCTAGGGAGCCCTGCTATAATCAAGCCATATATTTGTGTTGATAGTAAAAGTTAAAAATCCAATATTTTAAATTAACAGTCTATAATTTTAAACAGTAGTGCCATGAAAAGTCAGAAAGGAAAAAAAAATGCATCCTTGTTATAAATATTAAATCTTATGCTCTTAAGTATCTAGTGCCCAGCAAAGCTTCCCATCTCTCCTATGAACAGTTATTAAACACTGATAATGTTCAGATACTACAGACCAGGCTGAAGATACGGAAATGATAATTATATTAATCCAAGTTATCTGGCCTCCAATATTAAAATGATGATTGGTGTTTAAATAATAATAACAAAAATTAATAAAAGGTAGAAAAATAAAAATATTCTTATTAAAACTCATAGGCTCAACAAATACTTGAGCACCTGCTACAGTTTAGGTTCTGGTTGATATGCCTGATACATATCAGAACTATGTCATGGATGCTAGAGTCTTAACAGCAATGTTTAGTGTTAACACTAATCATTTATTGGTTTAAAGAGATAGCTTGGAAATTCCATCGTCTATAATTGTAACAATGATACTGCTATTAATCAAGAGATCAACCTCCCAGCACTGGGCCTGCTCATCATTTCTTGCTGAGTTATTAGGGAACTGGGAAAAGGGAGGTGGGTAAGAGAGAGCCTATCTCTGGCTCATGTAAAAGTTGAACAGGAGGAGAGACAGAGATGTGGAGAATTCCTCAACAGACTGCCACACTAAACCTCACATTTGCAGATCACACCTCACAGTGATTTCATCTCTTTACTTAAATAAAGGAAACGAGGAGCAGGAAGTAGGAGACTTTCCAAAAATGAACACATGAATGGAGCCCAGAGCTGGCCTCTGCCACTCCACAACCCACAGTCCTGTTTCACTTCTATGAAAGCCACTCAAGGATCAAAAGAGTGAAGCAGTTCTAAAATTAGGACCTGGAGCTGGAATCCCTTCATTCCCGACCTAACCCAGGCCCCACTGGATTTCTGCATTCCGTAAAGTCATGGACCATATCTGTTCAGTTTACCACTGCACTTTCTCCCCGTGATCTACAGTTCCACACCAGGGAGACACTCAGCACCCACTGGGCCATGCATTAAATGATTAATTCATCAACATGGTTCTTTCACACTCACCTGTGGCCAGGATCTGACTTTGTAAAATAACACACAAGAGTTAGGCAGACTTTCCTGAATATTCATAGCAAACAAGAGTTAAAATGATGGCAGTTACTAGATGGAAACTAAGAAGAAACATTGCTTGCCCTTAAATCAGCTGCTTTAAAGGGGGACAGGGAAAAATGTGAAATTGCAACATTTCTGTTGTCGTCGTTGTTGTTGTTGTTGTTGTTATTTTTGTTTTTGTTTTTAATAAAGCAGAGCTGGATTGCTTGGCAGGTAATGAAGCCTCAAGCACCAAAATTCAGTCCTGGAACCCACATGGTAAAAAGAAAAAAATAGACAACAGATTCCTGCAAGTTTTCTCCTGACTCCCACATGCACAAACACACAGAGAAATAAATAAGTAAAGTTTTAAATGTAAATAAAAGAAGTCCCTATACCTGGGATAGAGTTTACACATGTTAATGGGGAAAAGTGTGAGAAAATGAATGATTTGAGGTGGGTTTCTCAGAAAAGCACCGTCTTAGAAAGTTGGAGCTTAACAGATTCCCTCTGCGAAGTCTGTCATGAGCAATGGCTCCTAAGTGTGCGGTTCAACACGGTCTCAAATCCCGACATACTGACTCCACACTAAATAGCCTTGGAGTCACGCGCTTAAAGGGACTTTTCAGAATTCTTTCATCTCTGGACAACATTTCCGATGCTAATGTGTTCAAGTCTTGCAACACTTGCCCATTGTTAGGCAGAAAGCTCAGGCCTCAGAGTATCCCAGGCCACATACCTTATCTGAACATTTTCTTCAATGTCATTATATTCGCTTTACTCGGACTTGTGCTTGTGTCTAAACACTATATAACACATAACACTCCCTCAAATTATGTTTAGTATTTGAAGCGTTATATTGTTTCTAGAAGCAAAAGCAAGGAACTTAGCAGGGGAATAGCTGGAGTCTAAGAAACAACCAGAGAAATGAAGAATGTGCCAGAATCTTTCAGAGGGGAAACAAGATTAAACACAACCCAGAAATAGTGGCCTCCTGCACAGTAGTGGGATGCTAACAGCTAGGAAGAATTTCAGTGTGATAAAACAGAGCCGTACAGGGCTCTGACATGGTCGTCGCAGGAGAGCTTTAGCCCTAATCTCTCACTCACTGTGGGAAATGAGCATAACTTGCAGATAGGATTCCATGCCGGAAGTGTAGGGTCCTGCCAAGGAGGACTGGGAGCTTCACAATGAAAGTGACAGGCAGTGGTGCTGACAGAGCCTGCAAACAGGGCCTCTGCCATGGGGAGAAGACTCCAAGCCTGTGAGGACAGAATGTCAGGTGAGGCTAGCCGGCAGGGTTTAGCCTTTGAAGACCCCTCTGCTGACACTGCCTATGCTTCCTTATGGGACACATATTTAGTTAATGGTGGGATTTGGGTTTGGTTCGAATCTTTCTAATTTCATGATGAATTATCAAAAGGCATTCCTGAAAGAATTTCCCCACTACCAATACATGACATGGAGCTAACTTTACAATACTTTGGAGTTCATGGACAGGCTTCCTGTTGTATCTGAGGGAGTAACAGGTGGGGGGAATTCACACACAAAGTATAAAAGAGCTGGGTAATATTTAAATATTTTTAATTTACATGTTCATTTTATTTTGCAGGTAAAAATGTCTTATCAAAGCATGTCCAGCCTTCAACACCAAAATATAATATTGTAATGTACACATTCTGTGCTCAAGAACCACACAATTGAGTTTTTAAAAATCCACAGAATACATTAAAAGTAGTTTATGATCGGGGGCTTGAAAGATACCTTAGCAATTAGGAGCATATTCTGCTCTTGTAGAGAACTCATTTGGTTCCTAGGACCCCCACACACCACTCCCCATACAGAGCAGTTCACAGTTTCCTCAAGCTCCAGTTCCAGGCATCCCAAAGGCCTCTTCTGGGTGCCACAGACCCGTGTACTTATGTGCACTTGCCCACACACATACATATGCACATAATTTAAAAATTAAAATCTTTAAAATAAGTTTTGGGGTTTTGTGTTGGGCTAAAATCCATAGCAATCTTGGGCTACATGTAGCCTGTGAACCATTGACATGCTTTCTGGAAAACAACCCAAATGGATAGCAAAGAATCAGTGCTATAAGATGTCTGCTTCAGGGGCTAGAGAGATGGCTCTGTAGGTAAGAACACTGCCTACTGTTCCAGAGGACCTACATTCAGTTCTCAGCACCTACATGAGATTCACAATGGTCTAGATGTCCAGACTCAGGAACCTAATGCCCTCTTCTTGCCTTCTCAGGTGCCAGGCAATATACATGTGGGTAAGAACCAATACACATAAAAGTAAACGTTTTAAGTGTGCATTTCAAATGTGGCCATCATAGAACTCGTGGGCATTTTAACTTTACTCCCATGTATCTATTATTGCCTTAAGCAGACCAGTCTAAAACGTATACAATTTGTTTTCTCTAAATTATTTGCTTTAGGAAGATAATGAGTATGGGATCTCACCAGAACCAGAAGGTGAACAAGGATTGAAGGCATTCAGCAAAAGGGAGGCCTATGATCCAGGAGAGCAGAGCAACAGGCACTTGTAACAGAACAGGGCTGATGCCAGGACAAGAGAAAGGCACTGCCAAAGACAAAGAAATATCCTTGCTCACAGTCACTCACCTGGGCTGGGCTGAAGAAGGGAAATAAGCCCAAGATTGTGTGTGTGTGTGTGCAGAAGGTACAGATGCTGGGACAAAGGCCTTGTAACATTTTTTATTTTTCAAATGGAGATGGGGTGCTATTGGTAGCAATGAATGAGCAGGTCAGAGACGCTGCTGCAATGCAGGCATCACCTGCAGACACCGTTGCACAGATGACTTCTGGCTGCCGAAACTCCACTATCAAGAAAACACATGTGAAAACATGTCTAAGCTGAGGTGGCTCAGCTACTGAAATACTTGTCACACCAGAGTGAAATCCAGGATTTGCACCATCCAAACCCATATGGACATCAAGAGGCAAGGATAGGGAGTCCTTAAAGCAAGTTCTCTAGACTAGCTGACTAGGTGAGCCCTGAGATCAGTGAGAAGCTGCCTAAGCGAACAAGGCAGAGAGTGATCAAGAAAGAATCCCCAGTATCAGGTCAAGGCTTGCATAGGTGTGCTCGCACACATGTACACTCATGCATATACATAACATGTGTGCCTATACAACACGAGCACTCCTACACACAGTGCACATCATACACAGACATAAGCGAAGGAGGGTGGAACAGGGGAGGAGCAAGAGGAGGGGTCTCCCACACAGAACACAAAGTCCGTCCACGTCTTTGTAAACATTAAATTATTAACCAAAAGTTTTAATGAGTTTATGGACACCCTATCAGTTTATGGGACACAGAGCATGAATGGACAAGTCTATCACACATGCTGCAGTATGTGGGTCAGTGTGTCAGCAACTAAAGGTGGGGATGGATTAGGTCAATACACTGAGAATTATCCATACAGTGGGCCATGACACACTAGTGAGCTACAGCTATGATGTCCTCTGCATAGTCTGAACAGATGCTGAATCAGAGCACTGTCATGTGAGTCCAGCAGTTGAAAGGTCGCAACAGGTTTAGGATTGGAGCCACTGATGTAGACTATAATAAAAAGCCAAGGAGTGAGCAGGACAGTGCTCAGCAGGGTGGTTAACATAGTGGGGGTGTGCTCTACACTTAAGGATGGCATGTGCACAAGTAGTCATTTCATTTCTTCAGTAAATGGATGGGCTTTCGAGGCTTTTCTAAATGTAATATATATTTAATAATAAGACAGGTATGGTGGCTCACATCTGTCCAGAGGCTGAAGCAGGAAGATTGCTATGAGTTCATGGCAACCAAGGTTAAAGACTGAATTCCAGGCCAGCTTGGGCTACAGTGTGAGACCCTATTAAAGAAAACGAAGGGGGAGGGGAGGGATGGATGAAGGGAGGGAGGAAAATATATTTAATCCAGAAAGGGGAATGAGGATATAGAGAAAATGAGATAGCAAGAGTCAGTCACTAAAGACATTCAAAAGGACAATAGTGACATCATATTGCTACCTAAGATACCACATGTCAAATGCACCTCATCTCCCAAAGGAGCAGCATTTCTCATACCTATCTGTTGACAACCAAAGCACACCTTGTGTTTCATCCGTTCCTCAGTTATTCTGACATGATTTAGCTCTAACCTGAACTGCTGAGCTACCCTGCCTGTGTCTAGAGAACCTTTCCTAGGCAGGGGTTTGGGGTTCTCGGGTAATTAATGGCTCACCAATAAATAGTGAAAGAATTTCAAATGTCTTATTTTGCCTGCCAATCAAGGGCCAAGCTACCTCCCTAGACTTAAGATTCCAGTCAACATGGGCAGCTCACTCATGCTCAACGTCAAGCTGCGCATGCTTACTGAGGTTGCTCCACTGCCCAGAACACCCTTCGCACACTCACACTCTCTTTCTGCCCCAATGGCTCCATACTGTCCAGCAAAGGAAAACAGATGTGCTAACCACAGAGCAACAGGACCACCCAGCTGAGTGTGTAAATTTATCCAAAGCCTTTTTCAAAATGGTTCTTGTTATCTACCCAAGCTGGACAAGAGTGGAAACGTACATAACTGCAGCACAGTACAGAACCCATCGATGCTGGAATCCACACATGGCAATGCCACCATATCATGGATTACTGTTACCATCCTGTCTTAGTTTGGGTTTCTGTTGCTGCAGTGAAACTCCATGACCAAAAAGCAAGCTACAGAAAAAAAGGGTTTCTTTGGCTTACACTTCCATATTGCTGTTATTACTAAAGGAAGTCAGGACAGAACCTCAAACAGGGCAGAAACCTGGAGGCAGAAACCAATGCAGAGGCCATGGAGGAGTGATACATATTGGCTTGCTCCCCTGGTTTGCCCAGACTTTTTTACTATAGAACCCAGAACCAGGGATAGCACCATGAACCATGGGCTGGCCCCTCCCCCTTTGTTCACTAATTAAGAAAATCCTTTACAGCTATATCTTATGGAGGCATTTTCTCAATTAAGGCTCCCTGCTTTCAGATAGCTCTAGTTTGTGTGTCAAGAGGTGAATTCATATACATACAGATGAACAAAATAATTCAGATGTGGCAGTACAGTCTGTGATTTGATTTACAGAGTTAAATAAAACTTGGGCTAACCTTTGATTTACATAGTTAAATAAAACTCAGACAAGTATTAATATATGTTGTTAGAAGTCAGCCCATGAAACCCTGAGTTCAGATCTCCAGCACTAAGGGCTGGGCATGGGCAATATGCACCTTCAGCTCTAGCACCTGGGAGGGGTAGGGCAGACAAAAGCAGACTTTTGGAGCCCACTGCCCAGGCACTCAAGCCAAATCAATGAGCACCAGGCTTATTGAGAGATCCTGTCTCAAGAAATAAGGTAGGGAGCAATTAAGGAAGACACGTGGCACTGTCCTCTGGTCTCCATCCACATCCATCCACAGAAACATGCACATATATGTATACCCATCCATACTAACACGTAAATACCACACACACACACACACACACACACACACACACACACACACACACATACACACACACAAGAAATGAGGAGAGTATTGGTATTTAGAGTAAGGAGTAATGAAGGGTTCCAAAAGGGTGCTGATCTATCCTCTGTCTCAGACTGGGCACTGATAACTTGCTGAAAATTTAATCAGGAAGTGAATATAAGATTTGATTACTTTGTAAGATACTATGTTCAGGCTGGAGGGACGGCTCAGTAACCAGGGCCAATTGCTGCTCTTGAGGAAGACACAAGTTCAATTCCTAGAACACATGGCAGCTTACAACTGTCTGTAACTCCAGTTCCAGAGGACCTATACCCTCTTCTGGCCTCTAGGGGCTCATATGTAGTGCACAGACATACATGCAAGAAAACACTTTACCCATAACATAAAATTTAAACATTGAAAAATGTTTTACTAGAATGTAAAAGTTCAACTAAAAGTCCTCTCAAAAATATTTTAAGATTAATCTATTCCTCAAGATCATTCCTTGGCAAACCTTAGTCACTTCCTGAACCATAACCTCCAAATACTAATTGATTTCCTTTCCCTTCTAATGTTTCTTCAAGATTATTGGTGGACAAACTTTTCTCACTTTTCAACAATAACCCTCTATTATTAACTGATCTACTTTCCTCCAATATCCCATGCTCATCAGAGAATTATAACCTAAAGTTACCTTCATCTTCTTGGGCTTATTTATTTAAAGACAGTGAGACACCATGCAATTCCTGGCTTGAGGATTTCCTCTAAGGTTCCCACAGGAAGCAAAGCATTACTGCAACTAGGCAGCAAATATCTTATGGCATTTACATAACACTTATAGAATTTAGATCACATGTATTATACTGTCAAAGCATTTCTTTAGGAGCACACTGAGTAGCTACCATCATCCCATTAGTGTTATTCAATTGCCATCTCTGAGCATTCAAACTCGCCTTTTCTTGGTGTGTGGCTCTCTAAAGTAGGAATGTATAGTCCACCTCATCTCCACAGTTAAGGTATAAGGCTATCACTCCTTTGTGCCGCCCAGAAGGAGTCAAGTGTCCCCTGAACACTACCAGAAACCATTTATTTGTTTACAGAGCTGAAGATGAGTTTGAACTACCCACCCAGATGCCTCCAATTCCTGAGCTGTGGAATTACAGGTATGAACCTCCACACTTGGTTTATGTGGTGCTGGGGATCAAACCTGGGGCTTCACTACACAAGTGCTCTACTGATATCTCCAGCCAACATATATACAGCCTCTGGAATCGGGTTTCTTGCCTTGGCAAATGTATTCGAGAGTTCCCCACAAGGGTACAGATATCCAGAGTCTACTGGTTTTAGTTGCTAATTAGACTTCACTGAAACCATAACTGGTTGACCATTTACAAGGGAATGTGCATTCAGGATGATTTCTGGCCTGGAGCAGTCATAAAGGAGCTATCTGTTCTTGAATACTATGGGGGTGGGGGAGAGTGTTTGCAAGTGACTTAACCAAGGTGACAGTTAGTAATGATAAAAGAAAGATAGACGTGAAAACTATAGGAAAGGCACAGGATCAATAAGATTCAGCTTGCAATGTATTCTGTTCAGAGACTATAAATGACATTTTCTGTGTTGAGTAGGTATGGCTCATCACGGGGGTAGAGTTCAGAAGCATCCACTGAGGCAGCTTTCACATGGCTCCCTCTTGCCAAGCATGACCTTTGTGGCCGAACAACCACAATCTTATGGCCTGATTTATGTACAGTATTCATCACTACTGTGCCAGCAAGTGACATTGCCCAGTGGCTGCTGACTTTTATCTGACCTAATATACACACCTAATGACACACAGAGAGGACTACCTGACACTTGGGGACTCTGTGAGCATCCTAGAAAAAGGGCTACTTCAACAATTATGCAGAACAGTGGCTACAGCTGCACTTTTTTTCTGTTGATTTAAACATAAAAAGCATATGTCTGAATCCTCGGGGGCAGAGTGCCCAGATCACAACGTTTCTATGAGATGGCACTTTGGGTGTCCTTCTGTCAAGTCTGGGCCATGGTAGGGCCAGGGTAATGGCCACAGGAAAGGAGAATGACATTTCAAGGTCATACCTCCCTATACCTGCCACTGCTTCAACAGTGGCTCAAAGCCTTTACGACTCAAGATCGACAGGAAAACGTTGTATGCTCTGAAACCTTTAGTAAGTCTGTGACAATTCAAAGGAAATTTGTGAGAACTTCTTCCTTCAAGCCTTTTCAAAGACACTTAATCAGAAACAGCAGTAGGGAGTTTAGCTTCTTATGGAAGGTGCGCAATGGATCGCCACATTAAGCATGCCCAGGCATGCTATAGTTTAATCTCCAGTACCAATACCTTAACTTTCATACCGTTATGATGTCCTTTCCTCAATGAAGACAATGTAGCTTTGAGAGATTATTTATGAAACAGTTTTCTACCCAAGGCACAGTTGAATCCACACCCTCTGTTCATTAAATCACAGTCTACAAGTAAATATATCCATCTCTATAGACACTCAAAAAATATAGTGTTGTTAAAGCCACCCACAGAGAGAACTAAGAAGAAGACATGTTCCTTGCCTCTGGGTACTCATTTGTGAGAGAGTTATCAGCAACAGGATCTTCAACTCTTGGATCAAATACTTTTCTGAGACTCAGAAAAACCACACTCTCCAGAGAAAACTCATGTATGCATAATGAGGGTGAACTCACTGAATATTTGCAGTGGAAGTTAGTATTTCCTGGATTACTTGAATAGTGACAGTATACTGCCCAGAATTCAAAAGGTAGAGATGTTTTGAAAACTGAGCTATGCACTGAGGCTAAGATGGAAGGATCTTGGACCCTTGATGAGCATTCCAGCAAGCAAGCTCCAGGCAAAAGGTATGACGAAGAAAGAGGAGTGGAGCGAGGAAATTGGTTCCAGGCCACAGACATATCTGAGGCATGAGTTTCTGACCTGTGGAGAGGATGTAGTGAGGAGCAGATAAAAGGAACTTCATATCCAAGCTCCTCCCCTCTCTCATGAGCTGTGCCCCTAAAGGGAAACTAGTCAACCCCTCTGTTTCCTCAAATACAAAACGGAAATCAGAACAATCTCATCCACTCCCTGTGCCAATGGCACAGGGAGTCTTGTCTCACATGCACTTGGGACAGACATTCAAACATAAGAATCTAATACACCATTTACCATTAAATTAAGAATCTGATATATACCTTTACTATTAAAAACACCATCACCAACATCAGCTTCATCACTGGAGGTTGAGGCTGGCACAGCCTCACCAACATCACCTCTTCCCTTCTGCATTCAGAGGCACTTCACCAGGATCATTTCCCAGAGCATTTCCAGGTAAGTGGAGGCTCTCAAATACTCTCCTTGTAAACTCATACCCCATGGCTTACTCTCATCAGTACCAAGACATGAGGTGAAAATTACAGAAAAGGGGAATTACAAGTCTTTGGGGTATCCAAGACAGGTTCTTTTTTAACACTAGTATCTACTCTTTAGTGAGAATGGATTTCACTATTGAAAGCTAATGAGATGCCATTGATTATGTCAGTAATATCATGTCCATAAGCAGACTCAAGAATATGAATTTTTTAGAAGACTTTCCACACTCAATTATCAACGTGTGTTACCATCTGAGCATACTACAGGAACTGAGAAAACAGAATGACACAGATGTCTCTTCAATGTTTCTTTCCTGCGATGTTTTCAGTAATAGGTTGTTTTCAGTTGACAGTGTGATCAATGGGCTCACACCCAAGCTGGGATCCATTCTGGAGTGCTTCAGGAAACACAGGAAGGATGATTTGTGTTGACTCTGCAGCCATGGTGACACACAGACCATTCATGAGACCTTTGCTCTTTCAAATGTTCCATGGCCAGCCAATATCAGCCAGAGCAATACTGTCACAGAGTGAGTTAGGGAAAAATGAAGTAATGAGAAGACACGGCCATTTCATCTTCCCCAGAAAGGCAGGTTACCTACTTTTCTCTTGCATCTGTATGGATATGATCTGCAAAATTCACCATGCCTCCTTGCTTCAAAGCACACACATGGGAGGGGCATGGAAGGATTCCACAGAGCCCCTCTAACCAGTGACTGTTATGCATTCACCACCCTTCCTCCCTCTTTAAATCTGTGTTCCTGCAAAAGCAGGGAAGCAAATGAGTTCAATTCCATCTTTAAAAAAAAAAAAAAAGGCAGAAAATCCCATGTTCCAGGGCAAGGAGAGGAATCTATCTGTTCCTGACACAGAAACAGGGAAAAGGGAGTAGCCATGGGATAAAATTTCTAGCATCCCTGACTGAGAATGTGAGGGAATGAACTGACAAGTTGCATACCACATAGAGATGGGAATGGTATAGTTGTAAAATACCAATGTCTTACCATAGCCAAGCAAGGATTCCTCTGAGGAAGGAATTCCCACATGGGTTTTAGACAACCAGGTGAAATCTCAAGACACGGAGCCAAAGCAATCTTTGAGTTCATTTAGAAAAACCAAAAAAAGCATGCATTCTGAAGCAGACCTTCCTCTCACACGTGAAGGAAGCCAACTGTATGTGACAAGAAAGAAGGCTGCTCACCCCATCAAGAGTCCATTTGTCCCGAGAATTCTTTTCACACTTCTGTTGATGTAACCACAAATTATGAACACAATGGTTACAATTAACCAAGGCTCTGTCCTTACCAGCCCTGACCTGCTTCCCTCTGCATAAATGGGGGGAAAAACTAAGGAGTTAGGGCAAGGGAAGTGTAACATATGTGTCCTGAAGGCCTGGTCTTTATGCACATTTAGCCTTCCAGTAGTCCCTCCTTCTGTGGTGTCCTTAGAAGACTGTCATAGAATGTATAGTATTTTTTCCAAGGTGGATACAATGTTGCTCTACAAAAGAGTATGAAGATGTGAGCATGCATGAACACTAGTTACTCTTCAATATGTGTTAGGTTCTTACTCAGAGCTCACAAGTTCTCCCAAGCTAGAAGTTGGGATAAACAAATGACAAACAACAGAGAGAAAACACGACACAGTCAGCCTCAGTCTGGATCTCACACTCGGGGACGTGGCCAATAAGTGGTTAATTCTGGAGGATGAACTCCTAGTCCATTACACCAGTGCCTAGCAGAGACCCTTGGGCCCTTTCTTGGATGACAAGTCCCCAGGATTATTCATAGATGTGCCTTGCTAAGTGTAAAATCTGTAATCGCCACCAAAGAAAAAGACCTTGTGGGTAGGTCGGTGGCACAATAGATAATGGCCCTGACTATAGATCAAAGACAAGGCTTTACCCACACCTGTAAGAACATAGTTTAGTGGTCTCTGTGAAGAAGCTTGCTATTCTTCTAAAACTACTGATGTTCAGTCATTAATTGCACAAATATTTACTAAACACTTACCAAGGGCCATTGACCAGAGTTGGCCCAGAGCACAAACCAGTGGGAAAGTTGTGGCCTTCAAGGGGTGAAATAAGGTCACAGATATTGTCCAGAGGGTATAAGCCCATGCTTCCAGATCAAAAGGCCAAGGCCGTGTAGAAGCATGGTTATATGTGGTATTGACACCAGAGGCCCCTCTCCTGACAGTCTTCATGGAGGCAACATCAAAATAAAAGAGACACCTCAGGCCAGACTCAGGAGGCTCTCTCCTCAAAGGGGAGCGTTTTACCCTTGCTGCTGTCCCTCTGGGCCATAGTGTCCCTCCCTAGATGTCTGCACAGTTCACTCTATTGTTAATTCAAAACTTTGCTCAGAAGAAACTCTCGTGTTGAAGCTTAGCCCATTAATCTCAAATTAACAGAAACCCCCTCTTGTTTTTTGCTTTTGGTTTTTTCCAATCCCATTCTTGGCAGTATGTGATCTCTGATACAGCATGTATTCTTGTTCATTTTATTCACTGTTCAATCTCTAAAACCAAAGTAGTAGTTGTCATGGCAGATGCTGCATAAACAAACTCCAGGCAAACTCCACATTTAATCAGTCCCCATAAGGACTAGAGAAGAAGGGAAGGAGGGGTGAAGGAAGAGAAGGAAGCAGGGATGGGAGGCAGGAAGGAAACCACACAATTACAATTGAGAAAACTTGAAAAAAATAAACACACACACACACAAAAAAAAATCAACAACTCTTGAATGGTACTAGAATCAAGTACACTGAAAAAGAGGTCACAGGAAAAACACTGAAATGCTTCCGAACTTACCAGGCAAAAGTAAAAATAAAATGGCTTCACGAAGAAAGTTGTTTTCCTATTTTTGCTTATTTATACTCATCTTTTCTCAAAAGAGACTTAAACATACTTTATGGAAAGAGCATGCAGTGTCCCAAGATAAAAGAACAAGGGCAGACAGTAATAGGACTGGATGAATGGAAGGTGATTCAGAAGAAAGGGACAATCTCAAGAGGACCCTACACAGCTTCCTGAGGTGAGTCCCAAATTGCTTTCTAAGCCAGAGGACTTAAGAGTCCAGCATCTTGCAGGATGAGGCAGGGGAAGTTGGCTAAAGCAACTAAAGACAGCCGACTCTATTTTTAGGGAGAGGGCAATACTTCCTGGCTGGACCCAAGAGTCACCATGGAGATTAGAGTTCAATGTGGCAGACCTGGTGTTTGAATAAATGCTAGTCAAGCAAATAACACTGGTAGGAAATTTCATTCCCATGTTCCCATGTTGGCGAGTGATTTTTCTTTTGGGTCTTTTTTTCCCCCAATGTGTGGGTCAAAGCAAACATGTCTGTGGCCATAAAGAGGAAGGAGATAGGCTCGGTTACATGACTAACTATACCCATAAAGCAGAAGGCCAAAGCTGTACAGGAGCACAGTCATTTGTGGTATTGAAGCCAGAGACACAACTCTCAACAGTCATAAAGAGGACATTGTAAAACCCACAAGGAAGGCACCACACAAATCAGCATTAGCCCTACCTTGTGATGTTCTCCAATGGGGGTCAGGGATAATGCTAAATATAATTTAGTTTACATGATGTAAGTGGTAGGCAGGTAGGAAGGATATGTCAGGCATATCTCATGATCAAAACCTCTGCTCATCTGGATGACTTCAGGCACAGACTCTGCAGTATATTTCTCTTAAGTGATTATTTTTGATACTTATAAACCTCTCAAGCTTCCCTTAAACACTTCAGATGTCACACTCTTGCTCCCTATTTGTGGTAAGGTATTCAGGAGGAACAGGGGAGCCTCTTTCTTTGAGACTACATGAACTGAACTTCGAGTTTTCATGGCAGCATTTATAAGACTTGAGTTGCATTATGACCAAGGTTAGACTTTGAGACAGGGACCCGGAGTGCATAATTTCATGGTATTTCAAGTTCAAGGCCATTTGCTTGACTGGGAAGCCCATCTGGTAAGGGAACTGGATATAGAAAGCTGAAGAACTTGGCAGGTCTCCAGTTACATGCCAAGGGAGAATACTCAGGCAGAGCTGAATGTCTCCACAAAATCATATTGTTCTGTGTCTGACCCAGGTCATGAACTAAAGCATGGTGGAGTTTAGTACCACACAGGGATGCTTCCTGCAAGGCTTGAAGCAATGAGTAATGATGGGGAGGCTGAATCCAAACTGGGCTCTTGTCAGGACTAGAACAAACACAACTAACTTCATCTCACTCACATGCAGTCTGTTCTGCCACGGTGCTGTTTGGGAAATGCCCTGTTCCAGCCCAAGTATCTGAGACCAGCAGAAGAATCACTCAGTGGATGTGGGTTTGCCCACAGAACCACACTGTGACCACAGGAAAGCACACCCATCAGACAGGACGGAAAGCACAAATGCACACCAAAAACCACATACCAGCTGCCTCAGTTTACCACACGGGGTATACACACTACACCTACTTCAGAGAAGCTGCTTTGTATGGCTTTGTAGCAACTCATCTGAGGCCACATTCGAAGGCGACCCCTCAGTCGTAGACAAGACCAAGTACCAAGTTTATTGTGTTTGGTGCATTGCTTAACCTACTAACAGCCATAAATATAGCAACTATTTTTTATTAGGCTCCTATCTTCTCATTAAAAATTTTTTTAAATATTGTACTTCTAGTTTGATAGATAAAATATCTATGCACAGCTATGCAATTACATCATTCCGCACGGGATAGAGACTTTTTACAGAAACATATACGGGGCTACAGAGCTGCGACGCCTTATCAGTCAGGGGCCATTCTGCTCCTGCAGAAAAAGAACCCAGGTTTGGCTCCCAGAACCCACACCAGGAGGATCATGGTTGCAGATAACTCCAAAACCATGTCTGGCCTCCATGACTACCTGCATGCATATGGTACACATAAACTCACAAAGGCACAAACACACACATACACACACACACACACACACACACACACACACATACACACAAGCAAAACTAATTTTTTAAAGTGTGTTACACTAGAGCATAACTGAACTAGGAAATTACGTAAAATATTATTATAATGTGAATTTTGCTGGAATGCAAACTCAACCAAAAGCTATTAATACAAATGGGCGCCAGTTCAAGTTTGTGAATTCATTAACTCCGTGTAAGAAAGAACATGTTAAATAAGCTTATAAATAGTGTGCTCTATATCACAAAAGTATCATTCTCCAGATGTGTATTAGCTCACTGTAGGAACTAAAAGCAAGCAAAATACAAAAAAAATCCACCCTGCTTATCATCCTCATGAGAACATTTCCAACTCTCCTTCAGCCCCTTTTCTGTGTGTCCGGCTCTGGACAATGTGTCTTCAGTGGTCTTTGATGATGGCTTAAAATATTTAAGCTGTTTCTCTTAACTCAGCTCAACAACCAAACTGCTACTTCTAAGTGCAGCAGGCTTTCCTGAGATGAAAGAGACATGTTACCCACCTGACCAACCTCTCATTATTAACTGAGCATATGTTATCTGCTCAGCTTCAGGCTCTGTGACAGAAAAAAGAGTGTTCCACTGTATGGGCCTAACCAAGAGGATTTCTGAGTTTCCAAATTTGTTCTAGCTGTAACATTTTTTTTTTTTACTCTTAAGATTAATTACTATTTTCATTCTAGTTCTAAGATTTGTTAAAAATATAAATTGTATAAATAGCACATTCAGAAAAGAAAATGGACTTGTATTATTAAGCTTCTGCAAATTACAGCTTCAACAATCGCCTCCTGGCCTTCTGTCTGCCATCATCTTAAACATTGTTCCACCAAAATTAACTCCATAAAACAAAGCTGCATCTGAATATTTTTAAGTAGTAAATACACACATTAAAAACATCAGGATGACTAACCACTATTTTCCTTCCTTTTTTCATCTTTCAGCATAGTTATTTTGAGCGTGTGTGTGTGTGTGTGTGTGTGTGTGTGTGACTAAAGGGTATAGTAAATTTTTTTTTTTTTTTTTTTTTTTTTTAGTTTTTCGAGATAGGGTTTCTCTGTGTAGCCCTGGCTGTCCTGGAACTTACTCTGTAGACCAGGCTGGCCTTGAACTCAGAAATCCTGCCTCTGCCTCCCAAGTGCTGGGATTAAAGGCGTGCGCTACCACTGCCTGGCTAAGGCTATAGTTAATTGTATGGAAAGATACATAGCTATGGACATATACACCAGTATTAATATGTATATGTTTGTATATATTATATATAATATGGAATTGTTATATTTAGGTCTGATTATCCTTCTTCTGAATAAGTTAAATGTTCTATAGATGACACACACAGCTCAGCATAAAAAGCTGTGTGGTGTTACCCCCATATTGCTTTTAGATGAGACACTGAGAATTAAATAGAAATAAAGATGATGTCAAAAAAGGCTGGCAGGGTCAGAAATATACAATTAGTGGAATGCTGGCCAAACATGCACAAAGCCCTAGGTTTGATTTTCAGAATCCATAAACTATATGGGATAGTGCAAGACTGCAATTCTAGCATTCAAGAGGCAGAGGTAGGAGGATCAGAAGTCAGAGGTTCAAGATCACCCTCAATTACATAGTCAATTTGAAGCCACCTTGGGCTACAAAAAGCCTGTCCCAAAATTTAAAATTAAAATAGAGTGGCAACCCATATTTGCCAGTTTTTAAATTGTACTTGATTTCGCTCCTACTTAAGAATATGCAGCTCAGCCGGACACTGTTGTGGTCTAATGGTGAAGGAAGAACTCTGGGAAATTACAGGGTTATATCCTGCGTCTTCAAGTGTTGCCTTCATATTTGTTGCTATGGCTTCTCTCGGTGAAAACAATGCCTCATTATCCCAACAGTAACTGGATTCAAGTATGGCCTTCTGTCAGGATTCCTGCCCTTTCAAAGCATCTCTGTGTATGATAGGATGGATTTACCGTTTGGCTGAACCCACCAGGCCAGTAACTCTTGCAGATATTACAGGACTCCCCCTTGGGCCTACAACAACTTTCCTTTTGTGGCTATGTTCGAGAACTTTCTACCAAAGCCCACCTTCCACCAAGGACAGGGAAGACAGGGCCATCTTCTCAAGGATAGGTAACAGCCATGTCCAGGGGTGATTTCAAGTCACCCTGAGCATAGTAACCATCTCTTTACAGTTTCCATCCCATGTTCTGCCACATTCTGCGCCTCTGTTTAAGCCTGAGAAAGCTGACCAGCTGGATTAATACTTCTGTGTCACTGTAAACACCTAAGAGCTACTGATACTCCAGAGTCGAGCCACACAACTTCCCATGGCCCTTGTTGGCTCAGGGTCACAGGGCCCAAGGATGCAAACATTTTTATGTGAGACTCTAAGCACTAGAGGTTCAGTGTTTTACTTTGTAAAGGTTCTCGTGGAAATGTCTTCATTTGCTAAAATATCAATTGAAGTTCTCTGACACTTTAACTGGTCAGCCTCTGTAGAAACAGCTCTCCATTTACCAAACTTGACTTCTCTTCTGTGATACTGGGTATCAGCCAATGAAATCAAGGCTGACCTCCCTGCTGCGCCCCCATTAAGATACCACTGCCATTTGGATGAGATATTGGGTACAGTCAAGTCTTGGGTCCATCGCTAGAGAGGAAGTGAGGAGGGAGAGCTTCCATCATGGCTAAGAAGGCGACCAGGCTCTTCTATTGAGACAGTAACTCAGAACTGGTTACTCAGTAGAGTGTCGAAAAAGATATAAGAAGATAAAATCCTTGGCTGTACTAGACACCGGAAAGGGGGAAGAAAGAAAAGCCACAAAATGAAAACTGCCTTTCAAACACGGTTATAGTTAAGCTTAAAAAAAAAATCACATGATTTTGTTCCGAGCACTAGATAATGAAAGGGAGCATTGACATCCAGTGGGAAAGCCGTGTTTTATGATCTCAGCAGTAATTACTACAAAGCTCATTTGTAACAGCATGGCCAACCTTCACTTTGTCTGACCCCAACAGCCAACGTCCTCTGAAGTCAGAACCCAGGGACTTAAGGTCACGTTTAAAATTATTATAAGTTCAAAAAAGAAAAAAACAAACTGGCTTCACATTGACAGGCATATGAAATTTTTTCCAGTATGAAAGAAGCACCAGTGGTCACCACTCAGCAAACCAAACCATGGCTAAGCTCATTTAAAAAAAAAAAAAAAAAACTCAAGCAGTAAGCCACACTAACAAGAAACTGCCTCGTAAAGAGCACGAGGCTTTGCAGTTCAACCCTCCTACTCTCCACATACCAGCTCCATGCTTACATGCAACCTCAGAGAGTCCCCTTGCTTTTCATCACTAAAGCACCAGGCTCTAAAAAGCAACAGGAGATGAAGCCAGGAAGCAGGAACCCCAGAATATGCTGTGGTCCCATAAACATTCTTCTCACTAAAGAACTTGGTGACTTACACGACCCATGCAAAAGGCTATTGCCCAGACCTTCTCTGCCACTTATCCATAGGAGAAAGCAAAACCAGACTTACCCTGGGAAGCCATCCCATAGGCTGACACAGAAGAGCGGCCTGTTGACAAGATATGTAAGCGTACTGGGCTTAATCTTCCCATCCACTTACCCCAGTGACTGCCTGTGTATCTGGCTTTTGAAAAAGAACTTCTGCAAATACATGGTGGGTGAGTAATCATAGCGACTTCATAAAACACGCCAAAGCCATCGCTAGGAAGGCAGTTTCGTTTACTCACTGCATTTCTATGTGCTTTTATTTATTTTCTTTAGTGAAATTACTGGACTTTTGCTGATGTCAATTCCCTGTCCTTGTCCCAGAGGCAGGAGGCTGCCTGTTTTGTGTATATTTTTTTCTGGCTCTCTGTCACCAGGCAGCAATATTGAGCTAATATATGAAGGCATGGCTTGGCAGACAAATCAGCTTTGATTTGAAAATTTATACTCCTACCATTTTCCTAAGTCCTGTGAAATAGCCATTCAACTCTCTTCTCTCTTCTTGCATTAAAAATGTCAATATTGTGTGATTACAATAATTATTAGAAATACTGAATCTGAGGCTTAGATCAATTTCTCATTGTCTCTCTGCTTGGTCCTTGCATTAAAACCTGAGCACTCTATCCTTCTAGAACTTTCTATGTATATATCTCCTGGAGGTACACACACACACACACACACACACACACACACACACACACACAAATGGATACACATAAAGTCACATACTTTAAAAGACTAAAACCCTGGAGACTGATAAGTATTGAACACAACAATATTCCAGATATTATGAGGGTAATGGGGCCATATACAACAGAATATTCTCACTGAGATCAAAGCAATATCTGTAATCAAGCATATTAATATTTCTGCTAGAAAACATGAATATTCAACTAAGTGGGATAATAAAGACTATAAATAACCTTCTGTCATCTCAGGTTAGGGAATTCTGCCAAAAGACATTTCAGAAAAAAATTGACATCCTTCAACATTCTGGGAGACCTTTCAATTTCAGAACTGTGGATAAGGGATTTCTGACCTATACATTTGCTCAGTAAATTAACCACGTTTTGAATTCTTTAGCTGTTTTCATCACATACATTCATAAAGGGAAATTTTGACAATTCAGACAGAATTAAAGCCACTATTCACCCCACCATGCAGAGAGCCAATAGCTTTACTCATAAATGTATCACATATGTCTTTTGACACACACACACACACAGACACACACAGACACACACAGGCACACGCACACTCACACTGCACCTCTAATAGCTATAAAATAACTGCTCAGAATAAAGAAATACATCATTTGATTTGGTCACTCTTCACTCGTTCAAACATGTCCTGAGCTTCTGTGATCTGTTATGCATTCAGACAAATATAAGTCCATAGGTGTCCAGTTCAATCTGAGGTTCAGAAAAATCATAAGCAATTTTCACTGTAATCTTGTCCCAGATTTGAAGTATACTTTGCTAAAAGTCCCCTGTTCAGGTTATGTTTACACTAAAATGGTATTTAATCTATAACGCAGATTTTACTGATATCAAGAGCTCTCCTACTGGGTGCTCCACAGAGCAGCAGAGATGCCTGAATGGTTATCACAGATCTTTGCTTAGTGTCAGAGGCTGGTGACAGTGTCTATACAAGAAGTGAATTGGTCAACAACTGCACATGGTGTGAACAGGGAAAGGACTGTGAAGGCACTGCAGTGAGTGATACAGGAAATAAAGGGAGGGTGTATTGGGAGATGGGAGGGCGAAGGACAGGCCTGTCCAAGAATGAACTCTAAAGGAAAGACCAGATTACAGAAAATGAGACAGCCCATAAAAATGGACCACGTCTCGACCTAGCCTACTGCACAGTGGACACTCGATAAAGAGTTGCCCACTCTTTGCAGGACCAGATTGTGTGACCCTGAATTAGAGAATTCTTTGCCTTGCCCCAGCCCAGTCCTATCCTGGAGATGGAAAAATATAATAAGCATGGATATAAACTCATCACCAGTGGTTTCCTCTTCTGAAAGCCTGGCAGCCACCATCTGTCTATGACCTCAGGAGAGACTGAACCAGGGACTGACTGCCCAGCTCAGCGCCACAGGAGTCATGAAAAAGAACAGGGTGGGGGGCATGGGTACTGTATTAACTTGCTTAGTTGTTGAAACAATTAAAACCAAGTAACTTGCTCTTGACAAGAGCAAGGACCAATCAAGACCCCAGGTCATTGCTGCTGATGAAATGTAAATTAAGATACTTGCTCTGAGGGACTGGCTGGACCCTGGGACTCTGGGCATGTATACATACACACATACATAGATACATACATACATATATACATTCATTAATTCGTACATATATACATAGGGTTAGGACATTCATATATACACACACATATACATATTCATTTATACATATATATACATACATACACATGCATAATACATTCATTCATACACACATACATACATATATTCAACATATATACATACATACATTCATACATATACACAGATACATTCATTCATGCATACATGCACACAAACATGCATACATACATTCACACACACACACACACACACACACACACACACACACACACACACACCACCCCAGTGAGCCCTGATCTGCTCTGACTCTGGCTGAGTCTCATCTGTATTCACCTTTCTCTGCTGCCTTTGCGAAGCCCCCTCCAATTACATCCACAGCCCCCAGATTAACCTTTCTAAAGCTTGCCTTTTGCCCTGTCATTCTGCCATTCCCACATGGACAAACTTAATAAACACTTGCTGACTGAGTAATTGGCAGGTTCAACTTGAGCAAGCTTTACTAACCTGGCACAGAGGGGTAAAGAGGGCAGGCAAATAACTCAGACATCCCCAAATGTGCAAGGTAGCTCCCTGAAACACCCTCATAAAAATGAAACCATAGCCAGAAATCCAGGTTGTCAAGAACACTGTGGAAATACATCTTGAGGATCTGAGTGAGTTACTTAATGAGAGAGAGACACGCACACGGAACATTACAAAAAAAAAAAAAAAAAGACTGCCCTCACAACCAGCATCATAGCACACAACCATAGGAAGGTTCTGGATCTAATAGACCTTCCTGTGCATGATGAGGAAAGAAAGATTAGTCATGCGTAGCAGGGAAAACGGAGGAGACGAGGAACAGAAAGACGAGAAAAGAAAAACCAAGCCAACTCTTGGGTGTCTGAACTTGTCTGCAAGTGTCCCCCTTTGTGCTGACTCTCTGGGAGCAGGCGCATCATTAGTCAAGGTAATAAGAGGAGGGGGTATGCAAGTGCTGACAGCTGCCATGTACTCTCTCCTCCCTCGTACCAGGCACCATGCTGCCCTGTACCTTAGGTGACTCCATGGGCATCACTGCAGCCGATATTTACAGCAAGCACTGTGCTGGCCACGGCCTATGCATCACCTCATTTCACCCTCTAGCAATTCTGCAGAGCTCATCAGAATTATTCCACTGTCCAGAAGAGAGGAGAGGTGGAGAGAGGACAGCTAACATGTCTTGTGTCCGATTCCTTCTGAGTTCTAGGATAAGGTAAGACCAAGTAGAGATTTCAAGTAAGAGGAGGGGAATGCCACCTGGGGCTATCTGAAGCCTGGAAAGATAATGGGAAATAGATACATCAAAGCTTACGGCAATATCAGACCTGAGAGTCTTGACAATGGGATAGAATTCCTTCAGGGCAGCAGGTCTCAACTTTCCTAAAGCAGTGACTCTTTAATTCAGCTCCTCATGGTACAGTGAGTTGCCACTTCACAACTGTAATTGTGCTACTGTTATGAATCGTAATCTTAATATTTTTTGGAGAGAGAGGTTTGCTAAAGGGGTTGCAACTCACAGGCCGCAAACCACTGCTTTAGAGCAATGTAAGGAACTCCAGCTAAAGAGGCACATTTGACTAAGCTCTGGGTTATACGCTGTAACAGGGTAAGAGTCTTATCTTCATTTGCTCACAGAATGGGCAAATGCTAAGCATCTGCTATTTGCTGCTCAGTGTGCTAAAATGAATAAAGAGGTAAAAGTCTTCACCTCTATGACACAATAGGATGGAGAGAAGAATATAAATAAACCCAATAAATGTGCTATATCAAATGTTAAGGGTAGCAAGTGCTCAGAACAATAGCAAGAAGCATCAAAGGTCAAACTGAGGCAACTAAGGGATGAAGGGATGGGAGAATAGTTATGGAGCAAAAGTGTAAGGACAGAAAGCAAATAAGCTCAGGGTATGGTTAGAGATCAGTCTGCTAGGCAGAGACTGTCCGGATGGGATGCGATACCACTGGGGCAGGGGAATTCAGTCCAGCGGTAGCACAGACATGTCCGGGGTGGATAATGGGCCAAACTGTAGAAGAATCTTTAAGCCATTGTATATCAATGACTCTTCAGCTTTGCAGACCTGAACTGCTTGTGGAATCTGGTGCAATCAAAAGGGCCCCCATTCTGAAAACTACATTCCCCAACTCCACTTTGGGTTAGAGACTAACGCCTCCTGGACATTCCAGCCTAAAGAGAGCCAGAACTTGGTCCTGGAGAGGAACACAGTCCTCTGAACCAAAGAAACGCCTTTTCTTTACCTATCTCTGGTGTGGTATGTGGCAAAATGGACAGTAAGATGGCCCGGGGAACGGCGGGGCTTTCCAAGTGTGTGAGGAAGCCCTTGTACTCATCAAAGTCAGGAGTGCTGGTGCTCTAAGGGTTGACCCCACATTTATGAGCTGAAACATTTGTCATTTGCCACAGTGATTAGATACACAATTGCATCAGGAAGATTCTTAAAACCCATAGTAAAGATGAATGCATGTATTAGGAGACAAAATGGACATGATCAAGTAACCCATGGAGGGAATCCACCAGTTTGTAGTTTTATGTGGGTATGTTTGTATATGTGTATATGTGTATAAACATATACATACTTACACACTTGGATTTATTTCATTTTAGCTAAAAGAAAGCCAAAATTATCTGTTATTCTGTTACTGCTAAAGTCTCAGTGCACAACATAGTATCCACCCCAAATTAAACGCTCAGTCAATAGTTGTCGAATGGGTGAAAAAATCCAAAGTGCCTTTTTGGAAATCAGTCTACAACCCAGATTCTTAGATGGTGGGTCATCAGCCCAAATAGGGTCACATAACAAATGTTTGGGGCAAGAAGAAATTGCCAACAGTAACAATGTTTCAGAATGCACAATAGCAAAATTAAATTGAGGATTAAATGCACAAAGAGCCAGAGGTGTTTCTGGCAGTGCTCGCCCACAGTAAAGCATGAAACATCACTGCAGTCTAGGTTCTGAACACACAGTATGTGCAGTTTGTACTGCGAATATCCTCATGCCACGTGATGGCAAGGAACACTGCTCAGGTTTGAGACTACTGTCTTTATATATTGTGAGGTTTTTACTGTACACACAAAATGTTTTGCTATTTTAGGAGCATATGGTTTAATTACGGAAAACAAAGATTTGTAATATATTTCACCGATCTTTGTCAGCATATATTAATTTACATATCTTTGAATTGTAATATGTTAGACTATTTGATTCTTAAAGTTGCTGTTTGAGTTGATGGCTTAAGTTTCTTTCTTTCTTTCTTTTAAAGTCATTCAATGGAATAACAACAGAATTTTCAACAATTTCTAAAATGGTTCTGCCATTTTATGCTACCTTGTGTTCCCAGCATGGATGGTCATAAAATAAAATACAGGCTAACCCTGCAAATGGCTGAAGACGTTCTGTGATCTCCAGTGCCACAGAATCAGCCAAGTTTTAATTTTTTATATAAAAATATACAAGATCCACTAACTAGTAAGTGAATTCTTTAAGTCTTTAAGAAGAATGGAATTATATGTATACCAAAAATCATTTTAAATAAACTTCTTTATGATTCATTATCAATAAATGTTTGGTTTTCATATGTATTTTATTTGCCTGTATAACAGAGTCAAGTAAAAAAAATTCATGCCAAAAGGAATTGTAAATCGAAAAAACTTGAGGAGTTCTTGTCTAGGACCTAAGAGGACCTAAATACAGTGGATCTAAATCTGTAAGCAGGGGACTGGAGAGATGGCTCAGCGGTTAAGAGCACTGGCTGCTCTTCCAGAGGTCCTGAGTTCAATTCCCAGCAACCACATGGTGGCTCACAACCATCTGTAATGGGATCTGGCACCCTCTTCTGGTGTGTCTGTGACAGTGTACTCATATACATTAAATAAATAAATAATTCTTAAAAGATAAATAAATAAATCTAACCAGAATAACTGTATTAAAAACAAAGGGACGGGTACTTTGAAACACTACTGGCACATGAGCCATAGTGTTCTGTATTTACAGTCCATCTCCATGTGGCTTTAAAACTTACACCACGTTCCTATTACAGTAATGCTGACTAACCCCCCATCCCACCCCACCCCCACAAGCTTCCCAAGTTATCCTAGCAATTGTTTACTGATTCACAATCACAGATTGATACTTTTGCCCATTATAATAAAAGTGAATTCTCAGAAGCATAAGATGGAAAGCAGAACAGATAAAATAAGTCCTGAATGCATATCACTAGACTGAAGAGACTCAAGCCATTCTTTGTTTGTTCTCTGTGCTGATGATGACTCCTGGTTTCTCCTATTGTAGAACTGGTTCATAAGTGCGGTCTGTGGGTGCTACTTTGA
Source organism: Uromys caudimaculatus (assembly GCA_028551405.1). Classification (NCBI taxonomy): domain Eukaryota; kingdom Metazoa; phylum Chordata; class Mammalia; order Rodentia; family Muridae; genus Uromys; species Uromys caudimaculatus. Next base: position 45,951,023 of record CM052700.1, read on the forward strand.
GGGTACATTCTTAGAACACACACACACACCCACTTGAGTCCATCCTTTAACTCACTGCCAACGCTTTGTTCTCCAGTTAATAATGAAACAATTTGCTTTCTGCCTCCTGCTAATTCCTAACCTCCACTTATATGACCCAGCAAGGAATAAAATTGGCAGGTCTGCGATGCTTCTGATGTCTGACTCTAAAGGTAAGTTAACACCTGATTAGGTTTTTGATTAAAATCAGCCAGTTTTTAAACACAGAAATCAAGTTAGATTATTGTTCATTTCATAACACATTTTATATTGAGGAGAATAACTGCAACTGTACATCTTATGTACAGTAATTTTTATATCCATCTATTTGGGATATGGTCTCTTTTTGACTAGAGTCTACATTTATGTGTCAGAAGAGCTACAGTAGCAAATTTATTATGTAAACTAGAATGGTAAAGTCTATGAACAGGGCTAAGCTTATGTACACTTCAGCCACAGATGCGTCACGACATCAGTTCCAGGTGAGTTAGCCCCATCTCTTTAAAGCTACCTTCTGCAATTGACACAAACTTTAATTAGGCAGAACCTATAGGCAAAGCTGTCATATTCCTCTTCTGGGATGAAAGTAGGTTGTCCTTTTTATCATTAAAATAGCTGCAGATTAATGAAGGATGCCGCCTAATCTTCTTAAATTATTCCTCTTAAAATACAACCTTTGAAACTATACACACATAATCCTGCAATCTCTCGTCAAAGCTCCTTAAGCCAAGGAGAGTTAATGATTTTCCCAAAGAGCAAGCAATGTGCATTCCAGAGGGGAGCAAGCTGCACTTAGTATCAGCTCCACTAAGCTGGTACTGAGGCCTAGTTGGAGTCATAGCTTGAGGCCAGCTGCACATAAAGGCAAAGATAGTCTTAATTAGAATTCTCACATGCATTTCCTAGAAGCAGAATCCAAGACCAACACCTCGAAGCTTCCTAGCACTTCCATGCTGTGGATTCCTTGTGTGTTACATCACAGATGCCCAGACATAATTTAATGACAAACAGAAGTTCTTTAGGGGCCTAGGCCACTAGCTTACAAACTTGGTTTTCCGCACATCTGATTACGGGTTTGGCACTCCAAGTACTGTAAATGTCAAGAAAGAGATGAGGAAGGGAGAGAGAAAAGGAAGCTAGAGAGGAGGGGAAAGCAGGCGGAGGGAGGGTGGCTGCTAAAGCATATACCGGAAAGAAAGATGTCCTTAGAAGAGGATGAGGAAAACTTACTACCAGATTAGTCTGAGGGGAGCTTTCTCAGGGGCTTCATACTCATGAGAGTGAGACGCCCATTAAAACTGTGATCATCTTTCAACCTCAAATATGTAGGCATCAAAGCACCCCATTCTAGTGCCGCCTCTGTCTCTTTTTCCCCCTGAGCATCCAACTTGCTCTATCACACTGCTACAGTAGTCACCCAGAAAGAGGAACAGAGGGAGGCCTGCCTCTAGCCCTATCTCAGGACGCAAGGGAAGAAGTAGCCCACCCTTGACTGTCCATTTAACCACTCAGGATTATCAGTGTAGATAAACAGCACTGCTCACAGTCCCCAGAAATCAACTGGGCCTATCAGCAGTCTGGTCCACAGCTCCCAACACAGGCAAGATGGTCAGTTTGCTGTGTTTTACTTCAAGATGATTGGAAGCACTATTCTCTCCTGCACGGCCAGAGACTTTCCTAAGCTCAATTTATCCAGGCGGTTATAATAACACACACATGCACCATGACACACAGGCTCCTTTGCACCGATTCACTAGAACTATTCCCCATACATTTGTTCTTACGCCACAGTTTGCATCTCAAATGTCTCCTAAAGACCCATGTCTTCAAAGGCTTGTTTCCCAGAGTGGTTCCAATAAGAAGTGATGCAAACTGTAAGAGATAAGGTCTCCTAGAAGGTTGTAGGTCATCAGTCACATGGTCTTTAAGGGGAGTTTGGGACCCCAGTTTCTTCTTTCTTTCGTTTCTTCTTAGCTATGAAGGTGAGCATTCTGACCTACCATGCACTCTCACTGTGGTGTGCCAGCTGAAGCCCAAAGCAAGGGACCAATCACTCACAGATTTGAGCCTCTGAAACGAAGAGCCAAAATAATCTTTTTCTTTCTATAACTGACTTATCATAGACACATTTCAGCAGGGAAAGCTGACTGACACATGTGTAGGAACAGAACTTAAGTCTATTGGTGGGACATGATGTGAAAGTTCAAGCCACAGGGAGGAAGCACACGGTAGTTTGAAATAGAAAGGCTAACAAAAGATAGTGGTTACAAGAAGAGGTCTACTGGGAAGAGGCAAAGAGAGCCTTAAAGACTACAGGAAGGGAAAACATAAGGAGCAGCCATTACCTGGTTCTGAGGTAGGATTTGTGCAGAAGGCCTTCCCTCCTCAGCTGTAAACTTCATCACTGCAGAGATACTTCCTCTGTGGACCTTACTAGAACTCATCCTCTAAGCTGTCAGGAAAAGCTGGTCATGGGAACTTGTCCTAAATAAGGGATTCTGCTACATTACAGCCCAAGGAGTGTTGTCAAGGGAAGCTGCTAATACTAGGTACAACCTTGGGCAGTATGCACAGCAGGAATGGGAGGACTCTGATGATGAGAGTCACCCACACCATGAGAACTAGGAGATAAAGTCACATCCATGGCAGGAAACAAGCACTGGTGAACTTTTCCATGCTTCCAGAGCCACACCATGGGGAAGCCAGGAATACTACAGAAGTCAAGTGAGCATGTACCCACATGGAAGGAGAACAACTTCCTCCTGCAATGTCTCTCCGGCATTCCCTGATTGACTGAACACTGTGCCATCTAATGGGTTCAGGTCCATCTGACACAGCTGAACATTGTACTATCTAAAGGGTCCACACCTATTTTCATAGCTCAGATAGTCAAGGATGAATTTCGGTCTTCTGTTTTTGTATATGTATGGTATATTCATTTGTATATGTGGTATGTGAGTGGTATACATGTACATATCTAACCCATGTGGAAAGCAGTGGCCAAAATCAAAGTCAGGTGCTTTCTGTGCTCACTCTCCACATTGGCTAGGTTTTGTTGTTGTTATTGTTATTGTGTTGTTTTGGGTTTTTTGCTTTGTTTTGTTCTTTGTTTTTTGAGGCAGGGTCTCTCACTGAAACTGAAGCTCACAGACTTGCTAGATTGGCTGCTCAGAAAGCTCCAGGGATTTGCCTGCTTCTATAGCCTCTCCTCTGGAGTTGTTTGAAACACCACTACACATGGATATTTACATGGCTGCTTGAGAACCAAACTTATGTGTGCATCTTACCAGCAGAGCCATCTCCTAACTCCTCAACTTGGATCTTAAAGGTAAAAGACTAGTACATAGCCTACATCAAGCAACCACCTTCAATTCTAAGAGTCCATCACACTGTAGACACGTATGCATGCCACAGACATTAACATGCTCTTTTGAGAGCTGCCCTCATCACCGGTGATGAAACTCATCCAGTAGGAGGAGAACTATAGAGATGTAAACAGACCAGAATACTGCAACCACTTGAGTCAAGTGTGGAGCTTCTGTGCGCTGAGATCCATTCCCAGGGTCTACCAGACTCTGAGTTCATCCCAATCACCACTGGCCGCAATGCTTTCCAGACTGTCACAGTCATTGGCAGGGCCAATCTTCTGACAAATGCTGACAGACTTCGGGTATCAAGTCTCTAGCTGAGCCATAAATAATGTGCTCATATTTGACCCTTACTTAGCCATTTACATGGCTGTTGTAACTGTTTAGAAAGAGGGCAATTTGAGGCCTGCGTGTGTTCAGGATGTGTCAGCGGTGGCCTTCTGGCCATGCGCTGGTCATCCTGCTAGCCAAAACACAGGCTAGAGGGCATATTCTGAACCACAAAACAAATCAGCATCTGTGAGTGCTTAGGAAAGCAGCATCTGTGATCTTGTACTGTTACAAAGGGTTCCAACAGCAGAAAGGATCCAAAATAAAGACCAGGGTCAAACATTTATGTCCAAGTCCAGTGAGTGTGAGCAAAAAAGTCTAGCTTTCTAGAAAACACACATCTGAGAAGACCCTGATGCCATAAGGAATTTCAAAAATCAGAGCTCATGTTTATAGAATAAAGAAATAATCATAAACAACAGTTATGAGCTATTTACAGGCTCCCAAAATTCACATGGGATCCTAACCACCCTTCCCCACACGCTCAAACAAAGCTAAAGTACTTGGCAAAGGGGGCCTTGGAGTTATCAGGTTTACATGGAGCCAAGAGTGGAAGGCTTAGATGGGACCTGTACCTACTCTAGAAGAAGACACAGATCTGCCTGCACTCAGGAAAGGCAATGTGAGGACACAGTCAGAAGGTAAGTAAGAGTAAAAGGGACACATTCTCACTGGGAACTAGGTCTGCCAGAGCCCTGACCTTGAACTTTAGACACCAGAGTCAGGAGAAATAAATATCTGTTATGTATGCCACCTGGCTTGGGACACTTGTCAAGGTAGCCTGGGCTCACTATTACAAAATCAAGGCCAGAAGACAGCTCCATGCTGAACATAGCAGGAAACTTGAAGTCACAGAAAAACTAGTGGAAAAGAAGATGTAATCAGGTGTACCTGGGAGACACCAACTGACGATACTCAGGTGAGGGGAATGATGGGCTTTACCTGGGACAGAAGGAGACTTCGGGGAAGAAAGAAAACAGAAAATGAGGAAGTCACCAGGAAAAGCAAGCAAGTGGTCTGTGTAGGGGTGGGAGTGGAAGAATTCAAACTCTGGAAAATCAATTCGTCATGATTCCATAGTACACAGCAAAGAGGGAAGCAGAGGCTGAGCTACACAGACCTCCCTCGGTGACTGTCACTCTGCCTCACAGGCTGCTTTGTGTCCCTGTGGCTGTGTTTCTCAGCTTCTCATTTCTGTGCACTTGGTAGGTCTGGTCTTTTTCCTCCATAGGAATGAAGGTTTGTGAAGGCAGAGACCTCACTTTGTAAACCCTACTTGCTCAGTATCTATATGGAACCAGAGATAGAAAAAGAAAGAATGTTGGGGAATTATGTGTTTGTTGATGAATTTGACAGCAAGTACATCCTATAGCAGGAAGCAAGCAGCTTTTGGAACGAGCTAGGGACCCACCAGCCAGGAACAGAGTTTAGACTTGCTGAGCCATGCTTGGCCTTTCTTTATTACATCTTCTTGTTTCTTGATTCTTCAATTTCAGATGACTGGGAAAAATGCTAAATATAAAAGCCTTTCTTATTTCAAGGTTATTCCAAGACAGATATAGGTAACACTCTGATAAATAAACTATTAGGTTTACATTCAGAATATAATAGAAAAATATTTTACTATTATATATATATGTGTGTCTTATGTATTATATGTATTATGTATGTATTGTATATTATACATATGTATATATGTATCACATAAATATTTAATATAAATATACTATATTCTATATAAAATAATGTTATATAGATATATGCATATGCTATATATAGTATGATATAAAAAATATATTTATATACACATATGTATATATTTATATATACAATTATATGTGTGTACATATATAATCAAGCTTATATATGTATACAAAATATATAATTAAGTTTATGTCTGTATTTAAATGTATAATCAAGTATATGTAGATTTTATATATATATATATACACACACACACACAAACACACACACACACACACACATATATATATATAAAAATACAACATACGGCCGGGCAGTGATGGCGCACGCCTTTAATCCCAGCACTTGGGAGGCAGAGGCAGGCGGATTTCTGAGTTCGAGGCCAGCCTGGTCTACAGAGTGAGTTCCAGGACAGCCAGGGCTACACGGAGAAACCCTGTCTTGAAAAAATAAATAAAACAAAACAAAAAAAATACAACATACTCTTTCTTTCATGGACTTTTCCCCTATTTTAAATGGAGAATTCAGGATCCTTCTATTAACATATGATTATATATCCCCACCCCAATCCAGGCCTACTCCGATCCTACTGGAAGAAACAACTTAACTGAAGGGTTTGGGACAACATATCACAAAGTACGCAAGCTGCTGAGCCAGATAGGGAAGTTACTCAAATCGAGGCTTAGGGTTCTACTCTCTCATGGTTTCCCATACATCTTACCAATTAGATTTTACATTTCAGCAGCCTCATTAGTTTTTCAGGCTTTATGACTCAAGCTTGAGGGGGAGGGGACAGAGACCCACAAAACAAAGGCTTCAATGTCTCCAGAGCTGAGAAAATCCCAGCTCTGTCAAGGCAGATGCTATTTATATCCCATTTAGTGGCGTGCTCTGGAATGCACTTCTACACAGAGCCTCCAAACCAGTTTTGAATTCTGGGCTTTAACAATGAGAAAGAAGCAAAACAGTGGGAAGTTGGGAGGTGGGGGAGGGGGTATCTTGTTCTTAATATATCACCAAATCCAGTGTCATGTGATTGATAAACAGAGTTAAAAGGCTCCTAGTGTTGACTCACCTTTAACAAGACAGTACCCTGATACAGTGAGTTTGGAGTTTAAATTAGTAGAAACTAAAGGGTAGGAAAATATCCTAGGATGAAAGAAAAATATTGTAGTAAACCCCATCTAATTTTATTTCAGAGCACACAATGGATACACACACCACACAGACAGAAGAACAGATAGAAGCATTTTTATTGACTGCGAATATACATGTCCTATAGTGACATTCTACTATGCTTATGGTTTCTCCTAATACAGAAGAGCAGGGCTCTGCAGGAGTGAATCTTGGCATGCTGCTGCCCAAAGCAGAAGGTGCTGCGCAGCTCAGCAACCTAGCAAAACTTACACAGTGATGGATTACAACAGCCTCCACAAGGTCTGGACGTTACCCCTGCTCCATTCATGAACCCCAATCAAACTAATTTTCCCTTGTGCCAGTTCTGTCACATCCCCCAGGCTCACAAAGAAGATTTACCAGGACATCAGAATCCAGAAGAGACTGACCATTTTCGTCCTGGAAGAAACTTAAAATAGAGCTTAAAAAATAAAACAATGAGGATGAATTTTTAGCTCTGCAAAGCTCATGGTTTCTAGAAATTGCTTTTCTAACTGAAAAAAAGAAAAGTTTCATTCTTGCTGTCATTGTTGCATATGAGATTTGGGTTACCGAGAAACTAGCTCAGAAATCCAAAGGATTCAATTCCATACTTGATGATGGATTCCAAAATCAACCCTCAAAATCAAAGTATAGTTTGGGACAATGTCTGAGCACATTCCTAATAGAGATGCCCCCACAGGCACTCGGCTCCTCAGAAACAGAAGTGAAACAAACAGGTATATATTCACTTCCCCAAAGCTGCGTTATAAAGGAAAAACAAAATGTGGGTAAAAATCATTGTTATTAATATATTTAACCCAACATGCCCCAAATACTACTTCAATATGGACCCATATCATAAATGATTAACAAGTGGCTGGTATAATCAAGGGACATTATATACTTGTGTGAAGTTGTCAAAAGAATGAAAAATCAACAAATTAACAAGATACTTCACAGTTTTAAAATATAAACCTAAGAAATCTGCTGTGAATTTTACTCTTACAAGCCTAATTAGGCTAGCTATATTTCAAGGACTCAGTGATCACCTGCTACCGTAGCAGACAATGTAAGTCTTAAGATTTCTCAAGTCCAACCCAAACAGTTCTGGTTGCAAGGGCATGGTTATTGTCAAGAGAAGCAGCTGCACTGGGCGTTGTCTTACTCCTTAGACGGGCTCACACTCTGGCTTCTCTCTGATCAGCCACACTGTGGCTCCATCTGTTGCAATGGAACAAGCCTGGCCCCAAAGAACTACCAGTTTCTCCAGCAGACATGCAACCACAGCAGGAAGTTTGTCCTGGCTTAAGCAGTTCCAAATGGTGACCTTCTGAACCTGGTTCTTTCCAGCTGCTACATCTGGACAGTAGCAGGGCTTCAATTAATGTGTCTCTTGATATAGCATCTTCGCAGAGAGGAGAAAGCAAGGCCGGGCTTTGTTTAGGACGGGCCTTTGAGGAAGGTTAAAGGAAGCACAGCTAACACTGAGGAGGCTCTGTTCTTTACAGGCAACTTTCTAAAGTTGCTTTAACCATCTGACCTTCAACTCAGTAAGTACAGTTGCCTTTCCCATAGTGATGATATCCATAACTACATATTTCATTTTTCTCAAAAGTAAACCTTACTGAAATTTTAACCTACTAATCAGAATTGAGAAGGGGTAAGCAATTACTGCTTTTCACTTTTAAAAAAATCAATCTTTGAACTTCTTCATAAGCATATACACTTGCAATCCTATTTTGTATTTGTGTGTATTGTTTTATGTGTATCTGTGCTCTGTGTTCATGAGCATGTGCACACGTATAGGTGGATGTGAAGGCCCGAGGGCAACACTGGGGTGATGTCATCCTTTTCACGGTCTACCTGGTTTTTTGAGACAGGGTATCACACTAAACCAGGAACACACTAACTCAGCTAGGCTGGCTGACCAGCAAGTCCCAGGGATCTTTCTGTATCCACCTTGACAGTAAGGAGATTATAGCCACCTAGCCTAGCTCTTCAGTGGGTGCTGGATATCTGAACTCAGGTCCTTGTGCCCATTCAGCAAGCACTTAATGATCTCCCCAGTCCACTGCTGCCATGTTTCAAACAGTTTAGTAAATTAAATAACTATTGATATAGAATATAGTGTCACTTCCCTTAACAGCAAACATGTTCTCTTAATTATATATGTATTTATTTACTGCTGAAGAGGAAACTCAGGATTACACTCAGTCTTAGGCAAGCATTCTACCACTGAGCTACACACATTCCCCTTCTTTAATTAAAAAAATAGCTCTTTGACCCTCTCCAAAACCAATTATAAAGTCTTCATTAACATATCCACATAAGGTTCTTTAAATCTAGTGTGTTCCAAGTGGAACACAGACATCTGTGACTCAAAACCCAGACTGTGTTCACTTGGCAAACAGAAATTCCATGCCTACTTTGTGTTTTAGGGAAGCAATGTAGAGATAATCATGGCTTCTCCCTAGTGTACCAATAAAAAGATCTGGAAAGCTTCACAGAGATTCCCTGCAATCTTTAGCTAGAGAGCAAGCAGGTAGGCTTTCTAGGGCTGACAAAGAACACCTATTAGAGGAAGGACAGGTAACCACATAAGGAGGTCCTCTCAGAGTTCACAGAGGGGTGGGAGATGTTCAGCTTGCAACCTCCACAGAGGAGAGACCTCATCAAAGCTGAAATAGTCAGGAAGACTGCAGAAAGGAGAAAAGTATGGCAGGGCTCAGCTTGTAAGCATAAGGCCCCACGAGTTCAGTCCCTCGAAGCCTGGTGTGGTGACACATACCGTAATCCCTCTACTGGGAAGCAGACATGCAGATGCCTGGGGCTTGCAGCCCAGACATCCTTTCCTCATTGACAAGCTCCAGACCAGTGAGAGATCTTGTCTCACAAAAACAAGGTAGGATGAAAGCCAGAGGACAAAACCCAATTGTCCTCTGGCTTCTACATGTGTCTGCACACACACACACACACACACACACACACACACACACACACACACACACACACATTTGATTAAATGTAACAAGAATATTTGTTAAAATATGCAATTAAAAAAGACTTACTAAGTGAAGTTAGTAACCAATTCTTTAGTCACATTATACAATATACAACAAAGCTAATACCATGAGGTACTGTCAAGTCACCATATTTGGAAAACAACCAGTGTCTGTTCAAGGAAAGCAAGAAGCAGCCCAGATATGCAGCAATCTGACCAATGCCATGGCACCCTTTCTAGTTTCCATGACATTTCCTTCATGGATGAGGCTCAAATGAAACAAAGGTGAACCATATTGAGTTTGTGTAGATAACAGAGGCATCAGTGCCCTCGGTGAGTTACTGTGGTTCTCAGTGGGTCTACAGAAGAGAACGAATTAGCCAACCCTCTTGCATCTCATTTTTTGTTCACAACACCTATCCAAATAAAAAGTACTCTAAAACCCACTGCCTCACCCAATCTGACATTATGAACTCCAACTGCCTGTCAGTCAATTTCTACCAAAAACACCACTATGGTCTCCATTCCTACTTCCATGAGAGAAATAAAGTCTACTCCTTCCAAAGGAAACTCAAATGTCTGGGATCTGGGGAGATCCTGAAAGTTGCTAAGGGCCCAGGAGAATTCTAGTGCAGGACTAGATAACCTTACTTTCCCCAGCACAGCAAGCTGGACTGCAAAGAACATTGGCCTGGGTCCTCCACAAGGAGAAACCATCAAAAATCCTCTTATAAACCTAAATTTGTATGTGGTGATGAGAAAGAGAATTACTTTCATGTCCTAATGTACTCAGACACAGCAGCACTTCAAGGGAGGAGAAGTACACTCCACTTGGTACAGAGGCATGGAGGAAGAAAAGATCAGACAGAGTCCATGCACACTGCACCGATGGGTAGCCCCCTTTTATTTCACTGACCTCATCTTTCCTTAGCTACCTCACTGTGTTGCTAGTGGGCCATAGTAACGTCTCTGAATAAGGCAGCCATGTCTAACTCTGGCTTCCTCTCTGCAGATACTAAGCATGATCTGTCAGGGAAAACTTTCATCCATCCTGAACATTTGACACCTAGTTTTCCCATAATCCTCAACTCACTGAGTGGGAGGCATCACAATGATTTTGCCTGTGCCAGCTGTGACAAAGAAAAACAACTGACCAAGTTATTTACATGCACACCATGGTTCATGATCTTCACAGAATTAAACCAAAGATTGCCAATGGCTTGGTCCCTGACTGGTAGTGCACAGAGATAGCCCCTTTATTATCACAAGTACCTTGTATAAAAACAGGAGAATTCTATTGATATCTCAGAATATATATTTGAAAACTTGGAGCCAATCTAGGCATTAAATAATCAGAAACTCTAAGAATAAATACTAGCCATTGGGAGAAAAATCAGGCTGTGAATATCAAAAGCAGACAGGACCAAAGGGATCTCAGCTGAGAAGGCAAAGAGCACTTGATGAAGGTGGCCTCCCTTCACCTGGCTGAAAACCAACGTCTAAAAGTGAGCATCCTCCAAATATCTGCTAACAAGGAGAACCCGCACCAGGGTGCCCTTTCGCCTACCCAAAGCGTTTCTACAACCATGGTCTTTTTTTTTTTTTTTTTTTTTTCATGGCACTATCCCTATGAGATTACAACAATTCCCATTTTAGACAACCCTGGTAGTGTCGAGCACCTTGGATAAGGTCACAGCGCTATTTCGGGACAAGGCTAAGACTATAATTTACTACCCTCATTCTTTCCACAACATTGCACGATTTAGCTTATTGTTCCTGGGCCATTTCTATTTTTAGTATTGCCCTGTTGGTTACTGAAAAGTGTCTCTTGACCTAATGTTCTATTCAAAGCAGCGGAGGTTACCAAGGAACAGAAACCCACTGAGGGGAATGTGAGGAAGAGGTAGCCAGGAAACAGCGGGAAATCTCACAGGAGCTCAGCGGCAGGAGGGAATATGGCTGCATCCCTGGGGATTAGAACTGAGACTAGGTCAGAGGCAGAGGCATCTTCACCAGCATTCAGCCCCATGGCCATCTAGCTATAGTGCAGCTATTGTACTGTATCTGTGTATATGTTCCTCATGGCTCATACAGGGTCCAAGGTGATTACCAAGGTCTCGCAGCCCTTCCTCTTAGTTCTGTGCTTCACTGATGATGAAGACATGCATCTCATCATTCTCCCTCCCAAGTGAGCTCTTCTGCATTGACTAGCTGATGATAAGGCCAGCTCTGGACAAATGTCCACAAATTTGATTATCTGTGGGGGAAAGGGTGGCAAGGAGGCTACAAAGCAGGAAACCATTCTGGTGACAGATAGCCCATGGGCTGCGCCATTGCATCAACATTCTAGAAAACAGCAGAATGCTACCACCACAAGCAGCCCTTTAACCAAGGTCCTTATTTTATAGGCGGGAGGACTGGCACTACATAATGACTTGAATGCGGTAGCACAGAAGTGGGTGCAGCTCTTGTGCCCACAGTCCCTGTACACAGGGTCTCAGAACCAAAGATTTCATCTTGAACCTGACCGTCAAGTTTCTTCACTCAGTAGCCAATGGTAGAGCTCTCCTTGTATATCTTGTTACCTTGATACATAAATGATAACTCTAGCATCAACTCCAGTGTGTAAACACTCATAAACACCCCACCTCTAGATCATAAAGTCTCACCACCAACTGCTCAATAGGATTATCACTGCCCTATCTTAGCCCCATTCAAACCATCCAGATCTCAGACAGCAATGTTGGGGTTTGGTGCTTTTTGTTTGTTTGGTTTGGTTGTTTGTTTGGTGTGCGTGTGTGTGTGTGTGTGTGTGTGTGTGTGTGTGTGTGTGTGTGTGTGTGTGTGTATGTGTGTGTGTATGCTGTACATGTCCATGTTTATGTGCACAGGCACAGTCTTTTACACAGCCTAGAACTCACCAATTAAACTAGACTTGAAGGCCAGTAAACTCTAGGGATATACCTTTATCCTCAATGTTTTGATTACAGACACAGGCCACCATGCCTGGCTTTTTGTGTGCATTCTGGAGAATTCAGGTCTTCATGCTTTATTGACTGGCCATTATCCCCTGACTGAAAGCAGTATTTCAAACCTCTCCTGTTCATTTTAATGTGCAAACGTAAGAGACCCTAATAGAACCTTGAAATCAACCTTGATATCAATACCTATCCCATATATGCATATGTATAGTATGTGTATGTATACATACATAGATATCTACATATATATATGGGATTTTAAAGACTGTTTTTTAAGTGCATGTGCGTGCATATCTGTATGTGAGTATGTATACGTGAGTGCAGCTTCCCACAGAGGTCAGAGGCATCAGATCCCCTGGAGCTGGAGTTGCATGCAGTTATGAGTCACTGGACATGGGTGCTAGGAACAGAACTTAGGTCCTCCGCACGAACACTACGTGCTCTTAGGTGCTGAGTCATTCTCCAGACCGACACTCTTCAACTCTTGCTCACTCTGTGCACATGTGGAACCTCACTCACACATAGCTGCTGGGTAAAGGCTCTGAAAACGCTGCCCTTCTGCCACAGCAGGATGCTCAGTAGACTTGTTCTGACTGTGTGGTCTGCACTAGCCTTAAACTCTTGATTCTTCTGCTTCAGCTTCCAGAATGTTGGCTTTGTTGGCATGCACCATTATGGCCAGCTACCAATGAGGATTCTTAAGCCAAGAAAGACCCTAAAAATCTTAGAGCAATGTGTGTCCTTTACTGATTATAAATAGCGTTGAAATCATGTCTTTTTAGAGTTATAAAGAAGATTTATCTTTTGACCAAAGTTCAAAATTGGTAGAAAAAAAAAAAAAAGCCCTATTCTTAATACAAGCTTTATTGTTTAATTTTCAAAATTGAGCATCAAGCTGTCATATAAATCTTTGGGCTACCCAAGCTCATACTGGGCAATAATAAAATGATTCAGCTTAAGGTAAAGAGGCTGGATGGAAGTCACATATGTAATTCCATGTAAAATGTGTCAAGAACTGAATGGAGAAACTTAGCCATACTTAATATAAAGTGTAAGTTGGTGCTTAGAAAAGGAATGAGCTGGCCAGCAGAAGTCAGAGTCACCTAAGCTATTCCTGAGCATGGATACTTGTCAGTCTCAGCATCAAATCAAGGTGAATTTTCAACATCTGTACGAAACTTTTGAAAGTGATATCTAGTACTTCTTGCTGGTCAATGCTAAATTCAGGATGGAGGTCCAAAAGTAGACAAACTTGCTTATAATAAATACTCAATATACATAACAGAAAAAGGAAGCAGGGGAGGCAGTGGGCATTAGAAATGGCTCCTAACATGTCCCAATAGCCATTCAATCAAAGAGCAACCAGAAACAGAAACTGAAGTTTGTGTGTTATTGGGGTAGAACTGTCATCATTTGGAGCAACTAAGAGCTAAGCAAAAGAAAGTAAAAGAAACCCATCAAAGAGTACTCATCAAAAAGTACCCACTTTTTAAATTAAAATAAGTGTATTTGGAAGAATGTTGAAATATATCATCTTAAGAATCTCAGAATACCGAAGCTAAGTTTTAATCTGTAAAGAATATGTGCAGTTTCTCTTGTCAAGAGAAATTTCACTTTCTCGGGCTATATCTGAGCTAAGACCACAGGAGGCTTGAGACAGGCGTGCTCAACTATTGCTAAAAGGCCATACCAACAAGGAAGAGAGAATGAATAAAATAAGCCCTTGAACAGAGCAAACTACAGCACATCACCCTGTGGCAAACAACTGCATCCAGACACCATTGCCAGCCTGGCACTCCACTGTGGGCCACAGCAAAGATCTTCACACAGGGTCTTGTCTTAGAAAGAAAGATCCACTTGGTTTGGTGGTGTTTGTACATGCTCATGTGATGCCCGGGGTCTTCGTTTTCAATGCAATAGCTCCATTTCGTCACACCTTAACATGAGCAACAGCCTTGTAAAAGGATCGTGTGATAAACCAGTCGGGCCCAGTGTCTAAGACGAAGCAGCTGGAAGTTGCAACCTTAACCCTGAATGTACCAAGCTATTATTTTTTAGAAAATTGTTGCTCTGGCGTCCTAAATGACACCTTGGCCACACTGCCCAATGGACTAATGTAGGAGAGATCAGGTAAGAGGTCAATGACACAGCAGAACTAGCTCCAGCATACCAATTTAAACACCTGTGGCTCTCCTCAGTAGACACTTCACAGTATCATACTGCCACACCATATACAATACATGGCATCCAGGTAGCACCTAAGAATTGATAAAAGTGCTAGATTCTGAGATGTAGACTTCTCAGAAACCTTCCCGGTCACTTGGAGACTATTCCAAAGTCCCTAGAGTTCTGTGACTTCTGCTCAGTGCTCCCAATTCACTTACAAAAGAAGCTGACAGGACACAAGAGAACTTATGCCATTAACGGTGGGCACTGAAGAACTTCCCCGCCCTTACGTGCCTTGTCACACCCACTCCCCAAACCCTGTGTAGCACTGTGGATAAATGAGTCTCAAACTTTCCACTTTCTGTGCCGCCCTGGTTACAGTCTCCTTAAAGACATCAGAGCCCCTCAGACTCACAGAGCCACTTACCACTCTCCCCGATGTTTGTCACAGTCCCTGCTTTGCATCACACGTCCCTGCTCAGCTCTTCTCTGTACTGTAGTCCCAGTGAACTTGTCATCTAGCAGGTGTGTGAGTCACACCCTCCTAATCCCTGTTACCCCATAACTTCTGGAAGGACTCTCCACAGCAGGTAGGGTGACACTCTAGGTCCCTACCTGGATGGTTAAACTCCTGCATAGTGTGGACTCTCGCTGCTTTCCTAGTCCCCTCCCACAACGTGCTCCACAAGGGCCCCCTGCTTGAGTGGCACTGGTCTTCTTGCTGTTCTTTAAACACACCATTTTCCTCTACCATCCAAAAACTTATTCTTTATACTCGCTTTTTATTTTTAAAATACTCTTTCCCTAATCTTTCTCAAAATAAACTCTTGATTCTTAGGAAGACCTTTGTTAGACCGTAAACAGACCAAATCTTCTTATTAGATGACCCTTCACAGGTTTAATGCTATAAATTGATAGCTAATATCCATTCTTGAGTTCATATCTCTGACCCTGTCATGGACTGAGAACTTCACAGAACAAAAACACTGTTCATTTTAAGCAGAATTGATTGCTCCTCCCACTTTCCCTGGGACAAAATCTGACTGAGCTGATGCCCCAAAGTAATTATTAAGAGTAGTCTATCTGACTCACAGAGGTGCCAAACTGACCTAAAACACACATGATCATTCAGCTCAGGGTCATAGCCCTGTCACTATATCAAGTAGTTACAAAATAATGGTTGAGTTATTAATGAATATAAATATCTTAGGAAAGTATACCCTAATCTTATTCAAGACAGGGTCTTATCCCAGGTTGGTCTTAAACTTACTATGTAATCAAAGGTGTGCTTGAAATTCTGACCCTGCTTCCTGCCTTATGGGTCTACAGGTGAGCATCACCATACCTAAGTCACACAGTGCTAAAGATTAAAGCCAGGCCTTCATGTATACTAGGTAAGAACTCTACCACCTGAGCTATACCTCCAGTAGTCCACCCCAATGTTCAACATATATTGTTATAGAAATAAAAACCAAGAGATACACTAGGCTGCTTTGTACCAGATCACTCAACAGAGAGCACCATCACGATTCCCTCAACTTCTGTGATTGTATTTGGTGATAGAATCACTGGATTGACTACTAAATAAGCAGTATGTTAGACAGACTCCAATGAAGCAACATGGTACCCATAGTGCTACAAAGTGGGTCACCAAAAGATTAACTGCTTTGATGAGGTCAGTGCCTCAAAGGCTGTAGAAAGAACGTTGACCCAAATAAAGGAATCAATGTGGTTTATCTACCACAAAAGTTCAGCATGGAGTGTTCTCCCTTAATTACTGCACTTAGTGAATGAAGGTATTGCCCATATGCATGTTGAAAACAAGCCAGTTTCATCTAATTGAGCCATGGGGGAAGAATAAAGAAAATTACATTTTCATTTATTAATAGACTTTAATCAACATAAAGTCTTTGCTTACCTACTGTCCTTTAAAAAGAAAAGATAAAATTAAACAAAGGTCATGAAATCATCTTCTTTGGGCATTCGCCAGTATTTGATCATCAATTCCATCAAAGCAGTAATAGGCCATGTGAATTATTCTTTAACTATACATCTGAATCCCCCATTAATCATACTGAAGAAGAGATTCTGAAGTTGCCAATGACCAAAAAAATAATATCCTCAGCTTGCATTCATAAACTGTGGTTTACAACGCCATACGAGGTCACATAACGGAGTGCAGGGCATTCACAAAATTTTGCCAATGGTAAAAGATTTCCGTATGCTCCATGGGTAAACATAATTCTACATGAAATTCATACTGAATCCAGGGTGTTTCTGGCAGAACTTTCTAGTGTTGCATCATGAGAATGCACTGCAGCCTTGCTTCTGAAACATAGTGTGGTGTGAACTTTACAGTACACCTGCCGTCATCACAGGCAACACCAAACAACACGGCCTGCAACACCAGCTCAGGGTGGAGATGACTGTGTTTTCTGCTTTAAACTGGTTTGAGTGGACAAAGTTCTGCTCTTTGGAAACACAATAAACACAATGGTTCAGTTTTAGAAAACAAAGACTTGGAATATTTTCCTACCGTTGTTCCCCAGCAGTATCAAATTAGTATCGTTTTTGGATTATATTGTGTTTGAGTGCCTGATTTTTAAAACTGCTATTCAGGTTGATGACTTGAGTTTTAAAAACACAAAAACCAAATAAAAACAAAAACATTCAGGGAGTTTTTGCTTGGGTTTCAGAGAGTCATTCTAAAATGGCTCTAAAGAAATTTCTGCTATTTTATACAATATACTGAGGCAAAACAACATTATTAGCATCGATGATTCTAAAATCGAAACACTAATCAACTCTGAAAAAAATGCTGAAGATATCCTGCCCTGTGGAATACTCTGCTGAGACTCGATTCTTTACATAAAAATAAACAAACACATCCATTCCATTATTTTGTAAATTTGCTTTCATTTTAATAAATTGTAAAAAAAAATTATGTGTACCAAATAAGTTCCATTTTGATTTAATATTATTAAATATTTGATTTGTATGCCTTTGCTCTATGCTCATATACAAAGGGTCATTTCTACATGCTCATATACAAGGAGTCTGTTAATTTTATCAGTCGGTGACTGGAGAGATGGCTCAGTGGTTGAGAGCACCATCTGCTCCTCCAAAGGACCCAGGTTCAATTCCCAGCACCCACATGGCAGCTTCCAACTATCTGTAACTCCAGTTCCAAGAGTTCTGACACCCTCACACCAATGAACATAAAATAAAGTTAAATAAATCACACATACACACACATACACATTATCAGTCAAAAAGAGGGTCTGAATGAAAAATGTTTGAGAAACCAGGACAAGGAAGTATGCCCTTTCATCCCTCCTGTGGCTTCAGAGTCACACTGCACATCAGGAATGTAGTAAAAGAGAAGGCACGTAATACCAGCACTAGTCAAGTAAAACCATGTCAGTTAGGGGGAAAGATGGCTCAGGCAGAAAGATCTCTCCAAGGACTTCCCCAAGAGAAGCAGACCGCTTAACTGCTGTCCTCTGGGTTGAATCCGGACAGCAATCTCCACAGCACGATAAGAATCTCCAACAAAGAACTAGACAGGAAAGAATGAGTGTGACCATCTTCAAAAGGAAGCTGAGCATCAGAATTTCCTGTGTTATTCATTTTACTGGCTTGCATTTCTGCCTGTCTTAATTACAAAAGGAATCAGACTAGCAATAATCCCCATTCTGACTTCAAGTTCATAGGTTCATGAAGTTTCCAGGAAAAGAGCCACATCTTTAAACCATTAGAATCATATTATTTGCAGAAAGGCCTCTTAGAGAATAAAGGCAAGAATTAAAGGCCTTATCGAGTGAGATAGCCTTCCTTGATCTTCTCTGACGATTTTGTCTTATGTCTTTGACAAGACATCCCCGTCATCAACTGCTGCACACCCGGCCCATAAAGTAACTGGGGTGTGTATGTATTTGGCTTTGTGCATATGGCTTTGAAGATTCACCTATAAAGGACTGGGAAACTGTGACCAGATATACAAACTCAGAAAGAATTAAATGTATGCTTCTGGGAAAAAAAGAACCTTCAAATGATAAATGGAGCTTTGATTTTCAACATTATAGTTTTTTTCCTGTCATCAGTTGGATTCCTGGGCTGATGTGGGAGAAGTCTGCATGGCAGAGTGTTGACTGGTGTGTTTGAGGCCCTGGATTCAATCACTAGTACAGGGGAGGGTAAGACATTAGCAAACACAGTCCTGACTGGAAAAAAAAAAAAAGAACAAAAATAAACAAACAAATAAAACCTTGGAACTGGAGAGATGGCTATGGGTACTTATTGCTCTTCCAGAAGACCAGAGTCTAGCACTCACATCAGAGGGCTCCTAATTGCCTGTAATTCCAGTTCCATCTAGCACCCTCTTCTGGCCTCATGGGCACCGGAACACACGTGGCATATTCTCATACAGACACACGCAAACACACACACACACACACACACACACACACACACACACTCTCACAGATACACACACACATACATAGTTCCACAAATACACCACACACACACACATTCAAATAAATATATATATTTTTAGAAAAGAAAAATACTATTAAAAGAATGAGAAAATGGCTCACTCTAAGCTCAGTGCTACTCAGATGTACACATGCAAAATTTACAAATGAGGACTCCTCATAATCAGTCTACAAGAGGGAGAATAAATTGAAACCCTCTACCTAGACATGTAAGCATATTTTTAATTTTCCAAATATTTGCTGACTATTATCTTTCATGCTTTAGTGGTGAATGCTGTCACCAATGTGATTATTCTTCCTGCCTTGATGGCATAGAGGAGAAATGACAACAAAGGGATATAAAACAATGATTAAAATACATACAATGTTCTTAATTACTGCCAAGGGAGAGGAGCCAGCAGGTATCTGTGACAGGGTATCACCTCAGAGAGTCAGGACACAGGTCACTATTTTTGGTCTAAAACAAATCTTTAAACAATCCAAATCAGAGGGGACCATAAGGAATGAGCTGAAACTATCAAACTAAAACTAAAATTTTAGTTAAAATCGTGAAAGATCATCAAGATTTCTTACTTTAAAGTTTTAGTTATCATATAAGTAAGAACCAAAAAAATTAGAAAGGGAAAGACACGGAGAAAATATTTAGAAATGTGGCAATAGGCAAATTAGTTTTTAAATTCAAACTGCTGAGCTAAAAGAGCAAAAGTACATTGTACACCCATTAAAAAGTTACAAGGCAAAGTTATGTCATAGCATTGACTCAATTTTTCTCATTAGTTTAAACAGAATGAGTAGAGAGTTAGCAATGTAGCCCTGTATCTTCTGTCTACTGAATAGCCAGTGAGTAGCAACCTATGTTGAGAACCAAGCCTCAGAAGCAGCACCACACACCTGTGTAGCAAGAATGAGCTCTCTATCTCTGCAATAACCTGCTTGTGCGGCTTTCAGAAGCAAAGCATGCGCTTCACAGCTTTGCAAATTCAAGGGACACGGTGTGGCTCTCCAGAGTCTAGCCTGCAGTATACTGACCCTCTACTCTGGAAATCACCAATGTCTACACGTTCCTTGGCTTAGAGCTTCCATGGAGGACAATCTTCTAGGCCTTCTAGGCCTCTCTGGGAGTCTGTAGAGTCCCATGGAAAGCAGGAGCTGAACTTGATGTTAGGATCAAGGAAAAAGTCTTGCTCATCTTCAGACCATGAATGGCAGTGCACTCTGCACATGCACGCACGTCTCAATCCTATGGTGCAAACCTCAAATCTAAGAGTGGTATCAAATACTGGTGCCCACTCCAAAGAGAAGTAGCCATAAAGATGCATTGTGTGTCAGTCATGGAAGAAATACTAGGTGGAAGGGAGCAAGGGGAGACAGTATGGCATCTCATAACAAACGCATGCTTGTTTTCACAACTTCACAAAGAGTTCCAGATGATGGCTGTCCCACGAGTGAAACAATCTAACTGCCAAGATACTGCATTTGAATTGTTAGAACTCTTCAGAGGACACATGAGTGGCTGCAGAAACAATGGTTCGTGGTCCCGAAGAATGTGAGTTCTGCCCTGAGCACAAGGGACATAAGGAAGATCCGCCTCACAGGCTGCCTTCTCTTCAGACAAGAACGGAAATAGAAATGTTAGCACCAGCCTGGCTTATCCATGATGAATGTGTACTGCTAAGACAGGGACTTCCCATAACTCAGGAAACAGTTCACCTCTTCCTCACTGTGGGAAATTTTCTGGTTAATGAAATAATGATGAGTTATTTTATGAACTCAACAGAGTTCATAAAAATAGGAACTGCAAATGCCAGACTTGTTGTTTTCATGGTTTAAAAGAAAAACTGTTGAAAGTCAAAGCCTTCAAATCTCCATTTGAAGAGGTGTAGATGTGTGTGCACCCACCTGTGCTGACTTTTTGTCAAAGGTAAATTCTAGTAAAATAGGCACCTTAAAAACTTTTAATCATTTTTGTGATTTTAAATCATTTAAAGTAATTTTATTAAGTCCAATCTCTTGGTAAGTTGATCAAACATTTGAAAGGAAATTGATACTTTATGATACTTGCTACAAACACCACAAGCCATTTCATACCAAGAAAATCAACCTGGGACAGAATGCACCAAAGGTTCTTCCTTCCCTAACCTCAACCTCAGTCTCACAGGCTCCTGAGGAACAGTCCATCCCGGTTCCAGTCCTGAAATGGAATCATGAAACTACAATTACACACAAAGTTTCAAGAAAAGACGAAGGGATGGGTGCTCCAGAAGAGGAAGCACTGTCAAGACCAACACTGACCCTCACAGGAAGAGGCCAGTACAGCCCCTTGAGCAGCTGACTGATGAAACAGAAGTTGAAAGTGAACCCAGGCTAGTGTGGGGTATCCACCACATGGGACATCTGCTTGTGTGACAGTGTTCCTTATGTAAGTGGTCAGAGCTGACCAGTAATGAATCTGTAGAGAAACAAGTGGTTAGTGATTGTGGATGGCCAGTCCCTTGGTTGTTTCCTGTTTCCTCTGCTTGGCTTGTCACTCTCTTTGTGACAGCATCTCTTCATAGACAGTCAAGTCACAAGAAAGACATCAGCGGAAAGACTCGTCAAAAACTTACTTTATTTACTCCTTGAGATCTCATGAAGAAATGAAGAAATGCAGCAGTTTCAGTGAGTCTAAGCATATTAATGAGAAAAGGTGGATCTGATCCTATTGTTTTCCCCAGGGGCCCATGGCCCTAGGGCAGGGTTTCTCAACCTCAGAGATAAATACATCTCCATCCAGAAATGCTCTATTGTGGAAGGTCATGTTACATACTATGCAATATTCAGAAATATCCTAGCCACTGCTTACTAGATGCCCACAGCATCAAGTATCCATTGTTACAGCAACCTAAAGCTGTTGAGATATTGCCAAGTTTCTTTCAAGTTAAACCTAGGTGAGACATACCACCCAAATCTCTTTTACTGTTTAAGCTTCATCTCTTTGTAGGAAAAGTGCATGTAAGACCAGTTTCAGCAAATAATAGCTGCATTGATTGAATTATGAAATTATAATACTAACAAAAATAAAGCTAATATTTACTAAGATCTCATTTATGTACCAAGCAGATGAATTGTTAAGATGACTTCCACCAACCTCACAATTGCAGGGACTCTGTGGTGTTCCTACATGATCATGCAAGTGCCAACTGCTACTTTCAGGATTCAAACTGAAAGACTTCAAGGCCCTTGCTTCTTATTTACCATATACCTACGCCACAGTCAATCAGCTAGTGCAGTGTGTTACCGAGAAGACCTCAACAGATAATCCTAACCTTCCAACATTGCTCACCTAGCTCTTCTCCCAGAATGATCAGTTTAGTGTGCTTTTCTAGGCTGCATGAAAGCTACAAAGATCTCTCAAAATCCTTCTTCAAAACATACCATAACTGTCTCTTTTCAATCTTCTAAGTACTTCCTCCTGTCAGCTCTGCTAAAGACAGCTCCCATCCCAAGATACCCAGTGGCCCCAGTGACCTCAGCACTTAGTAGTATGTTACCAGAAACCAGAGCATGAGTGATATCCCCCTTTCATGTTACTTCTCATGATAGTAGCCTTAGGTTGTATCAGAAAGACATTGCTGCTGATTGTAAATTATCATTGTTAAAGGGTTTAAAACAGAATTTCCACTGAGATTCTCCTTTTTAAATACTAAATTATACCTAATGAATTTAAAAAAGATCTGCCCATATTTAAGCTATTTAATATAGGTGCTTTGGCCACCATGGTGCACCATATACCAGAACAAACATACAAAATAGGTTGGCTAAGGTTTCTACAGGGTTTCAAGGACCTCACAAGGCTGGTCCACATGCAGACACTCCTTGTAGCAACAGTGTATATGGAATGAGCATTTAAAAGTAAGAAAAAGAAAAGCAACTCAGTTCCACGTGGCAAAAGACACAGCCATGGGGAGAGGCACATTTATATGATGTGGGTTTCTTTATCCTCCTATGATAGGCACCTGTAAACTGAGGCCTCCCTTGGTAGGCTCCCAATTTGTAGGACATATCTGCTGTTTTCTTGTTTGTTTAGTTTCTCTAAAGATGTTGGTTCCCAATAATAAATCTGGATGCTAAAGAATTTTGGTTATTTGGTTTGTGGTTGTTTTTACTATTTTTGTTTGAAACTGGTTCTCCTTTGACAGCTCAGGCTGGCCTCAAACTCAAGGTTCTTCTACCTTGTCTTTTTTAATGCTAGAAGCACAGGTGTGTACCACCATACCTGGATCCAACACTACTTTAGATTCCTCTGGCCATTGAGAAGGCTCATTTCAATAAAGAGTTCCTATAAAAATGGCAAAAACAACATGCAAATTTTAAATAAAGGAGGAAAGGAACTAATGAAGGCCACCTAAAGCCACCATTAAAAAGTAAGACATATTGATCACTTCACATACCCTAGAATGGTTTTGAAAAAGTAATTAAAAATACATTTAAAAAACAGACAGCCGGGGGGGGGATAGGGGGTTTCCAAAAGGTATACCTGGAAAAGGGAAAACATTTGAAATATAAATTAAGTATTAAATAAAAAAATAAAATAAAATAAATAAAACAAACAGACAGTAACAAGTGTTAACAAAGCTATGGAAAACCTGGAATTCTAAGACGTCGTTATAAGGTAAAAACTGAACAACCCAGATGTCCCTCATCAGAGGAATGGATACAGAAAATGTGGTACATCTACACAATGGAGTACTACTCAGCTATTAAAAACAATGACTTAATGAAATTTGCAGGCAAATGGATGGAACT
>CM052700.1:45975529-46014413 GCA_028551405.1 Uromys caudimaculatus
AGGAGGAGGAGGAGGAGGAGGAGGAGGAGGAGGAGGAGGAGGAGGAGGAGGAGAGAAGTGGAGGCCAGCCATAAGCATGTGGGGAATGGGGAGAGAGGGGGAAGGGGCCAGAGGACAGAGAGGGAGCATGAGAAGTGAGAAACTCACCAGGGAAACCCTACCCAACAGACCACTGACCCAAAGAGATTAAGTAACTTTAAGTACAAAGACCACAAGAAAGACCTACTGGGTTTCTGACTAAACAAGTAACAAGATAGCCAAACCAAAGGAAGAAAGGAAACTCATCCTCGGAGAAAAGACCAATGTCCTCACAAACTAGTGTTGGCTCTTTGATCACTCTGGGGGTGTTAACAGTAAAATGGGCTCTGCATCTCTGGGTGAAGAAAGCACTACAAATTAGGGTCATAAACAAGCAAACACTCCCCAGGTGACAGACACAGATCAGAGTCACTTGTCAGCCATTTCAACACTCCCCAGCTATGTCCTGCTCATCTTCCCTCTTTCTGTCCCCAGGCCTTCACTTCTGTATGCCCCCTCCCACATACACACACCACTGGGTTCCCATGGAACCCCAAACAGAACACATAGCTACCTTCTCTAAGTACAGGCTTCTCCAGGACAAGCTTCATACCCACAGGGTCTCTGTTCTCCAATGTTGTCCAGATGGGTCCTATTCCCCATTCAACCCACCGTTCTTTGATTCTCTTATCTCCTCATCAAAAGGGGGTCACAGAGAGTCACTGAGGATACTTCGGCAATCCAAATCTGACATCTCTGTTGTAAAACAGACAACCTACTGTCTAGGATCACACCCAGAACTCATCAGATGGTCATACCAATGGACATGAACTATCACGTGGCCTGATTCAGTACAAGGCATGAAAACCCTCAAAGAGGAGAAAGTTAGAGAGTGAATGGAAAGAAGTCAGGACTGCTCTAATGAGGAAAACTGTTTAAAAAACCAGGACATCACCAAAGCAAAAACAAAACAACAAACAGGCCATGAAAAGCTGCATGCAGGAAAGAAACGTGACGTATTTGAGGAGCAAGTGAAGAGCATTGAGCTAAAGAATAGAGAAAACTGAGAGGAGACAATGCCGGGATGGGGAGGGGGAGGGAAAGGCCGGGTCGTCAGCATCTTTTAGCAATGTAGGCCCAGGGGTTAGAAGGTGGCCACAGTTACCTGGAGGGATAGCAGCTAGACTATGGGAATAAAAAAAATTAACAACACATGGAGAAGCAGTCAAATCATAAGAAAAATGACAAGAGCAACTAGCATCATAATTATGCCCAGCATCTATTATTTGATGAAAGGTTATTAGATGCTGAGAATAGTACTGTTTCTATATATGATACTAATTCTCACAACAGCCTTGGGTGATGCATATGTGTAGTCTTCATTTTACATGTGAGAAAACTGAAACTCACAGGAGATTAAGTCAGCAACTCCCTTAGTCACACCATGTAGCTGGCATGTGTGCATAGCAGGGGCTAAGTAAATGCTCCATGCCCTGCTGTGAGGGGTATTCTTGATTGCCAACTTGACTACTTCTGGATTAACTAAAACTCAAGAGGGTGGGTATGCCTGTGAGGGATTTTTCATTAATTATTTGATCTCTCTCTCTCTCTCTCCATATATATATATATATATATATATATATATATATATATATATATATATATACACACACACACACATATATATATACACACACACACATATATATACACATATACACACACATGTGTATGTAATATGTGTATGCATATATGTATAGATATATACATATATCTGTCTATATATGTATGTATGCATGTATACATATGCGTATATGTGTATATATGTGTATATATAGCTTATGAGTATCTATATATATTGTATATATATAAAGTTTATTCCTCTAGATAACTCTCACTTATATACCTGCCTAGTTCTACCACAGTTTCCTGCCTACACCAAGAACAAAAACAGCCACTATGTGGAGCCAGGAACTGTGTGTGAAATGTTTATATCCACTATGTTTTGAAGTCTTCTCAAGACCTGTGTGATGAAGCTCCTCTTTACAGCTGGGGAAACTGAGGCAGAGTCAAGCCAACAGCAAGCATGATCATAAAAGTTCCAGGCTTGGAAAGTCAGAGGACAGGAATCAGAGCTCTGGGGTGCCTCTTCCTCTTCAATTTGGATGTTATTAATTAAGAACTGAAACGATGAGGTGCCATTCTATCTGCGGTCCATATAAAGCCTTCAGAAAAACTGCGAAGCTAATGCTACTTCTGCAATCATCGTTATAATCTCTGCCCCACAGTGCTGGGAGGTCTCAATGCATATCGCTGCATGCCACCTCACACTGACAGCTCATAAAGATGCAGATAACCTCGCCTACAAGTAAGAAGTGTGGACAACTGCTACCAAAACGAGCAGAAGAAATGGCAATTTAAGTGATCCACGTGGAGTCAGAAGTGCTCCCAAAGTGTAAGCTGAAAGTATCAGCACCTGAAAACTGAAAGCAAATGCTGTTTTCAATCAAAGAGGCCTATCCTGAGTTAAAAAATACAGGACTGGGGATGTAAGTCAGGGCTAGAGCACTCTCCTAGCCTGTGCAAGGCTCAGGGTTCAGTGTCCAGAACCACAGAAATAAGTAACAATATAAACAAACAAACAGCACAGAGAGAATGTATACAACAGGGGAGAGTGAACTACACTCCTGAATTCCCAATTGCTCCACCTTGACCCTCCCTCCTCACAGCAACAAAGTCCAGATGCTCTTGACTTTGTCCACTGAACCTACCAAAGGAGAAAAGGCTTTGCTGTTCGGCAGAAAGGACTGCTCTTTTCCTGCAATCTAATCTCTCCTCAGAAATCACTAATAAAGGATCTTCAATATAACTGCAGATGTTTTGATAAACCATCATGTATGATTTGTAAATATTGCCTTCCAAGCAAGCAAAGCGAACAAACAACTTCTCTAAGAACGTGCAGTATGTACAAGTTTAAAACCAAACGGCAACAAAACTACTTGGACAAAATGGCTGATACTGGAGACCTCTCTGTGGGCCCACACTTCAGTGACAGGGCAACTGTACAGCTTCACACTTAGATGTGCCATGAAATTGGTTTGAAGAAAGTGATACAATTAGATATGCTTTGTTTGAATGAAAAAAACCCTACAAATTCCAGCATACTGCTATTAGAAACGTTATCAACTTACATAGACAGACGGCTTTCTCTCAGCTACTGCAGTTCTCATGTATTAGAGATAGAGCTGAAAGGAGTGAGCTCTCCAGTGGCCCCTGCAGCCTCTGTCTTGGAGGTCCCAGTCCCTCCCTCCGCTTTAACTGGGCAGTTCTTAGACATCACTTGCTGTGGCAACTAGAGATGGTGGGAGACTGAGCTTCTTGTTAGAGAACAGACGTGGCCTAAGCACAAAGTCAGTCTGCCCTGGGTTTTGTTTCGGAGGAACAAAAGAGATCTAAAGGGGCCTCACCCCTGTAGTGTATCCAGGTGGCCCAGAGGCTTTAGCACCAAAACCATCTCAAGAAACTCCTACTAAAAGCAAACAAATAGACAGCCACAGCAGCAATAAGACCTTCAGATTAAGTTCTGTTTTTAGACCAAGAACTATAGGCCATAAACCATAGCCTCAGATAAGCTGTAATAAAATCCAATCTTCAAATACAAAAATGTAGATTTTCCCCCCATAACAATGTGTTTTATATATGATGTAAGTGACTCCTGTTCTAAATAAATGGACACGGTATGTACATGAACAAAACTACCAGAGAACACAGATATTCTAAAAATCTATGGGCCTGGAAAGGTGTCTCAGTGTTAGGAGCACTGCTGCTCTTCCAGAGAAACTGGGTTCTCTAGATTCCTGGCATCCATGGTGGCTCACAAGCATCTGTAACTCCAGTTCCAGGGGATCTGATGCCCTTTTCTGGCTTCTGAAGGAACCAGGCATGCATATAGTGTACAGACCTACATGCGGGCAAAACACCCATGCACATAAAAAATAAATTTTAAATTCAAATTTAAAATGTGTATATGTATATTTGTATTTTTTAAATCCTCTTTTGAAATAAGACTGATTTACTATATTAGCCAGGTATGGGAAAATCATTTTTTAAATGTATGAGATCTTTTGTAACACAAAGACTGAACAAACACACAATACTCTATATTTTCTTTAATAATCAGAATGTTCTACATTGTGCTTGGTTTAAAGAGGTGGATATTTTAATACATGCTAAGTGACATTTGTTATAACTAATATACTAAGGTGTGCAAGTGAAAACGTGTTCCTGGGGGTAGCAGAAGAAATCTATGCAAAATAATACCAAAAGCCTCAAGACACTAAAAATAAATGTAAACAAAAGATGAGCCAAATAGACTTCTTCTGGGCAGTTCCCCCAAAAGAAGTGCCTACGCTCCACGAGCACCATGCCCACAGATGACCGATGGCAAGGAAGCCGATGCCCAAGGCAGTGAATAAAGAGATAAAGTAAAATGTAGTGTGTTCATGCCCGTGTAGCCTACTGCAACCCAAAGCAGCAGAAATCACAATCTGGCTGAGTGGTGGTGGTGCATGCTTCAATCCCAGCACTCAGGAGGCAGAGGCAGCTAGATCTCGGAGTTCAAGGCCAGCCTGGGTTACAGAGTGAGTTTCAGGAGAGCCAGGGTTACACAGAGAAACCCTGTATGAGAGAGAGAGAGAGAGAGAGAGAGAGAGAGAGAGAGAGAGAGAGAGAGAGAGAGAGAGAGAGAGTCGAGTCATAATCTACTGATAGATTCTGCAGCACAAACAAATCACACAGACTCTCTGCTACATCAAGGAAGCTATTAAGCAAAGAACAAATGCCATGGAGTTCAAAACAGGGCATAAACACATCCCAGTGACAGAGGACAGACTGCAGTTTCTTCCTGACTGAGAGGCACACAAAGGAGTCGTCTACAGTGAGGAACCCTTGTTGCTGTTGATTGGGACTGTGACTTTGCTATTTCTTTATATGTAGACGCATCTTCATGTTTGTCTGTTACCTTAACAACTGAAGTAGCAAAACTACAACACTAGCTGAAGACATGACAGGTGGCTCTCACCCGTCTTCACTCACCACAAAGGCAAGCAGATCAGTCACAGAGCATCAGGTACTCTTTATAGTAGGTTATCTGGCCAAGGCAGTAAGTCAGTAAGTCACCTGGACACCTGGCCTACTGTAAAAACAAACAAAGCCTTAATAAGAGGTCACACTTTTAATTATAGGCCTGATGCCAGATTTGTTAGATATAATAATACACACCCTCTTTTAATTAAACAAAACACCTAAATAGCCACTTGTAAAAAATGAAGAAACCTAAAGGATACTACATTGAATCTTCTCACAGGACCAAAAACATATGGAGAGGCCAGCTTCCCCCAGGTGTTCTCTCAGGTAGGGCCACTTCAGTGGAGGCCAAAAGCTGTGGAGACTAAAGTGAAGGAACTAGAGGAGGGAGCAGAGGCGATGGCCGTCTGATGTCACTGCATCCTACCCGCCACATGTGTCCACAGTGCCCTGGGTAGGACAACGTCAATAGCCTGAATGCCCATTGGGATACAAGCATTGTGGATAAACCAATGAATTCCTGTGCTATTTCTGTGGCTAACTGAACAGGTGCTGCCTCAACTACAACCAGAAAATACAGAGTTCCTGATAATGACACCGAGAGCTTTATAAACAAAAACACTGTACCTAAATACCAAATAAAAACTAAATATGTTCAGTGTCACGTGTAGAGGAGCTAACTGAAGGTCATTGTTCTGAATACAATACTGAGATTTATTTCCAGTACAGCCATGTGGTTTTTTAATGATGGGAACTGTTCTGAGAAATATGTTGCAAGAAATACTATGCTCGGAATATGGTGGAATTAAGATGGTTCCAGTGTCACCAAGTGATACAGTCTTACAGGACCATTGTCATGTATGTGGCCCATTACTGAACAAAGCGTCCTTGTGTGCCATGTGGCTGTGCTGTGTGATATGAGCTTGCATGCCATATATAGATGAATATATAAGAAAAGTAACTTCTGCTGTGTACTGGGTTTTGTTGTAAAGCACACTTGATACATATCAAATCAGATGATGTTACTTCTCAACCAGGGTCATCCCCAACCCCAAAAATATGTTGGCATAGCTAGAGAGATACTGTGGACCACCCCAACTTGGTGGGGTTTAGATACACACTAGATAGGGGTGTTCTGTGCTATCCTCTGACACACTAGACAGCCTCCATCAATAAATAAGAACCTAAGGCAAAGAATGAAAGTTTTGAGGTCAAGAAATGGCACAGGATAGCCCAGATGGGCCAAATGCAAGGATTCCAGAAGGTCCATTAGCAACTTAGAAATGTTAAAGACTTGAGTGAGCACTGGGAGGGGAACAAAACTAGAACAAAAGCAAAAAACACATAGAGAATCCTTTAGTACTCTTTTAAATGGAGTTAAAATAGGTGGTGCTATTTATTTCAGTGGCTGGAAAAATGGAACCATCTGAGTCTATCAATGGCAGCTTACAAAATAAACTGTAATCAAATCACGCTGTGAAACATTCTATAGTCAGTAAAAATGGTAATTTTTAAAAAATAATTAATTAAAACATAATTACATCATGTCCTCCCTTTTCTTTCCTCCCTCCCATGCCCCCTCACTCCCTCTCAAATTGATGGCTTTATTTGTTACACACACACACACACACACACACACACTCTCACACTAATCTCTTTACTCACTGCATTGGGCATTGGCTACCTTGTTGCCCTGAGCATCTCTGTGCATGGTTCATGAATTATTATTAATACATATTGTATACACACACACACATACACACATACACACACGTATAAACATAGATATAACTACAATCTACTGAGTCCACTTGGGCTTGCTTGTGTGCATATCACTTCACGGCTGACCACTTTGTATTGTATCCCTGTGTTTAAAGCTGACAGAACATCATGGAAGAAGGGGGAATGGGAAGTATGTGGTGAGATGGCTCCACATAAAGAGCGTCACTGTGTACAGCCTGGGCACACTCCCCTAAAGGTCGAGATGCATGAGCTTCTCTAGGGCCCCGGTGCTCACATGGGGAGGAACTGTTGGTACAAAGCAAACTGCCAATGCCGGTTTCTTTAAAAGAACAGGATCTGAGAAGAGAACAAAGGAAGATAACTTACTTATAAAGGTCCAAGAAAGTAAACTTGGGCTTAGGAAAGAGAGAGAGGTCAGAGGGAGAGAAGAAGGCAGCAGCGCATGAGAGTGTGCAGGAAAGCATTCTGTTGTTCCTGCTTTCACCAGCCAGTGCTGCTGTTGGTCAAGCTAGTGCAGGAAAGCAGGGAAATAAATCCAGGAACAGCGCTCCAAACATCTGGCCAGTGGCTTGTGGTCAGGCCCCGCCCAGAGCAGCATGGCTGGGCAGGCCGGCCTTGGCCTTGCTGCCATTGGTTTTTCTGCACTGGAGATTGGTGGGATCAAGGACAGCCCCATCAACACAGAGACACTGCCTGCTCTGAACTAAAATCTACTCTGGGCAGCACAGATCTGTCTCCCCTTGAAGATCAACTCTCAGCACATAAGATCTTCCTTAGGTAAAGCTCATTTCCAGAATGTTCTCTCTGTTCCCTGATCCCAAGAAACGAAGGCCTCCTCCAGGTCTGCTGACTGTTACTCAAAGCATTAGGCCATGCTTCCCAGGTCCTAAGACACAAATAGAGGAGCCTCAGCATGCAACACACAGGCATCTCTAATACTGCACACACAGTTATACACACACTGAATGCTGTGGTGGGTATAGCTGTGATAATACACAGTTGCTATGTTTCCTACATACTTTGGATATCGGAAGCCTACCTTAGGATAACAGTAATAAGGTTTACAAGATTAAAGATCTGAAAACTTGCTCCAGTTTGAACTTTCAAACATCCAAGACACACACACACACACTCTTTCTCTCTCTCTCTCTCTCTCTCTCTCTCTCTCTCTCTCTCTCTCTCTCTCTCTCTCGTGTGTGTGTGTGTGTGTGTGTGTGTGTGTGTGTGTGCTTCTTAGCATGTGTGTGCAGGTGCACATGCTTATATACCCATGCATGTGGAGACCAAAGGTCAGGTGTTCTGTTCTATCATGGTCTGTCTTATATCTTTGAGAAAGGGTTTCCCTTTTAACATGGAACTAGACTGTCAGGTAGCAAACCATACTGGTCCTCATATCTCCACTCCCAGAGCATGGGGTTATACTGTGGGTCAGAGATTTAGGTTGGTACAGGGGATTTTAACTCAGGCTCTCAGGCTAGCAACACAAGTGTTCTGACTCACTGTGTTACTTACTTTACTGTTGCTGTGATAAAACACCATGATGAAGGCAACTTTTGGAATGAAGAGTTTATTTGGGATTATGGTTCTAGAGGGCTACAGTCCATAGTGACAGGGTGGAGGCATCAGGCAAGTATGGCACATAGAGCAGGACAGAGCGCTCACATCCCAAACCACGAGCACAAAGCAGAGAGAACAAGCTGGGATAGGTCGAGGCTTTCTGCTCTCATGGCCACTCCCTAATAACACACTTCCTCCAACAAGGCTACACCTTCATACCTCCCCCCAACAGTGCCACCAACTGGGGACCAAGTCTTCAAATGTCCAACCCTTTAATATAATTTCTCATGTTGTGGTGACACCCCTAACCATAAAATTATTTTGGTGCTACTTCATAACTGTAATTTTGCTACTGTTATAAATCATAATGTAAATTTCTGATCCGGGACCCCTGTGAAAGGGTCATTTGACCCTCGGAAGGGATCATGCCCCACAGGTTGCGAACTGGTGCACTAAACCCTCTCCCCATCCCCTAGCCAAGATCTTTCTGGTTTGCTCCATAACCATTCTCAGCTTTCCCTGAAGAGGTCACCCTTGGGTCCCTCAGTACTATACCATAGATAATTATGTTTAGATGGTTTGCACATGAAAGATTGACAAAACATGAATGTTTTTCTTGCTTACAAAATAACGATATATTAGCATACTATTAATCCAGTGTCAGTAAAAGACACTAGGAAGATATATTTATCTTTCCTGAATTGCAATCTTAAAGAACTCCACCCACAACCCTGTGAGGAGATAAACAGCTTGGGGAGCCCTTCAGTGGCTCTGGAACCTTCTTTCACACCAGAGCTGAATGACTGTTGTGAAAACCAGATTTCACAGTCCTCTCCTGGGACTGTTAAGGGCAGGTGCCAATCACAGCCTTCCCCTTCTTCACTACTGGCTTGAGACCCACCAAAACCATTCACATCTGAAAGTTAAAGCGTCTACATTTAGAGTGTGACTCACAGGACACAATTTGTTGTCTGCCAGACAACAGCAAAGGGAACAGGGAGTGTCGGGCTGTGTTCCTATAGAGACCTGTGGTCACAACATTGTCAGACCTAAGACAGAACACTGAATGGCTTTAAAAGGTGACTCTAGAAAGTGAGACGTGCAGAGCTTTCGGACAGAGGACCTGCCTGGGGCAGGGGGCATTAGGAATGAAAGAGCTTGATATTTCAAACACACAAATACTGAGGCCAAGAAAGAATAAAAAAACAAGAATGAAGGGATGAAAGATGAAATACCAGCTGCTTCCTCAAACATATATGTGTCAGACGCGTATGACACAAAAAGCAGACGGAGGAGTATTATTTGGGTGGAAGCAAGAAGAACAATGGGGGGAGGGAGGAGGGGGAGGGTGGTGTGTGTGTGTGTGTGTGTGTGTGTGTTATGTATACAATATATATGTAAGTGTATACACCGGTGCATAAACTCATGAGTGCACAAAGGCCAAAGAAAATAAGATATCCTGCTTTGACCCTCACATTCCTCTCTTGAGACAGGTTTCTCACTAAGCCTAGAGCGAGTCCAGAG
Source organism: Uromys caudimaculatus (assembly GCA_028551405.1). Lineage (NCBI taxonomy): Eukaryota > Metazoa > Chordata > Mammalia > Rodentia > Muridae > Uromys > Uromys caudimaculatus. The sequence goes on from CM052700.1 coordinate 45,985,457, forward strand.
AGCCAGCTGATACTTCTACCTCTATCCCACACAGTGCTAAGGTCACAAACACACATAGTCATGTTGGACTTTTTATGTGGGGGGTGTGAATTTGAACTCAGATCCTCATGCCTTCAAAGCAAGTACTTTTAACTACTGAACCATCTCCCCTGTCTCCACTCTTGGCCATTTTAAGACTACAGCTCACCAATGTTACATAGGCCCACAATAGTGGATCTAGAACCTTTTCATCTCGCAAAATTAAATGGCAACCACTCATCATCAACTTCAGTAGACAGAAAAACAATAAATGGAATCATACAGTGTCTGCCTTTCATGATCGGCTTATTTCATCCATCAGCCTTATGGCCTCGGGACTCATCCATGCCATAGCACATATGAGGATTTCCAATCTTTTTAAAAACTGACTAATATCCCACAGTGGCTATAACAGTTTCCTCATCTGTTGGTTCCTTCTGCCTGTTGGCTATTGTGATCAAGAAAATGGGTGTTAAATCTCTCTGACTTGCCAGCTTCAATTTGCTTGGATTTGTGCCCAGAACTGGAGTTGCTGGATCATGTGGCAGCTCTATTTTTAGTCTTTGAGGAATCTTGATACTGTTTTCTATGGCAGTTGCTTCATCGAATGATCCATTAGCAGTCCACAGGGTCCCAACTTCTCCAAAGCCCCACCAATACCGTCTCCTTTCTGCAGACATGGTAATTATCCTGATAGACACAAGGTGGCATATCACCATGGCTGTGACTTACATTTCTCTAAGGACTAATGGTATTCAATCGCTTCACTGGCCTGTGGCTGTTTCTAGAGCATGTCTGGATGATCTAGCCCTCTGTCTGATTTTGGTAGTATTGTTTTGTTTCCTTGTATTGTTGTCAAGTGGTCTGTGGACTTTTCATTTTTACATGTGTGAATGCCTGTTAATTTATGTCTTCCTTAATTGCTTTCCATCTTATATTGAGGCAAGGTCTCTCACTGGAGCCTAGAGCTTACTACTTTTGCTAGTCTCAGTAGCCAGCTTGATGCTAGGACCCTGTGCGTCTGCTTCTCAGGTACCACTATTGCAGACGGCCGGCATGCTTACGCAGCAAACACTAGCTCCTGAGCTGTCTTCCTAGCCTCTGTGGCTCTTCATAGAGTCTTGATCTTAGCTCTTCATCCAATACATGATTTGTACAAATTTTCTGTCATTTTCTGTAGTCTCTTTGCTCTTAGTGAACTGTGTCCTTTATGAATACGTTTTCTAGGAAGTCACTAGCAACCCCATTATCATTTAGGGTTTTCCTTAATTTTTTCTTCTTCATTTCTTGTCATTCAGAGCCTTAAAACTTTTGTGTATGGTGTAAGGTAAGGATCTAGCTTCAGTCTTTCATATGTGGGTACACATTTCCCCATCCCTGATCACTAAATAAGAAGTCTTCTCTTTATTGAGTGCTCTGGGTACCGATGTGAAGGAACACTTGACTCCTGGCCTCTCTCTTCAGATTCTTTGGTCTGCCTGTGTCTTTACATCAGCTCCGCACAGCTTTGATTAATTGAGGTTTATAATGTGCTTGGGTATGTGTGTGCTCTGACTTTGTACTTAACTTCTCAGAAGTGTTCTGTGTCTGTGTAAAATACAGTTTTAGGCTATGCTATCTCAGAGTCGGGTTTTTCCGGGTCCGAGCTGGTAACCATCCTCCTTCCATCATCCGCATGACTAGAATGCAGAGGCAGGAGCATCAGAATTGACCAGCAGAGCTCAGAGTTCTTCCTGACTCAGTGTTAGGTGAAGACACTCAGAGCATCCTGGCTTTGCAAGGCAAGGAAATGAGGTTAAGGTCACAAATCCTAGAGTCAAACAAAGTTGGGTTCAGGCCTTAGTGCATAAAAGACCTTGCCACAAGCCTGAAGACTTGAGATTGGTCACTTGAACCCCACGTGGGTGGAAGGAGAACCAGCTCCCCAGAGTTGTCCTTTGATCTCCATACTTTTGCTGGGACATATGTGCACCCCTCCACATCACACACATAACTATATCATCATCATCAATATATAAACAAGTTTTTTTAATATTGAAAGCTGGGTTTAAGCTTTGGCTCTGCCAGTTTTTTTGTGCATACTGCCTTGTACACCTTGTTTAACATTAGTTTTCTCATTTTCAAAAGGGAAACAATTGCAGCCCCTACCCTCCAAGTCTTCAAAGGGCAGATGTGATGTGTGTGAGTGACACCACAGTGCCACTCCTTATAGAGGAATAAGCACAGTGCTTGCCCAGAGCACTGAGCACAGCACTTACCTGGAGTACTGAACACAGCACTTACCTAGAGCACTGAGCACAGCAATTATCTAGAGCACTGTGCACAGTGCTTGCCTAGAGCACAGTTAGCAGCTGGGAACTTGGACCACCATCCTGTTACTGGTGCCTTTCAGTAGTCATGACTTCAATTTTATCAGTAGTGCAATTTTTAAAGAATAAAATGTAATGTCAGAAAGGCCAATGCCAGATACCAGGAGCATTCCTGAGCTCAGAAAGACAAAAGGAGGCACTCAGGATAATTTACACTGCCTCCATAAAAGCTTACATTCACCAGCACAGAGAGTACATGGAGGGGAGAGTCATTGGTCAGATGCACACCCAGTATAGTACTGTATAAGTTCAAAGATCAAACCACGGAGACTTTATAAGAAGCTAGCGTGAAGAGAACGGACTGCTGCAGCCAGTCAGACCTGTCAGCCTTCAAATCTTGATCTGGCCTTTTGTTCATCAAAGGGCAAACTTCATAAATAACCACCGCCATAAGGGAAACCTACCGGGTCACCTGTTCCCTGATCTCGGCTGTGGAGAACTATGCCCATGTCTGCTGATCTTGCAAACACCCCGATTTCTCCTAACGTTCTCCTCTTTTGGTGAAGCTCACTCCACCAGAGGATCTGCCCGACCTATACTCCAAGGCATGAGTCTCTTCTTCCACAAGAGAAGGCAGCTGACAACTGGAAACAAACCCCAGATCTGACTGCTAAGAACACTTTGACATTCTTCTTTGCTGTTCTGATATGTCTTCTAAAAACTCATCTCTCTCTCTCTCTCTCTCTCTCTCTCTCTCTCTCTCTCTCTCTCTCTCTCTCCCCCCTCTATATGTGTGTGTCCCTCTGTCACCTTCCCTCTCTCTGTTTTCTCCCTCCCTCCCTCTTTTTTAGCCCTCTGAAGAAATAAGCAGTCCTAGAAGTGTTTAGGAGACTTCTTAACATGAAGCAAAGTCAACAGCAAAACGTGGATGGGAAATCACGTCCTCAGGACCAGATGGGGTGAGCACATGCACCTGCTCTGCTGTTTCACGCTGGCTATGTTCCTTACAACAGGATTGCTTTTGAACTGAAGAAGCTCTAACTCTAAAACAAAACTTGTAAATAACACATACTTCTCTAGATGGAGGACCAGATGTGTGCCCTTGAGTCTGTCAGCCCCCAAAATTTGAACTTCAAATGGATGAGATCATACATATTAGAAACAATATCATTCAAAGTGAGTTTGTGTTAGTAAAAACATCTCTTATAAGAAATTCAAGATTATGCTCCGGGGAGCAATAAACATCACCTAGATGCATTTCTTCCCCTTCTGTGTGTGAGCTAAAACTACATCTGTCCTACTTGGATACATAATCACTTATGGAAGGGCTCAGGACATTTGATGAGACATAAAAAAACCTTAGAGTTTAGAAACTTATTTCTTATAAGGAGCTCAAAGAGCTTTATCTTCCTTTATGTCAACAGCATTGACCAAGATCAGCAGACAATGGGCAAATGCTGACAAGGTCAGGTTCTTAGGGAATCCTTATTCCATTCTTTTCTATTCAGAAAATTACTCATGTTCTAAGTCTATGTTTGGTAAGGAGCAACATTTTTATCCATATTTCCCAGAGTTCACTGCTTGATTTCCTCCATCAAGTCTTTTCACCCTTCTGAAAACTAAAAGTCTACAGTCAAACAAATCAGAGATACAAGGTACCCAAATTTGTTAGTCACTGACATTTCAGAACTTTACACTGTAATTGTATAGAAGGCTGGATGCAAAACCACCAACACAACTTAAGGGGTTTTATGGGACTGTTACATATATATGTAACATGTGTGTGTGTGTGTGTGTGTGTGTGTGTGTGTGTGTGTGTGTGTGTGTGTGTGTGTGTGTTTGCTAAGGAGTCCAGACTCTGGACTACCAATGCCATGGTTAACTGTTGTTGGCATCCCAGCCTTAGTTAACATCCCAGCCTTGGTTAATATCCCAGATTTGGTTAACATCCCAGCCTTGGTTCACATCCCAGCCTTGGTTCACATCCCAGATTTGGTTAACATCCCAGCCTTGGTTCACATCCCAGATTTGGTTAACATCCCAGCCTTGGTTAACATCCCAACCTTGGTTAACATCCCAGCCTTGGTTAACATCCCAGCCTTGGTTAACATCCCAGCTTTGGTTAACATCCCAGCCTTGGTTAGCATCCCAGCCTTAGTTAACATCCCAGCCTTGGTTAGCATCCCAGCCTTGGTTAGCATCCCAGCCTTGGTTAACATCTCAGCCTTGGTTAACATTCCGGCTTTGGCTGGACAGTGGTAGTGCATTCCATAACTCCCAGCACTCAGGATGCAGAGGGAGGCAAATATCTGAGTTAGAGGCCAGCGTGGTCTACAGAGTGAGTTCCAGGACAGCCAAGGGCTACACAAAAACCTTATCTTGAAAAACAAAAACAAACCAAAAACATCCCAGCCTTGGTTAGCATTCCATCTCATCCAAAGGTAGCATGCAACCTTGGGAATGAAGACAACACTGACTTCATCCAGTTAGTAAATACAAACACTTCAAGTAGACACAAGAGACATTCAGACAGGGCTGGGTGCTATGCTGTTTACATACTTGGTCTCAGCTTCCCACGCTTAAAGGTTAGAAAACTTCAATTCTTATCAAATATCCATGGCACTAATCACTATGCAGTGGAATGCTGGCCCGTACTCTGACACTCTATCTCATGTGTGAAAGTAGAAATGTCTCTGGATTTGTAAGCCTGTCTTTCTTCTTCCCCCTTGCCCAACTAGTATTCATTTTCTGGTGTGAAATGTCAGGTTCCACAGGCATGAGGAAGCTAGCAGTCAACCTTAAATGTTATTTTCCAGGGTCTGTTCACTTGCTTTATTGAAACTGGTCTCTCACTGGGATCTTGAAGTTCACCAGGACCTGCAAGGATCCCATCTGTCTCCGCCTCCCCAGTGTTGGTATTGTGTACGCACATCACCATGCCTGCCATTTTCACATGGGTTCTGTGGCTTAAACTTGGGTCTCTATGCTTGGTCAGAAAACACTTTACTAACTAGCCATCTCTTCAGTCCCTCCCTTAGCAAAGCTGGCCTCGGTTCTGACCAGGTACCAAGATGGACGTGGTGTCGAGCCAAAGGTTTAGTCTAGCTCCCAAGCTTGGGCTTCCCATGATGTATTTCTCTATCACTTACAGTCCTTCACTCATAAAAAGTAGGGGGAGGGGTACTTTTTTCCTGTCACTAGAGCTTAAATTACAAAGTAGAAACTGTTTGTGATCTAATTTAAGAAAAAAAGAAAAAGTCAGTAACAGAAAGTATCTCTTTTTTTAACATAAATTGTATTACATACCACATATGTGTGTAGAGGCCAGAGGACAGCTTGTGGGAATAAGTTCTCTACATCCACTATGTGGGTCTTGGGGAACTGAACTCAGGTTGCCAGGCTTAGCGGAAGGCGTATCTATCCTACTGAGCCATCTCGCTGGACTGTCCCCACCACACCCTTTTTGGTAAACAGAATGTGATACTATTGCTAAATGCATGAATTCTAACATCCTAGAGATCAGGGTTCATGCCCCGGTCCTTCTTCCTAGTAGTCACGTGACTTTGAGATATTATCTACAAGGCTGACATAAAAGATGCTCTAGGTCTGTGGGTCTGTTCCGATTTCAATAAGATAATGTGGGGAAGGCATTTAACACAGGGCCTGGCACACTGGAAGCTTCCATAAATGCTGGCTGCTGCCAATAAGGGCTTCTGTGGCTGCTGCCACTGTGGCTGTCACTGTTATTATTCCAGGAACATGACTGCCCCAGCACGCTGTGACTCACAACTCCACTCAGCCTGCCCTGCTCAGCCCTCCTAAGGAATGTTCTGGGCCTTCACTGCTAAACAACCTGAAATATAGTCTACTAACAGCTCCGCAGCCAAAGGTTCTCAGCCAACATGAAACACTCATAGCAAAGACAAGCCAGGAAGACATATGCTCTGTGCTAGGAAAGAAACCTTCAAGCCCAGCCCAAACAGACAACAGGCTTCCCCAAAACAAAGAAAGTGCCTCCACAGTGTGGCCTGGATCGATATGCCTTTAGAGTACCAAATCACCTAGGACCCTCATCTCTAAGAATCAAACTTGTGAGTCCCATGGGTAGAAATGGGGATCAGCTTCTAGTGCAGCCCCCTGGGTCGGGGACTGTCTCCAGTGTTCATGCTGGACTTCTTCACCAGGGCACTTTCAGCTCAGAACCTTGCATTTCGAGAAGCCCCTGGGTTCTCAGTTTGACTCTGGGACACTAAAGAATCAAAACCCTTCTTAAAGAGCTCTGATGCCTCAGACTGAAAGTTCCCTCTGTAGACACAGAAATGGTTTGCAGTGAATTCTCTGACTGAGAGCAAAGAGGAGTAGCAAGCTGTCAGGCCTTGGAGACAATACCCATGAGCCAAGAAAGGCAGGGTTCGTCATGAAAGACAAATAGCATGTTGTTACTTCCCACAAATCTGAAAAGAAGAGTGGGTACAAATAAGAGAAGAAAGAGAAAGGTGGTGGGGAGACAACTTCTGTCCAATGGCTCCTTTTGTACAGACCACAAAGGAAAGGATGAAATTGAAATGTGACTCTAGCATATTAACAAAAGCCTTTCATCAGCTCTAACCAACAGAAGCCTCGCAATAAACCCTTGCCATCATTTCTTCTGATGTGTGTGAAGGAAGGGAAAAGGAAACAAGACAGCACAGTGAAATTAGGAGGAAGAAAAGAAAAAAACCAGACAAACATAAAATCCATCTTTATCCTCACTCTGGTCCATCAAATTACTCTCTCCAACTCTACAGAAGAGTCCCGAAAAACTGGAGAGACAGCAGCTTTCTGCAGACTTCAGGAGAGCCAGAGTCTCAAGCCAGGAATTCAGAACAGTCTCTGCACCACAGGTTGTTTTGACATAGATGGCCCTTAAAGTACACTTTGGACAACATTGCATTTGGATCTACAAAATGAATTCCATAAATCATTTAAAATTAGAACTTTGTTGTTTTGTTTGTTTTTTTCTTTCTTTCTTTTTTTGTTTTTTTTTTTGTTTGTTTGTTTGTTTTTTCAAGACAGGGTTTCTCTGTGTAGCCCTGGCTGTCCTGGAACTCACTCTGTAGACCAGGCTGGCCTCGAACTCAGAAATCCACCTGCCTCTGCCTCCCAAGTGCTGGGATTAAAGGCATGCGCCACCACTGCCCGGCTAAAATTAGAACTTTGTAAGTAAGTACAATAAAGCAGCCTGTAGTCCCACCAGCCATGGTGGCACAGACCTGTAATCTCAGCATTTTGGGAATTGAAGGCAGGAGGATCAGAAGTTCAAGGCCTTCCTTAGCCACAAGGCAAGTTTGGGGCTAGCCTGAGCTATAAGAGAACCCCTGTCTCAAAAAGTAACTATATAAATAATAAATAAAAACAAAGCATCTCATATTCCTTAGGCAAGTAGAATAGATGGAACCTCAGCCATTCTTAGAGGTACTAAAAACAATAAAAAACAGACTTCATATTTAACAAAAGACAGTGATACATATCCACATGCACACTGGTATATATGCATGTATATATAATATACATATACATACCCACAGGCATGTTGGTATATATACATGTATATGTATATGCACATTACATATGTATGTATATATACATTATATACATATATATACACACATTATATTATGTGTGTGTGTGTGTGTGTGTGTGTGTGTGCATTCATCTTTGACTAAGCAACTAAAATAACCAAAGGACCTTACTTTCCTTTCTACCCACCCAACAAAATCCACCAGTCAATAGTAAGGAGGTCATCAGCAGACTGTTTCTTTCACACTGTGGGAAATGCAGAAGGATCGGTAAGAAAGGCAAAAAGCACCCCAGCTTCCTTCTGTATCTGAACTTCCCTATGATGCAGGAGGTGAAGCTGGGTCTCTGCTTCCAAGCCAGCATTCTTCTTGTACCTGGGAAGACACTCGTGAATTTAAGTGGACTTCACTCTGATGGGTCAGGAATATTCTCATTGCTACTCAGGAAAGAAGGACCATAATCTCTTCCCTATCCCCCAAAGCATAGATCAGATAAGTGATGTTTGGCTCCATGGTGAGACAATGAGTTAATATCCATGTTCTCTTAAGAACCTGCAAAATCCACCTGGAATGGAATCTCCCTAAGCATTTACCATTTTAATTTTAACTAATTCCGACTAAATATCCCCACATTCACTCAGGCAGGTAGCAATAAGGCAAAGCCAAAGCCTACATGAATGGATCTGTGGTTACTTGGCAGATTCAAAGGTAACCGAGAAATAAAAGCAGGCTAAGAGTACTTAAGAGAGGAATGATATAGAAACAAGGGATGGCTGGCCTACAAGAAAATAAACTTTGCACAGTGAATACTCTGATGTACCAACATACCCTAAAAACTCATGGTGCATGCTCAGACTTAGAAATCAGGAAGTCCTGGGTTCGAGTCATAGTTTGTCACTGAGTACACAGTCCCTGTGTTAACCTCAGCGCTCTCATTTGTTTGGTGGAAGAATAACAGTCACTAATGGAGTTGTTGTGGAGATAAAACTAGATAATGCACACAGGGTGCCTAACATAATAAGCACTCAATAAAAGTCAGCCACCATTATTCTAGTACGAGGGTCAAGTGTGTGGGTGTGAATGTAATTTGGCCTTGGCATCTACTGATTAACTCACACATTAAAACATTAAGAGCTGGCAATGCTACAGGCTAGGCCTCAAAGAAGTAATTAAGAATGGCTCGTGTGCTCTTTTTTAAAATCAGGTCTATAAACACTTCTGGAGATTATTACAGCTGACTGATAACCTTCCAAGTCTGGGTCTTCATGCTTGGCTACTCATGTTATGCCCTGAACATGGCAGGGGCGCCATTCTCTGACATGTCCCCAAAGTCCTGTACTATAGTAACCTATATATGTGGGGTCTACCAACCACTGTCTGGGGGGTGCTGATACACACATCCCTAGAGTATAAACTGTGATAGTTTTCACGTAAACTTAGAAAGCCTTCAATGAGACAGGCCACCAGCTGCTCTCAGCATGTGTAGGGGTCTAACAGATCATGTGGCTACTCCCACAAATACTGCCATCACCACTGTCTCCGCCCATCTTGGATGACTGCAGCATCCTCAGAAGGACATCCCCACCTCCATGCTATCCTATGGCTTCCACAGACACTGACAAAGCACAGACTTCTCTCAACAGTCATCAGCTCGTTTCCAGGTTGTGATACACTCAATGTTACCATGGGAGGGCATGTGGGTGTCCCAACATTTTTATTTTTGAGACAGGGTGTGCTGGCTCGTTTTATGTCAACTTGACACAAGCTAGAGTCATCTGAAAGGAGAGAACCTCAACTGGGAAAATGTCTCCATAAGAGCTTGCTGTGGGTTATTTTCTTAATTAGTGATTGATGGGAAAGAGCCCAACCCAATGTGGGTGGTGCCATTCCTGGGCCGGTGGTCCTGGATCTATAAGAAAGCAGGCTGAGCAGGCTATAGACAAGCCTCTGCATCAGCTCCTGCCTCCAGGTTCCAACATTGTTTCCAGTCCTGTCTTGACTTCCTTTTGACTATGACAGTGGTTCTCAACCTGTGGGTCATGACCCCCACAGTGATCACATATCAGATATCCTTCATATAAAATATTTACATTACAACAACAGTAGCAAAATTACAGTTATGACATAGCAATGAAATAATTATATAGTTGGAGATCTGGTGATTTGTGGTCAAATGAGAAACTGTATTAAAGGGTCACAACATTAGGAAGGTTGAGAACCAACAGACTATGATATGGAAGTATAAACCAAATAAACCCTTTCCTCCTAAACTTGCTTTTGGTCATGGAGTTTCATCAAAGCAACAGTAACCCTAACTAGGACACAGGTCTTGCCAGCCTAGAACTTGCTATATAGACCAGTATGGCTTTGAACTCACAGAGATCTGCCTGTCTCTGCCTCCTGAGTGCTGGTGTTAAAGGTGTGTGCCACCACACCCAGCTGAGAATTTCTTGAAACTGCATATAAATCTGGTTATCTCAAAGTATCTGTGGAATTGTTAAATATCTGCAATCTCAGACTCATGAATTTCATTTTTCTTCAAAATTAAATTTATATGAACCTTCTTAAAGCCCTCTGTTGTTCGTCACCACTGACAGAACAAGGTCCCAACTCACTCAGACAGACATCCTGGCAAGCCTTTCCTAATTAAACCTTTATTGAAAACAAATTCTTGAAGCCTTCACACACTGTACACATTGTGCACCTGCATACTGGGGGTGTCTCCAGTTGCCCTGGAATTCCCCTCCAGCGTTCAACACTCAGTTTCCATCCCCTCCCTGGCAATATCTCACAGCATACATCAACCACTCCTCATTTTACTTACACTCTGAGTGTGTCCCACACATCCTGTCTCCGAGGTGCTGCAAGACACAGATGTGATGCTGGTGTGACTACTGTACAGCCATCTCTGTCTCAGCCAAGGTCAGGAAAGACAGCAAGCTGCTCTGAGATGTTGTGCAGAACATCTCCAAGGTCATCAGTATAACTGGAAGGATCTTGTCTGTCTGCTCTTGCTGCTATTCTTCTGGAACTGGACGTTATTTATCTTCAGAACCACTATTACCTAAAATAGTCACTTTCAGAATTCTGGGTCTATTAGCTGATGAGACCGTCTTGAATTAAAATGGAGTAGGGAACAAATATTTGCATCTTATAATACTGATATAATATTAAATAATACTACCTCCAAAACAAATAAACACACATTTTCTATGCTTTTCAGCACAGAATAATTGTATTCTTCATAGGGACAAAAGTCAAAGGTGTGACATTTCCCATCATGCATCCCCTGCTTTGACTTGCATAGCACTTGGTGAACACCCAGTGGAATTTTCCACATTTGCTCTGGACTTAGGTCTGCTGAAGGCTGAAGAATAAGGAAGATTTGAGAATATATTTAAGGAAAGAGATTGTCTTTTGTAGGTCAAGATTATTATCAGAATGAGAAAAGCTGTATTTAATGTTTGAAAAGACAATTCAGAGTTGCATGCGTTTGAAGGGCTCTAAGAAGAGCCCAGTCAAACTTTATACAAATTTCTTCACTTACACATTAAGGAAAAGCTGTAACTTGGGATTTACAGTGGAGTTGAGAACAAATGTGTTCACTGAAACTGCTTACCCAGATGCTTAAGTTCTTCTAAACCCTAAAAAGTTATACATCCCTCCATTGCTTGACCAAAACTTGGCTGAGGCAAAACAACTAACTGCATGCACCAGCCATATTTCTCTTGTTCTATACTACTAAAGACCATAGTTTGCCCAAGATACCAAATTAACCATGGAGGTATGCGCCCTGACAGACACAGGAGATGTCTTCTGGAGGCAGTTCAGTAAAGTTGGTTTTCCAGGCTACTGCTGTCATTTGTATTTTCCCTCTTCTTAAAACAGATGGGATGCCACATTCCCATCACCAGGTGACAAACATTAGCTAAAAGCCAAGAAAAAAAAATCAATGCTGGTTCTCTTATAGCAGAGCTACCAAATTGCAGTGATCATGGACCCCTAAGCTTCTTGTACATAAAAAACTGAGCTCTTTTTTGCATACACACCTGTTAATTGGTTATTACATGTCACAGATAAAAATGAAAACCAGATTAATATACAAAATCTTCCCCTGGCAGATCTTCTCTTACAGATTCCTTGGTAACAACTGTTCCATCACCTACATGTTCAAAGAATGTCCACCTTCCTCAACCGGCCTTTCCCAACACCCATCACCACGAACAGGGCCATTGTTCTACCCACTCGCCCAGATGAGAAACCTAACTGCATCCTTTCTTCTCCCTGTCTTACCAGTGCATGCACAGCCAATCATCCTAGCTATGACCCTGTCTCTCTGATACAGCTTCCTTACACCCACTGTTCATCATCTCCCTGGCCACTGGGAGTCCCCTGCCTGCACTGCCCCTGACTGGTTCTATCACTACTACCTGCAATTGGTCTCCTGAATACTGTCACAGTGACCTTTCAGAAACATGAAGGAACCCATCTTCCCTACTTAAGCTTTCCTGTGTCTCCCTCTTAGCCTTGGAACAAAGCCCATCACTCCTACCATAACTTTAAAGGGACTCCAATTTAGGGCTTCAATCTCAATAAACCTGTGTTTATCTTTCCTCCAAGTTCTAGTATTCAAACAATGTCAGACTCTAAAGATATTTTCACATGCCTAAAGGAAGTTCTCTTGTTAAAATAAAGAGGGGGTGTAGTTGTTTTATTTGATGTATATGGGTTTTTGTTTCAACCAAATGTATATCAATGTAGCACATGTGTGTTTGGTGTCCACAGATCCAGAAGAGGGTATTGGATCCCCTGGAATTAGAGTTACATAGACAGTTGTTAGCTGTACCATGTGGTGCTGGGAATTGAACCTTGGTCCTCTGGAAGAGCAGCCAGTGCTCTTAACCACTGAGCTGTCTCTCCAGTCCTCATATATTTTTAGTTGTCCTTGTCCCTTTGGGACATATAATTTAGAAACTTCACTGGCTTATCTATATTGCAACTTAGGTATCCAGTGCTCAGAGCTTCATATGCTTGAATTTTTTTGCACAATCAATGGCTGGATGCAAGTCTTCCACCTTCAACTAAAGCATAGGCAGCTCCCAGTCAAATACTAATCTAGTGGTTCTCAACCTTCCTAATGCTGCGACCTCTTAAGCTCATCATGTTGTGGTGACCCCCAACCACCAAATTATTTCCATTACTACCTCATAATTTTGCTACTGTTATAAATTGTAATTTAAAATCTTCCATGAAGAGATACATTAGGTGATTGCTATGAAAGAGTCATTTGACCCCCAAAGGGGTTGTGACCCACAAGCTGAGCAGCATTACAACAGTCAAAACTATAAATTTCTCAATCATAATTCATCACTCTATATTCTTCTCTCTCTCTCTCTCTCTCTCTCTCTCTCTCTCTCTCTCTCTCTCTCTCCTTTCTAAAATAAAAGGAGAAGCTGAACTTAAATACATATTGCAAAACAACATGAAGGTCTACATACAGTTACAGTAGTGACAATGACCCAAATGACTAGAATAGAAAATGCTAACAAGACTGGAATCATTAGTTATCCACTTCAAAGAAGCATGGCTATCAGCCACAGATGGGATTTGACATTGGAAATTTAAGGTATGTCCTATGAGCTCCACCCCAGTGAACATAGAAAATAGATACAGATTTGGCTTGAACAGTATATGTTCACTTTTTATTGCTCCTTTTGGAAATTTTACTTCCCATTGTTTCCTATATCATTTTCTATGAACAGATAGCTCTATACCTAACATTGATCCTTTGATCTTTTGTGATTTGTAAAATCATACATACTTGATTATAACCAGTCTTCCACCAGATACTTTTCAATGTATCTAAGGGGTTCATTTGGGTGACTATCCCACTAGTTACAGGAAGAAGCAAACCCCAATCCTATTGTCCACTTTATCATATTCATTTCAACATAGTGTGGGGCGCTCCATCTTGAAATGTAATGCTGTACATAACAGGGTAGTGCAGCAATGAAAACAATGGAAACTAAAATAGCAATAGTAGAAATAATTATAAGAAAAGTCTTAGTCACACTCATGACTTACTTAATGACAGGGTTAATCTTCATTGTCAACTTGATGAGATTCAGAGTCATCTAAGAGATACACCTCTGACTTGTCTGCAAGGGCAATTCCAGAGAGGTTTACCGGAGGAGTGAAGACTCACCCTGAAAGTGGGCAGCACCATCCCATACACTGGCATCTCAGAACGAAGAAAAGCAGGAACAAGTGAACCATCAGCATCTATCTCTCTCTGCTTCCTCACTATAGATGCTCAGGCTCCTGCTGCCATAGCTTCCTTTCTGTGATGAACTGGACCCCCCCAAACCGAGAACCCAAATAACCTTCTCCTTTCTTACATTCTTTGTCAGCTACTTTATGACAGGGGAAGAGGAATAAATACACAGAGTATTCCATGTTAACCTTTGGCTAAACATCTGGCATACAACTTGTATCACCGATTTCTCATGCAGCTTTTCACAATCATCCCATATTCTAAAATGAAACTGAGGCTCATAGATGCTAAGCCATTTCTTCATGTCTACAGTGTGGTGATAGAGCCACACTCAGGCCTCTCAATCATAATGAAAATGTTTGCACAGCATTTAGCATGGACCAGGAACTGCTGTGGGCACTTGACAAATTCTAACTCAGGATCTGCAGGAAAAGCATATGTAGCTATGTTCTTCCTACTCTGCACAGGGAAACCATACATGGTACAGGCAGTGACTAACACAAGGTGGCCAAACCAGTAAGCCACAGAGGCTCCTCTAAAGTCCATTACTCAGCTTCCCACTACCATATCCAGTGTACCATCCCGCCACAAAATAATAGCATCAAGAGGGGATGTGCTGTTCAGTCATTAACTCATGAAATCTTCATCGTAACTCTGAAGGCAGCTGGTGTCTTTATCTCCATTCTACTTTATGGATGAGAGTTCTGGGCCTCAAAGAAGTGAACTGAGTAACCGAGGGTCACCCAGCTAACAAATGTCACACAAGTAAATATAAAATAGCAACACCTGAGATTCACTCTGACTCCTTGCTTCTTCAATTTTTTTCCCCAAAGCATGAATGGCTGGGAAACAGTAGACATCAGATTTTCCAGCTCTTTAGACATGTTCAGTTTATACACTTTAGGCTGCGGCTATTTGTATATCCCTTTGAGCTGATCTTCTGGGATCCAGTACACCTCAGTGTACTACACAACAATGTAAGCTTCCTCTATGCATCAACCACACCAACTCAGCTAAGGGAAAGCCATTTTGTTTCCATCAATGCTTAAGGCATTAAGTTTCAGAAATGAAGTCCACTGCTATTATTTGTTTTTATATTGTCAAAAGTCCTGTTTTTGTTTATTTTTTTTTTCTATTCTGGAGAAAATACCCATTTAGTTTTCTATCTCCACCCTCTTAAATGTTTCAATCTACAAGTCAAAACGAACCCTGTCCCTGCCAAAGAAGACTTCTATAAAAGCCCATTAAGGACAAGCAATGTTTTTTCTACTCCTTTTTAGTTAAGTAGAATGGCAGCCCAAATAGCATTAAAGCTCACTTTTGGAAACAGAGTACAGAGCAGAAATACAGCTAGAGTTAAATAAATTGATAAATCACAGCCTTGCATTTCAAGCCCACACCAATAAAAGAATGCTGATTTGTATGATTCACAAAGTTCTGGTTTGTGCCAAGACAATCTTAATAAAAATGCCTCAAAGCCACAGTCTGAGACATACAAGGGACAGAAATCACATCACTTATATCCTTGAATAATACCCCAAACTGGTAACAGTTGTTAGTCTAAGCTAGCTAGGCCCAGACATTTCATGTAAATAAGAGAAAACATGAAGTTTGCCTTTCCACCACTTGATCCCATTTTTAGAATGACTGATTTAACCCACAAGTATTTCTACAAAGCCTATCTGGTCTAACCTCTGGAAATAGTGTCGAATGCAATAGCTATGAGTTCTGGTCTCATGGAGGTAGAAACCAGACACTGAATATACAGAGGAACACAGAGAGAAATAAAAACTCCAGGATCTGTCAAGGAGGATTATGGCAGCCCATGGCAGATAAGGGATCAAGGAAGTGGAGAAGCAACCCTTACACTGAGGGTAGTACAGGAAGTAAACAGAAGAATGATGGGCAGGTGTTGGAGACCGCAGGAAGAGGAATGCCAAGGCCTGAAGTTTAAAGGAGAAATAAAGTGAAGCCGTGTGGTAGCAGGCAAGGACTCCTGTATGAGATCCAACTAGATCAGAAGGCCCCTCACTTCCTGCCCTCAGCTTCCCACCCACTCGTGACAGTGCTGACAAACAGAAGCAGGCACCTCCTGAGCATCACCTCAGGAGCAGCTCCCAGGCGGAGACCTGGCCTCATCGTTTTTGAGAGTCGCAGCCCTGTAGCCTTGACCACTCTTCTCATCCACACCTCACTCCTCCATATCAACCAAGACTCAGCCAAAAGGCCAGTCTGGGAGAGCAAACTCTTACCTCTTAGAAATCTGTTCCAGAACCCTTGACCTAGAAACTCTAGAAATTCTAGGCTTCCCAAGAAAAAAGTTGAGTCACAGACAACGAGGAATGGGTTGAGTCTAACCTTGGAAAACATGACTGGACTCCACAGGCCTCCCCAACAGTTCACACTAAGACATGACAAAGAGAAGGAAGGACTTTTCCACATGGCACTAATGAACTGGCCAGCCATGATGCCAGCGGAGTACCATCTAGAAGGGACAGTAGAACAGCAAAGAAAGCAGAAGAAACATTCTAAGAGATGGGAGAGGACCAAGATTCCCCAAGGATATTCTAGAGTAATAAAAGATGGCCCTTCGCTTCTTCTAGAGAGGGTTAATTATAGGCCCTTGATGTGCTAAACAGCATGATGCCAGTTTGGGGAGGAGCCAAACTGCTCAAGGCTACAGAAGAGAGTCTGCCAGGTCCTGGCACCTCTTACCCTGTGTGGCACTGGGGCTCAGTGGATGTTGCAAACAACTTAATGAATACTAGGAGAAAGATGTACCTGAACATCAACTATGGCTAAGGATCTCACAGGCCTCCAAGTAGCCAGACCTTCTTTCCCTTTCTCCTGATATGAGTAGGGTTCTACCTGAACCCAGACCACCTCCTCCTCCTACTCAACTTCTGAGAACCTTATTACTTAGTACTTAGTAATGTGTCCCAGGTGATAGCTCAGGGTAAAACACAAAAGTTTAAATCTATCTTCTGTGTCCCATAAAGCACCATTAAGGTGCAGATAATGGTGAAAATCTGTGATTTCCCCACAAATTTCATCTGAAAGCAATCTTCTTCATAATTTGCAAGGTTTTTGATGTAAGATGTTTATAGAAATATTTTTCAAAAATTAAAAGGAAGGTGCAATAAGATCATTTACACACTAGCGCCCCAGCTCTGCATGCTTAAAGTAAAATGCAATCAGCCATGTATATAAAACGTTCAGCATCCTGAAATCGGGAGGAGGATGCTGACCCAGCATAGTTGGAAGGTCATTAAAAATGAGCACTGTGTTGCAAGAAGAGAAAAATCAAAGCTCTGAATGCCGAATACAATTGCCTCTACTGCGGACAAAGCCATAGTGTAGCCGATCCCCAAATTCTTGTTGGGGGTGTGCTGTCCCAGTGTGCATGTGCATGTGAGGACAGCTGTGGGTGTTGGTGCTCTCCTTTCACCGCACAAATCCTGAAGATCAATCTATAGTAGACAAACTTGGTGGCAAGTACCTCTACCCACTGAGCCATCTTGTTGGCCCCTGATCTTCAAATTCTTGTACCATCGTGCCCCTTCACATCGGACCGCTGTCTATATTAACAAGTGGCCCCAGTAAAAGGGAATGTCAAGGTGGGAATATGGGAATGGGTGGGCGGGTAGGCGGGAGGAGGAATTCCCTCACAGAGGCGGGGAGGGGGAGGGGACACGGGGCTTCCAAAGAAAAGGGGAATCATCGGAAATGTAAATAAAGTATCAAAATAAATAAAAAACAATCCTGTTAGTCCCCAGGCTTGGATTGGCTTTTCATTTACAGCAAGTAAAATGCTTAGACTTAACAGACGGTATGGGTCAGTGTCTGGCCGGATCACATTTCTCCTCTGGCCATCCCTGCCCATCTTCTGGACTTCCAACCTTCACTTTTCTCAGCCTATCACATGGACACAATGTTCCTCCTGAATCAGTCACATCTGTTCCGGGACCACATTCTTACCCTTGCTGTCTGCCAGACTTTTCTCATTCAATGCCTCCATGACCCATTCTAATCTTCTTGAGGCCTTTCTTCAATTGTATTTTCTTATCAAGTCCTTCCATGTCCACTCAGTTTTAAATAATAAATCACTGTAAAGCTACCCATGCCCTCTCTTCCTTCCAAATATTTATGACCACTTAGCATATATATATGCACACACATATATCACTTACTTATATATTTGTTTCTATATGTGTATTTAGTTTAACATGCCCACACACACACACACACACACACAAGGAAGCTTCATGGGTACAAACGTCCCACTGTTTGGCATCCCACTGTATTCTTGACACCAAAATAAATGACTGGCACGTGGAAAAACCTCGATGTAAGACTCCAACAGCTGGTTCCACAGATTGATGGATAGAGTTAAAACTTGGCCCAAATCCAGAGAATTACAGTGCTGTAAATTGTCTGATAGTGCTTGGCAGCCCTTGGACACAGCTTGTGGCATGGGTGTCACCTATCATCATTACACAGCTACTCCTAAACTGACACTGTGAAACCCTGCATGACAGTCAGTGAGCTAAGGAATGGAGTGACAGGAAGACAGGAAAACTACTGGGAGAGGAAGCTAGCAAGCTGATGTACTTTTATCCCAAGTGAGATGTTCTTCCATGCACAGGCATGGAAGCTTCCCTGTGTAGTCAGGGAAGGAGGAGAGCTGGACTGCTTAGGCCAGACTGCACTGGACATCCTTGAAAAGGAGTACAGATTTCAAAAACTTCCTGGCACAAGCCAACATTTGCCATTAAGTCTGAATGGCTGGCATAGTTCAACTTCCATTGATCAGTGTAAATATAAAAGCTTCAATTATAATTTAATGACAGATATAAAAAGGAAGATATTAAGCATGGCCAAAAAATAAAGCAGTAAGAACCAAGAGTAGATATTTAAACTACCTAATATTTGGCCTGGCTATCCAGGGGAAAAAATAATAACATTCAGCCAGACACAAACTTACATAAGCAGGTATGTTCTTTCATGTTTAAGAAGCCAATAAAGATTTGAATCCAGGCTCCATCTCATCACACCAGTACCTGAAATAGCCAAGACATCCACCACAAATAACCTGCCTGGACTTGAGACACACACGCCAATCCCAATTGACAAAAATAAAATACCTGAGCCTCCAAATGTGTAGCTAATTTCCATTCTAGCTTAGAGCTTTCCAATCAAACACACAGAACTTGGAAAAATAGCACAGTTCTCCATGCCTGCTCCCAGCCATCCTGGAAGCCCCACTGACACAGACGGCAGGCTACCCAACCAGCTCTCCACATATCTCCTAACCAACAAGGGCACCCTGCCGCGCTTTATTCAATTCTTTGGCTAGAGGAGTAGGGTTGGTCTCAATAAGTTCTAAAGACAGGTCATTTTTAAATGGTACTAACTTCACATGGAATGGTTTGTTTGCTTGTTCTTGGTGTTGCTGTTGTCTTAAGTAGCAAAAGAGTTATTAGCTATGGTTTAGCGTTGACTGTAATTTTAATGCTTTCATTCAGGATTCTTGGTTTCTGAAGGGAAGTCTAAGATGGTAACAGGTCCTCTCACTCAGTTCTGTGTGTGCTGTACTCCATTTGGGGAATCCTCCCTGCTTATAAATGGTATCCTGATGGATAGTTATTTGGTACCATTCAAAACCATTAAGCCTATTAACTGTGACTTAGACCAAGTCTACTAAACAACTGCCATTCCAAAAGGAAATGAGGTAACCTGGCTTTCAAAGTTATTTAGGCAAATACTCAAAGTCAAGGATGCCTCACAAGAGGCCTCTCGTGGCATCTTCCTGCCCAGTTTAATCCAGAGGCCTAGGCATCACACTTAATGCATTTTAGTTGGATGAAGTGACCATGTAAGAGTCTCTCTGGTCATCTCATACATAAGAGCAGCCAGTGCACAATAAATACTTAGGAACCCAACATGGAATACAACCAGTGTAACGAATCTCAGGTCAAGTGTGGGTATCCTACACCATCAGTAGTCACACATAAAAGAGAGTTTGCAGGAGACATGGGATGCTGTATGTATATGTATCTATTTATGTAACATTTAAGTAACATGTTTACCTCAAACTGTGGACATATCCAAGTATTTGTTACTGCTAACCTCATACCAGGAACATTTCATTTCTGAAATGAAATTATTCTCATTTTTTGTTAAGTTCTCTCAAATAGTACCCTCCAAGAAGCCACTTCTAATTTAATCCATCTCTAATCCACTTGGCTTCTACAATTAATTACTGTGTACATTCAACTGCCTGAGACCTGGCTTGACCTGCCATAGACCATGACCTTATTTATTCTGCCTCTTGTTAGTATCATTTCTTGCTCTAGAGCCATCAAACATGAAAGGATTTGAAGGCAGGAACATTCATCTCTCCAGTGTGCACAGTATGCTCCGGGAACACTGAACTCAAAGGATCTCAGTCTTGGATGCAACTTCTCTGAGAGTCGCCAACTAGTCTAATAGCTTCAAGGCCAAAGCCACTCAAAAAATTAGCTTCGGGTGTAAACAGAATGAAATCATTCCAAGATATTAACCTAACCACTGGATGTGTTTACTCTTCTGCTTGGAAAACTGAGCCAACCCTAAGGAATGACATTGTTCCCCAGCTAGGTGACTCTGAATAATGAGGTAACTTCCTTCAAAGGTGATGAGATCTTCAGGATTCTCTGGAATGTGGATCTACATGGTAGGGTACCACCAGTTCCCTTTAGGTTTAAACTATGCCAGAACATTTTAGAATTTCATGCAATATGGTATATATAGTATTATATATATAATTAAAACACATCCTCTTTTCATAATAAATGTTACTGTGACAGAAAATTATATGTATATATATATATACGTATATATATGTGTATATATATATATACATGTATATATATGTGTATATATATATACACACACACATGCACACACATACACACACACACATATATATATTTCTTGCTAACAAATGAAAATACAGAGTTAAGTTTTAGTTCCAAACTAGGTTTCCAGATTTAACAAATAAAAATATAGGCTATCTATCCAGTTAAATTTAAATAAGCAATTTTAAAATCTAAGTATGCTATAATACTTGACACATAAGTAAACTGAAAAACAAAGTTCTCTGTTAAAAATTAAAATATAACTGGACATCCACTATGTAGGATAGTAAATATATCCCTCACTCAAAAATTCTACTATTAAGTCTCAAGTTAAAAAAAAAAAAAGCCAGGCATGACAGAACATAGTATAATCCCATGTACTCAAGAGGTGGGGGCAAAAGTTGTCCCAAGTTCAAGGCCAGACTGGTCAACATACTGAGTTCCAGTCTAGCCAGGGCTATATAACAAGATTCTAACACACACACACACACACACACACACACAGCACATAGCAGCAAGCGTATTTTATAAAACACTAATTTTCAGATAAAACAAAATCCCAGTCAGACAGTATTCATTACAGGACGTTCTAGAAAGCCTAACACAATGAGGTTAAGGAAGATGGCTGAGTAAGGTATACTGAGAACGAATTAAGTGCCAGGTATTGTGTTAAGCCCTCTATGCAGATAACTCATGTACTATTATCATCTTCATTGCTATCAATCTACAGGTAAGACAGTTAAGACACAAAGAGAACACAGTGCCCATTGTCACACAGCAGTAAGCAGGCATACAAACCCAGGCAAGCTGAACAAGAGGGCTTATGTGCTTAAGCACCGCCTCATTTGACAGGTGAAGGCACAGAGGGCCCTAATCAACCCCTAGACTCACCCAGCTACTTAGCAATGCAGCTGAGATGCAAACCTCCAATAAGCTGACTCCACAGTTCTTACAGCAACAGGCTACTGCCTTTTGCCTTTACCAGTCATGTGAAATGGGAGAGGCAGACTCCCTGGACAAATCCTCAGGAATCCATATCATCCAGTCAGCTGGATCTGGCCTCTGTATTATAGACAATGCTGACCTCAAGAAAACCTCAAGCGTTTTCTATATGGTTATTTCTAATTGTCATTTCTGTACCAAAACATCTCTTTACAGTATACCACTTCTCTGATCTCTGTCAGTCTTACTGCCTCAAAGCCGGTTCTTACTCCTCTCAATGCAAATGCCAAGCACTGGCAACAACAAGGAATACAGACAGGAAGGCAGCCACCAAACCCGCCTTCAAGGTCCACAAGATCTGAGACTTTTCTTCTTAGACTTCGGACTTAAAAGCCAGGGTTATTCCATACAAAGTATGGGGAAATGTCTAGAACTTTTCCCAAAGCCTATGGAATTCTCAAACGCTTTATTGTAGGCCCCCGTGCACACATGTAAGCACATGTGATACAAGGCATGGGCCTCATTTGCTTATCTAACTTCACCTTCCAACTCTTGTCATAGAAGCAAGCCACCAGCCTGTAAACTATCTGGGAGAAAGAAACAAGTATGGGACAAGACGGACAAGTAGAATGCTGATCATTAGCCCTGTCCAGAGTTCAATGACTGTTCTCTTGGAACAGAGGCTTCCAGAGAGCAGAAATCATGTCTGCTTTACTCACAGGCTATTCCCAATGCTGGGTACAGAAGAGGCTCCTGACTATGTGATGAAGGACTCAGTAGATGAAAGAATGAGCGGTCACTTAACTGTTACCAGAAAGCAGTACGCCAGCCTCACTTCTGCCCTCATTGCCCTTCAAATCTGTAATAGAGGATTTCACCCTCTTGCAATCATCACCCATCCTCATGGTGGCATACCACATATATCTTGTCATTTCTCACAAAGAAGGTTCATCTTGAACAGTGGTCCTCAACCTGTGGCTCACAACCCCTTTGGAGGTCAAAGGACCCCTTCACAGGAGTCACATATCAGATATCCTACATATCAGATATTTACATTACAAATCGTAACAGTAGCAAAATTACAGTTGTGAAGTAGCAATGAAACAACTGTATGGTTGGGGGTCACCAGAACATGAGGAGCTGTATCAAAGGGTCGCAGCATCAGGAAGGTTGAGAACCACTGATCTAGAACCTTCCTAACCATGACGTGAGATGTAGCCATACTCCAGATCACCCTCCAAGTGGAAATTCCAGTGTTGTCCCTTACCTACACCGCTCCAGCCATGCTCAATGGAGCTCTAGTCACACTGCCAGGCTTCCACCCAGAATGCTTTTCTCTCATTTCATGGGCAATTCCCTTTCAGTGATAAAGCCAGGCTCCCTCCTGCTACGAGACTTTTCTTCACATGCCATGATCCCCCAGAAGAACTGGCCTTTCCATCTTTTAGACTCAAACAACAATTACGGATTTCACAACATCATATTTCTGCCACAGTGAGTTGCATGAAGACAGATCCAGTGTTTTATGGGCAGACATTTCAGCCCTGGCCTAGATAATCCAGAATGCAGTCAGTGTCAATGATCACATGTTCCACGTATAGAAGGGATTCAAAGCAAAAGGGAGAGACTGTGGATCTTATCAACTCTCGATTATCTTCCTCCTCTAGAGAAACACTGACTGAGCCTATGGATTAAGTTGTACATATACGTGCTGATATATCAAAAACAATCCAAAGGAGAGGCCAATGGTGCACGCTGCTGCCCTCACTGTTGTTTAAGTCAACACCTGCTGACCCACAAGTGTCACAGAATGTTGCTGACTTGTAACAAAGAAAGCCTCGAAGTCAAAGAAGCAGCATAAGAAACCTCAGAAAGAAAGAAGGCTTTTGAGAGAGCACCTGGCTTCATCTCCCCAAGAAGTGGAGAGGCAGGAGCTGGAAGCCACAAAGGACCCCAGGCAGGCGAGAAAGAGGTTCTCGTTTCCTGCGAGGAGCAGCATGTGCCTTGTCCAATCATTCCGTCCTTGATCTATTCCTTCCCTTTCCCTAGACAAAAGAGACTGACTCCTCATAAATAGTAACCCAGGGTCCCACAATTAGTTACTAAACAGTTGATCCTACAACCAGGCTTCCCAATGCATGCATGCGTTCAACATTTACTCAGAAATTACTAGGTGTACCATGGTGCTATTGTGGGAATAAAATAAAGCATGCACAATCACCAATCTAGTGAAATGAACAGTTCACTTGATGCTTAATCTATAGCTCCTCTTATGACATCCAGAATCTCAATTCAAACATCATTGCCACTATCTGAGGACATGCTACCTAACTATATACAGATTTCAAAACAAAAAGACATTCAGAGGCTCAACAAAGATACTTCATCCTAAGAAGCTTGAATTGATGCTTAATAGTTCTTAAAATAATCAACTACTATTTTATACTTCTAAGCTAAATCTCTTATCCTAAAATTAAACTAAAGCGATTCAGTGAAAGCCAACAGCAAAGCTCCCATCACCAGCTCATAGCAAACACATAGGAATACACATGACTTCCATCCACAAGTCTGCTATTGAACCTTGCTTCCCACCCCACCCCCCTAAAAGAGAGAGGGGGGGGAGAGAGGGAAATAGATTAGTGAGAAAACAAATTGCAAAAGGGAGTACTCTAAAATCTGAAAATGTCTTAATCAAGAGAAAAAATTTCAAAGAAAACAAATGTCCCAAGATAGAAATATTTACATATTTGTAATTTTCACTTTAGAGTTTCTATTTTGATTCTGTGGAGTAAACATGGTATTTCAGATGCACATTGCTTTGTGTAATTCCCAAGCTCCAAAGAACACTTAGTTCTGTAAAGTTTAAAAAAAAAAAGAAAAAAGAAAAAAAAAAAAGACATATTCTGGTCTTACTTTAAACAGGACACCAGAAAACAAAACTAATTCTGTAGACAAACAAATCTTAGCTAAAAGTCATTGAAATAATCCAAATAGTTTCCATTCCAGGGAAAATAGTAAGTCAGCAGTTTGCAAATGGATGCTTTTTCTAAATACACGAAATAAGCAAAAACCTCAACACAGGAAAGTGCGAATGCTGAACCCTTCTATTTCTGCTTCCATGGGGCTCAGCTCAATCAATAGAGCTAAACAGGGCATGGCCATCCTGTATGCTCACTCCAGGTGGCAGCTGCACAGCCTGTCCAAAGCCTGGGGAATTCCCAGGACAGGTTCTCAGAGCCATCACTCAGGCCACCAAACAAGAGGTAAGAGAGTCTGAAGCCCAGCAAGCAGCTATCAGAGGTGGGAGTGGAGAGACAGAAGAACAAATGTGTGCATGTAAACTAAAGGAGAGAGCTAGGGGTCAGAGGAGAGCATTCCTCACGGGGCAAAGGTTCCGAAAACACCAGTAAACAAATCACAACTTTCACCTCATACCAAAAACAGTCTGGAGCTGGCAAAAGACATTGAGTTAAAACACTCTATATAAGGAAACTTACTTAAGGGAAGTTGTCAGAAACTCTTCACCCAGGAGAAAAGACAGATCCAATGGTCCAACCTGTAAGATCCTGAGTGAGGAGGCAGGCTGGGGTTATTGAAGGTCATGCCAGAGCTCCATCCTAAGGGCTACTTTATCTCTGGAGTAACCAAGCAAGAAGCTTGAAAGTTGCCTTTTGAACTCTAAGACAGAGAATTTGCTTCCAAGTCCCTAACCTCCCCAAGGATTAGAAGGACAATAATTAGTCCAGAAAGAAGCCAAATGAGGAAGTGGTATACTTTTACGATTTCTGTTAATTCCTAGCAGCTGTAATTTAAGAAATCCAAGTGACATCAGCATTTCTGTCTGAGCCAGCAAAGATGACAGCAGTGTAAGTGAAGAGTCATCTCAGGGGGGAGAGAAACCAGGGGGCAACTGGGGAGCGCATTGGAAAACGTGGAAAATTAATTCACTTTACCGTGAATCACTTCCCCAGCTTCCAACACCAGCACTGCCAAAAATAACATGAGAAAAAGTCGGAAAGGAAGCGTAAGCACTCCAGACCTGATCAAATGAGCCCTAGAAACTTCTAAAAGAGTATTCACTGAAACAATTGAACTCAACATTTCTGAACACAAACAAAAGTGATCCAGTCACTTCTGAGCAGCAAGAGAAAAAAAATCTAATATTAAAAAATGATGCCCTAACACACACACACACACACACACACACATGCAACTAGAAGCGGTAACTAGGATACACTCCCTGGTCACCATACGTGTTATTATGCTCTGGTTAACATCTGTATATTACCTTCTGGAAGAGAGGCATAGGGTCAATTCCATGGTCTCTTTACTCTTCAGCCGTCGAGGAATCAGCTGGTGGGAAAATCACTTACATGTTTTCAAGTTGTCTTCATCTTAGGTTCAAGAACAGACTGGAAATAGGTCTGAGATCCCAAAGTAAGGGTTTATTTGATTCTTACTCAGGCCAGAATCAGAAGGAAGAAGCCAACCATGCTAAACATGAACAACCAAGCAACCTATGGAAGAAAGACGAAAACACTCACCAGGGCCACCCTGGCCCTTTGGCTGAACATAGAGTCCACACAACCGCCTCAGAAAGAAGGTTATTATGGAGATCTCATTGCAGCCCTTCAGCAGAAGGCTTACATGTGCCTTCTCTCAACACTGGCAAGGCTAAATTAGAGATAGAGTGATAATTAATAGGAGCCTTGGCAGCCGAAGCCAGCTTCTTTAGCAAACCTGTAATTGCTGCCTGCTTAAAATGACAGGGAACCCAGCCAGGAAGGAGGGAGGCACTGACGATGGTAATCTTAAAAGTTAAAAGATACTTTACATCAACAGGTTGCTGGGCTCCCGTTCAAACCTTGTCCTCATCTATAGATTCAGGGAATGGGGACGACAAATAAACGTGACTCGGTCATACAGGTGGACAAGAGATCATTCATACTTGCAAGGAAAACATACAAAGGTAAACAGCGAGAGAATAGATCTCCCCTCCACAAGTCTTCCAGTCCCAAAAATATCATCAATTGCCTATTATATCATGAAAACAATGATCAATATATACAAGCTACCATACTACAGAAGAAAAGGATTCAAAGAAGTGAAATGCTTCCATTCAGAGGTGCTTTGGAAACATCTACCGCTGAGCTATGCTAACAGTGACCACGGACACTGCTTAGACGTGAAAACAAGCCTCTCCTTGTTTGCAAACTCTCTAGGAAGGAAAAGGTACATAGCTCTGAGGTTTTTTTTAACAAAACAACCGAAGATCTCTGGCAAGGAAAGAGAAGAGCAGCCCATGATCTCATTTAAACCTACAACTCCACGAACAAGACAGCCCACCATCCTAACAAAGCAATCACCAAAACTCTCCTCTAGACAATACTTCCAAAAGGTCCGTGGCTGTGATACACTCCCCAGAAAGGACCAAAGCAATGTACCTCAACCATCTTCAGATGCCCAGAGACACGAAGAGACAAGTAGTCAACCTTCTGCCACGGAGGGATGTCTGTGGAGATAAACCAGGGCAACAGGAACATAGTTTCATCATGAGTAATGCTGCCCAAAACTCTTCATAAAACCAACTTGATAGGTGCAGGCATTTTTTCATTCAGCTCTGGCTTTCCACAGGGCTTCAAGAACTCCCTGATGGCTCTCCAACACAGACTGATCACTATTACAAGGCTAAGGGCCTTTAATGAGGCTTAAGACGCAGCCCAAGAGTCCCTATTGATAATGTCTCCCAGAAGGCTTTAACGTTTCTTGTGGGAGTTAAAGATACGTGACAGATAAGGACTCAGGAGCAAGAGCTCTGGAAACTTGGACAGTTGGTGCTTTCCTTCACATGTGACAATAAAGTCTCTTTGAACTGTCCATCTCTCAACTCTCCTACTATGCAGAGTAGGAAGGTTTGTGCATCTGTGTTATGGATCCTAACTTGCTTGGGGAAACCCACTAAGTACATGGCTCCCCATTAAAGCCATCAACCGGGCGGTTTACAGCTTCTTCCTCTCTGTTAGATCATTACAACCTTTTATTGAAAATATTTAACTCAATGCTTTGCAATGACTAATGCGCTTAACACCCACATGTCAAGGCAGAAGTTAGGCTCATTACACAACATTACGATGTTTCAAGAACTCTGGCATGTCAAAGATAAACAGTCCAAAAGGGAACACACTGGCTACAACTTTATGAAGGCACACAAGAAAAGCAATTAACAAGTTTGGTGGGGGTGGGGAGGGCAGAGAAATCAGTGAAAAACACCAAGATGTTAGGGAGTACATGCCCAGTAGTGAACACGATGCTGGGGTGTGTCTAGAAGACTGTTGAAGGCATTAGGAAGCAAGACCCAGAGAACAGCTTTAATAAGTAATGGGAGAAACCAACAACTTACCCACAATGCCCTTGAGAGTGATTAAGGAGCCAACATCCTATCTTCTGCTACCTTTCTGGGAGCTATCACGCCCTATCTCCCCTTCCTTCTTCAGAAGCAGCTTGGACAACAAAGGACGTTTTATCCCGGAATGCTGTGAGCACCTTTAATACATAGACCTATTTATCTTGGATTCAGATGTTCAGCCACACCCTGAGTCCTTGGTCTTTACTTCATCAGAAACCTAGTTCTCTTTCCATTCCAAAAACAATGAGTTGTCACCCCCAATCACACCTGCCACTCCCTCTGACCCACGACGTCTCCAGCACTCACTCCGAGGCATGATGGAGAAAGAGGTGAGCACCCAAGTTGGGACGGTCCTAGGTTCGAATCTGGATGTCATCTTTAAGTGTCCTAACATAGCTAAGGAAAAGAAGATAGGCAAGCCTCCATGTCTTCATCTATAAAATGGGAGCTTGCTGATCCCGTGGCAGAATTATACTATACAAAGTGTCTTAAACATCTCACACCATACCTGGTGGGTAGCAGATGGCTTGATGTGTTTAAAATTCACCTAC
>CM052700.1:46014913-46034057 GCA_028551405.1 Uromys caudimaculatus
AAAAAAAAAAAAGAAAAGGCAAGCCAAACTACAACCCAAGACTCCAGCCACGAAAAGAGCTTTAAGAATGCCAGATGAGGCTGCTGTTGCTATTACTGCTGGGCTTTTGTATTTTCTTGTTGTTTGTAAATTGTGCATCTGAAACCAGTTCCTCTCTGTCTCCTTCTAGAAGAATCCCCAGCACTACTAACAAGTTTCGGCTAATGTTTACAACAATCAGCTGATAACTATACTATACTCAAGGAAATCAAAATCACCTGTAAGCTCCACTTCAGCTCATCTTCACCAGCATTTGAAGGCTCCACCTGTTTTCTCCTGGATTCTTCAATAAAGACCTCATAGTTTCTCTGCCCCCATCCACCCCAACCCGGAACTTGATTCTCATATCCCAACTTCCTAAACAAAGAACAAATGGAACTATAGCAAAGTCAAAAGTACCCAAACAGAGAATATTAACAATTTGGCAAGTGTCATTCGTGTTTAGGGCAGACAAACGGCAAAATGGAAGACTGGGTTCCTTCATCTGAGCTGTAGGATAGAGCTGCAAGAAGAGCATTTTTAGCAAAGTCAATTTTCATTATTCATGGGTTCCCCATTTTCAAATTCATTTGGTAATTAAAATCTATAATCACAAATATCAACATCTGCAGCTTTCTTGTAGCTATGGATATTTGTAGAATAGCAAGAAATCCAAGCAGCCGAATGTACACATTCCTCACTGAGGTCAAATGAGGTTAGGACCTGCTTCCCTCTTTCCATGCTCATAGCCTTCTGCAGATAAGCATCCTTTCACAGACGGCCAGTGCGTTTGTGTTTTTGTGATGGTGACCCCACTACTGAAACAGCTCCAGGCGAGGTGCGGAGGCTGATCCACTGATTCCTCGTGCTGTTACATGCTAAGGAGGTTGCCAGGTGGGAAAATAACACAGGGAGCAAAATAAGCATTACTCAGACATGAGATACAGTATTGTTGGTCAGTTCAATGTTAATAAGTCAAGAATATCCATAGAATACAGTGTCTTTAAACATATAAAAACAGAGCGATGCATTGATTGGTTAACAAAAAATTTGGGACCAGGCGCTCTCAGGAAACTACCTCATTATTGCCCGAGGAATGATTTAGTATTCACAAATATGATGTTTTTAGTGATTTTATAGAACATGACCACCAAAACTAAGGAGTGCTGGTTGTAGTTTACTGTCCCTCTTAGCACCAACAACAATTTTCTGTCTACTCATTTACTGTACTGAGGACTGAAGACACCAACCATACTATCACTGCTGGCCCAAGAAGGAAATCCTATTGTTACCTCTATTCTACAGGAGAGAAAACTTAGGCTCAGAAAAATCTAACAAGGAGGAGAGCTAATAAAGGTAAAGTCTGAAATCATTTCCTCCCACCTCCCAGAAGAGCCCTTTGAACAACAAAAAGGCTTTATCCAATTCTTGTTCCGGGTTTTCTTGTAGTTTTCATTTTGAAAACAGATTCTTGTGTGTTCCAGGTTATACCAAGGATGACCTTGACCTTCAGATCCTCCAGCCTCCACCTTTGAAGAACTGGGATTGAAGGTGTATGCTGCACAGCTGGTTTTAGCCGGAGCTGGGACTAGAACCCAGGGTCCTGTATGATACATGCTAAGCAAACACTCTAGCAACTAAGTGACATCCCCAACTCATTTGGTTATTCTTTATTCAGACAAGATCTGGTGGCCACTCAGTGTCCTGGGCACGTGACATGCCCAAAAATCTAACAAACTTTCTGTTCTCCTGGGAGCTCAGTGACAAAAAAGGAAGGAGGGAAGGGAGGAAGGAAGGAAGGGTGGAAGGGAGGAAGGGAGGGAGGGAGGGAGGGAGGGAGGGAGGGAGGGAGGAAGGAAGGAAGGAAGGAAGGAAGGAAGGAAGGAAGGAAGGAAGGAAGGAAGGAAGGAAGGAAGGAATAAAATGTTACCAGTGCCTATTTATAAATACAAGGAGCTTGATTATTTTTAAAATAAGGCTTTCATGTACAATGTCTTGCCCTTAGTACAAGAAGGATGCCCTCAGTGAATACCATTTAAAGTGATTTTATTTCTAGAGTAGGTGGTGTAATCAAAGCAGGCTCATTTCTTCTAGAAAGCCCTCCTCTGACCCTTGACTGAGTCATTAGCCAGCAAGCCACCCATCTATTGGCCAAGTACACCAGTCTTCACTCAGGCTTGATCATCCTTTCCTTATGTACAGTGGGTTCAACAATTGGGAGATACACCCTCACCTAGAAGATAAATATACCGAGGATGCTACAAACAACTTTCAAGCCAAGACTCAGAAAAACCGGAGCAGGAGGGATATCTCTTAATATCCACCCAGCTAGACGACAAATAAAGAAATGTACCCTGACAATTTCCAGAACAAACTTTCCCATCACTGCTGCCTGCCTCTCCCTTCTAACTGGGTCCTTAACTCTCCATGCAGTCACCCACTCTACTCACGGAAGGTCCAGGTTCAAAAACCCATCAGACAGGATGGATTGAAGCAGCCTGCCTCAGGCTCCATCGTCCCCTGTGCCAAGGACTTCTCCAAACACATTGACTCTGACCCCGAAGAACCTGGCTCTGGCTCTGTGCATCTTTGTTTCAACAACATGAAAAGAAAAAACTCACATTGCTTATATCCTTATAATACTCAGGATAGAGATTGTTTCCCTAAGAAACAAAATTGGAATGCCACAGCAAGGCTGCAACTACCCTGAAAAAATACTGGTTTTAAAGATCCAGAACAGGATTCTGGTAGAAACTCCGTGTGTGTGTGTGTGTGTGTGTATGTGTGTGTGTGTGCGTGTGTGTGTGTGTGCACACATACATATACTATTGATACAACATTAAGTGGTTAGTAAATCTGTTTCCATTCCTACATAATAACAGCAGATAGTTGAGGGAAGAGGTGTGAAAGACTCTTCAATTCATCCAGGACTGGTATGGGCTCAAAATTCTGGTGCACATCCCCGTACCCATTTGAAGAGCAGCCATACAGCCTGTGTGTGGAAGCCATAGAGGACCCAGCTGTGACTTAGGTACTTATCAACAGCTCCTGCGGATGAACATTTCTATGATTTTCCATTTCTTCCATTTTCATCCAAGACCCTCAATTTTCATTGCAAAGACATCAGAGGAAGCACAGATAGCCCAGACAGCTGTAGTGGGCAAGGATGGCCAACAACTGGCACAGAGGAACAGCAGCAATTACATCCGGCACACGATGCAGTCTTTTGTTCTGTTTTTGTTCGATTTGGTTTGGTTTTCTGAAATACAGTCTTGCTATGTTGTCCACATGGACTAGAATTCAAGATTTTCTTGCCTCAACCTCCAGAGTTCTGGGCTCATGGGTGCGCATCACCTGAATCTGTTCTAACTTCTCTCTAGTTGTCATGTCATTATTTCACAACATCAAGGAGATGAGCATCCTGAAACCCAGGAACATGCCTGGCCATTGACTGATGAAGGCCTTTACATATACCTAGGATGTAATGAAACTGTTCCCCTAAGAAAGGTAGCTACTACTCAGGTTAACTCCTTTCTGTTTTCTAAAGACTCGGTTAATCATCACTTTCAGGAGAGAGCAATTTCAGGAGAAGGTCAAGAAATGCAACCATACTGGTGTAGGACACGGACATTTAAAACTCAGTTGCTAATCTCCTAAGGCACATAGGAAGACAAGAAGATGCTGAAGTTTGGGCATATGAGGTCTTCGTACTGACACTGGATAAATACAACTATGTAAAAAGAGGATGGTGTGAACACGTGTGACCAGAGAGCAGGAAGTCGTCAGGGACAAGACTGGAGAGGGACAGTTAGCGATCACAGGAGCCTGTGCAGATACCAGCAGTGCACTGAGCTTCCATGATACTGCACAAGTCCAATTAGGGCCTCTTGTTATGCGCTCTCCACCCAGCCGTGCTCTGTAATTATGATGAAAGGAAACATGTTGATAAAGACAAAGACTTCGCTGGCGACAAAGGCTAACAACGCCTCGTATGTAAATAGCTCGTGCCAGCCTTAAACATCTCCCTCTGAGGCATCCCACCATTCCCACTATTTGACCTGGCTCAACTCTCAAAGATCACAATGCTGATTATTCACCTTGGGGATTGTGGAGGGCCCTTTCTATGGACTTATTTCTCTTCCTGGCTGCTCTTGGTTATTCTCTCCTTACTGTGGTGTCAAAACTGAAAATTCATTTCAAGTTAAAAACTTAATTGATGATATGTGTGAAGGGAACCAGGAGGGACTAACGGCCAGGATTTGGGCAGACCACTACACTGACATGTTTCTTCCCATTTTTATATGTGTATGTGAGAAGGTTCATGTGTCTACAGATACATATGTGGGGAGGAGTATGTATGCACATGTGTACGGGTACATATGGAGGTCAGACTGTGGTTCCTCTGGTGCTGTCCTCTGATTCTGGGGGGTGGGGGGGGCCTCACTGGCCTGCAACTTACTAAGTAGACTGAGCCCTCTAGCACACAAACTCCTGGATCCACTTATCTCTATCTCCTAAGGCTTAGTTACAAACACACGCCACCACACCCTACTTTTTTACATGGGTTCTGGGGACCAAACTCAGATCCTCACACTTAAGCGACAAGCATTTACTGGCTGAGCTATGTCCCCAGCCCCTACAAATCTGTTAATTCACACATTTATGCTCTAACTTCATGCTGTGTTGCTACCCACTCCTTAGCTCCTCTCAGTCCTGCACTGAAGCTGGAGTCCCCTTCCCCACTCCGTCATACCATGGCAAAAGTAAGATTTAAGTTCAAGTCCACCTTCTCCTAAATTTAGACTTCCTGAACTGGTGGTGAAAACTCTTAACCAGTTTATGGTCAGAGCAGATGAGGGTTCTTTCTCTGGAGAAGTTCACTGGGCAACAACAGCAAAAACACATAATCCAAAACATTTGGGTCTAAGTGGATTAAACACAGGCACAGGTTGCATTTCTGGTAAATCCAGAGTCTGGAACTTTCTTAGGAACTTAATTTGTCTGACCCAACACTGGCCCTGTCCTTCCTTCTTCACAGCCCCACCCCCACTCACTCCCCAATCAGAGGAATGAGCAGTGTGCTGAGGTTTAGAACAAAGAGGAAGCGTCTGCTATGTCAGGGCTGCCTTGTGTGCCATGGAACAGACACTGACTGAGCCCAGTCATTCCACCTCTCTGTTTTGGAAACTCCTACACTCTACAAACTGTCTGGAATTCATTAGAGATGGGAAAACAGGCCGAAAGCCATATTTCACGTTTTATTCAGCAGAAGTTTTGTGGAAAACAATTCGGTCATGTGGACGTGCCCCAAACCACCATCACCCTGTTTCTCAACCCAATCTCTCAGTCAAGTGACTTCGGACTGCTTCCAGTTCCACCCTCGCAGAGCTGGGAAGAAACTACCCCCATTTCGAGATTTGAGCCAGTCCTTAAAGTAAAGATAGATGAGTAAAGATAGATGAACTTCAAGTCACTCAGAAAGTCACACTCTTGGGTAGACCTGTCATCCATACCCCTGGACTTTTGTGTCATGGATCCAACAGTTTCCTTTTCTACTTAAACAGGGTTAATTTGAATGTTGTGTCACCTGACAGGGGCCCAAAATCTTTGCAAGTTTTCTATTTCAAGTTCGTTAAGAAAGGTTACCTTCTACCACTTATTCATGGTTTTCAAAGTGTGACCTCGCCTCCAAGCCCTCACCAGAGCAACAGTTATAAACTTCTTAGAAATATGACTTCTCCAACCCTCTCCTGGGCTACTAGATCAGAAAGAGGGGTAGAGCGTCCCAGGTGCCCCCCTCCCCCAGAGTGTGGCATACCTGAGTGATGCACACTTACTAAAAATCACTGCTCAAGTACATTCCATAAATCCCATACCTCTGTGTTAAATTATTCTTGAATTGTTGAATTGTTCAGAATGAAAAACTCCCTGGCACAGAATGCCTTCAGTAAAAATTATGGAGTGTTGATGTATTGTCAGATCCAAGATAATCAATGATCACTGATTAAAAACCATCACCTGTTTATGTGAGAAAGGAGGGTAAATCTCTCTAGAAAGTTCTTTACCAGAGCTACATGAGTGATAGGGCAGTATCAAAAAAATCTTAGGGACCACTTAGGGTTCACTAGTCAGCACATCTCTGAAACTAAGGACATGGGACCAGGCATCAATCATGAAATTCAACTATAAGGGTTGACCACGTGAGAGGGACTGAACTTGGGAAAGAGATTGTTCACAGGTGAAAAGAGATTGTCCAGTAGGAGAAATGTGTAAGCAAAGGGATGCTGGCCACCAGGGAGAACTAACTGGAATGACGTCAGGTGTGGGATCAAGAGAGACAAAGAGGGGTTGCAAGGGAAAGACTCTCCAAAGTCAATGGAGTACCATAGAGGATCACTGAACCTCTCCTTGCCATGGCCCCCACAAAAACAAACAAACAAAACCTCAACTAATCATCTTTGTCACTGAGCTTCCGTTAAATTGTGCATTTCAGTGACTTTGCTGTGATGACCAAGCAAACCCAATTAGCCCTCTCATTCACTTCCAACTCAATGCAAAGCTTCTACCTATAATCTGCATCACTGGGACTGCATTCTAAGCTCCTGTCATTCACCATTTGCTCACCCAGCATTTACCTAGACAAAATATTATTAGTGGAATGACAAGGGGAAATTACCATGCAATGATGAATGATGCAAGGTGTGGTTCCAAAAAGTCTGCAGTCTGACTGTCTGGGACACTGCCGTCAGTGGCCAAGCTCTCAAATTACTCTCCACGTGTGTTTCCTCGCAGCAAATGGGCAGACATGTATGTCACAAGGAGCTGCACCAGCTGCTCATGGTTGTTGGGCTTACTTCACCTAGGCTATTGTAAATGCTTACTTTAAAAATAGACTTTTCAAGAGTGAATTGCTGAAGTCACCCTATTCCTTTGCAAGGAAAAGACTCTTCACTAACTGGTCATACTATCATAATTATTCTCAGTCATTCTCAGCCAAATGCATTATGGATTGGTTGGTTGCAAAGGGTACTACTAAACAATATACTAAATTTGTACAGTGACAATCTACAGGCTGAGAAATATAACAGGAGAAAGCTGGGGCTGGAGTCACTCATTTCACTTCTGCTGAAAGATAAAGGTAGCTGAGACCTGACCACAGACATAACCATGTGTGGCTTCACCAACTTAACTGTAGAGTGTTGCTTCTGCTAGTTTGGGAGAGACCTTGGTCATGCCTAAAGAACAATGCGGCCACAGGTCACCTAGGTCCTCTGTCAGACTTTACCTGGATGGTTCCAGTGCCTGAGTTAAATAAGAAGGTCATCTTTGTGATTCTAATGTAAAAAGGCAGTAGAGTGAGGCTGGCTGCCATTTTGTAAGTTCATAGATAACCCCAGCCGTTACATGAAATAGATCTTTGCTTTACAGCTTCTTCCAGACAAGCCACACTTTCCTGATGAAAATATACAGTCTGCAAATATATGCTGTGCGTGCTTCCAATAGGGCAGGAAACCACTTTTCCAATGATGTCCTTGATTAGATGGAAAGTGAAGGAATGTGTGTGGATGATTCAGCAAGTGACTCACATTGGGGAAGGGGCAGAGTAGGGGAAGGCGAAGCCCACACACACACACACACACACACACACACACACACACACACTCACACTCACACTCACACACTCACACACACATCTTCCTGAGATTGCTCAATGAGCCACAGCTTCTTATAAAAGAACCAGAGTCTATCAGTGCCTTCCCCTAGACCTGAACTCACTGATTTAAATGAAAAAAATATTTGCTTTCTCACGATGTAGGATCTTCCCTTTTAAAAGTTGCCATTCCATGTGTGTGTGAATGAAAGAACACAGCTATCAAAGTCCAAATGCTTTTTGAAAAATACTATTTTTAAAGAGGCCACGCTAAAAGCTACCGTCTGTGGATGTCAGCGGGCGAGAGCTGGGAGAAGCGTGGGAAGTCAGCTTCTTTTCACTTCTGCACCAGCACCAATGTTTCATGTCTAGAGGCACGAGCCAGTGCTGAGACTCACAGCTGGGAGTCAGGAGGATGGGCAGGTTTTGTGAAATTTACTGCTGAATCCTCATTTCCTCAGATCTTTACACGCAAAAATGTAATCCCAGGTCCAGCCAAAATCCCGTTCCTAGGCTAGGCAGGGTCAGACCATTCTGAAGGAAATAAAAAATAATAAAAAGCAAGGCCCATTTCCACTCTTATTCAGAGGTTAATTTTACAAAGACAAGCATGAAACTTGACTCATCCCATACTAAGAAAAAACTCAAAACCAGGCTATAAATACTCACAACAAAGATGCATGTCTTTTGTTTCTCTGCTTTTATATCTTACCTCCAATCAGTCCTGAGTAGGCATCCAGGGAGAATTCTACTTACCACCAACCTGATGTTAGCTGCTTTTTAATCATTAGACCTTTTAGTTTTGTAGAAACATTGCAAAGTAGTTGTTTTACTCAAGAAGAAACTTGAAGTTCAGAGAGGTTGAGTAACTTGGTCAAAGTCACAGAGTGGTAGCCCCTTTATGTCAGGCATTCTCCATTCATTATGTCAAGTCTTACTTCAAAAGCACTTCTTTCATAGTGTCCTCCCCGCCCGTGGGACCCCACAAAGGCTGCTTCTTTCTCAGATACATTCTACCAATAACACCCTGCTTAATTTCCACCGCAGGTACCAAAAATTGCCTTGTTCGATTCTTTGGTTCATTATTAACTTAGAGGTCCCTGCCTCTAAGAGGGAAGCGCAGTGCTAGTAAAAACCTTGGCTATCTAATTTACATTTCATTCCCTGCTGCCAGCAAGAGCCCCAACATAGTACAAATGCTTAATAAATAACTGATGTAAAAGGGAGAAAGGAATGGGGGGGTGGATAAGAAGAAAAACAAACACAACCAGGTCCTTCTGGCTCCAGAGCTATGCTTCTTCTGCTTAATGTGGCTGAGTGACTGATGGGGGCAGGGACTGAGGGGGCCACAAGAGGGCCCTCATGAAGTTGAGCCTTATGACTCTTCTCACCAAGTATCCTTATTCTGCTCCCCCAGAGCTCTGCTGTTCAGCCCACCCTGACCCAACTTCCCATAAAGAAAAAGAAAAGCATCAACAACGCCACCTCTGTTGCGCCTGTGTGCCTGGACCACAGCACCTAACACTTGAGACGTACCCAGCAGTCGTGAGGAAGGAAAGGAGGCTCTCGTCACTGGAATCTCAGGACAAGGGTCTCATGTGAACACCACAAGGGATAACCCCTTCATCCTCCACAGCATGCTTGACCCAACACAGAAGAAAACACTGGACAAAGAAACAAAGGACCCATGTTTATGAAGCAACCTGGAGAAATGAGCTTACTGATAATAAGAAGCCAAAGTGAGCCTTGGGAAATGCTGGTACCAGAAGCAGGGAGAAGAAATTATAGTGGAGAGTCTAGCCCTATAGTCTCAACAAAGCTGCAGACTTTGTGTCTTGGTGTAACTTTGCTCCTCCAGTCACACAGTATTAAGACACAGAAAGCTCTCCAGATCAACCGTAAATTCACTGTGTTCTACTGAAAGCTTGTGATTACCACAGTTATTGTCTCTGACTTGCCTTCTTGATAATTTCCTCCAAATAATCCACACTTGGAGAGTGGTTAAACATGTTTTTATGATTTACTTCAATTAGACAAACCTAACAGTACAGCACATTTTATGCTTGCTACGCACATAAGCACACACACAAAAACAAATGAGACTCTTTCTTGTTGTCCTTGACAGCTGACCAAAAAAAGAATAGTAACCAAGGATTTTTTTGTCCTGTTATTTATCCTAATACTACCAGTTCTGAAACAAAGCAGTTGGCGAGAGAAATTTAGTAACTTTGATTTGTCCCAAGATACATTTTTTTACACTGAGGTCCTATCCCTGACAGTAAGCACATGTGACCTGTTCTAAAAAAAGGATATTTTCCACTTCTTGCACAACTGGAGCAGATCTAGACATCAGCTTGTGCAAACTGCACTGCAGAACTCAAAGGGAATTAAATGTACATACACTCAAAGAAACTCTATAAATAGCAGCCCTTGGGAAGAGGAAATAGCCAATAACAGGCAAAACCAACACTTAGAATCCCACTTTAATCAAGTGTTCTGTCTAATCATACACAAAGCTCATCTGCATAATGAGGCTGGAACATCTGCCAGGTTGAGGCACCTCCGTCTTGTCGATTTTGCTTCTGATTCTATAAGAGCTAAGTTATTGGTAAGAGGGGGAGACAATGCTATAGTAAATTTTCCCAGAAAAAAAAAAAAAGAGCTGCTATCATTTATCAAAGGTACTATGGGCTTTACTACGGGCTACACTAAGCATGTATACATCTTTTTTTACCTCTGCTTTAAAACTTATACCAATTTCAAGAAGATAAGGTCTATTGGTCCCATCTTGTAGGTAAGCTCATTGGGATTCATGGCATGAGCTATCTTGAAGCCAGATGCTCGAGCTAAATGGCCAAGCCACAATCCAAACACTACCATGGTTCCCTAAACCTGCCCACCTGCACCCACTCTTTTAGCTTTGAGGAGCAAGCCCTTCATGCTATCTCATGCCTTCTCAGCTGTCTGAGTATTGCTTCACTTTGAAGGTCAAACTCAAATTCCCTCATTTGCTCACAGAACCACTATTCCACACACACCAATGCTGGTTCCTCTA
Organism: Uromys caudimaculatus; assembly: GCA_028551405.1. Lineage (NCBI taxonomy): Eukaryota > Metazoa > Chordata > Mammalia > Rodentia > Muridae > Uromys > Uromys caudimaculatus. The sequence goes on from CM052700.1 coordinate 46,025,638, forward strand.
ATAAATCCCCATTGCTGATGCTCACAGCATGCCACTCTGCCTTGTATGGTCACTGGATGGGACATGTACACTAACCCTCACGCCACTGGGCATTTTGGCTGCAACTTTGGATTCTGCATAATCAAGCACACTACCTTGTACAGGACAGTGCATACTAATTGACAAGAGCCTGGGGGTTCAACTAGACCATCTCTGTTTAAATCAGGGCCTTATCTAGTGCTTGGTATGCCTCAGTTTCCCTCAGTAAAATTAAGTGGAAAATAAAAATACAGATGCCTGAGGCTGACGTGAGAATTAACTGAGTTGACACAAGTTCTGTTCAGAAGAGTACCTGGCCTGGCATATAGTCAGGACTAAATAATTTTCACATCATAATTAGTACCACCATCGTTCTTAGTTCTTAACATCTCTTTGGGTTTTTAGAAGATTAAACATATCGTGTCTTTTGGTTGTGAGCCTTAGCCTGAGCCATCTCATAAGCCTCAGATTAAGTATATCTTATTCATGTAAAAACTCTCTGAACAGAGATTGGTACATGACACATATGAAATCTCCATTAGCCATCATTACTGTATTAATTTTTGGTGTACTCAAACTTGAAAATACATGCTGATTATGGACTTTTATGTGTGTGCCGATGCCCTCCCTCCCAGTTTTTAACCTACATAAACTGTTATCAGATGGATCAAAAATGTAAAATGTAAAAAACAAATTCTGAACACTTTGTTAAAAGGAAAGCAAAACAGAATTTATAAGATTGAGGAAGTTTTATTACATAACAGCACTTGCCTTGAAGAAGTGAGCCACAATCTACTAAATGCAAGCTCATTCCAGAATGTCAGAGCCCACTAAGAAAGAAGAGCCATATCTACTCACACTTGCTGAATGATGACCAGGTGCCAGCACCAACCCCAAAGTTAATGTTACTGGTAGTTTTCTCACACTCTCCGGGAAGAATATTCCTACTTGCTACATGAGGAAACTAAGTTTGGAGATCACCAGACCTGCCCAAGGTCACCCAGCTAGTTAAGGAAAAACACAAGGACAGAGTAAGTCTTTCAGTCGTCATGCCAATGGTGCCCTGACAGATCAGAAAAGAAAAACCCAGAAACAAACAAACAAACAAACAAAACCCAAGAAAATGTCCAGAAAAAACCCAACCAGAGTTGGGAAGAAGGAGAGGGAGAGAGGGAGAGAGGGAGGGAGGGAGAGGGAGAGACTGAGATTGACTTGGCAGTTTTGTTTTGCTAAGCACAGATTATTATTTTATCAAATAAAGGGGCCTTTTTAGTGTAAAACCTGAAGGGGACTCTCCACAAAAGCCAGTGTGCTTGTGATGTGGGGGACAGAACAGTTAACCCACAAGCTTATGCAAACTCCACACATCTCTCTTTGAAGCCACACTCGGCACCCTCTGTAGCATCCCATCTTGCCATGATTAACTTAGCACTTGCTCCCATTCCCATTTCTAATCTGCAGGAAATTTAATACTGTCTGAAACAGCAGTAAAATTTGTAGGAGGAAACCAGGGCCCAGTGAAGCCAGTTCCTAAGTCGGCCTGGGAAAAGAGCATCAGCAACTACAAAGCCTTAGGCTTCTGCAGAGTAAACCCATCAGAATCAGAGGCCACACCTCTGTGCCCAAAAGACCTACAGCCCACTTGTCCCCCAGAGCTCAAGAACACCTCTGCATTTCCCTGGTGTGACTTGGCAGTGTGTAAATCTGGGTCCACGGTGATTGTTTCTTCTGTGACCCACTGTGGAGAGTTCATTCCCAGGAAAACACCATTCATCACGAGGGCCTGTTCTACTAGGACTACTCCTATGATACTTTACCGGTCAGTCTGACCAAGATGAGGTTCACAAAATCTAAGTTTTCAGCAACATATTTGAAATATGTGAATATCTGGGTTGAGCCCAAGGGAAGAATATAGAAATTCATCCTTGAAGAAAGCCTGCTGGCAATTTATTTTAAAAGGAACACAATAGTGACAACAACAACAACAAAAAAAAAAACCCCAAAAGCAAGTATGATACCTTTGTGACAGACTGAAGGAGAGAGCCGCGTATGTCCAACAAATATGTACAACCAGACATTATTCTACACATCGGACATTATTCTATACATTGGACAGCCCTTTACAGCAAGAAACAGCAAGAGCCCTGTGGCTGAGTGTTCTAGGCTCTGGGGACTCCACAGTTAACAAGATACAGAGAGAAATCCTTATCATCTTGAAGTCCTGAAGTTTGATGTGTGTGTGTGTGTGTGTGTGTGTGTGTGTTTGTGTGTGTGTGTGTGTGTGTGTGTGTGTGTGTTTGTGTGTGTGTGTGTGTGTGTGTGTGTGTGTGTGTGTGTGTGTGTGTGTGTGTGTATGTGTGTGTGTGTGTATACATATGTGTATATGTATATATGTGTGTATGTATATGTACACACACACACACACACACATATATATATATATTCAAATTACACTGTAAGTTACATTAACGCTATGAACGAAATGAGAAACACAGCCGGATAAGGAAGACTGAGAATTTGGAGGGACAGTAATTATGAACACATGGTCACAGAAGGTTACACTGTCCATATGATAAGAATTAAGGGCACATTGAAAGGAAGATGAGGAGTTGGTGGTGTAGTGAGTACTACAGCTGTGGCTGTCTGGGCAAAGAATGGTCCAAGCAGAGGCAGGCGCAATGAATGAAGACCCAAAGGTAGAAGAGCCTGGGCTCTTCTTAGAATGATAAGCAGCAAGAGCAAGAGATAAGGTCAGAGCTAAAGGGCAGGCTGACATATATGCTGCCTTGTGCCATTTGAAGGACTGAAAAATAAAACCAAAAAACCAAGAGCTGTGGAGGCTTTTGACTAGAGAGGACAGCACGATCTAACTTGAGTTTTAGCACAGGGCTTAGATGGTGCTGTGGAAGCTGCCCTGGGTAGTGCAGAGAAGCTAGCACATCCCTGGAATCTACCTGCTAAAGGTTACTCACAACTCCCTACCACAGTGATGGCTGAGGGTCTCCAGAGAGGTTTGTTCTCTGATTTGGGGTTTGTATGTATGGATGTGTGAATACATGTTCAGATGTATGCACAGGTACACTGTGCACAGGGTGTGTGTCTCTGTACATGTGAAGACTGGAGGTCAACCTCGTCTCCCTCACTCAGTCCTCACTTGGTTTTTTTTGATACAGTCTCTCACTTTTATCTGTAACTTTTCAATTCAGTTAGGTTGGCTTGCCAGCAACCTCCTCCTCCTCCTCCTCCTCCTCCTCCTCCTCCTCCCCCTTTTCCTCCTCCTCCCCCTCTTCTTCCTCTTCTTCCTCTTCCTCCTCCTTTTCCTCCTCCTCCTCCTTTTCCTCCTCCTCCTCCTCCTTTTCTTCCTCCTCCCCCTCCTCCTCTTCCTCCTCCTCCTCTTCCTCCTCCTCCTCTTCCTCCTCCTTCTCTTCCTCCTCCTCCTCCCCCCCAGTGCTGGGATTACAACTGCCAAGCACCATGTCTGCCTTCTTCATGTGGGCTCCTGGAAAAGAATTCAGGTCTTCATGCTTGTGTGACAAGCACGTTACTGACTGAGTCAGGTCTCAGCCCTAGGGGGGGGAAATCAGTTTAGTAAGAATACTATGGCGCTAAATTTAAAATGTACTAAAACTAGCCAAGGCTGAGAGTGTTAAGAGATTCCTGCAATAACTCAGGCAAAAACTGACACTGACTTGGTCAACATTACAGCAAAAAAATAGGCAAGAAATGGATGAATTCTGAAACAATCTAGAGCAGTGGTTCTCAGCCCTTGTAATGTTGCAACCCTTTAATACAGTTCCTTATGTTCTGGTGATCCCCAACCATAAAATTATTTTTGTTGCTACTTCATAACTATAATTTTGCTACTGTCATGAGCCATAAATGTAAATATCTGATTATGCAGGATATCTGACATTTGACCCCTGTGAAATGGTCATTCAACCCCCCCCAAGGGGTCGCATTGAGAACTGCTGATGGAGACAGTATAATGTATAGATGTCCTTGTTACAAGAATCTGCACATTTTCATTACAACTTTTTCCCAACCAGGACTTTAGGGATGCCCCAGCAAAGACTTCAAACTACAAGAAATGAGAAAGCCCTGAACCACATCTAAAGCCACACAACAGATGTCAATGTTAATACCATTAGGATAACTGTCAAAAACAGTATAAGGAAATGTCACCCCACTCCAGAAACTTATTCACAGATTTTATTTATCGGGTTTATTTCAAAGAGTGTATGTCCACTCCATCCTACCTGCACCTGCTCGTTGTACCAACGTATGAAACTGTCTAGGCCCACATCCCCACATTCTTCCTTCCCTGGGCTAGCTAGCTAGCTACAGAGGACACGTGCTCTTGCGTGCCATTCTTGCTGACTGTGGAAAAGAATAGAACCAAATCCTCTACATGAGTGTCAGGGCACTCATTGGCTTTCCCCAAAGGTACTTTCCTCACTCCCTCAAACTCATTTAATGTATCAGCCACCATCAAAATAATCCGAAGAGCCTAGTTAATTCATTTCTTTCAGCAACACACACACACACACACACACACACACACACACACACACACCACACACACACACTCATTCTGGCCTTGTAAGCATTTGCTTATAGAAGCAAAAGCAGGGACTTCTCAGTAAAACACTGGTCCCTTCAGCCACATGCAGATAAAGCCCTAATGAGTATAACCAACAATACGCCTTACACAGTATCACTCAGAGCACCCAATACACCCCATCTATGGTCACATACAAATAGCCATTATAAAAGAAGCCACTAGTGAAAGACTGAGTGTATGCATCTTGATGTCTAACACATCTCCTTCCACTCTGCCACAAGCATGTGCAAAAAGCCCACCTTAGCAAGGGAGCCAGGGCTTCTGCTCTTCCCAGTTTGTTCCCATAACTGGATTCAAGGTTCTGCCCCAGCCCTGAAGGAAAGGAACCTGGCTCCACCTTCCAGCAGAGTTAAGACCCAGCCTCCTTCTCTCCAAAAGCAAGGATTCCACCCCTCACTTCTGCCTCCCTGGCCCCTGAAAGCAAGGCCCTCCCCCCTCTGCTGGGGTGGGGGTGGGGGGCTCACTCATCTAGACTCTAGACAATTGAGGCACCAGGTGATGATGCTTCCAGTGTTAGCCTTCCTTCATCTCACAACTGAAAGGATGGAAATAAAGTCACAGATTACAGTGACTATCCCCTTCTCTGTAAACATTACAAATAAGAAGCACTTCAAGGGTCCAGAGTGACCAAAGAGAGTGATAACCGATTCTGCTCGGCAAGTAGCGATGAAGGATGGTGCGAGAGATAAGGGTACTGCAGATATACTGAGAGTTGGGAGGCACCAGACTAGAGAGCATCTTCACTCCAGGCCTAAAGTTCTTGAAGCGCCTGAGAATTAAATGTGTGTAGCTGCCAAGAGATCATTCCCAACCACCACAGGCCTCTAAGGTAGCTTCCTTGCTTGCTTGCTTGCTTGCTTGCTTGCTTGCTTGCTTGCTTGCTTGCTTCCTTCCTTCTTTTCTTTTGCATTTGCAAAGACTTCTATTCCGTAGAGCTTGCCCAGCTTAGAGAGCCACGCCCACCCGCAACCCTTCCCCCCCCCCCGCCCCCTCCCTCTCCACACAAATTACCTCCCGCCCAGGACTCGGGTGATGTCCTGTGGCAGGTGGAAGGTGGAGCCCAGGTGAACTTCACCTAGAGGCCTCCCTGAGTAGTATCTCCCAGAGGGGCTGGACTACAAGGGAAGACCTCCAGGCCAGTTCATTGCTGCCCTGGAGCATCAGATCTCCATCCACCCCAAGCTCTCCCTCTCCAAGCCCCTCAGCTTGCTAAGATCTTCAGAAAAAAATTCCTCCTGGTAGCACCAGATCACCGTCCCTGTCCGGTGCTCCTCCTACCCCACCTCGCGCGCCGGGTACCGCCCCAGCCCCCATCAAGCTCAGCAGCTGGCATCTGCAGCCAAGGGTCCCCACGCCTGGATGAACCATCCCAAGAGACTCGTGGTGTCCCCAAAGTGCCACTGTCAGATAACCTGGGATGTGAGAAAGTCATCTGTGAGCGGGACCCTAAATGCCAGGGGCCAGGTCGCTCTGTACCCCAAGGCAAGGGCACGGGGTCCTTGTCCCAGAGCTATCCAGACTAGCTGTTCTCCTCCCAGGGTAGCAGGCGCCGGGCCCTTGGGCCTCCTGCCGCGCCTCCCTCCAGCTGTCACTACTCACCTGCTCTTCAGAGGTTGACTTTTGAGTTCGTAATAGGTTTTGGGTTCTTCGTTAAACTCCTCCCCGACTTCGAAATCTGCCACGATTCCCGATTCGGACTGCATGACTCCCGTTTGCCCGCCTTCCACTGCTTGGCACTTGGACTAAAACTCGGGCACCTGACAAAGATGGGGGGCCTCGGGTACCCCAAGCCGCGCGCCCCGTGCAGTGCCCCACTCAGCCCGCTAGCCGGCCGCCCGCCCGGGCGCGGTGAGTTTACTCTCACACCAGGGCGGGAGGGGCCGGGCCCGGTGCGCCCTGGGATTTGTGGTTCCGCCTGGGCCGAGCATACCAGCTCTCCAGGATATTAGCTTCCGCAAAAACTACAACTCCCAGAAGGCGACGCCGGGGAGAGGCAACGTGGTGTACACCGATAGTGCAAGTCCTGTTTGGATTCCTTGTCAATGTCAGCAGCTCCTCTCCGTGTCTCTCCCGTTTGCCTCAAGGATACAGTCCTGGCTGTTTAATATTAATAAGAACGGACTCAGCCCGGGCTTCTACTGCCCCTCCTGGTTTAGACATCTGCGAGGACACACCGAGCGTTCATTTAAAAAATAAAACACTAACGGGTTTTGGCACTAGAAAGTTTCGGTCAGAGTTAAAGCCCATTTTAAAAATAAAAGGGCTTTTCTATTCACCCCCGAACTCTTCTGGGCTGCACGACACATCATTTTGTCCTCGCTTGGAACAGAGTGTTGGAAACTTCACTTTTATAATGAAAGCGTTATTGGAGGAGTTGATCTTGTGCGTTCCTTTTCTGGGACTCAGTCTGGGCTCCACAATACTCCTCATCAGTTGAAAGGCTCTTTTCCTTTTATCCAATTAGTCACCTCTAATCTAAAGCAGCACTTGAAAGGTTCAGTTAATTTTAAAAGGCACCAAGTTACCAAACAGCTTCACCACCGTCTGCTTTCAATTTCTCAGTTGGCTGGGAGTTCAAATGAGATTGTCCTAACATTGCAAGCTGGTGCAGCTTCAAGGCACTCAGCTAGGTGATATATTAAAAGACTGCACTTTAGCTCATTTGTACTTCCAGACCTGTCCTCTGGTTAGTTCCAGCAGGACTCTTCATTTTGTATAAAACAACAACGAGTGCTTTGAGACATTGGTGTTAAGGGCGGCATTTTAAGATGGTAGAAATCTCTAGTTCTTCTAAGAAATCCTGTGCAAACTTAGGCATGTCCATTTAATTCCTAGAAGCCTTAATTTCTTCATCTATGAAAGAAGAGATTAGGAAACCTGTTTGAGATGGTGTTGCAATGTCAAAAGTAAGAAAAAATTACTTGCAATTTGTATACACTGGGGGCAGGCAAAATGGCTCAGCCAGTAAATGTGATTATTCAAAAACTTAAAAACCTCCAGTTGATCCTCAGGACCCACATGATGGAAATAGGGAACTATTAACTACTGAAAGCTGTCTACTGACAGCTGAATGCTGGGGCAGGCACGCATAATACATACACAGAACTTATTTTTTGTCTTTCTAATTTTTTTGAATCTTTATTTACATTTCAAATGTTTCCCCCTTTCCACATCTCGCCTTTGGAATGCACTTCCCTCCCCCTGCCTCTGTGAGGGTATTCCCCCACCCACCCAACCACTCTCCTCTTCCCTCCTTGGCATTCCCCTGTACTGGGGCATCTAACACCCCCAGACCCAAGGGCCTCTCCTCCCCCTGATAGCTAACAAGACCCTCCTCTGCCACATATGTGGCCAGCACCATAGGTCCCGCCAGGGGTATTCTTTGGTTGGTGATCCTGCCTCTGGGAGCATCTGGAGGTCAGGCCAGTTGACACTGTTGCTCCCTTCATGGGGCTGCAAACTCCCTCAGCTCCTTAGTCCCTTCTCCAACTCCTCCATCTGGGACCTCACGCACAGCCCAATGGTTTCTGTGAAGTGAATCTTGGGTATTCTGAACTTCTGTGCTAATATCCACTTATCAGTGAGTACGTACCATGTTCATTCTTTGGTGACTCAATTACCTCGCTCAGGATGATATTTTCATGTTCCATCCATTTGGCTGCAAATTTCATGAAGTCATTGTTTTTAATAGCTGAGTAGTACTCCATTGTGTAAATGTACCACATTTTCTGTATCCATTCCTCTGTTGAGGGACATCTGAGTTGTTTCCAGCTTCTGGCTA
>CM052700.1:46034557-46050641 GCA_028551405.1 Uromys caudimaculatus
TCAGAATGGCTAAGATCAAAAACTCAGGTGACAGCAGATGCTGGCATGGATGTGGAGAATGAGGAACACTCCTCCACTGTTGGTGGGACTGCAAGCTGGTACAACCACTCTGGAAATCAGTTTGGCGGACCCTCAGAAAAATGGACATAATACTACCTGAGGACCCAGCTATACCCCTCCTGGGCATATGCCCAGAAGATGCTCCAACATGTAATAAAGACACATGCTCTACCATGTTCATAGCAGCCATATTTATAATAGCCAGAAGCTGGAAACAACCCAGATGTCCCTCATCAGAGGAATGGATACAGAAAACGTGGTACATTTACACAATGGAGTACTACTCAGCTATTAAAAACAATGACTTCATGAAATTTGCAGCCAAATGGATGGAACGTGAAAATATCATCCTGAGTGAGGTAACTTAGTCACAAAAGAACGAACATGGCATGTACTCACTGATAAGTGGATATTATCTGAAACGTTCTGAATACCCAAGTTTCACTTTACAGTAACCGCTTGGACTGAGAGTGAGGTCCCAGATGGAGGAGTTGGAGAAGGGACTGAAGGAGCTGAGGGAGTCTGCAGCCCCATGGAGGGAGCAACAGTGTCAACTAGCCTGACCGCGCCCCCCCTCCAATCCTCCTGGAGGCTGGACCACCAACCAAAGAATACACATAGAGGGACCCATGGTTCGGACCACATATGTGGCAGAGGAGGGCCTTGTTGGCCATCAGGGGGAGGAGAGGCCCCAGTAAAGGGGAATGTCAAGGTGGGAATATGGGAGTGGGTGGGCGGGTGGGTGGGAGGTGGAGTTCCTTCATAGAGGTAGGGGAGTGGGAGGGGATAGGTGGCTTCCAAAGAGGAGACCTAGAAAGGGGGAAACATTGGAAATGTAAATAAAGTATCAAAAAAAACCATAAAAAAAAATAAAAAATAAAGAAAAGAAAAGAAGAGAAGCTTACATTGACTTGAGATTTCAGAGGTCTCAATCTGTGGTCATGTGACCTCATTAATCTGAGCAAGTAGCTGAGGAGGCCTTTTCATTTCAAGGTGGCAAGGGGAAAAAAATCAGAAAGAAAATGGAATCCCTAATGCCCCTTTAAGAACACACCCTTAGTGGTTAAATTCCAAGGCCCCATCTGATAAATAAAGGTTGCCCACCAGGCCTCAGATATGTGGGTCTTTAGAGATGTTAATTCAAACTGTAGCACTCATATTTGTTCCTGTAATGATGACAATGACACTACCAATGGAAGTGTAATTTTTTTACTAGGTTGTTTGTCAAGCTCATGTGCACATCCGGTAAATATTGATGGAACAAAATAACTGACTCTTCCATTATCAGGACGCTCTCCCAGTCTAAATTGATTTATTAGGGTAGAAATTAGCCGGTGTCCCCCGGGCACACTGCAGACAAGCAGGCTGCAATCTCTTCATTAAAACAAGAGACAGACGTGTTAGCACACGCTCCTGGGTGATTTGGAGAAGTGCACTGGAAAATAACTGGATGGAGCCTACTTAGCACTTATTAAAGGAAATAATCAGAAGCAGAAATAAACCGAGATGCCCGCATACTTCCTATTGTGAAGGTCACAGAGACGACCCTCAGGAGATCTGATGTTCCCATTCACGCTAACACAAAAAGCTGTCAGGAAGTTTCAAAAGCTAAAGATGCATTTGGTAGGTCACAGATGAAAATCTATTTATTTTTCTTTCCCCGTAGGATCCAGTGTAAGAATGGATGCTCAATGTCTTCAGGAACAGAATGCTAAAATAGCAGGACCCAGGGGCCAAAGGTGAAGAACATTGAATACTAGAGTGCTTCCTGCCTAGGAATAAGTAGAAGTTAGGCAGGGGCTTACTGTGTAAGAGCTGAAATAGCCTGGGGACTAGGAGGTGCTCAGAGAATGATATATGAGCTAACATTGTAAGATACACAGAATATCTCTTGGCATTTTGAACAGCATTTCATAGGAGTTTTATAATGAAATATATCTTTTTTTATTCACTTAACACATATCTTTCATATCTGCCCGGCATTTATATAACACTAGTCACAATCTGAGAAAGACTTGTTGGCAGATTGAGCCAACAGATTCAAAGTGTGTTCCAATTAGTTAAATACAAAGAGACTTTTAAACAGATACCAGTAGTCTGACCTCTTTTCTGCATCATATGGGGACATCAGCTGTGTTTGAACACTGGCTCTGCTAATATGACCTTGAACAAGATATGTAAATCACCTCGAGTTGTTGCTTCTTTTCATTTGTAGAACAGGAATGGTGGAACCATACTGATTGTTTAGAGGAACAAATAAGTTATAATATTAAGTGAAGCAACATTGTTGGCTGATTTTATAGATCACTATCTGTGGTGGTTTGAATGAGAATGGCTCCCATAGGTTCATATATTTGGAAGTTTGGCTCCAGTTAGTGAACTGTTTAGGAAGCATTAGGAGGTGTGGCCTTGTTGGAGGAGGTCTGTCACAGGGGTTGAGCTTTCTGAGGTTTCAAAAGCCTACTCGGGGCCAGTCTCTCTTCCTGCTATCTGTTGATATGATATAAGTTCTCACCTACTACTCCAGTGCCATGCCAGCTGCCTGCCTACTGCCATGATGATCTTAGAGTACCCTTCTAACACTGTAAGCAAGCCCCCCGTTAAATGCCTTCTTGGTGTCTCTTCACAGCAGCAGAAAGTAACTAAGACACCATCATTATTGAGTTGTTATTCTACTTTTTTACCATATTTTAAGTTTTACATGAAGTAAAGACAAATAATGTATGTCAACTCTGCTTTCACTTCAGGAAAACTGTGTATTACATATATGTTAATGGTGCACATAGCTTAAGTCACTAACCACTGTTATTGGGACTGATAATGGAATAAAAAATTTTACTTTCAAAGTCACATGTTTTCATTGTTGTTGTTCTTTTGAGAAAGGGTATCATGTAGCACAGGCTAACCTCAAACATAATATGTAGCTGAGGCAGGCCTTGAATTCCTGGTCCTCCTATCTCTACCTCTTAAATGCCGGGTATACACATGTGCGAGACTATGCTAAGCTGTTTCAAAGTCACATTGTATACAAGCTAAATTTCATTAATTATATATGCACTTTAAAATCAGGTTGAAAACAATGACATTTAATCACTTACATCAATAAGAAAAAAAGGTAAAAGTTAAATGAAAAATGTTGATAGATTAAGGATACTCTTTGTGCTTGATATATGACTTTCTGGGTAGAATTGTCTGCGATCCCTCAAACAGCCATAAAAATTACATAACATAAGAAGGCTCAGGATTAGGTATGTATTTACCTCCCAACTCTTCAAAACCTACAACATTTTTTAAATTAAAAAAAAAATTTTTTTTTACTTTGTATATTATTTTATTCTCTCTCTCTCTCTCTCTCTCTCTCTCTCTCTCTCTCTCTGTGTGTGTGTGTGTGTGTGTGTGTGTGTGTGTGTGTGTGTGTGTGTGTTTCCTTGCACATATGTATCTGTGCCACATATGAACCTGCTGCTCAAGGAGGCCAGAAGACAACACACAATTCTCTCAAATTGGAATTATAGACAATTTTGAGTCACCATGTGAGCACTGAGAAACTGAATCTGGCTCCTCTGTAAGCTCAGCAAGTGCTTTTTAAAATGCTGAGCCCCAATTTCTATAGCTTTTTCTGTACCAATGCTATCAAGTGTTTGCTTGAGAAAGAATGAAATCATCAAAGAAATTAATTAGAGAGAGAATACACATTTTTAAAAAAATATTTTTAAAAATTAAAAAAATAATAAGGGAGGAAGAGAAGGAAGGAAAAAAGAAAAAAAGAAATCTGGGTAAATTCCTAATAAAAGTTAATAGTAAGGGAGATCTAGAAATGAAAATCAAAACAAAAGTCAGGACACTGTTGGCTGGAGTTGGTTCAGTCTCTGTTCCTTTCCCTTCCCCAATGGTGAACTGCCCAGGCCCCATTCCAAGTGTCAATCAACAGAATCTAACATCCTCTGGTTAAAGAAGTAAGCTGCTCACCCAAGCTGGATTGGTAAACTTTCTACCCCTGTAAGCTGAATATCCTGTGGAGGAACCCTAGGGGAGAAGGCCACTGGAGCAGAGTCAGCCAACAGTGCCCTCCCCGGTAGAACGGGCCCAGAAGTTCCTGCTGAGAGTTCAGTGAAGAGCCTCTGCTTCTTGTTCTTCCCCACCAGGAAGAAATCCAACTGTGCCTTCTGGACTCTGAGCTACACAATATTCTTCCAATTAATTCCCATTCTTGCTTATCATCATCAGTGTTTGTTGCCTGAGCACCACCAACAAAATCCTAGGTCAGTTAGAAGTATATCCATGGAGACAGTGGACATCTAGGGCCCACCCTTTGACATCTTATTCAAAGCATAGATGCATACACAAGCCCTATGGTGGCAAAACATCTGGCTAAATCTTAGGGGCTCTTTGTGAGAGCAATAAGATCTGACATCCATCTTTCCTCAATACAATATAAAATTGCTAACAAGCAGAAGGTCCTGTCTTGTGAATTGGTAAAAGCCCCACCCCTAAAACAAGATCATACCACAGGTATTCAGCAAATGGTGCTTGTTAATGCTATATCTCTGTTGTTTTCCGGCTGGTAAAAATCATGCAAGCTACCTAAGACAAGCAGTTCACTTTTTAAAAGCTGAAAAATACTGTCTACTTTGTGATTCTTCTTTGTAATTTAAAAACACACCAGAGAGGAAGTAAAAGGCCCATCTGGGGAACCATCCTATAACTGTTGGTTTGCTAAGTGGTGATGTTTCCAGCTCTCTTCTAAATATGCATGTCGATGCCCATGGATTAGCACCGCTCTCAGCGTTGGCCAGAGAAACTTGTGGAGCGGGCAGCAGTTAGTGCACTGATTAATAATTGGTCAGAGCGCTGAGATTAAATGACCATAGACTGCTCAGCCCTAAATAGAACATCTGTATCAGACCTACTTAGGCTCAGGAAAGATGTCAGAAGAGGGGAGAGAAAGATGTAGGACTGGAGGATGGGGAGGAAGGCTGAGAGGTGCTGACGTCTAGACAAGACATGGCCGTCATGCTGACGAACACGCTGCTTTTCCAGTTACCCACACAATATCTGTAAACCAACAAAATCAGTCAATTTTCCAGCAGGCAGCATGAATTGGAATGTGTGTGGGGGGGTAGGTGTTTGGAGCTAGGGAGAGAAAGAGCAGAGTTGGAGGTGGATAAGAGATGATCGCAACACACTATACGCATGTTAACATTTCAATAAATAAAAGGTAAAAAATTAAATGCATAAATAATTAAAATGCCCTGTCATATTAACAATGATAGGAAAAATGATCCAAGGTTGCATCCTTTCTTCAAGCTTCTTTTTCAAAGGAGTTATCTGGTAGAAGATGAGACATTGGCAAGTTTTTTTAAAGAAACATTTCAATGTAATCTGAAATTTTTAGCAGTTTAAATGTATCATTTTGGAGTGGATACTGGGTTCTGAAAAAGGAGTCTGGGAAAAGGTATGAGTATTCTACTTCAGCTGGTAGAAACAGGAAACTCCACTGTACTGTTACATAGCAAGGTAACTAAGTGACAGCTGTGAAGGAAGTACCGCAAAAAGCTAGGAGGAAAGTTAACACCTTTGTCATCAAATATGAAATCAGTGTTGGAGTAAATAGATATTTTAACTGGATTCAAGCAATATTATATATATATATAATATATAATATATATATATAATATATAATATATATATAATATATATATAATATATAATATATATATAAATATATAATATATATATATATAATATATATATATATATTATATATATATATATATATCTCAAGATACCTCATGGTACCCCATAAACATGCAGAATTTTTGGTGGTCTTGCATAACAATTAAAATATATCTAATTAATAAAAATATTTTTAAATAAAATAAAAAATGTTTGAGATAGAGTCTCACTGTGTAGACCAGACTGGTCTGAAACTTACAGAGTTTTGCTTCTGCCTCTCTAGTGCTATGTGTGCCACCACACCTGGCTAAAATAATTTTTAAATGCGTAATATCTCAAATTATCAGAGAAATACAAGTTGAAACCAAAACAAGCTAGCTCTTTACCTTAGCAAGAAGGACTGCCAGCAAAAAGACTAAAGATAGCAAATGCTGTGGGTGTGGAGAAAATTAGACAATGTCATCAGGAATGTCCCCGTGGACATAGCATGTAGGGTCCTCTAAACATTTTAAATGAACACTTTAAAAATCTAGCAGTCTTCCTTCTGGGTTGATGTATATCCAAAGTAATGGAAAACAGTGTGAATTAAGAACCAGACTCTCAGGTTTATTGTGGCTCTGTTCATAACAGCCAAGATTTAGAAGCAATTTATGTGTCTATCCCCCAGATCAGCAGATAAATAACATGTACATTTAAGCTGGGCATGGTAGCACACACAGGCCAGTCATCCTATCAGACAAGACTTAATAGTGAGATAAGCTCAAGGTCAAGGCTTACTATGTAGCCTGGGTTACATAGTAAGACACTCCTCTACCTAACAAAGCCAAGTTTAGGGGTTATAGCTCAGTGGTATAGTGACTGTCTAACACACACAGGTCCTGGGTTTGAACCCAATAAATACCGTAAGATAAAGTCGTATATATACACAATAGGACACTATTCAACCTGAAAAAGAAAATGAAAGCCTGTCATTCAGGAATTCATGTCAACCTGGATGAACCAGGATGCACTGTGCCAAGCAAAGTAAGTCAGGCATGGAAAGAAAATGTTATGTGCCCTAAATACTTAAATGAGGAATGATAAAAATCTGACTTTTTATTTTACAGAAAAGAGAGTAATAGTCTGCTCACCAGAGCCTGAGGGGCAGAGCAATGGTAGATGAAGAGATGTGGATCAGAAGTTATCCCTTTATTTCTTTGACCCTGTCTCAGTCAGGATTTCTATTCCTGCACAAACACCATGACCAAGATGCAAGTTGGGGAGGAAAGGGTTTATTGAGCTTACACTTCCATGTTGCTGTTCATCACCAAAGGAAGTCAGGACTGGGACTCAAGCAGGTCAGGAAGCAGGAGCTGATGCAGAGGCCATGGAGGGATGTTTCTTACTGACTTGCTTGCTTGCTTCTCCTGGCTTACTCAGCTGGCTTTCTTATAGAGCCCAAGTCTACCAGTCCACAGATGGTACCACTCACAAGGGGCCGTTCCCCCACCCCCCAGATCATTAATTGAGAAAATGCCTCACCACCAGATCTCATGGGGGCATTTTCTCAACTGAAACTCCTTTCTCTGTGATAACTCCAGCTTGTGTCAAGTTGATACAAAATCAGCCAATACAATTGACCCCTTGTCAACTTGACACACAAACACATCACCATTAAGCCTTGACCTTTACTTTCTTATTCATCCTCAAGATCTAAATAACTTTAAAAGTCCCACAGTCTTTGCAAATTCTTATATATCAAAATTTCAATCCCTTTAAAGATATCCAATCTCTTAGAATTCAAAGTCTTTTTACCCTAGAAGCCTGTTAACTGTGGGCTCCACTAAAATACCTTCTTCCTTCAGGAGGGAAAATATATCAGGGCACAGTCACAATCAAAAGCAAAATCAAATTCCAACCATCCAATGTCTGGGATCCACTCACGATCTTCTGGATTACTCCAAGGCTTGAGTCACTTCTTCAGCTCTGCCCTCTGTAGCACACACCTTTTCTTCTAGGGTCCAGATGCCTGTACTCCACTGCTGCTGCTGTTTTTGGTGGTCAACTCATGGTACTGGCATCTCCAAAACACTGTTGTCTTCTGTTACAGCTAGGCTTTACCAACAGCCTCTCATAGGCTCTCTTCATGGTGCCAAGCCTCACCTCCTTTGCATGACCCCTTCAGTCCTGGGCTGTCAATTGCATCTGAGACTGCACCTTCACCAATGGCCTTCCTTGGCCTCTCACAGTGCCCAGGCCTCAGCTGCTCTTCATGACTCCTTCATGCCTTCAAAACCAGTACCACCTGGGTGACTCTTACACATTACTAAGTCCAGCCACAGCACAAGGTACAACCCTGACTATCTCTGGAACACAGCCTCTGTGCTCTCAGAAAACACTTCCTAGAAGATTTCACCTCAATGATGCTGGTCTCTTCCCAATCTCCAGCTAACCAGCATCAATAGTCCCAGTAATGCAATGGTTTTGCTTTAGTAGTTCTGGTATCTTGTTAATCACAGCTGATCCTCCAGCCCCAGCTAATCAAAGCCACAGAATCTTCACAGTCAAAATAGCAACGGCCCTGATATGAGTCTTTAATCTTCCCTCTGAAATTTCACAAGCCAGGCCTCCATCTTCTGCACTGTTCTCAACATTATCTTCCAAGCTCCTACACAACATCCCACAGAGCTCTTAACACCGAATGGTGGCCTGTCTTGTTGAAACCTACCTTTGTACATGAGGCAAAACCTGTACCCCCCCCCCCCAGGAACACTCTATGTGTGGATCCCCTGTAAGAGCTACCTGTGGTTTTTTCAACTGCTTTGATATTTTCATGAATATACAGTGTTATGTAGTCACTATTGAGCGACTTTATGCAATGTAAGAAAGGTATTATATAAAATGGCAAAGTTTAGAATCCATCACCATTTGGGCCATTGCAAACATCTGTGTGAATACTATTTAAACTGTTCTTGAGATTAAGGTTACAAAAATGAATCCTTGTCAATTTCAGTTATCTGAATCATTCGCAGCTAGCCACCTCTAATCATTTCCTCCAGATCCTGGAGGGAAGACTGATCACACTGATAATCAAGATTTTCTGAAATACAACTCAAAAAAGAAAAGCTTTTGCTAAGTCACCCGGTAGTAGCTAGCAAACACAAGCCAGCTTTTAAAATACTCATTTTCCTTTTCAGCCTACTGTCTTGAATTTTACTGTGAAATTTTCTCTCAGAGTTCTTCTCTTTATAAAGGAGACTCACACTGCAGAGGCAACAATGCCGGTCATAAGAACCATGCCCTGACCATCTTCAGAGACCAACATGCAGTTGCTCCTTATATGGTTAGGCTTGCTGCTCTGTGACTTTGAGCTTCCATTCCTCAGCCTCTGTTGCCCTCTGGCTGTTGGGTAGTTTGGCCAAGAGACTCATGGGGCAGCAGCAATTGCCAAAAGGAGGAAGGATGTCACGGTGTTTCTCCGCACCACTTTATGTGACACCTCTCTGGCTTGGGTGCATCTCTCTGTAGCTCCAGTTTGGCAGGACAGCCCTCCCTTCTCTTCTCATCTTCATTCCTGCAACTTACTGCCATTTCTGCTTCTGAGAGATGACCCAAACTCCCAGGCTTTGGTAGCTGCTCTCCTCTCTTTCTCCTAGGGTGGTACTAATGTCCCCCTGTTCCTCCTCTCATTGCCCTCAGTCATTTTTCAGTTCCTTCTCTGCCCCTGTAACCTACTCCCTGTGTTAAATCACCTGGATTGGAGACATTTGGAGTCATTATATATGTCTTTCCTGAACTCTCAGTGGTACAAAGACAAATGTACAAACACATTCAGAAGTCAAAAGGAACAAATAAACACAATTATAATAACTGGATAAATCTGATATGATAGCCCAGTTAAGGTTTGGCGAATGGAACCTTCAGAGAAGCATGATCACTGAGCTCGCCTATGACTCCTCATGGCATCCAGGTACCACTTTCTTCTGGGCCTTCCTTCCACCTTCAGAGCTTCTTAGACACTTCTACTGTTAGTATTTTCTAGTTAAATTTAAGGAAGAAGTTATTAAGTTTTAAATTATGGTATTTCTCTCCCCCCTTCTTTTTCAGAGGCAGAGGCTAATGTATCCTAGACTAGCCTCAAACTTGATTAATAGCCATTGATGGCCTTGAACTCCTAATCCTCCTGCTTCTACCCCAGAGACATATCAAAATGCCTAGTATACTCAGTGTTAGAGATCAAACCAAGGACTTCATTCATGCCAGGCAAGCACCCTACCAGCTAAGCTATGTCCCCAGGACAACCTGTGATATTCTTGGCATAGGATACTTGTTAGTCTTTTCATTGGTTTCCCTCTTTGATAGACCAATCAAGTCGAGCAAGAACGCTCTGAATAAAGCAATGATATCTGTGGTAAATAAAGCATTACCTCTGTGGTAAAAGTCCTCCCATCAATTATAGCATTTAATTTATGAAGCAACCTCATGGGCTGTATGCCATTATCACCTGCACTTTGAAAATGTTGAACCTGAAGCTCAGAAATGAAGTATTCTGTGGGTAAACACAGGTGACTGACTGTAAACACAGATTACTGGTCGTCGGTAAACTCAGGTGACAGATACGTCCTCTTCTGTGGAGATCATACCTCTAGCAGCACTGTCCCTTCTGGATGAGATGGGAGTGGGTGACCAGAATTGACAGCTTTAGGAAAACTGAGATCCATGGTAGATATTCAGGAAGAAACAGGGCTATGGAAGATTTTCCAAACTTGGACCACGAGAAACTTCTAAATGTTGATGGGAATGATATTAACATAAAATATTGTCCTTTGAGTTGTTAGAAATTGATTGAATTTGGATATTTTAATAGGAATTTCCAACTTGGAGAAGAACCTGGCTATCTTATATCTGAATAAATGCAGTATCTGGACTGCTGGCCATCTCCATATTAACACTGTTAGTTGAGGCCCATTTATGATTTTCATTATTTAAAGAGAGAAAATTTTCTTTCTAGACAATGAATAATCTATAATCATTCACAATAAATACCATCACTATCTACTTCCCCCACCATATAAAACAGAACCACACTCTGTTTTGATGGAAGGCCTGACACAGACCAACGATTGCAGGGATGCTGCCCCTTTAATCTGCTGAGAAGAGTAAATCAATTCACCATGCAGTGATGACTAAGACAGTTTTCTTACAGTGCTCTCTCAAGGTTTTGTTTTGATTTGGTTTTCATTTTTTCTAATTGCACCTGTTCAAAGCTAAGGTTTCTGTGGAGAGTCAGCAAAAGGCATTGTTGCCTTTACCATTCTCAGTGCCTCCTAGCCGGACACAGAACTACATCATGGAGGGAGGGAGAAAGAGAGGGAGGAAGGGGTAAAGGGAGGGAAGGAAGGATGGAAAAAGGGAGGGACAGAGGGAGGGAGGGATCAAGGGAGGAGGGAAGGATGGAGGAGGAGGCATGCTTTAGCTTGACTTTCTTATTAGAAGTCAGGTGTAAACTATCACCTCTGCCCAAGGATCTCTTCTGGGGAATGATTGATGAAATGAAAAAAATAAATAAATAAAAATAAAACCATTTCCCACTGACATCAGCAGCCTCATGGTCAGGTTCAGCTACAGAGCTGACGGGAAACTAGGCAAAGCAAATGAGGGAGGAGGAAGCTATGGACCACTGATAGTGTGCGCACCAGCGATCGCAATCCCACCGATGGCATTGGCTTGAAGCATGGCTTTTCTGCAGGATGCAGTCCTAGATGGAAAAACAGAAAAGAGTCTTTTTATATCACAGGTACATTTAAAATATCACGGCAAATATGTCTCTCCTTCTCCAATAAGCATACATAGTTGTGTGTGTGTGTGTGTGTGTGTGTGTGTGTGTGTTGCATGCATACATGAAGGAAATTACTGAACACCTCTATTAACAAAAGACTGTCTTAGAGAAAGGCTGCTCGTTGTTAAGTCAGAGGTACAGTCTGGACTTTTAGCTTCCAGCCCAATGACATCTATGGATAAGGAATTTTCTATTCTGCAAAGTCAAGGAAAACACTGTCCCTGGGGCTTGAATTCATTCTGGGATAAGACTAGAGCAGAGACATGAGCCAAGCTGAAACAACCTTAGTAGCCAAGGAGAAACCATGGAGGCTGCAAAACAAATAACCCCAGCATTAGATTATAACCCAAAGAATATAAAACGGTTTATTCATCGATACCAACAAGCATCATTTATGTGATAGAAGGCATAAGCAGCTGGGAAAGAGGGGGTACATTTCCTCCCTTGAATTATAGAAAGCTCCCCCATCTTACCAGACACTTATGGACTGCATTTCCTATGTTGAAGACTCTTTTACTGAAGGCTTGGCAGAGCCAGCTTGTAAAACTATCACTGAGAAGGCCGATGCAAGAGGAATATGAGCTCCAGGCTAGCCTGGGCTACATAGTTTTCAGCCCAGGATAGATACAGAGTTTCATGTCAGCATGAACTCCATAACAAGAGTCTATCTTGAAACAAACGAGCAAAAAATATTCACAGGTATGTGATGTCTGAGGGCGTGTGTGACCGCAAGCGTGTGAGGACATACGTGAAAGCTCTCAAGTGAGGACTTGTGTGGGAGGCAGGGGTGTAACCCGGGAAAAGTAAGGTGGGTTGTATTAAGGTGTGTGGATCTGGGTGTGGATCTGGGTGTGCATACACACACACACACACACACACAGAGAGAGAGAGAGAGAGAGAGAGAGAGAGAGAGAGAGAGAGAGAGAGAGAGAGATGGACAGACAGACAGACAGACCGACCCACATGCTGGATATTGTAAATATATTTTTAGAGAAAAATTGACATGTCAAGTCTTAACCCCTAAGGCAAAAATGTTACTTGATTTGTTAATTTCTTCCTGAAAATTACTTGTCAGATAAAAGCTTTAATTTTAAATATCTATCTCTCTATCTATCTACCTACCTACCTATCTATCTATAATATTTATCTTCCTGAGTCAAGTAGGAATATAACAGAATTCTGTATATCCTTAAAAATATGGTCAAATTAATACAGCTAAGGCTAACAGTAGACAATATTAGGGATTAGCAATTTGAAAAAAATAGTAATTAAAAGGCATTATTGAATTTCCTTGTAGTCCATGGTTAGAATGATGTGGTATCTTTGGGCTCTGGGTTTCTGCCAGTTTCTTCGTGTTTTTCGTATTTAGACCAAGGGCCCAGTGTACCACCATGTTTCCCACAAATTTTGAACCATCCCCTCAAGGCACCACATTACTAATGCAATCACTTTCTGTTACAGTGGAGTTAGAAATGTACTCCAAATGAGACGTTATGACTCTGTTCCCAGAGGAGGGAGGTGCTTTGAACTTCCAGTGTGGTTTGTGTGTGCACATGATGGGATGTGGTCCAGCAAGTCCCTGAGATGCTCATTAATGCTAAGTGGAAGGATGTAGACAAGAGATCTAATACATACACAGCCCTTCAAGTGGTGAAACGTTTGGAGGTGGGGCCAATTAGCAACTCAGTAATGAGTTCTTGGTGTACGTCATCTGAAGAGCTCTTTTCATTTTTGTTGATGATCCTGCTACTTTTGAAAGCAGAATTAATTTCTACAAATGGACAGAACTCTAAATTAAGTGTTTTGCCATGATTGTCCAACTAGCACAAAGACTATTTTCTTTCCTCTGTCTTTTTTAAATTAAGTTTTAAACTCATTCTTAGTATGAGTGGGGGTTTTGACTGCAAATGCATCTGTGTCATAGTGTGTCTCATGGATGTTACAGGTAAGTTTTTGGAGTGAACCTCACCTCCCTTGTTGAAGCAGAATCTCTCATTTCTGTTGCTACATGCTCCAAGTTAGCTAGCCCATGAGCCCTCAGGAGATTCTCCTGCTCCACCTCCTATCCCATCATAAACATGTTGGGATTATAGATGTCTACTATAACATCGGGCTTTGTAGTGTAGATTCTAGGTCTTGAGCTCAGGTTGCTAAGCTGTATGGCAAGTCCTTTAACCCAATGAACCATCTGGTTGACCTCCAGTTTTGTTTTCGTTATATACATATTCATTTTTCTTTTGAGACAGGGCCTTACAATGTACCCCAGCCTGGCACTGAATTCAAGATCTTTCTACCCCAATTTCCCATGTGGCTGGGATTATAGACGTGTGCCACCATGCTCACCAGGGAGACATTAAATCCTTCCCTTGTTTTTATATTCAATAGGCGATTTTGTTCTATAAAGAATCAGCATGTGGTGCCATTTAATAATCATTAGCAGAGTCCTTTGGATTTCATTTCAGAAAGCTGATAAGAAGGATGGCTCTCCTGCCAAGATAGATCACTAGAGCTGGGATTTGGGTGGAGACCACTCCTGGCAGCATGACACTGGGCCAGCAGCAATGATGATCCGACACAAAAGCACAGATGAAGCCAAGTGTCCAAATTCTGATGTGGTCCTATGACTCACAGTGCAATCTCAGATAATTTCTCTGGGATAGTTTCCTTATTAGTTCAGTGGGTAACAAATTCATACTAAGGCAGGGTGAAGCTTTGTAACTGACTTGGAATCATCTTCGTGCTATTGATGACTCAGATATTCTGATAGGGAAGCATACAGCTCCCAATGTCTCAAGTAAGGAGACAGAAAGTTTTCAGTGTTTCTGAAATATTTCAGGTGAAGTTCCCATTCACTCTCCTGGGTTTGACAACCCTTTTGATGGAGCTAAACTTAACAGGACTCAACTTTAGCAGGTGTATCTTTATGGGTGAATTTATGTTGCTTGGAATCAATGATGTTTTTCTTGGCTATTACTTGGTCATAGCTACCACAAAGCTGTGGTCATCTATAACAGAACTTGGGACAGTGGTCACGACAATGCAATTAACAGAACAACACAATGATATGTAGGTCTATGGTAATGGTAATGAGGTTACTAACACTCTCTAGAGGAAGGAGAAAGAATAGTCACTCTACACACTTCTTCCAGCCACCATGCTTTTGGGAGTATTAGAGTATGTAGGCAGTAGGAGGCTAACTAAAGATGGGACTGATGCCAGTAGCACAGCTTTCACCCAGTGGTCACTGTGATGGAGCTGGACTCTCATTGACGCGGGTCTTTTCATGTCACCCACCAGTAAATTTGTTGGATCACCAAGCTGGACTTGGCTCCCATTCCTTTGATCTGTCTTTGGTGTCTGATGTGGGGTGAATAGATGATTATAAACGATTGTTTGCATCCCCCTTAAAGAATAACATCACAGATGACTTCTACTAATCTAAGTAATTATGCAGTAGTGGGAGGGGACTTTAGACATGGTGACACAAGTGAATTTACATGCTGATTTGTAGGAAAATAGTACCTAAGGCCTAAAACGGTACTATCCAACATCTCTAAAAGGATACTAGGCAAAGTAACTGACCTTTAATTTAGTACAGATGCTTTAAGTGAATGAGGTGGCTCATTTGGAGGGGGAAGGAGTTATGTCATATACACTGGTTAAATTTGGTATGACTAAATAAAACTCTGCCGTAAGCACCTAAAGATCGAGGATAATATTCATATATTCATATTTATGTGTGTGTGCGCACATGTATACATATACACACATACACATATAATATACATGTGCACATATACACAAATACACTTATAAACATATATACACTGTTTTCTTGGTATTCACTGGATATGAACAAATACTTAGTGTGCTAACTTTTTTGTTGGTTCAGCATCTAATTGTAGCTCTTTTTTTTGTTTTTTTGAAATATAAGGTTTTTTTGATACTTTATTTACATTTCAAATGTTTTCCCCTTTCCAGATCTCCCCTTTGGAATTCCCCTATCCCCTCCCGCCTCCCCCTGCCTCTATGAGGGTATTCCCCCACCTACACACCTACTTCCATCTTCCCTCCCTGGCATTCCCCTATACTGGGGCATCTAACACCCTCAGGCCCAAGGGCCTCTCCTCCCCCTGATGGCTAACAAAACCCTACTCTGCCACATATGTGGGCAGCACTGTGGGTCCCACCATGTGTATTCTTTGGTTGGTGATCCTGTCTCCGGGAGCATTGGGAGGTCAGGCCAGTTGACACTGTTGCACCTTCCATGGGGCTGCAAACTCCCTCAGCTCCTTCAGTCCCTTCTCCAACTCCTCCATCTGGGACCTCACGCTCAGCCCAATGGTTGCAATGAAGTGAATCTTGGGTATTCCGAATTTTTGGGCTAATAACCACTTATCAGTGAGTACATATCGTGTTCATTCTTTTGTGACTGAGTTACCTCACTCAGGATGATATTTTTAAGTTCCATCCATTTGCCTTGAATTTCATGAAGTCATTGTTTTTAATAGCTGAGTAGTACTCCATTGT
>CM052700.1:46051141-46094515 GCA_028551405.1 Uromys caudimaculatus
TTTCCTTAGATGTGTATGAAGTGTCCTTCCTTATCTTTTTTGATGACTTTTGGGTGAAAGTCGGTTTTATCCGATATTAGAATGGCTACTCCAGCTTGTTTCTTGGGACCATTTGCCTGGAAAATTGTTTTCCAGCCCTTTACTCTGAGGTAGTGTTTGTCTTTATCACGGATATGTGTTTCTTGAATGCAGCAAAATGCTGGGTTCTCTTTATGGATCCAGTCTGTCAGTCTATGTCTTTTTATTGGGGAATTGAGTCCATTGATGTTAACAGATATTAAGGAATAGTGACTGTTGCTTCCTGTTATTTTCGATGTTATTTTTATGTTTGTGTGGCTATCTTCTTTTGAGTTTGTTGAAAGATTACTTTCTTGCTTTTTCTAGGGTGTAGTTTCCCTCCTTGAGTTGATGTTTTCCATCTATTATCCTTTGTAGGGCTGGGTTTGTGGAAACATACTATGTAAATTTGGTTTTGTCATAGAATATTTTGTTTTCCCCATCTGTGATAATTGAGAATTTTGCTGGGTATAGCAGACTGGGCTGGCATTTGTGTTCTCTTAGGGTCTGAATGAAATCTGCCCAGGATCTTCTAGCTTTCATAGTCTCTGGTGAGAAGTCTGGTGTAATTCTGATAGGTCTGCCTTTATATGTTACTTGACCTTTTCCCCTTACTGCTTTTAATATTCTTTCCTTGTTTTGTGTATTTGGTGTTTACACTATAATGTGACGGGAGGAATTTCTTTTCTGGTCCAATCTATTTGGAGTTCTATAGGCTTCTTGTATATTTATGTTCATCTCTTTCTTTAGGTTAGAGAAGTTTTCTTCTATAATTTTGTTGAAGATATTTACTGGTCCTTTAAGTTGGGAATTTTCACTCTCTTCTATACCTATTATCCTCACATTCTGTCTTCTCATTGTATCCTGGATATCCTGGATGTTTTGGGTTAGGAGCTTTTTGCATTTTGCGTTTTTTTTGACTCTTGTGTCAATGTTTTCTATGGTATCTTCCACACCTGAGATTCTCTCTTCTATTGCTTGTATTCTGTTGGTGATGCTTGCGTCTATGACTCCTGATCTTTCCTAGGTTTTCTAACTCCAGGGTTGTCTCCCTTTGTGATTTCTTTGTTGTTTCTATTTCTATTTTTAGTTCCTGGATGGTTTTGTTCATTTCCTTCGTCTGTTTGATTGTGTTTTCCTGTAATTCTGCTCTTTTGATTGTGTTGTCCTGTAATTCTTTAAGGGATTTGTGTGTTTCCTCTTTAAGGGCTTCTAGATGTTTACCAGTGTTCTCTTGTATTTCTTTAAGGGAGTTATTTATTTCCTTCTTAAAATCTTCTATCATCATCATGAGATATGATTTTAAATCTGACTCTTGCTTTTCTGGTGTGTTGGGGTATCCAGGGCTTGCTGTGGTGGGAGAGCAGGGTTCTGATAATGCCAAGTAGCCTTGGTTTCTGTTCCTTATGTTCTTGCCTTTGCCTTTCGCCATCTGGTTATCTCTGGTGTTAGCTGGTCCTACTCTGTCTGTCTGTGGCTTGTCCCTCCTGCAAGCCTCAGTGTCCATACTCCTTGAAGACCAGTTCTCTCTGAGAGGAATTTGGGGTTGGAGAGCTGTGGTACAGGGTCAGCTCTGGGGTGCAGATAGAAACCAGAAGAATCTTATCCCCAGCTGTCCCTTGGTTCCTGTGTCCTGATGGCTCTGCAAGGGTCCCTCTTGATCCACTGAATTTGAACAGAAGTGGTGGTCTTGCCTGTGCTTGAAGGTGTGTTGGCACTCCTGGGAGACCAGCTATCTCCTGTCACTATTTGAGTGTGGAGCCCTGTGTCATAGTTACGCTCCCCGGCCACCGAAAGAAACCAGAA
This sequence comes from Uromys caudimaculatus, assembly GCA_028551405.1. Taxonomy (NCBI): domain Eukaryota; kingdom Metazoa; phylum Chordata; class Mammalia; order Rodentia; family Muridae; genus Uromys; species Uromys caudimaculatus. The sequence continues at coordinate 46,053,005 of CM052700.1, forward strand.
GACCACTCCTCAGTCCCTGTGTCCTGGGGATTCCAGGTGTGTCCCTCTGAGCAGACAGATTTGCCCACACTCTTGGATGGCTAGATTTCTCCCAGTGCTATTTGGCTACGGAGTCCTGGTGGCCCAGGCAGAGGTCTCCCGCCACAGATGGAAACCGGAAGCTAATTGTAGCTCTTAATGTCATTATAATTGCTGATTAAAATAGGGTCATCTGAGCCATGGAAGAAGAAAAGGATGCTGTATCATCACTCCAACACTTCAAGGGCTATGTATAAGTCCCTTGGCCACATCCTCCTCCTTAGCATTAGAGTCTTGTATATGTGCATGTTCATATTGGGCAATTACATGAATGTGCACATGCATATGGAGGCCAGAGGGCAACCTCGAGCATTGTTCTGCAGGAACCGCCCATCTTGTGTTGAGGGGATTTTTTTAATTAAAAATTTTAGCTGGGCATGGTGGTACATGCACTTAATCCCAGCACTCAGGAGGCAGAGGCAGGTGGATCTCTGTGAATTCGAGGCCAGCCTGGTCTACAAAGAAAGTTCTAGGACAACTAGAACTGTTATACAGAGAAACCCTGTCTTGGAAAACAGTAGTAATTATTTGTTATGTGTATAGGTGTTTTGTCTGCATGTATATCTGTGTACTATGTGCGTTCCTAGTGCCTACAAAAGAGGGCATCAGATCCTCTGGGACTGGAGTTGAAAGATGGTTTTGAGCCACCATGTAAATACTAGAAATTGAACCAGAAAAAGAAGCCACAGTTCTTAACCACTGAACCATCTCTCTGGCCCCCATCTTGTTCAAAGAGTCTCTCACTGATCTGAAGTTCACCATGTATGCGAGAATAGCTGCCATCGAGCCCCAAGGATCCTATCTCTACCTTTCTAGGGCTGGGATTAGAAGATAACATCCTCCCTACACACTGAGTTTTGTGCCCTGAAGCCTTGATTCCTTCCATTAATCTCGCTGCTCAGTCCAGGTTAATAAAGTCTCCACCCTACCCTCCCTAGAGCTGCCCATACATAGGTCACTGTGAGCTTGTTAAGATGCAGGTGACCAACTGCACCAGCCTGTCTGCTGTTGCCTGAGGTCTGGTCCTAATCACTCTGGTTACTCTGTAATGCTAGAGTCATACATTCACCTTAGGCCAAGCTGAAACCTTCAACTCTTCCCATTTCCCTAGGTGGAATGTGGCCGTCCTGGAAAGGGGAATCACAGAACTCCAGCTGCAGGAAGTACAACTGACAAACAGCCCCAAGTGCTGGGCTCTGCACTGCGCCACCATGCTTGGGCCAAAGTCAGGCTTGCCAGTGAGCATGGGTATGACTGCAGCAGGCTCACTCCTGAGGAGCACAGGACTCCAAAGTGGCCATGCCTCTCTTTCATTAGGCCTGCCTTTGGACCTACTCCCCCTCATTGGTGATGAACTTAAAATAAAGTCTGCTGGCTCCCCAAACCTCTCCATCACCCCTCACAGCATTTCTCCTAATACACACATATGTTCGTTCACTCATGCCTTAGCATTTGCTTCTCAAAAGACTCAAACAACATAGGGAACATGGGCCTTCAAACTAGGTAAGTGGCACAAAGGGAGGCCAAACTCATCAGGTCTTTTGACGTGGATAGAAGCCACTGTCTAGTTATCTGACCCTCAGAGACTTCGATGGAGAATTTTAATGTGCTGTCATTCCTTGTCTTTGTGTTCTGGATGGAAGTTATGAGTTGCAGGAATCATGGGTGTGCTGTGTTAGCAGTATCTTCCACAACTCGGGCCATTAGAGTAGAATGGATGGATTTGCCGTCATTCTTCAAACCTGTTAACAGGAACTAAGTGTAAAAGAGTCCTAATTAATCTGGAAATACAACTTAGTTGCTAGAGTGCTTGCCTAGCACACACGAAGTCCCCATGCTCCATCCTCAATATTGCAGTTTTAAAAATGCCAGAGTGGAACATACCTGTAATCCTAGCACTTTGCAAGAAGATCAGAAATTCAAGATCATCTTGAGACTTATAGTTAGCATGAGGCCAGTCTGGGCTACATGAAACCCCGTGTCAAAACAAACAAAAACAAACTAAACACAAATGAATCTAAAAAGAAAGAGTCATGATCATGTGGAGTTTAGGAAATGCACTGGTTTCTGAGACTCCTTTGTCCTAAGACAAGCTCCGTGTTCTGTGGAGCAATGTGCTTGCTATCCTGACTACTCATCCAGCCCAGAAGCTCCCCTCCTTCCACTGGTCACCCTCACTACAAATCAGACATTGACTTTCGCTTCCAACCTTTTACTAAGTAAACATTGCTGTGACTTCTTAAAGAGATGCAGGTGCATGGCTTTACAAGTCTAATCGGGCAATTCATGAAAAGTTTTCAGGACCAAACCGTCTTCCATCCACCCTTCAGAAGTAGCCTGCCTTTAGCTCTCCCTTCGCCTCCTCTAGGCACCATATTTTACACAAGTTGGTGATTCTTGGCTCAATTGTTTCAGAGGTATCCCATGACTTCACTGCCTATCCCATAAGGCTTCTGTCCACCACCATTTCCTACTGTTTCCCTTTTCTTTACCATTCCAACATATATCTGATTGCACTAACCCAAGAGTGTGTTGACATTACTCTAAGTAGGAAACATGACTCTGCTCAATAGAATCATGCCTCCTTTTGTTTATAAATACATACTCCTGCTGAAGTTAATAGACACTGTATACATTACTACTGTATTGCTAGTAATAATTATTTTCTTTGTTCCTGCATTCCTCACTGTTGAGTTTCTCCATCCTTCTGATGCTGTCTATGTGAAGTTTCCCCTTAGCTGTCTGAGCTGTACTCTTTTTTTTTTTTTTTTTTTTTTTTTTTAAAGATTTATATGAGTACACTGTAGCTGTTCTCAGACACACCAGAAGAGGGCATCAGATCCTACTAAAGATGGTTGTGAGCCACCATGTGGTTACTGGGAATTGAACTCAGGACCTTTGGAAGAGCAGACAGTGCTCTTAACCACTGAGCCATCTCTCTAGCCCTGAGCTGCACTCTTAAGCTTGTCGCTCTGCCAGCTTTTGAGATAACACTATCTTCCAACAACCATGTCTTCTGCTCTCTTGGTCTTCTCCTTCAGTCTGGTCACTCCTTATACATGCTTGGTGCACTCTTTGTCTACTCCAATTATTCCCTGCTTCACTTTCTTCTAGTTGCTTCTAACAGTAGACTAGGGAAGGCACAGACTCACTGAGTACGGGCCTGTGAGAAAATGCTTTTGGTTCATCTTTCCTTTTATGGCAGTGGTGTGTCAGTCGGTTTCTATCGTTGTAATAATTCCCTGAAATGATGTATAAAGAGAAAGGCTATATTTTGGCTCACTGCTTTGGAGAGTTTAGTCCATACTTAGTTGGTTGCATTACCTTTGGGCCTGTGGTGAGGTAAGCATCACCTCAGGCAGCATGTGGTGGAGTAAAGCCATTCATTTCAGGACCAAGAAACAGTGAGAAAAGAAAAAAGGACCGGGGTTTGTTGTGTTGTTCATATCCAGGGTTCTAATGGCCTAAAGATGCTACACTAGGTGCCTCCCCCTGAAACCTCTGCTATCCTCCAGAAATTAACACAGGGCCTTGAGGAACATTCCAGGTTCAAAGCTTAGGTGGCAGCTGCATGTTTCTATGGAAAACGCTACAATTCAGGATTAAATCTAAATCTAGGACAGAAATCCTTTGTCATTTACAACGTAATTTTCTAGAGTCCAAGGTTGATGTTGAGAAATCTAATGTTTTTATTTCCCCCTTTCCCCCTTTATGAAAATGTTTAGGACTCGTTCTTGTCTCTTGATGCTTGAAATTTACCATACTATACCTTAGCATGGTCTTAGTTTAGATTCTGAAGCAGATGATCATATAAGAACCTTTGTGGAAACAGCTCTTATTTGTTTTCACTTGTTCCTTTGTCATTTCATATCCTGTATTCATACCCTGTGCATTGTATTTGTACATGAACACGGTGCATTTCCACAGGACCTTACCCTCTTTCCTCTCCGACGTCTCCTCACTTCCCAGCTCCACGTTGTTCTCTTCCTCCCTATCTTAGTTAGGATTTCATTGCTGTGAAGAGACACCAGGACCATGGCAGCTCTGATAAAGAAAAGCATTTCATTAGGGCCGGCTTACAGTTCAGAGGGTCAGTTCATTATCTTCATGGCAGGAAGCATGGCAGCCTGCAGGCAGATGCAGTGCTGGGAGAGCAGAGAGTTCTACATCTTGATCCACAGGAAGCAGAAGGAGACTGTGTGTCTCCTTCTTAGCATAGCTTGAGCACATATAAGACCTCAAAACCAGCCTTCACAGTGACACGGTTCCTGCAGTAGGGCCATACCAACTCCAGTAAGACCACAATTCCTATTAGTACTACTCTCTGTGGGCCAACCGTTCAAACACGTGACTCTATTGGGGCCATACCTATTCAAACCACCACACACCCCTCCTCCTTTTTCTGCCTCTACCATTCCTCTTCTTTCCCTCTTTTCCTCCTTTTCCTTCAAGTGAGAGACTCCTAACAGTAACACTTGTAACAGTTAAAAAGAAAAAAGTAAAAGGAAATCGGGATTGGGTTGAACTAAGGGTACACTAGAAACCTCGGCCAATTGCGCAGTGAATCTCAGAAGAGAAAAGCATTCACGAGCAGAAGCTAGGCTCTCGTGCCCTGGTTCCAGATGGGACAACAGTTTATTCTTGATCTTTACAAAAAAGCCTGAACTTGGATAAAATATCATCTTTGGGTCATCAACTATCAACTTGACTCTGGAAGAAAAGTAAAATAAAGCACCCTGGTCCTAAGAAGGAATCATGGCGGCACACAACTACATGCATTGGGATGAAGGTCTTATTTTAACCTTTGTGCTTACATTTCCTTCATTCTGGGCAGTTGTGTCCTTTAGTGTGGAGATATCTATTTGTTTGTTTTGTAGTGTTTCTTCTTTATTTCCTCTTCACTCTTTTTGCTTTGTAAGAATGTTTTGCTCCCCCACAGGATTGACCTATTCTTACTTCTTCTATTGGCTACCTCTTGATTACTTTGGCTTACATTTTGAGTTATTTCCTCAATTTCATTTCCAATGTGCTTGCTACTGTTACCCAGTGGCACCGTATGTCTCAAATATAATAGTGGGGTGCCAAGCTCATCTGCTTTTCTAATTAACCACATATTCATCCTGTGTCATCATTCTGTGAATATTTGAAGGATAAATATAAAATATAAATATGTGGTCTATCTGACATGTGACCCAAGAACCATCAGGGACAGACTTCAGTGTGGTATTACTTTTCAGCAAATCACTCACTTTAAGTCAGAGGACACAGTTAACACAAAATGAAATCAGGCAAGGCCATAATGTTTAACAGGAGTCTCAAGACCTCAGGCTAAAGGAAATGCATTATAAGTAGAGAAATCTAGAATTAGATGATAAAGTTGGATGCTCTCAGAGGCCATAGATTACAAGATGCACCAGTTGCTGGGTGGTGATGGTTCACGCCTTTAATCCCAGCACTTGGAGGCAGAGGCAGGAGGATCTCTATGAGTTCGAAGACAACCTGCTCTACAGAGTGAGTTTCAGGACAGGCAAGACTATACAGAGAAACCCTGTCTTGAAAAACAAAAAAACTAGATACATCCATTGAATATTTGATTGTCCTGGTTTAGTCATGTGGTTCAGGGAACTGCTACCATGCCCCATTTTAGGAACTCTGCAGTACATTCCTGCTTGGGCCTATGAGAACAAGAGAGCAGCAAAAGGTCTCATTTCCTCTCCAGTGTCTTATCTTTTCACTTCTCTCCTTCTTCTCTCTCTTTCCAAGATCACATAATGTAGCCTAGGCTGGCCTTGCACTTGCTGTGTAGTCAGTGCAGGGACTAAAGGTGTACCACACCACCCTATTCCAGGTCCTTGTTTTTAACCCAGCTCCAGGCTCTTTCCCAGATGTCTGAAGGTGCACATTTCTATTCTCTCCATAGCTCCTAGTTCTTTCAACACATCCCTGTACTTGCCAAGGCTTATCTCAGGGACCTTCACCCCCACTTTCCAAGTCAATCTATCCTGTTCCTAAGGCATTCCTTTTCCCGCATTAGAACCTACTGCTTCAGATTCCAACATAAACTGGCAGTCAGCAGCTTTCCAGGATTCCTTCAGGACATCTGCCGGAATTGGAACTCAGAGACATCCTTTCTCTTGAACTGAACAACTGTTGTATTCTCCACCTTCCCATTATGAGACAGCCACTGCTACCCAGAGCATAGCTCCTAACCAGGCTAATTTCCTCCTCTTCTTCCTCCTCCTCCTTTTTTTCCTCCTTCTCCTCCTTCTCCTCTTCCTCCTCCTCCCCCTCTGCCTTGGGAGCTATATGTACCATCATTTAGAGAACCCTTGGCTAATACACTTGTACACATGCACACCCACATACATTCAAATGTACATATATTATCCATGTGTTCACATCATCACATCATACACACATAAATGTGAAAGATTAAAAAAAAAAAAACAGAGTCGCCTTTTTCTGCCTCAGTTATAGCATGGTGTGTGATTTGTGTATTAAACAGACATGGATAATGTCAACTTGAAATTTTAGGCTCTTCTATGGAGATTAATGATTAAGAGCTCTTAGAGGTCAGACTTCACAGCAGAACTTTAGCTCAAGGTCTTAAGACGACCTGTTTATTTGACCTAAGCCCCTGGTTCAGAGCCCCCGAACACCTCTGCAGCTATGTTCTCTTCTCTTCTTAACCAAAGGACAGGCTTCAGGAATGCTGGGACAACTGGCAGCTTGGCCAATTTGCAACTGGCAATTGCTTCTCAGGCTGTACTGTTCATTGATGGGTGATAATGAGGAACCTCCTAATTCCCCGGGCTTCAGCATTGTCAAATTAGGACTCTCTCCATGAGATGTCGCTAATTGGGTCTGTCAAGGAGAGAAATTTAGAAAGACCCAGATGAGAAGAACATACTAAATTCAGTTATGAGAGTTTTAAAAAAAATATTTCTGTTCAAGACACTCTTACATTAAAACCTTTAATTTCCTTATTCATGTTTTGGAAGGGAGAGGTTTTTGTCCTTCCTCTTCCTTGACCACTAAGCCACCTCTTTCCAGCCCCAACATTCATCCATTAATCAAGGGAGAGCTCCCATGACATAATCCCCTTCCTCTGGGCAGTACTGCTTTAGGTGTCCTCCACTGTGACACCAACCTAGGGATCAAGCTTCCAAGACGGCAAACTTTGGGAAACGCACTCAAATCTCATCAACCCACAGCATGTGCTGATGGTGCACAGTTAAAGTCCAGATCTCTCAACATGAGGGGCATGTCACCGAGAGCCTCTGCAGATTTTGTTACAAGGATCTGTCACAGCCAGTAAAACATCTAAAGCATGTTGACATAAGGCAGCTAGCTGTTCTCAACTTGTGGGTCACAACCCCTTTAGGTGTTGAATGACCCTTTCACAACCAAAGGAAAACACAAATACTTATGCTACAATTCATAACAGTAGCAAAATCATAGTTAGGAAGTAGCAACAAACGTAATTTTATTGTTGGGGGTCACCACAATATGAGGAACTGTATTAAAGGACCATGACATTAGGAAGGGTGAGAACCACTGTCTCAAAGCAAAATGCTTCACTATCCCTTGTCAATTCTTGAGTTGACTGAATTTGAACAATAACATACAACATAACCCCTCCTACTCTTTCTCTTTACGCACAGCCAACAACAATCAGTCTAGCTGAGTTTGCTTCCAGCACAGTGCCTGACTCCAAGAGGCCCAGCCTTATTATCAAGCCTCTACCTGCATAGTATTAATGTCTTATTGCTCAAGAAAAATCACATGACTAAGCATAGTCAATGTGGGGGTGGGGTGGGGGGAGGGAACCTGTAACAGAATGAGTACCAAGCCATGGATCAATAAAACAGATCTCCTATTAGCACTTAACTCAGTGTGTTTGACTAAAGTCATCATGCCACCTCATATCTATTCATGTTATTTTTATTTTGGGCATCACTACTCTCAAAGTTAGAAATAAATTTTACCCCAGCTGTCTCTAATAATTTTCTAATTCCTTCCTTTCTCACATTCACTCCTTACCTAGTCCGTGCATGACAGTCTGCTAACTTAGGAGGTCTGGGCTATGAGCTACCCTCCAGGACTGAGGGTTCAATGTGCTAGAGACCTTTGTTTGGGGATTTAGAGGGGGAATATCCGGCACATCAGAAGTCTCCAGGCCACACCTTCTGACCAGGGGCCTTGTTTCTCTGCCCGCAGAGCCACATGTATCTTTGTTTCATGCATGCTGAAGCATAAAGAATCCTATCAAAGCTGAGGTCCTTGCTGTCTCCCCACCTTGCTCCCCATTACTGATTAATCCCTTTCCTGAGTTTCATTTCCTAGTTTCCTCTTTTTTCAACTATGCCAAGGTGCCAGTTATCTAAGCTAACATTTTTTTAAAAAAATCTTGCTGCCTGAATTGGGCCTGCTTTTCACTTGCCAATTCTTGATCCCCCTCTCCCCATTTCTTAAGCCTGATCCCAAGCCATCCATATACATCTTGTTCCAGAATTCTGTGAATCTGGTCTTGTCCTTGTGACCTAGAGTTGGTCAAAATGACCCCAGGATAGGTTTATTGGGAAAGCTCTGGACAAAACAACTTTTGTATATGATACATCCAAAGAGTAATCAAGACCAGCTCTTACATCACACACCCCTTTGCCTGTGCCAACAGGAGCATGGGGAGGTCTTATCTAAACCACCAACAGCCATCTTGTCTAAATCTATAGCAGCCATCATGTACCATGAAGGAAGTGTGGAGATGCTTACAAGGTTACCCAGAACACTTACATGTCTGAATGAACCTGCCTATCCCTAAGGATCTTGCTATGTGGCTAATACTGTTATTTTATTGTTTAACAGTCTACTGGCTAACTTTAGCTAACTTTTTGTTTATTATATAGCCCCTAAGCATTACTGATAATAAAATCATCTTGCTAATTATATGGAAAGGACATACTGACTTCTGAACAGTCCTTTCTGGGCACAGTCTGACTTTGCCTGGCACTTGTGGGCAATGAGAATATTCCCCTAGTAGTGATCTTGGCTTTTACAGTATGACCATGTCAGCTTGGGACTAGATATGTAAGTCAAGGAGGGTAATAAATCCTAAGTTTGGAATTCAGGTTCAGAAATGGCAGCTCATGTTCATCTTGGCTTCTGAGCAGAGGAGTCGATTGGCAGCTCTAGGTAGTCAACCCAGGATGAGAAGGGGAGAATAGAAGCAGGGTGATAGTAGCACACACCTTTAATCCTAGCACTTGGGAATCAGAGGCAAGTAGCTCTCTGTGAGTTCAAGGCTAGCCTGGTTTACAACGTGAGTTCCAGGAGAGCCAGGGTCACACAGTGAAACCCTGTCTTGAAAACCGAGAAAGAGAGAGAAAGGGAGAGAGAAAAAGAGACAGAGATAGAAACAAGAGAGAGACAGAGAGACAGAAGAAGACAGAGAGAGACAGAAAGAAAATGAGACAGAGACAAAGAGAGACAGAAAATGAGACAGAGACAGGGAGAGATTAGAATGCAGAAGAAAAGTAAGTTATGCTAGGATTGGACCCTTGCCCCCAATAAGGGCTTTGATTGCTCTGCTGAGTCTAATCGTACAGTTCTTTCTGTGGGATTACAGTAAATTCTTCTATTGCAACCCAGTGGAGTTCTAATTATCCCAGTCCAGAATTTGAGGCACTGGCTGCCTGATTAATGACATTCCCTCTTCTAAATTCCAAAAATTTCCTTCCCTTTTCAACAGCTTTGCAAATACATTAAGCAAGGATGTCTCCATGATCTCCCCTGACTCACCAGTAGCACATAGTAGGTAATTAGCAAATGTAGGGGTGTTTATCTATTTTATTTTAGTGTATGGAAAAGCAAAGAGGGGGCTCCCAAGCTGGACCACAGCCTTGCCAGCTCCTCTCCTGAAACTGTCTAATCTTAGCCTCTGTGAAAGTGTGTCATGCTAGCAACAGCAGCACTTCCATCTATATTTGTACCTGAAAGTGACACTAGAAAGGTGGGAAGGGAAAGGATGCCGCTCTCTGTTTCTTACCTCCAAGATACACCCGAGACCAATCAATTCAAAAATTAATCTGCTAGTGTGATGCCAGCAACAATTCGGAAGGAAGTCTTGGGTCTCATTAAAAAGCTCTGCCCAGTAACTCACTCACACTTAGATCTGAGTGTCATTCACGGTGGCTGGTATATGCAGAGATTCATATATATATATGAATGAATGAGTGTTTTCCTGGGTGGCTTATTATCAAAGGTTAAAACTGAAATAAGAGAATTTTGAGTTTACTGATCTGTTTCCATTTGCTTTGTTTTATAGCATCTGCCAGTGTTCCCGATCTTGACCCAATATGAATTTCCATTATATTCATTCAATACTGAATGTTTATTGCTGAATAACCTGTAGACAACAAAGATCCAAAAGAATGATGGATATATTATGTATATAGACAATATACACATTAACATTGTATAGTGCACCATTCTGATAATTATCTCCTTCAATTGGCTCCTTGATCCTGGGAGATGAGACCTGCTCATGCCCTGTTGCTTAGGATCCCTGAGTTAAAGCTAAAAGCAACTTGCAGCCAGGCAGTAGTGATGAACACCTTTAGTTCCAGCACTTAGGAGGCAAAGACAAAGATAGGTTGATCTCTGTGAGTTCAAGGCCAGTCTGGTCTGCAGAGCTAATTCCAGGTCAGCTAGGGATGATAAAAAAAAAAAAAAAAAAAAAAAAAAGAAAAGAAATGAAAAGAAAACAAAGATACTTGCCCACAAATGCACAGTAGAGAGCAGCAGCGCATGTCCTAAAGCCCACAGCCTCCTTTTTCTAATCCCTAGCCTTGCCCCTCTGCTCTGCTTGGAGACAGAACAGGGTCAGGCTTCAGAGCAACAGTGTCAGGGGTAGGTTCCCAAGCCAACTATGTGCTAGATACATGGCAGGGTTGCAATTCACAGCTACTTTGAGACACCATTCCTTTCTCCGCCAATTGGAAAATAATATGCCTATCTTACAAGGTCAAAGTCTTCTACAACAGGGCATCTTTGGGATGAGCCTATCGTTTGTGTTCACACATAGGCATGCCATATGGTATGCCATAAATTAGACCTTCCCACAGATCCAGTAAATACAAACTCAGGTGTGTATGCTGCAATAGGCAAAACCACAAAAGTGATCTTCTGCCTCTACTCCAGACAGACTGGACATAGGCTAGCAGGGGTCAAGCTAGCAGGGGTCAAGCCAGACTGGCACCTTCATCAGCAAGGACCTTTCCATGGGGACCTTATAAAAAAAGATGGCAATAGCCAACAAATCCCAAGTCTCTGGACACTGGGCATCTGAGAATATTAGAAAACTCCTTGAGACTTTAACTCCAAGTCTAGGCTTCCCTGTGCCAAGAAGCCCATGACTGTCCTCCACAGGTGGGAGCATGGAAGACAGATCTACCCTGATATAAATGGAATGGACCACTGAATAAAGTGCCTCCTGTGGCTGATCCTGTAAGCATGCTCTGTCTCTAGCAAAGGCTGTTTGCTAAACCACAGAGTTTAGCCAAACAGTCAGGAGCATGACAGATGGAGCCTCTGAATCTACAGATGTCTAACAAGTAGAGAGAACACAGATGCTAACGGATCAGAGTAGATAACTGAGGCACAGAGCCTTGCACTTCTTCAGGAGAGAAGAACCAAACAAGCACAGAGGGACATTCAGAGGGGCCCAGGATGCTCCAGAGAGAGCCATTTCAGTTGAAAACTTGGTCCTTTCTCATGCTGTGAGTATACTTACTTTCCTAAGGATTTTGCTGTTGTCATTGCTATAATTTTTAAAAAATTCAAGCCATGTTAGGCAAAGGTCTCAACCACTGAGCAACCCTACCCAGTACTCAGAGAGAACATTATATTTGTGGCACAGAATTTCTTTCTTAAAAGGAGTCCTCCAAGTTGTATACAATACATTCTGGGGCTTCTGAAACTTGGCCAGAGGAAGAAGGGAGGGAAGGAGGAGGGGAGGAAGGGAGAGAGAGAGAGAGAGAGAGAGAGAGAGAGAGAGAGAGAGAGAGAGAGAGAGAGAGAGAGAGACTATACCCAAAGAGTGCCTGCTACAACCCAACTGATTTCTGTGACAAATGAACAAACCAAGGTCTATGGGGAGGGAACTCACTCCACTTGGGCTTTATAATCAACAACAGTGTGAATTTTAACAATCAGTCCTTCTTTCCTGCCTTCCTTGGCTCTTCCTCCAGAAACAGGTCATTTTCCTGAAGCAAATTGGAGATTGGTTAAGTGTGAGTCTTGAGAGCCAGGTTCACTCCTGAACAGCAAGGACCTGCCACTCAGCCTCCACAGCTACAAAAGGAAACTACACCTGAGACACCTATCGTTGCTGGGTTTTGATGAACTTGGTCTTGTGAACAGCAACTGGCTGTACCGGTCAGCACTGCAGGACCATCAGAAATGGGGCGGAGGGGAGTCCTGTGCAACCACTTTTCATATCCAGATTGGTATTCGTGTACCCTCAGATGCAAGAGTCAGGGAGTGTCTTGGATTCTGTTCTTCAATAGAGAGAGCATGGATACAGGTGTGAGCATAGCACTTCTGTTAACACTGGGAGGGGTGCAGATAGCTCTATTGGTAGAGAGCTTGCCTTGCAAGCATGGGGACGGACACACACACACACACACACACACACACACACACACTCCTTTCTTTTTTTAAGTCAGCACTAGAAATCTACCCTACTTCCTAGGCCCTGAGCAGTGAGCTAGGAAGGAGTTCACCAGTGTGAATTCTGCTTTAGGTGAGCCACACCAAGGTCTTGACTTGGATAAAGGCAACGCTGCACTCCAGAGCCCCAGCAGTAGTACAGTGTGTGCCTCTGTTCATTCCTACCACCAGAGAGCTCAGGCGAGTTTATTGGTTGCTTGAGCATGAAAGGGGAGCCGGAGGAGGAGAGCACTGCCTGCCACTGGCCCCTTTCACACGCCAACATAACCAGAGTGGATCTACAGCTAGGACAAGAGACTGGTAATGTCAGGAGCAATGACCTCTGAAGTCATTGGAGCCAGGCTAGACTCCTCTCAACTCACTACTCAAATCTTTCTGCCTTAGTTCTCTCAGCTGAAGATGTCCAAGCAAGTTAAAGATAAAATATACACAGAAAAGTAAATTCTGTCTGAAAAATGTTGTGAATTTATTTTACAAAAGAGAAAACGAAGAAAGGAAGGGTGTGTGTGTGTGTGTGTGTGAGAGAGAGAGAGAGAGAGAGAGAGAGAGAGAGAGAGAGAGAGAGAGAGGAGGAATTGGAGGAGCCTACATAGCTCACTAATGAGAAATCTATCTCCCTGCTTCAGTCGAAGCCAAGGAAGAGGCTACTTCAGTGAGGTTTGTGGAGGGAAGGGCCTTCCAGGGGCTACAAGCAAGGACTCTAGAGCAGCGCAGAGCTTGGCCACCACAGATTTTTATGGAAAGAAGCACTATGAGGGGGCTCAGGAAGTGAGAACATCCTCATCCTTCCATTGACATGGATGAATACTGGCTTAACATGTTGTCAGGAGAACCCACAGTATACAACAACAAATCCAAGAGACTTCAAGTAATAAAAACTGAGGCGGATTATTCTCATTTCTCTAGAGCCAGGAGCCAGCCTAATCAAAATGGCGGGCATGCTGACTCAGTAGAGAACAGTGTTCATAATCCCAATGGCGCAGTCCCTTCCCCCCTTTCCTCTTCTGCTAATAGGGGGTCAGAGTTCCTCTCCCAAGAGGAAACAATTTTACACATTGCCTGCCATTTACATTCATCCTTTTCTCCGAAAAGACTGTGTGTGTGGGTTCATCTCTATGTTTTACACCCTGTTGTTTTAAAGCTTATCAGGAGCATGGATTTTACCAGTCAGTGGTTCACTAGGCAAACTTTGCTGCTATTAATCTTTCTATTCCAGACCTCTTAGTTTGGGTGGAGAATGACAAGACCAGCAGGGGCCAGCAGAGGCCCAAGGTTCTCTGTTCATCTGCAAGTGGACCTTTTGTCTGAAAACGAACCGTTCTAGTTTATATTTTTACAGTAGGTACCCTGATTCCACAGAAGAAGAAGAGAATAGAAAAGTGGAAGGAAACATTTTATGCTGCTTTTCTCAAGGAGAACATTTAACTACGAAGAAAGCCCCTTTGCTTCTTCAAGGAAAGAAAATGCAAAGCAAAATTTAAAAAGACATCAGGTACTTTATTTTCAAAAGTACATGCAAACAGCCTTTTCACACTGGGCAACACCAAGAGGCTTCACATGAGATACAGCTCCTGCAGTTGCTGAAGGATCAGAGGAGACTGGGGGAATTCCCTCTTGCTCTGTCCTCCTGGAAGGGAAAGTTAGCCCCTCGGTGTGAACTTTACACCATGGATGGAACTGGCTGTTAACCCCAGGTCACTCTGGAGCCTGGAGTTCATAAATTCTTTCACCTCCCTCTATCTCTCTGGTTTCCATAAAGCCAAGCTTTGATGGTTATGTCTTTAGAAGCAATGGAGAACATGTGGGGAAATGACTGAGAAGAGAGAGACCTCAAGCCTGAAGAGCAGGGTTGCATCGACATATGTCCAACTATTTTAATTGCATTTCCTGAGAAACAGTGGCCAACTAATCAGTAAAATCTCGAAGGCCCCCTAGATTCCCAATGTGTATAAAGACTTCTTGGAGCTGCTAGGAAGTTCACTGTGCATAGGTTTTAGAGACTCCCAAGTTCTGGGATTATGTGCTTGCCACTCCAGTCTTTGCTAGGTGTTCTTTTAAAAATAATTATTGTTTCTCTTCTCTTCTCTTCTTCTCTCTCTCTCTCTCTCTCTCTCTCTCTCTCTCTCTCTCTCTCTTTCTCTCTCTCTCTCCAGGGTCTCTGACTGAGCCAGAAGCTGGACACTGGTTAAACTGGCTGGTTGGGGTGCTTTTAGGATCCACTAGACTCTGCCTCCCCATGGCTGGGGTTACAGGCATGCACAGTCATACCTGGCTTTTTTACATGGGCACCAGGGATTTGAACTCAGGTCCTTGTGTTTGCACAAGTGCTCTTGCCTTTTGAGACATCGGCCCAGAACCAGGTCTTACAGATTTGATTCCTTTTTCTTTCGTTCTTTCTTTCTTTCTTCCTTCCTTCCTTCCTTCCTTCCTTCCTTCCTTCCTTCCTTCCTTCCTTCCTTCCTTTCTTTCTTGTTTTCATCTTGAGAAACAGAGGCAATGCCATCTGCTGTTCTGATCTCTTGGGTGGGCTGTGAGAGGTAGGGTGAGGCATGTTAGCTACAGAAGCCAAGGGCAGGGGCGTGACACTCTGGATGCATATTTGAGCTTCAGAGTGTCATTGGTATTTAATGATGATTAGCCCCATCTTTCAGAATCAAACACACAAGACTCTTAGATCAGATTGGGGTTTTAGTGTCAAAATGTGAAGCCACAGCTTCAGGTGTGTAAGAAATAACACATTTGTCTCAGAAAAATCTTTGCATGATGAACAGGCAAAAGCAGATGAAATATGAAATGACTCTCTTTATATTTCTCAGTCCTCTTCAAAAAATGCCAGCTCAGAGCCAATCACAGCTCATCTGTTCTCTCATCTGAAATGATTCATTTCTAAAACAAAAGTATGTGTGTGGGGGGGAGGGAGTGCTGCTCTTGATTTTGTTTTGTGAACCGTCGGAACACACTATCTCCACCATTCAGACCTCTTGTTTCCTGGAGCAAGAACCCTGCAGGATCTCACATGGAGCCCTTATTCGCTGTGAGACCAAAGGCAAAGTCCTTAATGTCTGTGCTTTAGTCTATATGAGTTACTTTTCTCACAGCTGTGACTAAATCCTGGATAACTTATGGGAGGACTCACAACTTGATGGCAGAGTCCACCATCACAGGAAAGTGATGTCGGCAGGAGCCTGAGGCTGATGGTCACATTTCATAGTCACATTTTATCTGAGTAGGGAAGGGTGGGAGGAAAGGAGGGAGGGAGGGAGGTTCCTGCTAGTACTCATCTGATTTTATTTTTCAGTTGGGGGCTCCTAACCTATGGAATGGAGTTCCCCACATTTATGGTGAGTCGTCCTGCCCCAGTTCATCTATTTTAGAAACTTCTACAAAGTCATACCCAGAAGTGTGTTTCTACGGTGACTCTAAATCTCCTCAAGTTGGCAATCAAGACTGAGCATTAAACAAACAAACCAAAAGATTGAACAGCATAGTCTCCCTATTTGAGGACTGCCCTAGTTGAGACTTACAGAACTGTGGCAATGATAACATGCTGATCTATATAAAGCTTGTGGGCCTTGGAGCTCAGCCAATGGCTGCTTATAATTGGTCAGCCTTCAGGACCCCGAAGAGGTAAGCATCACAGTGTTAATTTTATAGACTGGTGTAAGGTTACACAGCCACTCTGGGAATGGCAGAGACATTGACTTCCCCATATGTACCAATATTAGAGCATATTCCCTTTGGAGTTTTTAAAAAGTGATTTCAAAAATATCCAGGTTTATTTATAAAGCCAGAGCACATTATTCTCTGAGTATAATTAAGCACTTCTGAGAGCCCAAATAGGAAACAATTAGTCACTACTAAATGGTAATCTTAATAATTCCTGATAATTAAAAAGGAACTTCCTGTGGCTCACCCTTGGGGAGAAACTGTTTGAAGCAGCCAGAGCATAATCTGTAAATTACAGGTAGTGTTGCTCCGATGTCTTATTGTCTGTCTATTTGCAGGGCGGTATGGAGTGACCGGACAGAAGCCAACCTCAGCTTCATCAATGGCTACTCATTCAGCTCATCACCTCTAACACCTCTATCCTGGTGACAGGTCCCCACATCTCCAGGGGCAGCTTCACTCTGAAGACCCCATTACATTCTCTGAATCATGAAATTATCTCTTAAGACACCGATATCAGGATTTTGCTTCCTGGATTGCCAAAGGACCCCTCAGGGAACAAGGGCATCTTTCTGTAATCCTGTATATGTGGATTTTGAGGGAAAATGATCCTTCAAGTCCTGATGGTAGCAAAGATGCTTATGGTAGGAACATCACTACAGAAGATGTCTGAAACCCCGGGTGAGGTCTTTGTCAGGTTTTCAGTTTGAATTGCCCCCAAATATTGTGTTTTGAACATTTGCTCCTCTGCCCACGGTACCATTTTGGGAGATGTTAGGATTTTGTTGGTGGGGCCCAAAGTGGGGCACTAAAGGTTGACATTTGAAGGGCATTCCTGGCTAAGCTCTCAGGGCCTCTAGGTACCTCATTAGCATGGAGAATTCTGTTCTGGGCCTACATGAACACAAGTCACGTTTTTAATGTGCTGTGTGTGGCACATGTTCCAGGCCAGGAATCAGGCAGGAAGCGGGGAGTCACCTAAGTCTCAGGTGTGTGCCCACCGAGTCTCCAGGTCTCAACCTGCTCTACCTTACTAAGCTTTCTGGTATGGTTTTATGTGCCCCACACATTCAGTGTTGAATTATAAATATGTTAGCAATATCAAATCCTTTCCCACCACACTCCAATTGAAGAGGGTTAGCAAGTCTGTGAACTCCGGGAATAAAGTGTGAATGCTGACCACATGTTCTCAGGCAAGTCCCTGAAGCTTACTGCCTTAGCTTCCTGATTTATAGGGACTGGAGAGATGGCTCAGTGGTTAGGAACATTGGCTGTTTTTCCAGAGGTCCTGAGCTCAATTCCCAGTACTTACATGGTGGCTTACAACCATCTGTAACAGTAGTCCCGAGGATCTGATGCCCCTTTCTCATACATATTTAGAAAAATACTCAGACACATAAAATGAATAAATCTAAAAAAAGAATGTAAGGAAAAAGAAACTTTTCTGCCTTATAAAGTTGGCACATAGTAGGCACATCTAGGAACACAGTAGGAAGGAATAACTGAGCAGCCACTGCTGAGTATCAAGCTATAAGGTAGTAAAATGCACACACCAATATGTGTTCATTGTTATATTTACAATGGGAGAAAAGAGGCACAGAAACTTCAGATACACATGTAAATAAAGACCCTGTCTAAAGGCAGGACTGAAGGCAAACACAGCTGCTAGAAATCTCATAAAAAGGAAATGTGTGCAGAGAAAGGAGGGAAAGAGAAGAGAAGGAAAGAAGTATAAGGAAAATTACCCATCTCCTCATCTCTTAATGCATGCTGCACCATATTACTGTCAAGAAGATAAATTCAGCAGAATAAACAGCGGTGGAATCTCTGGGAGGACAAGCAGGGGGCAGGGAAGAAATAGTCAACAACATTCCCCACGTTCCCACCGCCATGAACTTCCTGCCAAGAGATGCACCCTCAAACCATGAAGCCAGTTAATTCTTCCCCATTAAATTGCTTTCATCAGCTATTTGGTCACAGCACTGAACAAAATAGCCACATAGAGAAGGACACAGATTAAAACAAGAACGTAAACACTGACTGCTTGTTCTGAGCACACAGCTACCTCTGAGACAGTCCACACAGAGTGGGGGATTAAATGGCATGACATACTTAAAGTCCTTGACCATATACTGGGCACTGCTCTTCAATACTAACTATTGCTACCAACCTGCTGATCTTTCACATTTGCATCCAAACAGTAAGCATGAATTTCACAGAGCCAATCTGGGAAGACTCCTTCCTTCTCTCACCTCAGAGTTCAAAGACTTTTCCAAAGAAAATATAGCAAATCAAGGTTCCCAGTCCACATGTGCCATGACTCTGAGCCATAGTGACAAATGATGACAGGCCACCAGATGTTGCTCAGGGACTCCAGGGAGGTTACATGAAATAAAACATTGGGTGTGTGCCACACAGCTAGTTCCCAGTGAGGAAACAGTGCCATTGCTGCCCTCAACGCACAAAGCTGTGCCCCAACATCCAGCTATGCTTTGAGATGTTGAAAGAGAAGAGCCTGGATAGACGCTTGAGCCTGAGATTCTGCTCCCCATGGAAGCAAAAGTTAGCATCCTAAGTCCCTCGGGTTATAGTCGCCATGAGGATATGCTGCCTCCCTGTGGAATTTCACAGACACGGTTCTGAGGCACCCAAGTCTTCCTGCCCAGAATTGCAATGCCGAGCCAGTCTTGGGACAATTCCCTGGATTTTGTAATTGTTTCCTCCACATATAATATTCAAATGACATTGATTGCGTTTCTGTGTTGCCCTACTTAATACAGCAAATCACAACCTACCTACCTGGCTCCTAGTGTTAAAGTTTCCTTGTGCTCTTTGCACCGATTGGCTGCATTGGGTGGTGGGTGGGGCAGTGGATTTTGAATGTAAATAAGCTGGGGAAAGACAATCTAATGTCTTCTCTGAAGATTAAGGGTAAGAGACAAGATAATAAACACAGTTAATTGGAGCATTCCTGCCATGTAACAGAATTAGTTTCAGATCCCCCTTTGAAAGCAGTCATTCTTATTTCCCAGGTTGCAACATGCTCATCTATTCAATAAAGATAATGTTTGACCACTGAGAATTAAGAGATTATGATTTTGCTATCCATTTGCTCTCAACCCAACAACAGCAGCAGCTCGACTCAATCCACCCTCCTCACTTCGAACCCCAGATGGAGAGGAGCTTTGCTTCCTGCAGCTGTTACCTCCCCGGGCTTCCTGTCTGCTGTGCTGTGCATCTTGTCCTGTGCTCCGGTGTTCCCCTCGCTGCCTTCTGCTGGAGGAAGTAGGTGTGTGGAAGACTTCATAGCCCGTCCCTAATGAAGTTTATAGGAACAGGAAAACATGTAACTGGACACAGTGAAGGCTGAAGAAGACAGAAGGAATTCTCTCTTATTCACAGGACAAGCAAGCAAATCTGCCTAGACTTTATATTTTATTAGACAGACCCTAAGTGTGTATTTGTCACTGGGCAGTCCCTCCCAGGACCGCCGCTGCATATCCCAGCCTTGCCCACTGTTTTCTTCTTGGGTCCATCTGTGGGTTTAGATCATAACCCTTCACGTTAAATTAACATAGCAGCCTCTTCATTTCTATATGCTAAAAGTCTCTGCTTTAGAAGTCACAGAGCCAAGGACCTTAATCATCTTCTTCTTCTTCTTCTTCTTCTTCTTCTTCTTCTTCTTCTTCTTCTTCTTCTTCTTCTTCTTCTTCTTCTTCTTCTTCCTCTTCTTCTTCTTTTTGAGACAGGGTTCTCTGTGTAGCCCTGGCTGTCCTGGAACTCACTCTGTAGACGAGACTGGCCTCGAACTCAGAAATCCACCTGCCTCTGCCTCCTAAGTGCTGGGATTAAAGGCGTGCGCCACCACTGCCCGGCTGACCTTAATCTTCTGATGTGACAAAGTAGGTACACTGTCTAGGATATCCCAGCTGCTTTGGTTTTGTTTGTTTGGTTGGTTGGTTGGCTGTTGTTGTTCTTCTTGTTCTTGTTGTTGTGTTGGGGCTTGAACCCTGACCCTTGCATTCGCTAAGTGAGCACTCTGCCATAGAGCTCCAATCTGTTTCTGTTTTTTCACCTGCAGCCTCCTGTTGTAGCCCAGGATGGAACTAGAACTCAATAAATAGACCTTGAAGGAAGTCACACCAATCCCCCTGCCTCCGCCTCCCACATGCTGGGATTATAGATATGAACTATCACACAGCTCCCATCTCCTCTTTAAGATGAGTTAACTCTGCAGTCTGGCGTCTGAATGAGCACTCCCTTTGCTCTCTACATGAGAAAGAAAGACAGGAAATTATTTATTCTGACATACTGACAGCATTTGCACTCGTATACTTAGAAGATCCCCACCCATTCCAAACCACCCCACCCACCTTTTCTTGTCCATATTAGGCATTTGGTGGTAACTTTACCCCCCGCCCCTGTGCCTGGTACACAGGACAAGTAATGGTCAATGCATTAAGGACTTTTCTTGTCTGGGTGACAGATACCTGACAGAAACAGCTTAAGAGACTGGCTCACCATTTGAGAAAGAATAGTGGAAGGGAAAGCATGGATGGTAGTGGGTGGGAGTGGCTGTGGCTACAAAGGCATGAGACAGACACTGCTCATCCGCTTCTCCGTGGGCCTCACTTCCGGTGTCATGAGCAGGCGATCAAGTATTCAAACACAGGAGTCCACAAAAAGTGTGTCACATTTAAACCATTACAGTGTATAGATTGCCCCCAAGCAGGGCCTGGGGCAAGGACTGGGCTGAAGGCTGGGACCAACATCTGTGTTGACCTTAGAGGTGAAAGACTGAATGCCAAAATGGGTAGCTTCATACTATTTTATTGAGGACTCAACTCTTCTGGTCCTTTAACCTTTCTGTCTTGGCAAAGGAGAAGGAGCGCCATCTACTGTTGGCATATGCCGCCGGACAGGCAGTCCCCGAGACATCCCCGGGACTTTTCCATTCATCTTCAGGGCCACAAAGACAGCTGTCATTTTCCTTTTCTTACAGACAGGAAAACTAAGACCAAAAGGATACGTCCAAGGTCGCCCATCCACAGGGTGATGAATCCAAGCCTTTAAGGCTCTGGGAGGCTCACACAGGAGGGGAACGAGAGCACAGTCACAAATGAACAAAAACGGGCCACACTTCTTGCAGAGCATTCCAACCCAGGGGAATCAGAGGTCCCTCAAAATGACAAAAGAGTTGTAGATCCTGTCCACCAACTCTCCCTCCCACTCTCACCAAGAACCCTATTCAGAGCCTCAATTCATCTTTGCTATTTGCAACAGCTGCCTCGGAGAAGCAGGTGGTATTTACTTAAAGCCCACACAGACCTGAAGCTCTGTACACTGTGGGAACCCAGGGAGGATCCATCAAGCTGTCGGAATGGGACCTGTAAGTCGGGGGGTCGGGGGGGGGGTGTCTTGAGTTATAGAATACCTTTGCTAAGCTTTCATCAACCCCACATTTATACACACACACACACACACACACACACACACACACACACACACACACACTGTCCCTGACTGAGTCCCTTGGGGAGTACAACCTTCTCAGTACCTAGCACTGCCTCAGCCCTAAAGTCCCATCCTATCGGTTCAGGACACCCAACCTTGTCTAGTATATATCTTGGGACTTGAGATCACCTCCTTTTCTGGCCTCAGTCATGTAGCAGACTGCCTATGAATTTGCAACACTGGAATGAACCTAGACAACCTAGACAAGCAGCTGCCAGCTGGCAGCTGTGGAAGACAGGGGCCTCCTGCTTCCCTGGGATGATTTGGTGAGTTCTAAACGCACTTAAAACTAAAAATAAACCATAATGACTTACTTCTAACAGTGTGTATGTGTGTATTCGTGTGGGCATAAGTACACACGTGTGTGTGCACACCCATAAGAAGGGCAGAGGTCAAGCTCAGGTGTCCTTCATCTTCTTTCTGAGACAGGGTGTCATGGTATCGAGCCTCAGGGGTCTGCCTGTTTCCACCTTCCCAGAGCTGGGATAACAACTGCATTCAAGCATCCCTGCTTTTTAAAAAACATTGGATCTGGGGCTCGATCTCAGGTCCTCAAGCTTGCAGAACAAAACACTTTCCTGGCTGAATTGTCTCTCCAGCCCAGCAGGTGGTTTTTATTGGCACAGCTACATTATTTATCAGTTAATATCTTCCCATGAGCTCTTGTCCTGAGTCATCTGCTGGCCGTCTCCTAAGTCAGCTGATCTTCATTTAGACCTCGCTTCCACTTGGAAATGTATTTTCTTTTATAGTCATCAAACTTAATTGGTCTAGTACAGTCTCTCCCTAGAGCTCTATGTTTCTGCCTGTGTGACAGGCCCCAGGTTTTTGCGACCCATTTGTTTGGCTGGGTTTATGTTTTCTTGTGTCTTTTCTGGCTTTTCACTCCTCACTCCGTTATTACATTTTGCAATCAACTGATTTTAATCTTCCTGGCTGTTTCATTCGGCTTGGCAAGGCTCTAGTTGATTTTCACCATTTAAGGGTTTTATTTCTCAATATGTTTTGCCTCTTCCCTTGCTCTTGGATGTTACTAAGGAGTGATGGCTTTCAGCCTTCTAGAAAGTTGCTCTGCAAGGAAAGTGACCACATGTCCCCATTTGTCTCGGACAGCCTCTGTTTGGCTTGTTATTCTGATGTCCAGTCCAAGAACTGTTTTGAAAATTTCTCTTAGCTGATAAGATATGGGCACCCTATTTGAAAGTGTATCTGCTCAGAGCTGGGGAGATGGCTCAGTCCATAATGAAATCCTTGCCTCACAAACATGAAGACCTGAGTTCAAGTCCTCAGCTAAATGCTAGGTACAGTGGAATATACCTAAAATCCTAGCAAGCATTGAGGAGGTGGGGAGACAGGAGGCTCCTTGGAGCTTTCCAGTCAGATGATCTTCCAGGTTCAATGAGAGACATGGTCTGTTCCAGAAAAACACAAATAAACAAACAAACAGAACAACAGCAAAAACCAGGAGAGCAATAGAGTAAGACACTTAACTGCCGGCCTCCACATACACACACATGACAGTTTTCTTGTGCCTGCAGCATGCCATGATTTTGCAAACCTGGACTTCATGGGTTCTGGGACAGGAAACACATTGTAGCATGTGCTGCTCTCTGGTTGACCTACAGCCTGGAAACTGCCTCTGCTCTGTCCTTCTTTTCCCGAGGCTGTACGCAGCACAGTGCTTGACTTCCCTTCTAGTTAATCTCCGGCTTGTGATTGGGCATCCATATGGATTGTTCCCTAGGGAGGAACACAAATAGGTTGGAGACGAAGAATGGAAAAGATGCAGCATCATGCCCACTTGTTTATTTAGACTAATGTTATGAAATTAAAATGGCAACGTCCTAAGTGTTGATTCAGTATTTTCCATGAAAACAGAGACTGAATCTTTGAGCTCCCTCCCACCGCTGATGTTCTTCCAACAGCTTCAGATGGCTCACATAAGGTTGATCACAGCTCCAGCTTTAATTATCCAACCTCAGACAAGTTGCTATAAAGCTCTTACATGTTTCCTTCTAACCCTTGAAGTGTAAACATTTGATCTCTTGGAATTAAGAAGAGATGGTGGCTGTACAAAGCTGAATTTATCAAATACCACTAAGTACGGTCATTAATATGGCTACTTGATGTTGTGTGAAGTTCACTTCCCTAGACTAGGCTACCAGACTCTAGGACACCAGAGGGATATTGTACTGACACCCCTCCCTAGCCCTATAATGGATATACCCTAACTCATGTACCCTAGAATCCCTCTCTTCCTGCTGTGTAGGGAACCAAGGGACAGCCTGGCTATATGGCACCTCCCTCTTCCAAGGCCTCGATGAAGGGTCTGCCACTCTGCCTCAAGGGTTTGAACTCTCCTCAGAGACCCTGACATGCTGCTATATACCAGTCTGTATGTCCAGGGGCTGAACAACTCTTCTAATAAACTTCAACCCAAAAGGACACTGCCTCTGTGTCCCCTTTGAACCCCCAATCTAATACCTTGTATATGTACAAAATTATTAAAGGCATTTACATATTCATGGGAAAGTTAAACAGTATGTTGTTTCCTATGGGAAATCCTCTTGATGGAGTTGACAGCTATCCCAGTCTACTTAGGACAGAGGGATTTCTGGGAAATTAGAACTTTGGACTTGAACACGTAAGATAGGATGATCTCTCTCTCTCAGGACAGTGATGGACTTGAGGCAAGGGAGTGACAGACAGGTCAAGCAGATGACCCCAGCTGTGTCCTTACTGATTTCAGAGAGTCAGTCATGGGAGATGATACCTGTATAGATTTGGGGATGTAGCCACCTAGCAGCTGAGAAGCTCTGATATTCAAGAGATGCTTCTCAACTCTGCATGTAGGTTACCCGCCAGCTAAAGCAGGTTAGTCACAAGAGCTAGTGCCATGCAAATCAAAGAACTGAGTAAACCAATGTGCTTGCTCTACCCAGCACATAGCAAGAATTCCCAGGGGCAGGTGTTACCATGTTTCTGTGCTTTGTAAAACTTTTATATAAGATCATGACTTATTCTAATATATATATTAGAATATATTAATTCAGAAGCTCAGAGTATAAGTTAGTGGTAGAGCTCAGGCTTAGCATGTATGAGACCAGGGTGGGCATAGCATGTATAAGACCATACACATGGGTGTGTGCACACTCCCACGCTTAAAATGTCATTCCATACCTTAGTACCATTCTCACATCTTTGCGGCCTCTCCCTTCCTCGTCCACCTCATCACTATTTGATTTGCTATGCTCTTTTCCCTGATATTAAGTAAATGTGTTTGATTTTGTACAAGCTTAGCAGTCAAAAAGAGAAACCAGGATCTTTCTTCTGTCATATGCAGAAATGTGTCCCCCCCCCCGCCTTCTTTTTAACTACTTATTTAAACAGTGTCTGTCTGTTTGTCTCCTTTCTTCAATAGAATGGGATGTCTGACAAGAAAAAGAAAAGAAAGAAAAAAAAAAGAAGCAAACTTCGCTTTAACTGCAAGCTGTGACACTTCCTTTGCCTAGAAACACATTGTCACCGAGAGGTGCTTTGAGCAAGTCCCAGCAACCCAGCAGTGGAAGACAATTAAGTAACTCATGCCTTGGGTCACATTCATCTTCTCATTGTGAAAGAAAGCAACATGTTTGCTAAGGCTGAAGGCCCTGGAAGCCTGTCAGCAAGGTTCCTGTTGGAAGACAAGAAATTACTGAGAATTGTTCATCTTGGGAGCCCTCAAAGAGTCCTGTTTCCAAGATGCTTACAGGATTGAACAGAACTAAGGCGTCTAGGCATAGAATAGCATGGTTGTTTTTTCAGGTTGACAAGCATTTACTTTTCCCAGAGAGATTGCAGACATTATTCTTTGAGCTTGCGTTACTGCTTTTTCACAGCTGACTACCAGGCGGAATCTTTCATGGTCTTGGACTGTTGAGACAAAACAGTGCTAAACAGCACCTGGGGAAACTGTCCAACTTTTCTGCTTCCCTTCGCATGGGCCTGTTTTTAACTGCTGCTCTAGAGAAAGCAACAGGGATGAGAATTCTGTCTTTACAGACGGACACTCTGCATTCACACCCAGGCCCTCAGGCCAGCTCTCAGTCTCCCTGTGCTGTGGAATCACAGATGATGTGATGGCAGTGAAACCTGAGACCTTTGCTTGTCAATCTGAGCAAGTGGGTGCTACCCTCACCTACATGTAGGAGCAGATGGGGTGAGATTTGCAAACTTCCAGAGTAGTGGTGGGCGGATGCACAGCCCTAAGTTGTACATACCCTCACTCCCCTTCGGACCCTCTTCATCCTTGGCAAGAAGTGTTTCTGATGAGTGTGCCAACCTCTATTTCTCCATCCTAGGGGAATTAATTGGCCCATGCTTGACCAATCAAATCACTCCTTTGGATTTAATTTTTTTCAAATATTTTTATTGTACCCGTTCATTCTTATTTTAAAAGGTTTCTTTCATCCTTGTAAAGCTTTTGTGGGATTTCTTTCATCTTACATTTTATGTGTGTGGATGCTTTGCCTGCATGTATGTGCACCACATGAATCACACATGAAATTCTCAAGGAGGCCAGTACATCCGATGTACTGGAACTGGAGGTACAGACCCCAGTGAGCCACATGGGTTCTGAGAATTGAACCTGGGTCCTCTGAAAGTCAATGGTCCTAACCACTGAGCCAACTCTCCAGTCACACATATTCATATTTTTATACCATCAACTCCGATTTTTATGGGAACATTTTTGAAGACTATCGTGACTCCCGTTCAAGGCCTCAGAATGAGTCACAGGGACTTTGCAGGCCAAGGACTTATTAAATACTCAGGAAATTTTGCTCTGGGAAATATGTACTTTATTTCTTTGTAACCCCTCCCCCTCATCAGGGAGGGAAAACAATTAAAATGTAAAAGAAGTCATTTGGGGGTAATCTATGCTAGTATAAATACATACAATTTCTCCCTGTTGGTTATGTGCTACTTTTCTGGGGACCAAGCACCAGACACTGGCTTCTACTGACTCAGTCCTCATCATAGTGTAAGAAGTCATGATTTAATTGTCCCCTTCACAGATGGAGACCTGGAGTCAGCTACATACCTGGTACGGGAAGAAGCACAGCTCAAGGACGAAGTATTTCTAATCTGATGGCTGTTCTACTAAATACTGCTCTTGTGTGTCCGTGAACTAAGACATAGTTTAAATAATAGTGTGAACGTTTGGAGCCAGTCAGTTTTTTATTGGGGACTGCTGTGCACTATAGTGTACTTAACAGTGACTTTCGTTTTCTTTGAAGAGATGTGAATAGCTTCCAACCTCATTTTGATAGTTTTGTTTTGGTCTTTTCAACAGGGTCTCATATATCCCCAGCTAGCCTCAAACTCGTTATGTAGCCAAAGATGACCTCATACACCCTCACATTCTGATCACAGGTGTGTGGTACCATCTGGCTTATTCAGTGCTGGAGAATGAACCCAGGGCTCTGTGCATGTAAGGCAAGCATTCTTCTCTCATCCATAAATCTTTTTTAGAAACGCATTTATTTTATTTTATGTGTATGGGTGTTTAGCTTGCATGTGGATGCACCGTGTGCATGCAGTGCCTGAGGAGACTAGAGGAGGACATCAGGTTCTTAATATTGGTGTTGTAGACCATTGAGAGCTGCCAAGTGGGTATGGGGAACCCTACTTGGATCCTCTGTAAGAACAGCCAGTATGTTTAACTCCTGAGCCATCTCTCCGCCCTCATCATCCTCTGAACCTTATCTATCTATCTATCTATCTATCTATCTATCTATCTATCTATCTATCTATCTATTCATTCACTTTACAACCCAATATCAACCCTTCCTTTCCTCTCAGTACATCCTCACTGGAGTCTTCCCTTATTCCACCACCCCTTCTTTTTTGAAAAGGGGAAGCCCCCCTCTGGGTATCACCATCACACCAAACCCCCACCCCCCACATCCCCATCCAGTTTCTACAAGACTAGGCACATCCTCTCACACTGAGGCCAGACAAGGCTGTCCATTTGGGAATTCTAGATCCACAGGCAGGCAGGTAGGCAACAGGCTCAGGGACAGCCCCTGCTCCAGTTGTTGGGGGACCCACATGAAGACCAAGCTGCTCATCTGCTACATATGTGCAGGGGCCTAGGTCCAGCCCATGCTCACTCTTTGGTTGGTGGTTCAGTCTCTAAGAGTCCCAAGAGTCCAGGTTAGTTGACTCTGTTGGTCTTCTTGTAGAGTCCCTGTTCTCTTCAGGTCCCTCAATCCTTCTCCCAACTCTTCCACAAGACTCCCCGAGCTCCATCTCATGTTCAGGTGTGAGTCTCTGCATCTCTTTCCATTGGCTGCTGGGTGGAGCCTCTCAGAGGACAATTATGCTAGGCTCCTGTCTGCAAGCATCACAGAGTGTTACTAACAGTGTCAGGGATTCTTGCCCATGGATGGCTCTCAGTCTGGGGCAGTCATTGGTTAGCCGTTCCCTCCATTTCTGCTCTATCTTTGTCCCTGCACATCTTGAAGGCA
The DNA here is from genome assembly GCA_028551405.1 of Uromys caudimaculatus. Taxonomy (NCBI): domain Eukaryota; kingdom Metazoa; phylum Chordata; class Mammalia; order Rodentia; family Muridae; genus Uromys; species Uromys caudimaculatus. Next base: position 46,081,501 of record CM052700.1, read on the forward strand.
GGTCACATTTTGGGTCAAAGATTTTATGGGTAGATTGCTGTCCTTATCCCTCCACTGGGAGTCCTGCCTGGTTACAGGAAGTCGCCACTTCTGAGTCCACATCTCCCACTGTTAGGAGTCTCAGCTAGAGAAGCCCCCATAGACCCTCTGAGGCTTCCTCATCCCAGGTCTCCCCTGCTCTCCCTACATATGATCCCCCATCCCAACCCACTCCCCTGCCCATCCCCTCTTCAACCCAGTTCCTCCCTTCCATCCACCTCCGATATCTATTTTGTTTCCTCTTTTGAGAAAGATTCAATCATTCTCCCTTGGATCATCATTATTTGGCTTCTTGGGATGTGTTGATTATAGCATGGTTCTCCTTTGTATACTTTATGCTTAATAGACACTTATAAGTGAGTGCATATGATGCATGTCCTTCTGCATCTGGGTTACCTCACTCATGATGATGTTTTCTAGTTACATACATTTGTCTGGGAAATTCATGGTGCCCTTGTTTTTAATGGCAAAGTAGTGTTCCATTGTGTAAATGAACCACATTTTCTGTATCTATTCTTCAGTTGAGGGACATCTAGGTTGTTTCCAGTTTCTGTCTATTATGAATAGAGCTGTGATAGACATAGCTGAGCAAATGTCTTTGTGGGATGGTGTGGGAACAAATGGCGTGGGAGAGAGTGCCCACCACGAGCGCTCGTGGCTCCTGACTGAGGTGAGACATGCAGGAAGTGGCCACGCACCTCCACCCACAGTCTTCCGGGCTAGTCAAGCTGTGGGAAGCCTCTGCAGAGACACAACCTGCGGGTGGGGGAGGGGCAGCCGTTCCCGGTGAACACACCCCGGCTGACTCTGGGGTTCTTAGGCTCTGGGCATCGCAGATGCTGCTGGGTGCCATGGGAGAGCTGGGAATGAAATGGGACCTTAGAACATGGCTGGCGTTGCGTGGCAGGATCTGGTTGGTGGCTTGGGCACCGGCTAGCTGCTTTGGCTTGAGTGAATGGCCACCATCTGGAAGCGCTGAGATGCCCTCGGGTGCTCCTTAATCGATGGCCAGATTCCTGGCTTCCCACGGCAGATCAAGATAAATAGAGACTATCCATAGTTGTAAGGCATTTATTGTCATTGTGGACAGTGGTGAGGGTGAGATCCTACCGGTGACTTCCAGGAGTGGTGAAGGTAGAAATATTAACTGGGGAGGGGCATGGCTAAGCCTCTAGGTGTCTCATTAACATGGGGATGGTTTGGGGGGCGTGACCATGCCTCTACCTGGGGAGGGGCTTGAGGGGCCTTACCTTTCTACGTGACCAAATGTTACAGAGTTATGGAGACATATAGGCACGTGTTAGAAGTTGTTCTCTAGGAGCTCGGCAAATGTCTGCCATCCCTTATAGGCTGGAGACAACCTATTGGGCCTGCAGTGTTCAAACCTTAACTCTACCAAAAAACAGACTGCCCATCACTACCCGAGAGGATGGTGTCGCATCTTTTGGGTATATGCCCGGGGGGGGGGGGGGGGATAACTGGGTCTTGAAGTAGAACTATTTCCAGTCTTCTGAGAAACTGCCAAATTGATTTCCAGAGTGGTTGTACAAGTTTGTACTCACACCAGTGTCAGAAGTCATCTAGGAAAGGCTAAAGCTAACAGATGACCTTCCTGGAGCTGACTCACCATTTTGCATGGACTAAGATGGTACTGAGAGGTAAGGTCCCAAAGTGTCATCACCTCAGGATTGCTTCTTGCAGCTGATATGCCTTTTCCTTTCACATAGCCTAACAACTCCTGGGCATCGGCCCACCTCTGTTGGGCAGATTCCTGCAGATCAACATAAAGAGGAACTTTCATGAATTAATGCTGTTTAGGTGAACTAATGATTTTAATAGAGTTTGATTTGATTCAAATAATCTTAGGAAGAAAGTTTTAAAAGATGGTTTTAGTTGTTTGCTAAAAAGATGTTAAGTTAAAATCAAGAGAATATGCCCACTCCTCATAATAGCAAGCAAAGGCTGCATAATAAGAAATAAAATGAATTTCATATTACACTAAAAGAAGATATAGGCTTGGAACAAAGTTGTGTTCAAGGAAAGCATTCAGGTCCAAGGATGAAGCCACACGTGTGCACTATGATAAGACAAAGCCATGTGAAACTGATGCTTTGATCTTATAGTGAGCATATAGAATGAAATACTGCTTTGAACTTAATATCGACATCTTTTTGGAACTCCCAGTTTGTGGAACATTTTATCTATGAGGTAATTTTCTAAAAACTTTTGTTTATAAAAAGACCAGAGAAAATAAAGAGCATGGTTTGGCTTGCAGGGCTCTGTACCATCCATCCATCCACCCACTTATCCATCCATCCATCCATCCATCCATCCATCCATCCATCCATCCATCCAAATGTAGTGATGTAGCCATTTTCCACCTCACCCCATGAGTATGTGTCTGTGTGAGTGACATCTTTCCTTTCTTTTTTCTCTCTGGTTCAAAAAGAGTTAACCAGCATGGCCAATTGAGGGCTTCTGGATGCCTGGCCAGAGAAGGGAGCTCTAGCAATAAATCCTTTAATTAATCCCTCACTGCTAAGCAACAGTGTTAATTCATCTGAAGCCACTGACCCAAGAATGAGGAAGAATCGGGGAGAGTGAATATTATTAATACTAAGCAACTTTTACCCTTGAAAAACCAAGTGTTGCCCCCACCGACACTCCAACTCTACTCTGCTGCCACCAGAGAGAAACAGTGCTTGGAAAAGCTCCTGGCACACCAGCAGTGGAGGAGTGTTCCCCTTGCTCCACAACTTGGACAGCCTGGGCTGTTCTTTGAGTTTTTGATCTTAGCTATTCTGATGGGTGTAAGGTAGAATTGTTTTGATTTGCATTTCCCTGGTGATTAAGGACTTGGACATTTCTTTAGGTGTTTTTGGCCTTTGAGATTCTGCTGTTGAGAATTCTGTTTAGCTCTCTACCCCATTTTTAAGTTGGGTTATTTGGAGTGTCGGTGTCTAACTTCTTGAGTTCTTTATATATTTTGGATATTGCCCTCTGTCGGATATAGCATTGGTGAAGATCTTTTCCCAATCTGTAGGCTGTCATTTTGTCCTAATGATGGTGTCCTTTGAATTACAGAAGCTTCTCACTTTCATCATGTCCATTTATTAACTCTTGACCTTAATGCTTGAGCCATAGGTGTTCTGTTCAGGAAGTTGTCTCCTGTACTGACGACTTCAAGATCATTCCCCACTTTTGGTTCTATTAGATTTAGTGTATCTGGTTTTACATTGACATGTTTGATCCATTTGGACTTGAGTTTTGTGTAGAGTGATAAATACGGGCCTATTTGCATTCTTCTACATGCAGACCACCAGTTAGACCAGTGCCATTTGTTGAAGATGCTCTCCTTTTTCTATTGCATGGTTTTGGTTTCTTTGTCAAATATCAAGTGTGCATAAGTGCATGGGTTTATTTCTCGGTCTTCAATTGAATTCCACTGATCCACCTATCTGTTTCTATACTAATACCATGCAGTTTTTATTACTACTGTTATGTAGTACAGCTTGAAGTCAAGGACAGTGATACCTCCAGAAATTCTTTTATTATTGAGGATAGTTTTAACTATTCTGGTTTTTTTTTTTTCCTTATAAAGCTGAAAATTGTTCTTTCAAGATCTGTAGAAAATTGTGTTGGAATTTTTATGGGATTACATTGAGTACGTAGATTGCTTTCGGTCATTTACACCATGTTAATCTCACAGATCCACAAGCGTGGGAGGTCTTTTACCTTCTGAGGTCTTCCTCGATTTCTTTCTCCAGAGACTTGAGGTTCTTGTCACACAGGTCTTTCACTTGTTTGGTTAGCATCACACAAGGTATTTTATATTATTTGTGGCTATCATGAAGGGTATTGTCTCCCTAAATTCTTTTTCAGCCTGTTTATCTCTTATGTAGAGGAGAGCTACTGCTTCCTCTCAGTGACTTTTGTATCCAGCCACTTTGCTGAAGATGTGTAGCAGCGGTAGGGGTTCTCTGGTAGAAATTTTGAGGTAATGTAAGTATACTAGCATATCATCTGCAAATAGCAATACTTTGATTTCTTACTTTCCAACTTGTATCCCCTTGATCTCCTTTAGTTGTCTTATTTCTCTAGCGAGAACGTCAAATACTATATTGAAGAGATAGGAGGAGAATGGGCAGCCTTGTCTTGTCTCTGATATTAATGGAAATGCTTTATCTTTCTCTCCATTGAATTTAATGTTGGCAACTGGCTAGCTGTATATTGCCTTTACTGTGCCATCCCTGCTTTCCCCAAGACCTTTAACATGACGTGGGTTGGATTCTGTCAAACGCTTTTTCAGCATCTAGTGAGATGAACATATGGTTTTTCTCTTTCAGTTTGTGTATAAGGTGGATTACATTGATGGATTTTCATATATTGAACCATCCCTGCATCCTGGGATGAAGCCTACTTGATCATGGTGGATGATGTCTTTAATGTATTCTTGGATTCAGTTTGCAAGTATTTTATGGAGTGTTTCTGCATCAGTGTTTGTTGGACCTCCCGATCGCTGCCTCGCCCTGGGGGCGTCTTGCCCAACCCTGGCCTGAGGTGCAGCGGCCCGAGGCAGCCTGTCCGAAGCCCGCTTTGTGAGCACTGTGCTGGCACAGAAAGGAGAGAGCTCTGACTTCCTCTTTAGAGTGTCCCCTGCAGGGACCCTGCTGATGGTCACGGGCACGCCTCCCTGGCACACAGATGGGGAGTGATGCATGCAGCCCCAGCTGTAGGGGCGGGGGTCACAGTAGCTGACTGCAGCAGCTAGAACAGCGTCCTGATTCCTCGCTGACTTGCCAGTCTGCCCTCCTGCACTGGGTGCCATGTTGCCAAGCCAAGCTGGGACTGTGGCAACTCTGGGAGAGGCACTGGGGGTGTTCTCCTCCTCCTACTGTCCCAAGGGTGAGAGGGTGGGGTCCCGGGAAGTGGTAGTCTTGGGCCCCATTTCGACCCTGGTTTGGGCCTTGAGGACAAACTCGAGCCTGGTTCGAGTTCTGAGACCTGTCTCAGTCACTTCCGTATAGGAGTGACTCAGTAAGACCTGTTTGGCCCTCCCTCTGCCCTGCCGTTGCTGATGTGGAGCTTTGCTATTGGCACTGTCATTTACCCCTTCCCCTTTCCTGCCTCCTACATCTTCTTTCCCCATATCTAAGTGCCCAACCCCTTTGCCTTCTTTATATAAGTGAGGGGTTGATACAATAAAGTTGAGTTCCTGCTTTGATAAGACTCCCGGCCTGGTGTGTTTCTTTGGCCACCGACACTTGCCATCCCGCTAAGCCCCCGATAGACTTGGCTGGACCTGGGTTCTCTCCTCTTGCCTGCACCTGCTGGCTAGGAGCCCACAAATGTTCATAAGGAAAATTGGTCTAAAATTCTCTTTCTTTGTTGAGTCTTGGTGTGCATTTGGTATCAGGGTGACTGTGGCTTCACAAAATGAGTTTAGCAGTTTGCCTTATGTTTCTATTTTGTGGAATAATTTGAGGAGTATTGGCATTAGGTCTTCTTCGAAAATCTGGTAGAATTCTGCACTGAAACCATGTGGCCCAGGGCTTGTTGTTGTTGTTGTAAGACTTTTAATGACTGGTTTTCTTTCCTTAGGGGTTATAGGACTATTCAGATCCTTGACCTGATAATGATTTAGCTTTGGTCTAAAATCTGTCTAGAAAATTATCCATTTCATTTAGATTTTCCAATTTTGTGGAGTAAAGGCTTTTGAAGTAAGACATAATGATTCTTTGGATTCCCTCAGTGTTTGTTATCTCTCCCTTTTCACTTCTTATTTTGTTAATTTGGATAATGTCTCTCTGCTTTTTAGTTAGTTTGGCTAAGTGTTTGTCTATTTTGTTGATTTTCTCAAAGAACCAGCCAGCTCTTAATTTCATTGATTCTTTGTATTCTTCTCTTTGTTTCTAATTGATTGATTTCAGCCCTAAGTTTTATTATTTCCTGCTATCTATTCCTTCTCTGTGTGTTTGCTTCCCCCCCCCCCCGAGCCTTCAGATGTACTATTAATTTGTTAGTATGAAAACTCTCCAATTTCCTTATGAAGATACTTAGTGCTAAGAAGTTTCCTCTTAGCATTGCTTTCATAGTGTCCCATAGTTTGGTTTTGTTGTTTGTGTTGGGTTTCATTAAATTCTAGAAAGTCTTTACTTTCTTTCTTTCTATCTTTCTTTCTTTCTTTCTTTCTTTCTTTCTTTCTTTCTTTCTTTCTTTCTTTCTTTCTTTCTTTCTTTCTTTCTTTCTTTCTTTCTTTCTTTCTTCTCTGACCCAGTGATCATTGAGTAAAGAGTTGTTCAGTTTCCATGAATGTGTAGAGTTTCTGTTGTTGTTGAAGTCCAGTTTTAAACCATGCTGGTCTGATAAGATACAATCTATTATTTCAATCTTCTTGTATCTGTTGAAACTTGCTTATATGGTCAATTTTAGAGAAGGTTGTGTGAGGTTCTGAGAAGAAGGTATATTCTTTTGTGTTTGGGTGAAATGTTCTATAGATGTCTGTTAGGTCCATTTGAATCATAACCTCTGTTAGTTTCATTATTTCTCTGTTTAGTTTCTGTCTCAATGACCTGTTCATTGGTGGGAGCAGGGTGTTGAAGTCTCCCACTATTAATGTGTGGGGTTCAATTTGTGATTTAAGCTTTAGTAATGTTTCTTTTACCAGTGAGGGTCCCTTGGCATTTGGGGCATAGATGTTCAGAACTGAGATGTCCTCTTTGAGGAATTTTCCTTTGACAAGTATGAAATGACCTTCCCTGTCTTTTTCTTTTTTTTTATTGCTTTTGGTTGAAAGTCTATTTTGTTAGATATTAGAATGGCTACTCCCATTTGTTTCTTGGGTCCATTTGATTGGAAAATCTTTTTCCAGCCTTTTATATTGAGATAATGACTATCTTTGTTGCTGAGACATGTTTCTTGTATACAGCAGAATGATGAACTCTGTTTATGCATCCATTCTGTTAGCCTGTGTCTCTTTTACTAGGGAATTGAGTCCATTGGTGTTGAGAAATATTGATAACCAATGATTGTTACTTGCTGTTATTTTGATGTTGGTGATGGTTGAATGTGTGTGTGTGTGTGTGTGTGTGTGTGTGTGTGTGTGTGTGTGTTTCTCTTCTATAAGTTTTAGTTGTGTGAAATTATTTATTTCTTGTGTTTTCCTGAGTGTAGTTAGCCTTATTGGGCTGGAGTTTTCCTTCTGGTATTCTCTGTAGGGCTGGGTTAGTGAAAAGGTGTTCAAATTTTTTTTGTCATGGAATATCTTGGGTTCTCCATCTATGGTGACTAAAAGTTTTGCTGGGCATAGTAGTCTGGGATGACATTTGTGGTCTCTTAGGGTCTGCAAGACCTCTGCCCAGGCCCTTTAAGCTTTTAGTATCTCAGATGAGAAATTGGATGTAATTCTGATATGTTGCTTTTATATATTACTTGGCCTTTTCCCCTGTTGCTTTTAAAACCATTTCTTTTTTCTGTATATTTAGTGTTTTGGTTATTATGTGGCAGGAGGATTTTCTTTTTTGGACAAATCTGTTTGGTGTTCTGTAAACTTCTTGTACCTTTATAGGCACCTCTTTCTTTATGTTAGTGAAATTTTCTTCTATGATTTTGTTGAAGATGTTTTCTGGGCCTTTGAGCTGGCAATTTTCTCCTTCTATTCCTATTATTCTTAGATTTTTATCTTTCCATAGTGTCCCAGATTTCCTGGATGTTTTGTGTTATGAACTTTTTAGATTTTTAAAAAAAAATTTCTTCAACTGATATATTGATTTCTTCTATTGTATATTCTATATCTGAGATTGTTCCATCTCATGTATTCTGTTGATGATGCTTACATCTGTAGTTTCTGTTCTCTTTTCTAGATTTTTCATCTCCAGGATTGCCTCGGTTTATATTTTCTTTATTGCTTCCATTTCTTTTTTCAGGTCTTAGACCATTTTATTCATATACTTCACTTGTTTCATTGTATTTTCCTGTATTTCTTTATATTTATTTGCTTCCTCTTTTAATGCCTCTACTTGCTTGAACATATTTTCCTATATTACCTTAAGGGATTTATTCATGTCCTCTTTAAAGGCCTCTATCATCTTTATAAGATTGAATTTAAGATCCTCTTTTTATGCTTCAGTTTCTTTAGGATATCCAGGGTTTGTTACAGCAGGATATCTGGGCTCCAGTAGTGCCATATTGCCTGGATCTTGTTGATTATGTTCTTATGTAATACTTTAAGCATCTGATTTTTCCCTGGTGTTGACTGTATGATCTTCATAGCAGCATGACTTCTTGGGAAGGTGAGAGTTGCTATGGACCAGACAATGGAGGTCAGGTTACCTGACTCTGCTGCCTGTGACTCAGGCAGACCCCACTCTGCAGGCTGTGTCCCAGTTGGACTCAACTGGGATGATGGGTAGATCTGACCTGGGTGGGATTGGTCAGCCAGGGTTCCAAGCTGGTTAGTTCTGGTGCCCCCAATGGTTTCCACAGGGAGGCAGGATGCTCTTGGGGTCTTGCAAGGCTCTTCTGGACCAAAGAGCAAGCCCAGAGCTAGACAATGGGACTCAGGGGACTGTGCAACTCACTTCTGCAGGCTTTCAAAGACAGACCAACTGGGATGGCAGATCCCCCAAATCTTAACAATGAACCTCATAAACCACTTTACAATTTTATTTATAAAAGGAACTTCTTCAAAAGAAATAAGTAAACAGGTTTACTTATTTTGAAAGTTTTACTTAATTTTGAAAGGTGACTTCCTGTTTGTAATTTCATTTTTTTTCAGCAATTTTAAAAACCACAAACACTTAGGTATGACTACTTCTCTTGAGAAACCTGTAACTTATTTTTTTCAATCTTTATTTCTAATGATGGTTGTTAAACACTTTAACCTCCCCTTTAGCCCACTACCCACCAGAGGTAGTGGAAAAGAAAGAATATGGGGAAAGTGGACCTGTTTAGAAATGGTTCTTTGGAGGAACTCCCATTGGTGTTGTCTGGAAATCTGCAGCTCAGTTCACAGGTCAGCAGCAGCAGCTTAATCCACTTGCAAACTCTTCATGGACATATCAGCAGTTTGCTTTGGTAGAGTCAGGATAGCAAACACAAATCAGCAGTGGTGGCACTACCTAGCAGAGACAACCAGGCCTCAGTCTTAGCATGAGTCAGCAGCAGGAGGGACCAGGGCCAACAGGAACACCAGGAATAGTTCCCTGCTGTGCCTCTCTTAGGGAAGCAAAGATCAGTGAAGATGCAAGACCAACAAGCATTGCACAGCTGGCTCTATAATCAAGCCAAGCTCACCCTCCATCACTGTCCCCCGAGTCCTTTTTATACTCCCTTCAAACATCATGTGTCCTCCACGGGTCTTGCCTCACCACGGATCTTGCAGCTGACATCACTCTGCCATTCAGCACGAATCCAAGGAAGTGGCAAAAAACTGCAGCACACCACCAGAAGTTTTTTGGTGCATTTCCATCTATGGAGTCCTGACAAATGGAGCTCAACTATACAATGTAAGGTGGACCAATACGTGCATGTCATTAGCAAAATCTCTTCATCACATGTCCTTACACATGCTTGCTTTAGCAGAGCATCCTTTCTCCTGTGTCTGCCTCAGCAAAACATTCTTTCACAAGTCTGCCTTAATCTTTCACCTATGTCCACTGTAGGAAAACACTCCTTCACATGTTTTTCCCAGCAAAACACTACCCAACACAATTGACTTTCCAAAAAAACCCTTAAGTTTCCACTTCAGAAACCTGCACCCATTTCTTGGGTTATGCTGTCCTTTTCTGACTATCTATCTATCTATCTATCTATCTATCTATCTATCTATCTATCTATCTTCTGTCATCTCTCTCTTTCTCTCTCTGTCTCATCTTGAAACCTTTACTGTACCTTATCTCCACCTAATAAGCTCACTAACTTTGTTTCATTCTGTCTTATCCTGAAATTCTTTCTTGTGGCATATTCAAGGATTTAGCCTTTTATGTATTTATACTGTGTATGTGTGTGCACGTGGGTGTATATTTATATATTCACATGCATGTGTATTTGTGTGGGTGTGGATGTGTGTTCCAGCTTGTAGAGGCCAGAAGAGAATGTTGGGTCTTCCTCTCTCATGCTCTGCCTTGTTGCCTTGAGTCAGGGTCTTTCACTGAATGGGAAACTCACAGTTTCAGCTAATCTGCTCCACCATGGAGCTCCCAGGATCCCCTGTCTTCATCCCCCAATACTGGAGTATAGCTACTGAAAGCCATGCCTGCCTTTTTTGCATAGGTGCTAAGAATTTATTTGAATCCAGGTTCTCATGCTTACATAGCAAGGACTCTAACTTTCTGAACATCAACCTAACCCCAATGATACGGGGTGTCTGTGTGTATGTGTCTGTGTGTGTGCTCCAAGGTTCACATGTCGAGGTCAGAGGACATCTGATATGAGTTGCTTCTCTCCTTCTACCATGTGGAACCTAGGGCACTCCCACACATACCTTTTAAAGGTGGATTTTGAGGATTAAATGTAAATCCCTTATGCTTTTTAGACAAGCACACTACTGATTGGGCCCAAGGGTTCAACCTTCCCTGAGTAAGGTCCCTAAGCAGGGATTGGGGGAGCTCCTTAGGTTTCTGGGAGCTGTGTTGAGCAGTGTCTTAGTCAGGGTTTCTATTCCTGAACAAACATCATGACCAAGAAGCAAGTTGGGGAGGAAAGGGTTTATTCAGCTTATACTTCCATGTTGCTGTTCATCACCAGAGGAAGTCGGGACTGAAACTCAAGCAGGTCAGGAAGCAGGAGCAGATGCAGAGGCCACGTTCCTTACTGGCTTGCTTCTCCTGGCTTGCTCAGCTTGCTCTCTTATAGAACCCAAGACTACCAGCCCAGGGATGGTACCACCCACAAGGCCCTCCCCCCTTGATCACTAATTGAGAAAATGCCTTACAGCTGGATCTCATGGAGGCATTTTCTTAATTGAAGCTCCCTTCTTTTTGATAACTCCAACTTGTGTCGAGTTGACACAAAACCAGCCAGTACAGGCAGGGTTTCCTGCTACTAGTGGCACTAGATCACAGTCACATATTAAGAAAGAAATCTCTCTTCCCTTGAGCCTTCATAAAGAAAAACCTAGAGGAATTTCCCAAACCAAAGAGACTTAAGGACTTCTGTGAGCACGTCAACGTGAGAGAGAGAGAGAGAGAGAGAGAGAGAGAGAGAGAGAGAGAGAGACAGAGAGAGAGAGAGAAGTACATACAATAACAGGTCTGGAGCAGACAGTGGAATGAAGTAATTTAGACTGCAAGCCAGCACCTGCCAACTTGCCTCTTCACTCAGCACCCCACCTCTGGAATAACAGCATGAAAAACAAGGGTTATATCATAATTATGGGAGGAGGGAAGACGCCTTACTACAAGGCAGAAACATCAATCAGCAGAAACAAAATCCCAGAAAAGCAGGAGCCAGTTAACAACTGTTTAGAAGCAGCCATCTCTGACAATCTTTGCTAGACCCTGGGGCTACCACGAGGAGAAAATACATAATATGTGGTGTTTGAAATCTAGTGAGGAAGACAGACATCGAACACAGAATTGCATAAACGATTCGGTTATTGAACACAGGCCCCAGACTGCATACATTTCATCCTTGTTGTATTTTGCTGATGGCAGGCCCCAAAGCACAATCGACCATCATTTATATGAGTAATTAAGCTGTTATCTCTCAGGTCTAAACCCAGCTCATTCTATTCTATCCTGTGGTAATTAATACACAAGATAAATTTCCCAATCGACTTTGTCAGGGTTTTCCTGCTGGGTTCTATTAACAGGAAGCGTAGGATAGACTTGGAAGGCAGGTAGGAGTGGAAAGTGGGAAGCTTCAGAGCCAAGTCTTTTGACTATCTACTTCCAGACTCTGTGACTGAGTCTAAGCACTAGCATTTCAGCCAAGTAGCAGGAGTCAGCTCCATCCTTGAGCTCTGGCATTCCCAGGCACTCCTCAATGTTAATGACCTCCAGCTCCTTCCTTTTCTTTCATTACTGACTGGCAAAAACTGGAGAGTGTGTTTGTGGATGAATTCAGGTGCGTAAGCCCTCCTGCATCTGTGCACTAATTCTCTGCCTAGGAGGTTTTCTGTTTTGGTAATTAAACTCCGCTCTGTATATCTTGACTGTGAGCCAAGCTCCGCCCACAAAGTAGAAGACCAGTGATTCTTTTACCCAGTCAATGCAACAAGACCCTTTAGGTCTGGCCCTCCTCCTTAGGGTGGTCACCTCAGAAGTCAGAATCTGGGGGGAACTGGCTATAGTATCTGGACACAGAACAGAGTTTGCCCCAGAGTTCCTGACTAGAGGGAGTTTCCGGTCTAGTGAAAGGACCTAGAACACAGGCAAACATGAGGCAGAGAGTTGGGCAGGGTGGATCAGCGTCCTGTTGCTGCTATAATAAGTTATCACAAGCTGGGTATCTTCCAACAACAAAAAAAGATTCTCCTGTCAGAGATTTTTCAGGAGGCCAGAAGTCTGAAATGAGGGTGTCCGTCATCATGGCACCCCTTAAGTCTCTAGAGGAAAGTCGGCCCTTGTCTCTTCCAGCCATCCTCGGCAATCCTTTGTTTATGACCTTGCCTCTCCGACCTCTGCTTCATTTTCACATAAGCTTCTATTTCGGTGCTTCTTATAACAAAAGACAATTGTGACTGATCTAGGGCTCACCTGAATGACACAAGAGGACCTCATTCCTACAGTCTGCAGCCACTACATCTGAAAGGATACATACACACACACACACACACACACACACACACACACACACACACACACACACACGCACGTGCTCATGCCTTTTAAAGAGATATCATAATCACAGTTTGAGGGGTTACAATGTGGATCTGTCACTGGAGGGCCACCATCCCCATTCAAGCTGGTCACACAGTAAAGTACAGATTCAAGCAGCATTCAGGGCGATTTTAGATGAGACTTTTTTTTTTTTT
>CM052700.1:46095015-46111089 GCA_028551405.1 Uromys caudimaculatus
AGTTATTTACAGTGGTTGGGGCAGGTGAGGAATTCTTCAGCGTAATACAGGGTGGAGAAGGAAGAGAATTCAAAAACCCAGAAGTTCCCAAAAGTAAATGCTAAGAGAAGCCCCCTTTTTAAAACTTAAGTCTTTCAGTTGGACCAGAACTAACAGGAAAAGATGCCTAGCGGGATTCACTAACTCACTGGCACCAATGATAAGTTCTCCTAAACGGTCAGCATGCTCTCCCAGCTTGGAAGCTCGTGAATGTTCAGAAAGCCTAGCCATTTTCTACTCCTGTCAAGACAGCGAAAGTAAATGTGGAGATCAATTGCCTTCCTGAGGTGCCTGTGTCCCTGCTCAGTCATCATGTCTAGATTCACCACTACAATAAACATGCAAATGGCCACTCTGTTGATTCTTATCCCTCTGCTAAGGCCAGACATTTTCAATTTGGCTTCATTTGCATTCATTTAGATAATGGTGGTACCAACAGATCTTTTCCGCTCCCTACTGCCTTTTGTTAAAGAATCTAGCCTGGAGGTGCTTTTTAGAGACCACATTGATAGATTAATTCTATCATCACTGCTGCCCTGGAGTCCCTGGGGCAGCCAGAGCACATATTAACTTTTGCCTGTGGTGCTGCACAAACACCAGACTGGGAAATGGTGAATAACTCACTCTGGCTGCAAATGTAAAGGAAATTTATGAAGCAAGGAAGGAAAAGCCACAAGGAGCAGGGCTGTGATGTAGCTTCCAATTTCAAACAACAAGCTATCCACAAATTAAGGTCACTTCCTCTGGTTGGAGGTATGACTCAACAGGAAGAGAGAAGAATCTCCCTCATTTGTTACCACCCACACTCTCTGGTCATTTGATAATTCCACATGGGACATGGGAGTGAATAGTAAACTCTAGACTTCCAGGGCCCTGAAAGCTAAGTAAGCCCAAAAGTCCTTTGCAGCTCCGCCATTTGTTTTTGCTTTGCTTGTTTTTGTTTTAATCATGAAACAGAGAAATTGTAAGGTTTAGCTTTTTGAGGAGACTGAATTATGCTGGAGACTTGGAACTGATAACACCAGTTCCCTTGGGAAAGCTGATGGACAGTACTCACAGCAATGTGAGCTCAAGCATGCATACATAGGCTCTATGGGAGTTTCATGTCTTTTTGATGCAAAATTCATTGGAGTCCTATTTATTTAAGAGAAACTTAAATTGATTTCTAAGACCATATCTTTGTCTGCCATTCACTCATCCACATGTATAAAGCCACGGTGTTCAAGTGCTGTGCAAGGTCTTAGGACTCCAAAATTACAGCAAGCAATTGCCTCGACTTAGGCTGGTTTATTATTTGGATGTTTAAAGATCTTGCTTCAGTTTTTTTGTGGCTGATGACTGCCTGTAGACACATTAAAGTATACTAAAGATATGGAAGAGAAAGCATTGCTAAATCTAAATCTGGCTCAGTGAGTCAGGGATGGTGTGACAGAGAAGTGACATTTGAGCATTGTGTTCACAATGTGTGTATACAGGATCCATTTTATTAGGGGCACTCTTGACCATGTTTATTGGTAGCCTGGTCATGGAGTCAGCCTAGGTGTCTGTCAACAGATAAATAGATAACGGATACGTGGTGTATATGACAATGGAATTTCATTCATCCATAAAGAAGAATGAAATCGTATTGCTTACAAAAAAAAAAAAAAAATAGATACAGCTTGAGATCCTCACGTTAATTAGAAGAAGCCAGACTCAGAAAAAGATCATCTTCTTTCTTACTTGTGGATCCTAGATCCTATGTAGACACATCAAATCACATAGATATGTCATGAAAGAAGGAGGGAGGTGGAGGAGAAGGGGATTAGCAGAAGAGGAAAAGGAGGGATAAGAAGAGGGGAGGGTATTTTGACATGGTCACAGGACATGAGAAACTTGAAAGAAACCGTCTTTTTCAAACCCAGCACAATATGTACAAGAAATGTGTGTACAAGGAATATATGCCAATACAAAATAAGTAAGTAAAATTTTGTGCAAATCCATTAGGGAATGGGGGTTGTGAGAGAATTCCCAGCAAAGAGGACAACAGGGACAAAGGCTAGGTTTGGATCCTTCCGGGATATTAAGATCTACAGATGCTCAAGTCCACTGTATGATGATGTGTCTTCATGGCTGCATGTAACCTCCACACACTCTCCCACATGCTTTAACTCATCCCTAGGTTATTTATCCTACCTTATGCAATGGAAATGTATAGAAATACTTGCTTTACTGTATTATTGGGGAATAATGACAAGAAAGATGTCTGTACATATTGAGTCGCCATGTAAGTTTTTCCACAATAACATTTATGAGGTGTGCAGATGTAGCTGAGTTGGTAGGATGCTTGTCTAGCATGCTCAAGCCCTGGACTAAATCATTAACACCGCATAAACTGGGCCTAGAGCAGATACCTGTAATTCTAGCTCTGAAGACGTGGGGACAGGAGGATCAGCAGTTAAAGGCATCCTTAGCTATGCAGTGAGTTCAAAGCCAGACGGACTAAAAGGCCCTGGATCTCATCAGCAGCAATTGTTAAGATGGTCTTTAAAAATGGTTGTGTATAATTCAGGGCCAGTAGAATGTGCAGTGCAAAACGTAAAGACACAGAAGGCTGGCTGGAGCAAGGGGAAGAATCTAGGTCAGAATCTGAGAGTTTCTAAGTCATGTTTCCATGAAATCTGGACGTTTCCTGTGGATAACAGGTACAGATTTCTCTTGTACAAAGGCTATGTTACACCTCTGTAGGAAAAGCAAACCCAAGTTTCCCTAATATCAACAAAACTGCTGCCATACTTCATGTTCCATTGCTACCAACACACGCATGCACACACGCACACACACACATGCATGCACGCACACTCAGTTAAATGAGTTTTCAGGCAACTTAGAAAGCCCAGTGGAAAAGGAAGGGTATTTTTAGAGTAAAGCACTGCCTGGTCCCCTATGGGGATGGATACGTAATATTAACAAAAGATGATGTAAGCTTCACAAATCTAACCAAGAAAAGCAGCTGCTCCCTTGAATTCATGGCCAATAGTATTTAACACTGGCCAATAGTCTTTCTTCATCTATCTGGAAGATATGGAAGTTAATATATTATAAGAACAGTAGAGATATACTTAAGGTAGTGGTGATGAAGCTAGACTAGGCAAGAGAAGGGGGAAGTTATCTAAAATGACTACAGATAGCTTGGCATGGTGGCTAGTACGTGTTAACTCACATTTGGAAGGCTGAGACAGGGATTGCCTTGAGTTGCCTTAAGTTCAAGGTCAGCCTGGGCTACACAGTGAAGGTCTAGGCTACCTTGAGACAGGGTGAGACCCTGTCTCAAAAGAACAGGTGTAAAACCAAAATTACTTCTGGAAAACTTCAAATTTATTCCCAAAAAAACAGTACATATTCAGTCTATTGCAGTCTATTTATTCTTTCTTTCTTTCTTTTTTTTTTTTTTTTTGAGACAGAGTCTCGCTGTGTAACTCTGATTGGCCTGGAACATGCTATGTAGAACCATCTGGCCTTAAATTTAAACTCGCAAAGATCTGCCTGTTTCTGCCTCCCAAAGCAGTGGAGTTTCTGCTGGGAATAAGGTATATACCTACCACTATTCTCACCTTTTCTTTTAAAAATACAATTTGTACACTACAATGTTTCTAAAAGGGTACCAAAATGCAAATTTGTGCCAATTTTACTATATCAATATATTTTTCATTTTACATAGATTAAATGAATATACGTGACTATCACTGTAAACATTAGTTTTTACACATAGTAATTTGCAAATAAGTGTATCTTAAAAGCTGAATCAAAAGAGCACTGTCATCTAATTTGTTGAATTCTTTTGTTGTTTTGTTTTGTTCTTCAAGACAGAGTTTCTCTGTGTAGCCCAGGCTGTCCTTAAATTCACTCTGTAGACAAGACTGGCCTCAAGTACTCAGAGATCCTCCTGTCTCTGCCTCCCAAGTGCTCAGATTAAAGGCGTGTACCACAGATACCTGTGCTCAATAAAGATCTTGATTTGGTGAGTTGAAAAAAAAAAAAAGGGCGTGTACCACCATTACCTGGCTAATCTGTTGGATCTGAATATACTGTCTTAAGCTGGAAAATAACTAGCTTTACCAGAAGTGAGGCAAGTCCTAGAGCATCCAACTACTATTAAACCATAACCCGTCTCAGCACACGGACAGTAATGAGTGCTTGGTGCGACATCCTGGACTGTAACTTGTTACAGTGATAGTAGGTCTTTACTTCCCTGCAAATATTTCAGGTAAATCGACTAGATCAGTGACACATTTGAACAACATTTGTTACATTCCTGGAGATGGCAGATGAAGATGGTTGGCTTCTGAGGACTTGACTGAGGACTTTCATGGAAGGCAAATGCCATGGAGGGTGTCTGGGAAACCAGACACAGTTAATGACAGGGCCTGGTGTTAACCAGGCCCACACAAATGAATGTTTCCATTAACTGTCCCTGGGTCACAGAGAGGTCACTCTCGGAAACCACTGCTGGAGAGGGCTGGGAGATCTTCCTTTGCTGGTCAGTGAAATCTTTACCACCAAGTGTGATGGACATTATATTGGAAAATTGTCACATGCTTCTCTAGCTCACTGAGAAGCTGACTTTGGAAGCAGTAGAGCCCCAATTTTAAACCTGAGATTATTTGTCTCAAATAACTCTAAGATCTATTATCTAATGACGGCCTGCAGAACTCTGACAGGGAAGGATGTGAACGTCAAAATAGTCTAAGAGTGAAGACATTGTGTCACTGAGAACAAACAGAAGGCAAGCCATATTCAGCAGGGTTTGTCTCATGATATAAAATTGTCTGCTGTGGGAAAGGTCAGACATAGTAAGCTCGTCAGTGGAGAGAAAGCTCAATAGGAACATCAGCTTCCCAGGTAGATTCTGTTGGGCACTTATAAGCCCTGATTTGATGATGGTACCTTTGTTCACTCAGGCTACTCTGGGCATCTTTGCTACATAGTGTATACTCCCATTTTCATACTTTGTTATCTATTTGTGGCTTCTATCTCTCTCTATACTAGTACTTTAATATACTCTTTAATAAACTCACTCATTCAAAACTGAAAGCACACTTATTGGAGGTAATTCTCCAGACTGCACAGAACACTAGGCCCGTCTATGAAGATAACACTCCTAGGGGCCGACTTCAAGAACGAGTTCTCCTGTAACCCAGGCTTAGCAGTGATGGAGAGCTGAGTTGAAAAACAATGAGAGGAGCTGCTATCTCTTGATGCTCAGCCTCTGCTTTGCACACAGGGGGATGGGATATATCAGGAAAAGACCTGCCACTCTAGGACAATGAGTCATGACCTCTTTGAGGACATTGAGCAAACCTTTCGCAGGGGTCACCAAAGACCGTTGGAAAACATAGATATTTACATAATAATTTATAACTAGTGAAATTGCAGTTATGAAGCAGTAATGAAAATAATTTTATGCTGGGGGGGGGGGGTCACCACAACATGAGTAACTGTATTAAAGGGCCACAGCACCAGGACGACTGAAGAGCCACTGTGCTAGCGAGAATGATACATTCCACAATAACTTGTCCCCAACTCCTTCTCCTCAGCGCCCCCTTCTTCCCCTCCCCTTCCTCTCTTCATCACCTTCCTTCCTCTCTTTCTTTTCTACTCTTCCTCATTCTCTTCCTTTTTCTTCTGCCCTCTTCTGTTTCTCCTCTTCCTCTTCCAGACACACCTCTCTCCACACATATTCATCCTCCCTCTGTGGCCAAAGGCTTGGAACTTGGATACTGTCACATCTAGATTCTGATCCCAGCTGGATCCTCGACAAGTTATTCATAGTTCATCTAACTCAGTTCTAAGGTGGGGAAAACTACCACCTCTACCCCCTAGGGATGTTCTGAGGCATGAACAGGAAATATCTGTATAATACACGCACACACACACACACACACACACACACACACACACACACACGTATACAACACACATATATGCTGTATATATATTTGTTGTTTATATGATATATATGCATATGTATCATTCAGTGAACTTGTCTGTCATGATAAATAATTAATATCATTGCTTGTTATTCCTATCTTGTCTCGCAGTTATATGTTGCCTTGTAAGAGTCTGTCAGTGTTTAATTTCTAAATGTTGCAATCATTTGCTCATATCAACAATATATTTCTAATATAAAATTGAATAATGAAATAGAATTCTATTGTTTAGATAATGTAGTTAACAATGCCATTTAGCATCATTTCCATCTTATTTAATTTTCTTAGTAATTATGAAGAAATATCACTCAAGTTGCTATATGCTGAGCCATATGGGCCTAAAGTTAGGATTTGTTTCCTTTTATTTTAATTAGATAAAGAAGCTAGTTCTTTTTTTCTTTCTTTTTTTTCCTAAGGGGTAAAGAGGGGCAGAAGAGGCAATCAGGATGAATCCCCTAAAAAATGCACACTTCCAGCTCCCTTAAGAAGTTTTAATACATATCTGTTTGCTGTTTCTGCAATAGAATGTCACAGACTATATATCTTATAAATAGTAGAAATTTATTCGGCTCACCCATTCTGGAGTGGGGAAGTCTAGGAACCTGATATTGTCATCTGATATGGCCTCTATGCTGGAAAGAAAAGCAAGTGAGGCCCACACATTGATAACAACTCCACTCCTGTGCTAAGGGAACCATTCCCACCGGAACTACACGAATCCACCCACAACCCCATACCCTCCTATTTGGTGCAAATCCCAACATTTTCCCATCAGTCCGTTTTGGACACTGGGAACATCTGGGAACAGTCACATGCCCAACAATCTCTAAACTGCTACATGAGTTATTTGATTGCTGAAATGGCACTTCACAGAGCTTCCTGCTTCCAGGGGGAGCTGCCACAGCTCTGTCATTTCAAAGAGTTTCAACAGTGTGATTAGGAAAACAAGACTCACTGGAGCCTTGAGAAACTAAGCCACTTAGTCCTGTTGACCGCATCAGTAACAGCTTGTTCTGTGAGAACTCAAGTGAGGACTCAGTGTATACCGGCCTGCGTTTCAATCATTTTATGTACGTTACCTTATGTTCCTCTCAGAAGAACTCTTGATGTAAGTAAGATACCCATTTGTCTTTAACAGAGGAGAAAACAGCATGTTTTCTCATTGTAAAACAGGGATGCTACAGGGAGAAATCAGGCACACGGTGGAAGAAACACTACTAACTAGGAATTGGATAAAATTTAGAATAGAATTAACATCTCATGTTAGGTGATACCTATGACCTTCATGGCCACGTATGCTAATCACAAAGGTTAACCTATGCCATAGACTTACCTTGTAGACTCTAAAATCTTCTGATGTCAACAGTCAAGTTGTATACATTTCTCTTCTTCACAATGAGGAAATCTCTTTCCAGGCCAAAAAAAAAAAAGCCCTTTTTATCTTAGCAAGTAATTAAGGTGAGTGTGAATTTTACAGAAAGAACAATTTTTTTTCTGAATAAAAACAAATATTTAATTACCAAAATGCCATGTGATCTCTTTAACCACCACTCCAATGGTGCAACAAAAGAAAGAAAGTGGAAATCCCACCCCTGTCTCTATCACTCACCAAGGGCAGTGACAGACCCCTCGCTGATTAGCTTTCCTACCGTTAGTACGACACACTGGAGTTGCCTGGCAGCTTCTTGTTCTATATTGCATTTTTTTCTTAACAGTTATTAGATCATTAGTATAAATCTTAATTAATAATTAGCTAGCTAAAATCAAATGAACATACCGTGATCGTTAATATCTGCACAGGTCAACTAACCATAATTACCTAATCTATCCTCTGTTGTTGGGCACCATGCTGTCTTCCTTTGCCGTGGTACAGAGTCTGGTGAGCCCCTTTGATGATTCATCTGAATACCTGTGAGGGGAAACTCGTGCATGTGAAATTGCTAAATGAAAGAATATACATGTGTTACAGCTCGATCCATAATTAGGTTCTTAATGTCTACATAATTGAGTGCTCCAGCGTGAGAATAGGGACCTTCCATTTCCTTCCTTGTTTCTGGTAGATAAGGGAGAGTCGAAAGGGTGTATTGTGTGAAAAATCCTCCCCTCCTCCAGTATTCATTGACCCCCACCCCTTTTTGTCCTTTATTCCCCCATTTAATATCCAGACCCTGAAATACTGGTTCAGCACCTACAGACACTCAACCCGGGGTCTCAGGTAACACAATTGAGGGATCCTGTTGCAATAGGGGAAAGAATGTCTCCTGACAGTTGATGACATTTAAAACAAAAGAAATCCTTTTCTGGTTGTCGCTCTGAAATGATCTACGCATTTCTGAGGTTGTTGCTCTGCAGTGACTTATGTATTTTTCTCTGTGGTGTTTATCTATGGAACAAATCAGGTAACTCTTCTTAGACTGTAGCATCCTGATAGAAAGTCACGCTCCATAGGACTCTTAACAAACCTGGGTCTTCAAATTGTTGTTGTAGCCCACACAATGGGGGTTCTCTAAGGAAAGGGGGCCTCTGGATCCATGAACTTCAAGGGAATACAGGTAGGTGAGGTGGGTCTTTGTACTGTGACTCAAGCAAAGCTAAACACTTGCAAAACAGCAGATGGAAACAACTGACCACAAAAGCAAGTGGCATCTCTGAGAAGGATGGAGGAGGCTTATCCTTTCAGGCTGGGGACTGTGGCATTTGGTCAAATCACCTGCTATCAGGAGTTCCCGTGACTTCTGATTCCCAAACTTTCCTTCCCACACCTTGGTCCGCAAATTACTCAGGACTTCAAAACACATCTTCACTTCCATAGTTGTAGCGACTGGTGTTTTGCAGGAGAGAATGTCTGTTTGGCCATTTGGAGACACTACAATGTGTGCTGGCTGTTCCTGTCAAATATGAAACAATAATGCCAAAAGGTCAGATAGCCTTATGCATGCACTCAGAACATGCAGAACAACCCATTATTATTAAAAATATTTTATTCTAAAAAAAGTCCCCTTTTCCTCCCGTTATTATTAGTTCTTTCTCTTCCATGGAATCAATGATTTATGATCACCTGTTAGAAATCTTAGTTCCTCTACCCTCAACTGCCTGTGAGTTGTTAATGTGCATGTGGGAATGTGGTGCATTAATATAAGCCAAAATATTTTAGTAGCAAGTTTCAGTGGCTCCATTCAGTGATGAGTACAACTGAACGCATTCCGAGTAGGGAGCTGCTCAGTGAGGAGAGAACGTGTGCACAGCATGAGGGCCTACCTGAGGTTGGATCTCTGGAACCCGAGTACAGCCCATGAGGGCCTACCTGAGGTTGGATCTCTGGAACCCATGTACAACCGGACCTGGTAGAGCAGGTCCATGATCTCAGCTCTGCTATAGCAAGATGGGAGGTGGAGATGGGAGAACCATTGAACCTGAAGGACCAGCAACGCTGGTGTATGAAACTTTTGTAGCCAATACAACATTTGGATTTTTAAACCAAACTTTATCTATCTATCTATCTATCTATCTATCTATCTATCTATCTATCTATCTATCTATCTATCTATCTATCTATCTGCAAGATCTACAAACAAACAAACAAAACACCAAAATAGCAACAAAAACCCGATGTCATCCAGGCTACTCTTGAACTGGAGGCAAGCCTTTCAAGTGCTAAAACGCCAGGCATGAGCCACCACACCCATGTTATCTTTCTTCCTGACAGTGACATTTTTATGGGATAGCAGGCTCCATCCATTGACTGCACTGTTCTCAGGGAGCTTCCCCACACAACAGCACACTTTTGATGTTGCCTGTTTTGATGATGCTGTTCCTATAACTTTGTAGTGAGATTTAAAGTGTATTTATAAAATATGGGTCTTCGTGAAATATAGATAAACATTTTTGGCATGTAATAAACAGAGAAGCAGCACCATGGTCTATGATCTTAGTCATACCTTAAGTTTTTTACTTAATTTTCAGATTCCCCACCTTGGGATGCTTACAACACCCAAGTGTAACTACTAAGGATGCTGGCAAAGGATATTTTCTATGTGACATGCCTGGCCTTGCTTCATTTTAATTTGGGACTGCATTTTAGTCACAGCTGCCTTTGGTGCTTTGACACGGCTACAAAATATCAGTGGCATTTAAAATGATGCAAATGCTGAGAATTAGGAAAAAAATAAACTTCAAATTGTGGGGTTTCCTAAGTGATTGATTTAGCAATGTGACAGACACATAAGACACACGCAAATTCCAAGGTTGAAAAATAGCACTAATATTTTATTGCCAATACAAACATAACATGCTGGCTGTTTACATATTTTCATTCTGGCCAAGTCCTTAGTGGTTTATGTGATTCTCCCAAGATTCTCCATCAGAATCCATAACATAACAGGCTTCTAGAAAGCTGCAAAGGGTGCCCTCCTAATGAAAAGAACACAGGCAGAGAAACTCAAATTGTAGGATATTGGGGAGCAATGGGCAACTGTCTCTTGCAATTTCACCAGAAAACCATGTTTTTCATCCCACTCTGGGTTTCCAGCACGTCTGTGTTCACAGGTTGCCACAGGAAGCGTTTACAGAGGATGCAAACACCCTTTGCCCTGCTTCTTCCTGGAGATGTTCGGCACTTTGCATCTATCTGTAGAGATCTTCACAGTTTCAAGAACATTTGTGTATCTCATTTCTGACAGTAACATTTGGACCTCACATAAGGGAGGAGCACTTTGGCAGTTCTTAACAGCTCAGATTTCTCAGAGATGAAATACTCATCCTAAGTAATAGAAGGAACACTACTTAGATAAGACTTGGCACACATCAGGTTTCAAGTGGTAGAAGCCACCTGTCCTAGGTTTCTATTGCTATGATAAAACACCATGACCAAAAGCAATTTGGGGAAGAAAGGGTTTCTATCAGCTTATAGCTCTTAGGTAATTCTTCATCGCCAAGGGAAGTCAAGGCAGGAACTAAAGGCAGGAACCTGGAGACCAGAACTGAAGCAGAGACCATGGAGGAACACTACTTACTGGCTTGCTCAATTTGCCTTCCTATACATTCCAGGACCTCCATTCCAGGTCCAAGGGTGGCACCATTCACAGTGGGCTGGGCCCTCTCACACTAATCATTAATGAAGAAAATTCCCCCTAAGCATGCCCACAGGCAATCTGATAGAGTCATTTTTTCAACTGGGGTTCCTCTTCTCAGATAATTCTAGCCTGCATGACGTTGACAAGAAAGCAAAGAAACTAAAATACCCAGAAAACCAACCAGGACACCGCTATTATCATTGTTACCATCCCCTGTGACCTTAACCAGACTAAAGCCAATGACTGGGTCCCAAATATTCCTAACCCTTCTGCACGAAGCCTTTGAACAGCAGCGGAGTTCTGCGTGTCAAAAACCTGCTGAAGATCAGCAGACTTACTCCGTTAGAATCTGGTTTATAAATGTATCCACGTTTTACTTTCCTTCCCATTTGTGATAAACACCCCGACCAGGAGATACTTGGGGAAGGAAGGAATTTATTTGGCTTGAAGGTCACCTTCTATCATCAAAGGAAGATGGAAGCAGCAGCAGGGAGGCAGGAACTGATACACAGACCCTGGAGGAAAGCGTCTCCCTGGCTTGCTCCCCATGGCTTGTTCATCTCACTTTCTTACACACCCAGGCTCACCTGCTTAGGACTGCCATGGGTCTCGGCTTCATCCCATGACCACTTTGATCTTGGCATTTCCACTAGGACTAAGACCTGCACCTTCACTACTGGCCTCTTCTGACCCCTCTGTAGGAATACTGTCACTGCCCCCGCAATGCCAAGCCTCAGCTGCTCTCCACGACTCCTTCTTTAAAACCTGCAATGGTCACACTGACAACAATATACACCAGTCTACATAGAACACACAGATGCTTTAGGTATTGCCTGGTGTACTTTTAATAACAATTCTTTGAAATAAAAATTACTGTGATTCTATCCTCTCAGATGAGAACATGAAGAATTGCAATAACTTTGTAAGCTTGGTATGGGGCAGAGCTGGGACACAGACTGGATCCCCAAACCCTATGTAATTTTCTTCAGATTTCTCATGAATTTTCACATGATCACAAAAGTTGACATAAAGTAACACAGTAAACACC
This sequence comes from Uromys caudimaculatus, assembly GCA_028551405.1. Taxonomy (NCBI): domain Eukaryota; kingdom Metazoa; phylum Chordata; class Mammalia; order Rodentia; family Muridae; genus Uromys; species Uromys caudimaculatus. The sequence continues at coordinate 46,107,144 of CM052700.1, forward strand.
CATGTTCTCGTCATGTACACTCCAGCTTCTAACACTACTGCCATTTCCTCCCTTTCCCCCTCTCTTCCTCTCTAGTGGCAGAAGGCACATACTTCAGCCACAAAATCCTTATCTTCTGTCTCCTAAGAATAAGGGCCTCCTTCCATACAGCTGCAGTGCTGTTACCCAGCTTACCAGAGATTTCCTAGAATCAGATCATACCTATTAAATCTTACATTAATATAATTATCTGAATTCTACATGCTATTAGTGACTATCATTTTCAATTACACATCTAGACATATACTTTGTATTTGATCATTATGTCTTTTGTTGTTATTGTTGTTGTGGTGGTGGTGGTGATTTTCTATCATTATTTTTTTATGTCTATTCATTTGTGTGTGTGTGTGTGTGTGTGTGTGTGTGTGTGTGTGTGTGTGTGTGTGTGCATGCCATGGCCTGCATGTGGAACTGAGAGAACAAAAAAAGACAGCTCTCTCTTTTCATCACATGGGTCATGAAAATGGAGCTCAGGTTGCCAGGATTGGCAGTAAGTGCCTTTACCTGCTCAGCCATCTTGCCAGCTCTAAAGCTGACTTTTTGAAGAATCCAACCAAGTTCTTTTTCTTTTTAAAAGGGCTCTGCATTCTATGTTTATGAGGTTAATTGTAGTTTTTAAAAATGCTTTTTGTTCCCAAATTTTCTAACAGAGCAAACTTTTTTTGTTAAATGCCAGGCTAAAAAGCAAAGACTATAAACCAATAAAGAAGTTGTTTTGTGACAAAACTTTTCCTGAGAGGCATCACACAACAGACTGAAGTGTGGATACCACAAAAGTCCAACTTGGTAAACGTATGAGTTTTATTGGGATTACTTACAGGTGTTTGGGTGAGGGGTTACTTACAGCAATATAGGGGAAGAGTTCCTTCAAGAGCAGAAATGATTCAAAGACACCTGCATCTCCAAAGCTTATCCCAGCATGGGTGACAGGTCACAAAATCTGGGAAACTTGAGAGCACTGCACAATCTGCAGGAAATTCAACAGGTTGGACAATGTCCCTTCCAAGTGACTCAGTTAATCTAAACCTCTTTTAGGCAGCTTGGTTAGTTTCTGCTTCTTTGAGGAAGATTATCAATTTTCAGAGTCTTCTTTGTAACTTAGCCTCATTGTGTCTGCTAGATACTTTCAGCTTTTTAATGCTTACTAGAGCAGGGAGGGGCCTAATGAATCTGGTCAGTTTCAGGGACTTCCTGAAGCTATTTTGAGTTGTTAATCATCCTGCTTAAGGAGTTTCCTGCAGGATGGAATGTTTCTATTTCAGGGGAAACTGTTACACAACAGAAGCCCTCATCTTTAACTCTATTGTTAATATATAATATTTTTTCTTAATCATAGAAAAATTATCATGGTCTCAGTGTATAGGAAAAAGAGACATCTGGAGATATCTCATACTTGGAATTCATTGGGTGTAAAAGTTTGCACATTATGTTTTCAGATTTGGCTACAAACTTATTCACAGGCATGAATCTTGGAAAAATCTAGTTTTAGGAAGCTTTGCCAGTGATGCTTACAAATCTTCCATCTTCTATTAGATTTGGCAAATCTGTCTACATAGTAGCACTTTCCCTCTACTATGGAGATGAAATCTCGGGAAGTCTTGGAGTTCAGCCTACTTGAAAGTCTCTGAAGCATGTGAGTGCCTGTCCACTACTAAGCTGCCATACTGTTTTTTACAAACCCAAGGACCTTTATTCCACTAGTGGACTTTATTCCACTAGTAATGTGTAGTTAAGACCCGTAGCCTGGCTGTATCATATGCAGAACCCTTAGTATCAACAGAAGACCTAAAACCAGTTTATTTTGTCAAATGCTGCAGAACTAAAGACATGTGTGTTAAACTCTGACTTAGGGGAGCACCACACAGTAACAAGCCTGTAGGAGAGGATAATAAAGAAGCTCAAGGGTGAAGACCACTGGCTGCTCTTCCAGAGGGTCAGAGTTCCATTCCCCACACCACCTGGATGCTCATAACCATTTGTAATTCCAATTCCATGAGGCTCCAACTCCCTCTTTTGGCCTCTGTGGGCACCAGGCACACGTATAGTATACATACTATTTATACACACACGCATACACACACACACACACACACACACACACACACACACACACACACACTCAACTACTCATGCACATAAGATAAATCTTAAAACTTAAAGTAGGAAAGTTTTATAAAAATCAATCATATGGTAATTTATGAATGCGTTGTTCATAATGCACATTCACCAAACACTGAGATTCACTTGTATTTTTACCACACTTTTCCTGAGACAGGGCTCTAGTCCAGGTAGGGCTTAAACCCTTTGAATGGTTGAGGATGGGCTTGAACTTCTGTCTTCTTGCCTCTTCCTCTCCAGCACTGAGATTGCAGGCATGTACCGCTACACCTGATTTATATGGTGCTGGGAAATCAAATCTTATACTTCATGGATATCATACAAATACTCTTCCTACCGAACTATATTCCATAGTACTGCTTCTACTACATTTTAATTTGTGCAAGCATTCTTTGGTTTAGCTACATAAGCTACCTAGGAATTATGTAAGATGTGTTATGAATAAGTCTGTCTAGAACATGAGGAAATTAACCATCCTGTAGGAGAGACAATCATGAGGACAATTATTCTCAAAATAACATGGTACATAATAGAACAGTGTGTATGGAAGTCCAGATGAGTCTGGCAGGTCGGGAAGGCTTCACGGGCAAGGGCTTGGCTGTATGAATCTTGAGTTTAGACAAAGACAAGTATTCAGGAGTGAGGAGGAAAGTGCAGGCTCACAGCCAAGGCCTGGGGCAAGTTGGGACCATTAGTGTGGGATACAGATCTTCTGTCTTTGGGAACATGATGCATGAGATGACAAGAGGAACATGATCTAGGACAGAACTAGGGATGTGCTTTGGCAGTGATTCTCCACCTGTGGGTCATGACTCCTTTGGATCAAAGGACCTTTTCACAGGAATTGCATATTAGATATCCTGCATACAAGATATTTACATTATAATTCATAACAATAGTAAAATTACAGTTATGAAGTATTAGCAAAGGCAATTTTATGGTTGGGGGTCACCACAACATGAGGAACTTTATTAAAGAGTCACAGCATTAGGAAGGTTGAAAACCACTGTTCTATGGGTTCACTTGTGTGTGTGTGTGTGTGTGTGTGTGTGTGTGTGTGTGTGTGTGTGTGTGTGTGGTGTTTGTGAGAGAGAGACAGAGAGACAAAGAGAAACATACACATGGAGACAGAGAAGCTAAAGACTCAGTCAACCAATTCCAGAAGAAAAGAGGAAAGTGACTTGGCGATAGCCAACAAAATCAACAGCTGGAAGAATCCATGCTGCATGATGTATTTCATGAATGAGTCTTCATTATAGAGTATAGATTTTAGTTCAATTAGAATATATAATTTAGACTTTGGGTCTGGTTAATTTTGATGCACGATGCTTTTATCTGCAAGTTTTTTTTTTTTTTTTTTACTCATAAAAGAAAGTATTTATTGTGATCTTACAGTGCCAGAGAGTGAGTCCATGTTACTATCATGAGGGGAGCATGGAAAGAGGCAGGCAGCACGATACTGAAGCAGTAGCTGAGAGCTTACATCTTGAGACACAACCACCAGGCAAAGAGAGCTAATTGGGAAGGATGTGAGCTTTTGAAACCTCAAAACTTACACCCAGTGACATACCTCCTCCAACAAGGACACACCTCCTAATTCTTCCAAAATAGTTCCACCAACTAGGGAACAAATATTCACATATATGAGCCTCTGGGAAGGTCATTCTTACTCAAACCACCATAGCTCCAAGAAAACCAAAGCTAATCTCTGGCAGACACACACACACACACACACACACACACACACACACACACACACACACACACACACACACCCCTCCTGTAGGAA
>CM052700.1:46131942-46142509 GCA_028551405.1 Uromys caudimaculatus
GGTATCCAGGGCTTGCTGTGGTGGGAGAGCTGGGTTCCGATGGTGAAGAGTACTCTTGGTTTCTGTTCTTTATGTTCTTGCCCTTGCCTTTTGCCATCTTGTTGACTCTGTTGTTAGCTGATCTTACTCTGTCTGGTTGTGGCCTGCCCCTCCTGCAGGTCTCTGTGTCAGTACTCCTTGAAGACCAGCTCTCTCTGAGAGGTGTTTGGGTTTGGAGAGCTGTGGCACCGGGTCTGATCTCGGTCCCTGTGTCTCTCGGGTTCAGGGCAGTTCCTGGTGAGCTGTGGGGCGTGTCTTTGGCCCTCTCCCGGCTTTTCCGAGCTCCTGAGAGGGATCTTTGTCCCGGCGCTAATTTGCTGTGGAGCCCTGTGGCCCAAGCTCGGGATTTAAATTTTAATATGTAAGAATTTGCAAAGACTGTGGGACTTTTAAAGTTATTTAGATTTTGGGGATGGATGAGAAAGTAAGGGTTGAGGTTTAATAGTGATATATTTGTGTGGCAAGTTGACAAGGGGTCAATTGTACTGGCTGGTTTTGTGTCAACTTGACACAGCTGGAGTTATCTCAAAGAAAGGAGTTTCAGTTGAGAAAATGCCTCCATGAGATCCAACTGTAAGGCATTTTCTCAATTAGTGATCAAGGGGGGAGGGCCCCTTGTGGGTGGTACCATCTGTGAGCTGGTAGTCTTGGGCTCTGTAAGAAAGCCAGTTGAGCAAGTCAGGAGAAGCAAGCAAGCCAGTAAGTTACATCCCTCCATGGCCTCTGCATCAGCTCCTGCTTCCTGACCTGCTTGAGTTCCAGTCCTGACTTCCTTTAGTGGTGAACAGCAACATGGAAGTGTAAGCTGAATAAATTCTTTCCTCCCCAACTTGCTTCTTGGTCATGATGTTTGTGCAAGAATAGAAACCCTAAGACACTATTGTAACTCGGGATGACCTTTCATTCGAACTTTCATTCGAACTTTCATTCGAACTTTCATTCACTGGTGGATATTTAGATGGCCTCCACTAATCTCCCAATAATCTTGGAAAATGGCATGCCGATATACTTTCCTTTGGCTCTACACCCAGCAGCAGAGTTGCTCAGTTATGGGAGTTAGAGTTATCTCATTTATTTTGTCTGTCTGTGTGGATGTGTGTATGCTCATGGGTACACAGTAAGCACCCTTCCCTAAGTATAATGCTTTTTAATTCTTTGAGAATTTTATACGATATATTTTGATCATAGTCATTTTTCCTAACTCTTTCCAGGGCCACTTCCAACTCCTCAACCCCTCACGACTTCATGCACTCTTTTTTTAACCCACTGAGGCCAATTTATACTGCCCATCTACTCCTGGGTAGAGGCCATCCACTGGAGCATGGTCAACCTTCCCAGGGGCCACCCTTAAAAAACTTAATTCCCTCCCCCAGAAACCTCAACTTTCCTCAGCTTCAGGGGGAGGGTGAGCTACTTCCCCTTCCATGTTGGAATATTGACTGGGTCGATTATATTCAGGTCTTTCTCAGGCAACCACAGCTGCAGTAGTTCATGAGCACCATGATCCTGTCATGTCCAAAAGACATTATTTTTCTCTAGTCCTTCCCCACCTCAGACTCTTACAGTCTTTCCACCTGTCTTCTGCAATGGTCCCTGAACCATGGAGATGGGATGAAGTAGATGTCTCATTTGTTGATGAGCACCTAGTCTTGAGTGTCTGTTCCTAGCTGTGCACAGCCCCATATCAAGCCCTTTACCCAATGAGCCATCTCTGCAGCCATTAACCCATCATCTGAGTTTTCTGATGAATGCCAGTACTATCTTCCACAATGGCTGGAATGACTTTATGTTCCCATCTATGCTGTGTAAACATTCCCATTTCCGCGCACCCCCACCAGCTCCCATTCCTTTTGGTCTTTTTGGTAAGAACCTTCCTAACCGGGCTGAGCGCCTATCTCTTAACTATTTGTATCTTCATTTCCTTGGTGATTATAACTACAGTTTAGAGCTGGTTGTCTCAAAGTCCTCTGCTGACAAGCTTAGTCACCAGTGTGACACTTTGTGGAGAGGATAGAACCCTTAGAAACTGGGCTTATTAGAAATGGTCTTGAGTTGTGCCCTTGAAGGAGACATTGGGACCTCAGCTTTTTCCTCTTTCTCTTTTGCTTCCCAACCACCATGAGGAGAGCTCCCTCCTCTGTCACATATTTCCTTCATTTCTGTCTGTGCCCAAGACAATAGAAGCAAGTAACCATGGGCTAAAGCCTCTGAAACTACAAACAGAAGCCAACCATTCCTCTTTATAAATTGTGTATCTCAGGTAATTTGTCATAGTAGCAGAATGGGCTGATCTTTAGTAATACTGAGCATATTGTACATCTATGTATATCTTGGCCACTGGTATGTCTTCTTTTGAAGGACACATATTAACATCATTAGCCCATTTACTAATTAGATTATTATGAGTTTCACCAACTTAAAAACCCTTCAGCCCTTTTGAAATGCCAAATAATTTTCTGAATCATTTGTTTTTCTTATGAAATCATTTGAGACTGTGTTATAAATGCCTTCCACTGGTGTATGTGGAAAGTGATGTCCAGAAAGGATCAGCCTCTTTCTCAGGGTCACACAGCTTGAAAAGGTTAAATCTGAAGAGTATCCGAGTTCTAGGCCTCCAGCGATAACACACTACACTAGAGTATCAAATCCATCCTACCAGGAGGTGTGTTGAATGTTTGCTGCCAAACCCTCTGTTATTAACACACACCGAGATATAATAGTGCCACACAAAGATTTATTATCAACTAATTGAGAGGACTTGGTATGTTTGAATGTCTGTCAATTAATTGTTTATGCAGAGGGTCTGACACGTGGTGTATTTAATGGGCAAATGAAGACATTAAGTTGTTTGACCAGGCAGAGGACTCTATAACACAAAGGGAGTTTTTGAGAATGCATAAAAACAAATGGGTTAGGACTGTGGGAAAGAGCCCAATGGCAGAGAAGTGTCCACAGCCCTCTCTTTTCTTTCATCAAATAAGAGCTGGCAGACGACTTTCTAAGGTGAGGATAGTTAAGATACAATTAAATAAATTTCTCATTAGGTTCTTGGGTGTACTGTCAGGTTCATTAATCAGTGCCCATAAGGCATAAGTTGAGATTATCAAAGATAGAAGTGACCTTGAAGGTCATTAAATTTAACTTTTTCATTTTGCATATGATTTTCATAAAAAGAAGCCAAGATCTATGGCATCTAAGCAGCTAGTTTAATTTCTCTCTCTTGTAAAAATCATTACCTCCCTTCCCCTGGAAACCCAGGGTGGGTGCTGTACTGGCTGGTTTTGTGTGTCAACTTGACACAAGCTGGAGTTATCACAAAGAAGGAGCTTCAGGTGAGTAAATGCCTCCATGAGATCCAGCTGTAAGACATTTTCTCAATTAGTGATGGGGAACATTGTGGGTGGTGCCATCTCTGGGCTGGTAGTCTTGGATTCTATAAGAGAGCAAGCTGAGCAAGTCAGGGGAAGCAAGCCAGTAAATAACATCCCTCCATGGTCTCTGCATCAGCTCCTGCTTCCTGACCTGCTTGAGTTCCAGTCCTGACTTCCTTTAGTGGTGGACAGCAACATGGAAGTGTAAGCTGAATAAACCCTTTCTTCCCCAACTTGCTCCTTGGTCATGATGTTTTGTGCAGGAATAGAAACCCTGACTAATACAAATTAGTACCAGCATAGTGGGGTATTCCTGTGACAACCTGACCATGTTTTGGGGAGGACTGTGGAAGGACTTTGAACTTTGAGCTAGAAGAGCCATTGGGATGTTAAGAGCTTTGTAGAATGTTGTGTAGGAGCTTGGAAGATAATGTTGAGAACAGTGCAGAAGATGGAGACCTGGCTTGTGAAATTTCAGAGGGAAGAGTAAAGACTCTTATCAGGACTGTTGCTATTTTGATTGTGAAGATTCTGTGGTTTTGATTAGTTGGGACTGAAGAATCAGCTGTGATTAACAAGATATCAGAACTACAAAAGTGAAAACTTTGCATTACTGGGACTATTGATGCTGGTTAGCTGGAGCTAAATTAGTGGTGATTAAGAAGAGACAAGCATCACTGAGGTGAAATCTTCTGGGAATTGTTTCCTGGGAGTATGGAGGCTGTGTTCCAGAGATAGCCAAGGTTATACCTTGTACTGTGGCTGGACTTGGTAATGTGTAAGAGTCACTCAGGTGGTACTGGTTTTGAAGGCATGAAGGGTTCATGAAAAGCAGCTGAGGCCTGGGCACTGTGAGAGGCCACAGAAGGGAATTGGTGAAGGTGCAGCCTCAGTTGCAATTGATGGCCCAGGACTGAAGGGCTCATGCAAAGGAGTTGAGGCTTGGCACCATGAAGAGAGCCTATGAGAGGCTGTTGGTAAAGCCTAGTTGCAGTGGAAGACAGCAGTGTTTTGGAGATGCCAGTACCATGGAATGACCACCAAGAACAGCAGCAGCAGTGGAGTACAGGCAGCTGGAGCCTAGAAGACAAGGTGTGTGCTACAAAAGGCAGAGCTGGAGAAGTGACCCAAGCACTTGGAGGAGCCTAGAAGATTGTGAGTGGATCCCAGACATTGAATGGTCGGAGTTTGATTTTGCTTTTGATTGTGACTGTGCCCTGATATTTTTCCCTTTTGAAGAAAGAAGGTATTTTAGTGGAGCCCACAGTTAAGAGACTGAATTTTTAAAAGACTTTGAATTTTAAAAGATATTGGATATTTTAAAGGGATTGAACTTTTAATATGTAAAGACTGTGGGACATTTAAAGTTATTTAGATCTTGGAGATGAATAAGAATGTAAGGGTTGAGACTTAATAGCGATGTGTTTGTGTGTCAAGTTGCCAAGGGGTCAATTGTACTGGCTGGTTTTGTGTGTCAACTTGACTCAAGCTGGTGTTGTCACAGAGAAAGGAGCTTCAGGTGAGTAAATGCCTCCATGAGATCCAGCTGTAAGGTATTTTCTCAATTAGTGATGGGGGACATTGTGGGTGGTGCCATCTCTGGGCTGGTAGTCTTGGGTTCTATAAGAGAGCAAGCTGAGCAAGCCAGGGGAAGCAAGCCAGTAAATAACATCCCTCCATGGCCTCTGCATCAGCTCCTGCTTCCTGACCTGCTTAGTTCCAGTCCTGACTTCCTTTGGTGATGAACAGCAACATGGAATTGTAAGCTGAATAAACCCTTTCCTTCCCAACTTGCTTCTTGGTCATGATGTTTTGTGCAGGAATAGAAACCCTGACTAAAACATGTGCATCCCACAGGATCTCCTCAACTTCTAGCTTCCCAGCAACCTTCTTGCCCTTAAAAAACCCATCTCTTTCCTAACCCCATAACATACAGTTCACAGGGCTCCTTGGTCTTTCATTTCAGCGGATGAGTGTAGAACTCAATAGTAGTTGTTGAGTGAATGCTTCCAGGCTCTGTGCTTGGGTTCCAGCAGCACACCCCAGGCTTGTGTGCCAGGACTTGCCCGCCCAAACACTTGACATAGCTTTATTCAATCTCTTCCCATCTGAGAAAGGGCTGTCATGGTGGTTCAGATCATAAGCTCAAAGATGGTCATATTGAGTTCCCTGCCTTTCCCACTATTTGCCTGGCTTAGGGGTCCACTTCACTGCCTTGCCTGTCTGGATAATAGGGATAATATTACCTGCTTGTGATGGTTAATTTCAATTGTCAACTTTATTGATAAAGAAACACCTAAGGGGACTAGACAGATAGGTGACCCATTTGGGAAAGGGCTTTTCATGCATGCATGAGGACCTGTGTTCAGATCCTGGAACCAATGTAAATAGTCCTGCATGGCAGCACTAACCTGTAATCCCAGCACTGGGTAGGTAGAAGGAAGGAGCCCCATGGGGCTTGCTGCCCTGGCCAGCCAGCCCAGCCAAATCAATGAGCTCTGGGTTCAGTGCCAGATCTACACTTAGAAAACCAGGTAGGGGACAAGGGAGGAAGATGGTATATGTCAAACTCTGACCTCCATATGCATACACACACACACACACACACACACACACACACACACACACACACACACACACACACACACCACCTAGAACATTGATAAAACATACTCTTGAAAGTGTCTTTCAGGACTTTTCCATACAGGATTAACTGAGTGGTAGAGAGTGCCTGGAAAGTAGGTGGCACCATCCCATGGGCTGGAGTCAAGGAATGAATCAAAGTGGGAAGGAGAGAGCCAAGTGAGTGCCATGTCCCCCTTTTTCTGCTTTATGATCTACTACAATGTAAGCAGGCAGCCCCACACTCCTACTGTCACAGCTGAGAGCAGTCCCTACCACCATACCTCCCTCAGCCATTAGGACCGTGTCTTCAACCCCTTCCTGCCTGAGCTATTCTTGTCAGGAACTTGAGCAGAGAAACAAGAGAAGTAATTACAACATAACTTCATAGGGGTTTGTGAGGATTGAGTGGTCAATGATATAAACCACTGACAATAGTGCCTAGTGGAGGCTAGAAAGATGGGTCAGCAGTTAAGAGTGCTTGCTGCTCTTGCAGAGGACCCAGGGTCAGTTTCCAGCACCTACATCAGGCAGCTCATAACCTTCCATAACTCTGGTTCCAGGGTATACAAAGCCCTCTTCTGGTCTTCAAGGATACCATTACTCATCTACACAGCATGCACAAGTACACACGCACACACACACAATTAAAAATAATTTTTTAAAATTAACAGTAGCACATAGGAACATTGGTTCCTGTTTTCAAGCTCAGAGTGAAGCCCAGGGTATGGTAAATACATAATACATGGCCACTGCCAGCAGTTTCCTTAGCATCTAAAGATGTCACTTCATTCTAAGAGAATTTCCAGTTTTCAGAAGGACAAAGAATTCAGAATAGCCTGTTCAAAGTGCCCCTCAAATAGTCATCAAATGCCCAGGGAAGTCATAGGAAGGCTCATCTGCTCGGGGAGAGCTGTGTACAGCTACTACAGGCTCTTAACAATTCCATAGAGTTACATGAGCAATTAAAACACATTAGGGACACATTCCATACTTGCTCCCAGAACCAAGGAGGGTAATTGTGTCATTGAACTCATATCATTTCCATTTAGCGGAAAGAGTTCTCAGGTCATAAACACAATGGTTCTTCATTCCACCACAGCCAACTGTGGAAAACATAATAGAGACCTAATGACCCATCTTGCTTAATCAAAGCAAGGAATTTTTTTTTTACCTTCCAGAAGCCTCTGCCATGTAAATTGTATAAGCCAAACATAACCTGATGCCACAGCCCACACACAAGGCAGTGTTCGTCCACCTTTATGAAGCACTCAGCTTTGAAGATTAAAAATGCTTTGAGCCAATGACTTTGAACTCAGGAAAGCAAAGAATTTCTTCCATGAAGTCATGAGTGTGCCATTCATTATGAGGCATGATTAACCTTTCTTTCCCTGTCACATCTCACAGATGATAAAGGATTTGGTGCTCTAATTTTGACATTAGTGTCTTTCCTCCAATGTTAAATATCAGTTTCAGGCTCTTGCGGCAGTGGGGTAAGGATGAGGGTGAGATAATGGGGGAGAAAAGGTGCCCAAGTCTGGGTGTACGTGTCAAGAGCTTATGCAGGTTTTGTATTTGGGTTTGGATGCTGGTTTTGTTTGTATTGTTTTGTTTTTTAAGACTGGATCTTTCCTTGTGCTGGAACTCTCCAATATTGCTAGGCTAAGCAGGCTCAGGGCATCCTGTTTCCACCAGCACTGGGATTACAACTGTACTGCAACACACCTGGCTGTTTATATGATTCTGGAATCAAGCTCAGGTCTTCGTGCCTGCAGGGTAAGCTCTTTACTGAGTCATCTCCCTGCCAGTAAATCACCCATATTTTATCATGGTCTTTTTTTTTTTTCAACCTAATGGTATCTCAACTTGGCTGGCAGTTGCATAAACTGAAAAATTGGATGTTGCCGTAGCTCTTCTCATCCACATTTTCAGTGCTTGACAAAATAACTAAATATGTGGCTTAAGAAAGTCTTTGTGTCTGAGCCCATAGGTCTGCTTGACAAACAAGGTGTACTTGCCATGGGGAGACAGAAACAGGAGTCCTGTCAGAAATAGTGTCTTCAGTGAAGTAAGCCTATTTCACCCCTTTGTTAAGCTACCTAAGAGCTGCTGCTTCTGATTCTTATGAGTTGGTCTTGATGTCTTTCTGTCTCATGTGAATGTTATTTTGCACTTACAGGTAGTTTCCTCCTCTTTGGGAAGAAGCAACCCCATTGTAGAACACCATTCCGTCTAAACAGAAGTCGCCTTCTGCTTCAGAACATGGCAGAGGCCTGGACTTCCAGGGAAAGAGATAACAACCAGGAAGATGCTGCCAAAGAGCAAATGAGCTGAGATGCACTAAGGACAGGGGCTCTGAACGGTTGGAATAAATGGTAACATACACACCACTGATTATCACCAAGCTATTTCAAATTCGTTAGGGCAACTAATATGGGCTGTTCTCCAGATCAGCTTCTTCTTGGGTAAAAAGAGCCAGGCTATGAACAGGGAGTGTGATATTAGGGTACAGAGTGTGTATTTGTGGTTTTTGTTTTGACAAGCTCTTGGGTATTCCACTCTGAGTTGTTGTCATGCATCCAAAGCTGACATACTCAGCTAAGGATAACTTTGAACTTTTGGTCTACCTGCTTCCACCTCCCAAGTGCTAGGATTATAGTGGTGCTATGCCCATTTCATGTGATGTGTGCATGTGTGAACAGAGGCATGTGCATGCATGTGTTTATCTGGGTGTAGACCAGAAGGCAACTTCATTGTCATTCTTTAGGGAGATGATTTTGATGGTTGCTTTGGGTTGTTTGTTTTGCTTTAGATAGGGTCCTCACTCTCTTGGACCTTTCTAAGTAGGTTAAGATGGTTGACCTTCAGACATCCTATGGCTCACACCAACTGAGCCACATCTCTAGCTCAAATATATTGTAATCCTTACATACACATAGGATTTTGCTAGAAGAATACATTAGAAATTGATAATGGTTGTCTCCATGGAGGCAGTCAAGGACATAGGAAAGAGAGACTTGCACAGACGGAAGAACTCTGTATGAACAATGGCTGAGTTCTTATCAGAAGTGAAAGAAGCCAAATGCATTGAAAGGGGAAACAAAACTCTCAAGTTAGAACTGTGTGTCCAGAGAAGCAACCTTCTGAAATAAAGACTTTTTCAGATAAGCAAAAAAGGAGAAACTTGTCAAAAGCACATGAAACAAGAAAAATTAAAGGAAGGTTTCCAGACTAAAGGAAAATAAAACTAGGCAGAAATTCAGATCAATTGACAGGAATGTAGGTTGTTAGAAGTGTCAACTTGTACATAAATATAGAAGGCTCTTGGGGATACAGGGATAGCTCTGTGTACGTAGAATGTACAAGGATCTGGGTTCAAACTCAAGCACTGAAAATAACAACAACAATAATAACAAACTTTTTCCTAATCTTATCTTATTAAAATAACATTTATAGCTTAAACTAAAATTGAAACATATCATGGCTTGTAACAAAGACAAAAGTAAAATATATGAGTATAAAAAGTAGATAAACTGGGACTGTGTATGATACACCTAGAACAACCAAAAAATACATTTTAGATACAAATCACTAGAAATACAATAAAAAAGAATAAAAACTACTCAACACAAAAATGAAAAGAGGAGTAAAAGTACAAAAGTACAAAATATAGAAGCTGAAGATTTAATTCAACTATGTCAATAAGTACATTAAATATAAATTAACTAGACAGTCTAATAAGACAGAGATTAGCGATCTGAATTAACAGGATGACTCAACAATATGCTGTTTATGACAACTTTAAATATAAAGACAAATACATATTGACAGTAAATTACTGTGCAAAATGTCCATTTATTTCTTAAACTTAAGAAAGATGATATAGATGTATGATTGTCAACATAAGCATCAAATGTGTAGCCCTTGTGACTCCTCTTGGCCGAGTACTCACAACTGTCACCCCTTGTCCAAGAGTTTATATTCTGCAGCTACAAATATATGCACCGTGAAAAAGAATAACATTATTTTTGAAAAGAGAGAGCACATTCTTATCAATGACGAAAAATAATCCAAAAATAATGTGTCCTGAATCTGAGGTAAGTCTGACAGAATTCACCCATATTGCATTACATGACATCACTGCAGTCTAGGTTCTGAACACACAACATGAGTACTTGGTACTTTGCATGCTGTCTCACAGCACACATTAGTGAACTCTGCAGAGGCTGGAGAACGACTTTGGGTATCATCCTCAGAAATGCCATCTACCTCCTTATAATGAGGTCTCTCATTAGCCTGCAGTTCACCAATGAGGAAAGGTTAAGGATTCTCCGTCTCCCCCAGAGAGTTCTTCAGATTAAACTTGGGTCCTAGTGCTTGCCTGAGTCACCCTCTGCACTCCTGACATGGTTCTTTTTTTTTTTTTTTTTTTTCCTCCTTTTTTATTTTTGATACTTTATATACATTTCCAATGTTTCCCCTTTTCTGAGTCTCCTCTTTGTATACCCCCCATCCCCTCCCCAACCCGCCTCTAG
>CM052700.1:46142609-46156653 GCA_028551405.1 Uromys caudimaculatus
GCGGCAGTTCCTGGTGAGCTGTGGGGCGTGTCTTTGGCCCTCTCCCGGTTTTTCTGAGCTCCTGAGAGGGATCTTTGTCCCGGAGCTAATTTGCTATGGAGCCCTGTGGCCCAAGCTGAGGTTCCCGGCTGCCAGCGGAAGTTGCTGTCCCTCGATCTCTGTGGCCCACGGAAGCCGGGTGGAGTCAGTGAGCGCTGGGGCTCATTTTGCCCCTGCTCGGGGCTTTTCCACATTCCTGGGAGAGAAATTTTCTCCCGGAGCTGCTTGACTATGGAATCCTAGTGTCCCAGGCAAAAGTTTCCTGCCTCAGCCACCCGCTGTTGGGATCCAGGGGGGTTTCTAAGCCCGCCTACCTCGGTCCCTCCAAATGATCCACTTCTACCGTAAGTTCCAGAAGACACTGAAGAGCCAGGCTACAGGTCACTGCAACTCTCTTCGCTGTCTTCTGTGACACCATCCATGTGATAGGTAGGGCTGCTCTAAGGGTTTGGATCTTGGAGTGAGGATGAGCACTGAATAACTTAGCCAGCATAGAACAATCAGGATATGGGACACAGGTGGAAAATAAACTGTGAGAGTATAAGGCATTGAGAGGCTGGACTGTTTGTTATTGCAGCTAAACCTAGCCTATCTGACTGACATATCATTTCCCCCCTCTTCACATAAAGCTCAGGGTGGGTGTTTTGCTATTGCCAGACTCCTTTAGTTGTGAACATCAGAAGTATCTCTAACTACTTTAAGCAAAGATATAGTTTATCAAAGGATATTCAGTGACATGCTATATCTCTTAGTAACTCAAGTGAAGCTTTGACTTTAGTTAGAAATGATGATCAATTATTTTGTGGGTCTTCTCCAGTGGATCTGTGACCGCTACTATCCCTGGGGCCAGGCTTTGTAGATTGCATCTGGAGCCTTTGACTCACCCTCCAGGACTTCTAGCTTTGGAAAACTAAGGGAATATGTCACGAATATCACTAGGATGGAGCCCAGCGGGTGCTTGCATCTCACATGCCTGCATTTAAATATAGTGGGGGCTGAGAAGATGCCCTCTGGCTTTTAATTTGGCATGATCCAAACTAACCAAAGCTGAGAAAGTTGCTCAAATGCTAAAGGTGACAGAATGGATTTGAAACACATGACGAGAAATATACAACCCAGGTTGGGGAGGTAGCTCAGTGGGTAAGGTGCTAGCTGCACACACTTTAGGAACTGAGTTCTAATCCCCCAAGACCAAGTTAAAAGCCACCCATGGTAGCCCACATCTGCAATCTTAGTGTTCCTATAGTGAGATGGGGGGTGGAGACAGGTGAATCGACATGAGGACCAGTTAGCCTGTTGTACTTTGTACAAAACAAAACAAACAAACAAACAAACAAACAAACCCCAGAAAAATAAAGAAGAAACCCCATCTCTAAGAAGTCGAGAAGTGAGGTCATCTGCTGACCTTGACAAGTGTTCCATGGCACGCATGTACCTACATGTGTGCATACTTACACACATAAAATGTGTGACTTGCTACGCTTTAGAATTGAGTGATCCAAGGCAGTAGCCACTAGTCACATTGATTACCTTTAAAATTTTTAAGTTGACTTAAAACTTCAGTCCCTCCATGTCTCTAACACATTTTAAGGGCCCAGTGATTACACACAGCTGGTGGCAAAGGCCCTGCATAGTGCAGAGAGTTCTTTGTTATAAAAGTACAAAGAAGTATGGTTTATTAGTCTGGATACATCACAATGAGGAAAATGCTTAGGAATCCAGCTTCAAGTGACAACACCACAATCTGTGACATTTGGCAGATCCCTTGGACTTCGTGCGGGCTAGGAAGGACACCTGATTTTCACATTTGTCAAACAAGGCCCCGATGAATGTAATGGAGCGGGTCACCTCCACTGGTCCTCAGACAAGTCTCCCATAATTGGCTTCCTGCTGCTACTTGTGCTGAGGAAGTCCTGGATCACCAGGTGGTGCAGGGGTGAGGAAGGGGGCATTCCCATGTGACACATGAACCCTTGAAAGCTGTCTCTAGGCTGTAGCCCTCTCTTTCAGAAAGGTAGCACCCTGTCCCATTTATTCCTCAGATTTGAAACCAGATTGTTATAGCTAAGTATATCAGGTTGCTTTCTATTGCTGTCATAAACACCGTAACCAAAAGCAACTTGGGGATAAAAAAAAAAGTTATTTCAGCTTATATTTCTAGTCCATTACAAAGGGAGGCAGAGAAAGACAATAGAGAGGGAGCAGGGCAGGAACATAAGACAAGAAGTCAAGTAGAGCCCATAACGGAACATTGCTCACTGGCTTGCTTTTCATCATTTGCTCAGTTTGCTTTTTTATACCAGCCAGGATCATTCTCCCAGAGATGGCATCATCCACACTGTACTGGGCCCTCCCACATCAATTCTTAATAAAGAAAATGTACCACAGGCTTGCTCACAGACCACTGGAGTCATTTCTCACTTGAGGTTCCCTCTTCCCAGATGACCCCAATTTGGGTCAAGTTGACAAAAAGCTAACCACCTCATGATGTAGGAATAGTATTCCAGACTAGCAGCTCAATGGATGAGATAAAGATTACATGTTGAGCATACTACATCCAAAAAGCTTCAAAATCCAAGCTTATTTTGAGCACTGATATGGAGCTGCAACTGGAAATTTCCAGAAGTGCAACTTTGTTTCACCATACAAATTTATTAGAAACACTGCATGAAATTATCTTCATTAAAAATTATTAATAATATCAGACATTTCTTTCTTTCTCTCTTTTTTTCATATGTTTTAGTTGATTCTTGTTTTAGAATCTGTGTGTGGGTCTGTGTACCAGAGGCTACCCATGGAGATCTCTGCCCCAGCCCTGAAGGAGGATTCAGGGTAGTGCTGCTGCTCCTGCTGCTGCCACTGCTGCTTTGGTGCTGCTGTCCCAAGCAGCCAGTACAGTCTGCCCTAAGCCAAGCCGAGAGCCAGTTCTCTTCCCAGGCAGTGTTACAGCTCTGGTGTGACAGATGTTGGATAGGATCTTATAGACAGTTTTAGGGTGGGTTGGGTCTGACAGCAGGTGCTTCCTATTGGCTTGGCCTGAGATGCCTCATCTGCATGAGGATAGACTTGTGGGCGTGATGGTCACAACTCTCTCTACTGGGGCCTGTGGCTACATGACAGAGGCCTGGAGTCGGGAGCAGGTGAAGCTCCTACTGTCCCTTCTGGGTCTCTGGATCAAGCCCTAGCTTGACCGAACCAGGCTTCCTCTTATGGTCCACCACCCACATCTGTGTGGTCCCTTTGCCTGAAAATCACTGATCTAAGATCTTCCCTAGCTACCTTCTCTTTCTTCCAAGGCTGTACTTAAACACCACCTCTTCAGAGACCTTCTCTGACCCTGTCCCCAATATCCAGACATCCCTTCTTTTTATTCAGCACTTCATGTTCATCTTAGATTTTATTCTACATGTATCTGCTCTTTTCTCTTCTTAGAGTTATTTTATTTTTTGTGTATATGAGTGTTTTAGCCATACATGTATGTGTACCACATGTGTGCCGTGCCTGTGGAAGACAGAAAGAGGACAGTGGATCCTGTAACCGGGTGATGGACTATTGGGAGCCACCATGTGGGTACTGGGAACTAAGCCTCATGTATTCCAGACTGGCCTCAGACATACTATGTAGCTAAGGCTGATACAACCACCATACCTTGTTTATACACTGCAGGATCCCAAATGGGCTAGACAAACAGTCTTCTGAGTTATACCTGTGGCCTCTATTCAATTATATCTTGAACAACTGATTCCCTTTTTTCTTTATCCCAAGGAGTAAAATAGTTGTAAATTCCATGAAAGTCAAAATTGTATCCCCTTTTTACTGGTCATCCCTGGGCAGTACATGTAGACACGTAGTAAACCTGTTTGCTTCAGTGAATGGCTAGATAATAAGTGTATGTAGTATAGATAGTAGTAAGTGATATGGATCACTTACTGCCTTAGTCCATGTCTTAGCCTGTGCCCTTTGGTCCTCTAGAGTAAACAGGATGCTGATCACTTTAACCCTCAGGCTTTAGGAGGCTCCACATAAGACAGTGAGTGTAAAGAATTTAGCCAGCAAATGTCGTGCGGTAGTTACTCAGTAAATTAGGACCACTGGCCTGGCTTTATCCTGGCTCGGTTCTTATGTGTGTCCCTCTTTCTTCTGCTTTTGGATCCCATTGTGAGAGACTCTACATGAAACTATGGAGAGTAGGGTTTCTCATTTTGAAATGCCAGGGTTCTTGTTACCAGGACAAATAATTCCTGGTCTGTCTTCCCTGGGAGATGATAAAGGTAAGCTGGGCATGTCTCTTTCTCTAGGACATTTTACCCAGAGACATGGGCCTGCCATTGTCATCCCTAGCAATTATTTCAAGGATCTCTGAGTTCATGGGTGCTCAACAAGTGAGAACATACTGCTGTGGGAGCTGCAGGTGTGCCAGGAGTTTATTTAATGTTATGTTGACTCTTGGACAATGACAGCACATTGACAGATGAGGTAGGAGAGGTTTCTCAAAGTCAGAGAGAGCAGTTTAGCATTTGGAAACAGCTTGATGGGGTGGACGAAACTGACATCAATTTTCATTTCAAAGTCAAGACTAGAACTTAATATGCTGTACAGCCATCTACTGCTCCCAGTAAACATACTGAACTGGAGTGGCTACATCCCTCAAACGGCAGCATATGGTCACATTGCCACTCAGGAAACTTGGTGGCCATGACGAATGAACATGAATATTATGTCTGTTAGGATTATACAGGGGCTGTTATTTATTTTTCCTTACACCCTTGTTCTGGAATAGAACACAGACACAAAACTCTGTTTTGGCTCACAGGTATTCTAGCCCAGTGGACTTTCCCCTGTTACCTGGGTCTTTATTTCTCACTCATTCTATTTCTCTCTCTCTCTCTCTCTCTCTCTCTCTCTCTCTCTCTCTCTCTCCTTCCCTCTCCTCCCCCTCTGATGATGATGATTTTAAAAGACTATCACACAGGATTCAGTAGGTAGATAGCTCCACGGGTAAAGTGTTTGCTTAGCATGCATGAGGCCCTGGGTCTGAGCTCCAGCAGCAAAACCAAACAAACAAAAAACAAAAAAACAAAAACCGGGATGGTGGTGCACTTCTGTCATCTCAGCACTTTGGAAGTGAAGGCAAGAGTTCAAGGCCAGACTGGATACATAATAAGTCAGAGGCTAGCCTTGGCTGCAGGAGGCCTTATCTAAACAAACAAAGAAAGACATAAACATTCCATTCCAGGGTAAACTATAATGAAATCCATGCACAAATGAGCTGGATTTAATAGGGGTATCTCTTCCCATGTACACACTGGTTAAATGGCGCACACTATTGCCCACATGTTTATTCATAGAGTACAATATATAGCAGAGGTTTTGGGAGAAGGGAGGGTTACTCGCTGTTTTCCTGCAGATGTCATGCACATAGGTGATGTCATTGAACTGGCACCACAATTTCAGACACAAATGGTGCTGATGGACTGGAAAAGTAAGATGCTCAGCACATCCGCAGCTTGCTGTCTGTCCCTGAGTCAGCATGGCCTCAGACTGCACTTCTTGGAAAGAGCTCTGTGTTGACGGCAGTGGACGCATGGCTGTGACCTCCAGAACAAATCGGCAGTTCTTTGTCTCCATTTTCCTCTCTGGAAAAACAAAGGGATATGTGAAATTGCCTCCTCATCTATTCCAGCCCTATATCTAATTGTACATGCAGTTTCTTGCTTATGTCAATACAAAGAAATAAATTTGACTAATGTATTCATCAGAATCAGAGGGTCAGAAACTCAAGGTTTTAGTTACCTTCTTTTCTTTTGCATGCCATGCTTCCACCAAAGGAGGAGTGAAAATGTCCGTCATAGCGTCAAGGCATTCAATGATCATTAAATAATAGTTTAAAACAGCATTTGCAAAATCTTTCAAGGGCCTGAAAGAATGCTGTAGACAGATGTTAAATAGTAGGGGAAAATGAGAAATTACATTGCATGAACAGAATCATAGCAATAAGGAAAATTATAGAAAAATTATTACCATATTTTTTTGTAACAGTGGCCGCCCTTTAATGGTTGACATAATGGAAAAACTGTTTTCTCAGTTTCCCTGTATTTATTTTTCTATGTTACTACATAAACTAAATTTTCCTTTACGTATGTTATATGTTTGCTATGGAGTGTGTCCTCTATCTCCCCATTATAGGCTTATTTGTTGAACACTTTCCCCTAGACATGGGTGATGGATTTCTGTGTCTGGCATCTACAGATTCTGTGACAAATGGAAGGGGGCTGAGAAAAAGCCAACTGGGATGGAGACACACCCTGCCATTCAACAGCAGTTCAATGACTAGCAAATCCTCAGCCTTGGTATTATTAGACTGCCCGAAGGAATGGCTATCTATCTATCTATATATAAAGTGTCAGACTATTAAAATAGAGAAGATCTCTCTCGGCCAGAAATAGGCCATTGACCCTGTATATGGGTAGGAGCTAACACTGATATCTCAGAACATTCATTTATGACACGATACTTTTCTGATACTAACGAAAATGAGCAGTGTGGTAATTACATACCAATCAGCACTTCTTAAATGTGCGCTTTGGGTGAAGCCCTGCGCTAGTTATTAGGATCTAGAAAACATATGGTCTAGGTTTGTTCATCAAGGAATTCACATGTGGCACAGGCCACAGACCAAAACCAAAAAGCTATGCTACCATATGAGGCCAAAGATGAAGACAGCAGATACAAGAATTGTGGGAGCTCAGAAGGGAGCTTGTACAATAGCAAGAAATTCAGGAAAGTATGTGGAATCTTCCAAGCAACGAGTCCTTGCACTGAGTAGCAAATGGGTGTGGACTTGGAGAAGGGGGAAATTATGCCAGGCAGAGGGAGAAAAACAGCAAGGCTGAAAGGCAGGAAACAGCATAGAATGTGACTGGAGAGAACGGGGTGAGAGTGTGATGGGCAGAGAAAGGCAAGAAATTAGAGCACAGAGGGAGTGGGTCATGCAGGTGCACATGTGCCTTGGGCAGCCAACAAAAAAAGTCACATTGGTTTAAATAGCTCGTTTATACATTTACGGAAGGACCTGCTGAGTGTCTTTAATTTTGCTGCTTGACTAACAAAGCCTAAACTATTTACTATTTGTCCCCTTAAGAGAGAGGTTTGCTCACCTTGAACTAGATGTTTCCTGAAGATGATAGAAGACCCTGTGTTTGGATAAGCCCAAGAGATGTGGCTGTAGCTATGAGTGGCTGGAAAAGCTGCTCAGGAGAGACATGAGCAATGCATCAAGGTGACAGTAGGAAGTTGGGGAGGTGTACTGGCTGGTTTTGTGTGTCAACTTGACACAAGCTGGAGTTACCACAGAGAAAGGAGCTTCAGTTGAGAAAATGCCTCCATGAGATCCAGGTATAAGGCATTTTGTCAATTAGTGATCAAGGGAAGAGGACCCCTTGTGGGTGGTGCCATCCCTGGGCTGGTAGTCTTGAGTTCTACAAGAAAGCAAGCTGAGGAAGTCAGGAAAAAGCAAGCCAGTAAATAACATCCCTCCATGGCCTCTGCATCAGCTCCTATTGCTTGAGTTCCAGTCCTGACTTCCTTTAGTGATGAACAGCAATTTGGAAAAGTAAGCTGAATAATCCCTTTCCTCCCCAACTTGCCTCTTGCTCATGATGTTTGTGCAGGAATAGAAACCCTGACTAAGACAAATTGGTACCAGCATAGTGGAGTATTCCTGTGACGACCTGATCATGTTTTGGGGAGGACTGTGGAAGGACTTTGGAACTTTGGACTAGAAGATCCATTTGGTGTTAAGGGCTCTGTGGGATGTTGTGTAGGAGCTTGGAAGATAATGTTGAGAACAGTGTAGAAGATGGAGGCCTGGCTTGTGAAATTTCAGAGGGAAGATTAAAGACTCATCAGGGCTGTTGCTATTTTGATTGTGAAGATTCTGTGGTTTTGGTTGGCTGGGGCTGAAGAATCAGCTGTGATTAACAAAATACCAGAACTACTAAAGCAACAACTTTGCATTACTGGAACTATTGATGCTGGTTAGCTGGGGCTAAGATATTAGCAGTGATTAAGAAGAGACAAGCATCAGTGAGGTGAAATCTTCTGAGAAGTGTTTCCTGAGAGCACAGAGGCTGCATTCCAGAGATAGCCAAGGTTGTACCTTGTGCTATGGCTGGACTTGGTAATGTGTAAGAGTCACTCAGGTGGTACTGGTTTTGAAGGCATGAAGGGTCATGAAGAGCAGCTGAGGCTGGGCACTGTGAGAGACTTCGGAAGGTCATTGGTAAAGGTGCAGCCTCAGTTGCAATTGATGGCCCAGGACTGAAGGGGTCATGCAAAGGAGGTGAGGCTTGGCACCATGAAGTGAGCCTATGAGAGGCTATTGGTGAAGCCTAGTTACAGTGGAAGACAGCAGTGTTTTGGAGATGCCAGTATCATGAGCTGACCACCAAGAACAGCAGCAGCAATGGAGTACAGGCATCTGGAGCCTAGAAGACAAGGTGTACGCTACAAAGGGCAGAGCTGGAGAAGTGACTCAATCCCTTAGAGGAATCCAGAAGATCGTGAGTGGATCCCAGACATTGGACGGTTGGAGTGTGATTTTGCTTTTGATTGTGACTGTGCCCTGATATTTTTCCCTCTTGAAGAAAGGTATTTTATTGTAGCCCACAGTTAAGAGACTTTGAAATTTTAAAAGACCTTGAATTTTAAAAGATATTGCATATTTTAAAGGATATTTTAATAAAGGATATTGGATATTTGAACTTTTAATATGCCAGACTGTGGGACTTTTAAAGTTATTTAGATCATGGGGATGAATAATAAAGTAAGGGTCGAGGCTTAATGGTGATGTGTTTGCATGATAAGTTGACAAGGGGTCAATTGTAAGGCTGGTTTTGTGTATCAACTTGACACAAGCTGGAGTTTCCACAGAGAAAAGAGTTTCAGTTGAGAAAATGCCTCCATGAGATCCAGCCGTAAGGCATTTTCTCAATTAGTGATCAAGGGGGGGAGGGCCCCTTATGAGTGGTACCATCTGTGGGCTGGTCGTCTTGGGTTCTATAAGAAAGCCAGCTAAGCAAGTCAGGGGAAGGAAGCAAGCTAGTAAGCAGCATTCCTCCATGGCCTCTACATCAGCTCCTGATCCCTGACCTGCTTGAGTTCCAGTCCTGACTTCCTTTCTTGATGAACAGCAGCATGGAAGTGTAAGCTGAATAAACCCTTTCCTCCCCAACTTGCATCTTGGTCATGATGTTTGTGCAGGAATAAAACCCCTGACTAAGACAGGTGGTATCTTGGGAATGTATAGAAATGTGCATGAAGAAGTCAGCTGGCTGCCATGTCTGGAAATCTGGAATACTCTGCAGAGGGCCAGCTTTAATTGACATCAGGAAATATGCAAGTGGATGTGTTACTATGGTGAGGGTCTGGGGGCCTCCTGGTTTTTGACCTCTTTTTTTTTTTTCCAAGACAGTTTATCTGCATTGCCCTGGTGGTCCTGGAAGTTACCCTGTAGACCAGGCTGGCCTTGAACTCTTAGAGAGCCACCTCTCTCTGCCTCCCTAGTGCTAGAATTAAAGGTGTGCACCATCACTGCCCAGCTGGTTCTTAGCCTCTTTTTCAAGGAATTGAAACATAGGTTCATATCAATTTTCAAAAGTAGAAAGGAAACAATATTTTAAACAAAGCAATAGGACAGATCGCCATGCCCTGGAGAAGAATGATGTACCACACATTAAGTTAGAGAACTACACCACACGTGAAGATTGTCAAGGGCTGCAGCATTACTTGGGGCTTCCTTTTATGGCACTGAAGAGAAGGAGAGGTTTAGCTGTAGGGGATGTAGCATAGACAACAGTCTGTACTTTGATTGGTACATTGTCATATAACATATTTTCTTCCCATGGTGCATCTGATTTTAATCATATACATGCATAAGGACAAGATGGAAAACTGGGGAATTCTCCCTATGTGTTCACTTAAGGCCACAGTTTTGCCTTGTTACTTATGTACCCAAAACTAGTTTGGGACAGATTGGTTTCACCATTTGTCATACATGGATAGAAACACTGGGGATATGTTTCAACAGACACTAAGTTTGATTATTGCCTGAAAAGGAGAAACTTATCCCACTGTTTATAGAGGACGGTGATTATAGAACGATGCAGACGGAGAGGCCAAGGTGGCTAGATCCACTGTTGAGAGAGTGTGTAGGACATGTAGCAAAGGATCAGGGCCTCCCAGTGTGTTATTAGAAGAGGAAGTTATGCATAACCTAAGCCCAGAAGACTCTCAGGTTGCCAAGCTATGCCCTGTGCTTGCCCACCTCAGCAGAGCTCAGGAGTATGTGGGAGGGGTAGGAAGAGCAAAGGGATAAGATCAGAATCTTTGGGGGCCACACTATTTAAAACTTTTAAAGTAGGTGAGGAAATCACCAAGGAAGCAGGAAATTATTGAGCAGAGAGCTAGAAGAACCAGCAATATTTCAAAGAATCAACAAGTAAAGAATGGTTAATATTGATTGCTGTGATGGATGGCCTTGGTTGTCTACCTGACTGCATCTGAATCAACAAAACCCAAGCAGCTAAGCAGGCTTTTGAGGGATGTTCTTGGTTGGATCATTTGAAGACAGAAGTCCCACCCTAAATCTGGACTACACCTTCTGATGGTAGCCCACATAAAAGGACCACTCTTGCCTTGACGGTAAGTTCATCTATCCTGTTGCTGAGGCATTTCTTTGTTTGTATTAGAACCTACTTCTCTGGGATTCCAAGGTAGACTGAAGTCCAGCAGTTCTCTAGGACTTCCCTTGGACTCCAGCACTAGATTAGGACTGCTGTGACATCCAGTCTGATGGACAGAACAACTACTAGATCCTTGGCCTGTCCATCAGGAGACAGCCATTGTTGGAATACTTGAACCACAGCCTGTAAGCTACTCTAAATACACACACACACACACACACACACACACACACACACACACACACACACACACGAAGGGCACTCCAGCAATCTGGATTAGTGAGCCATGCAGTGGCTTGAATCGTTATAGTGGGATTGATGCTAAAATTATTTATCCCAGTAAATGTAACAAGCACCTCAGACAAAGCAACATGATTTATGTAAAGCATACATTTTGTGATAATGCTACCTTAAAACAAAGAAGTAGGTACCATAAATAAGAAGGCCATACATAAATACTACCAGCAGTGAAGAAAGCAAAAAGACAACAAAAATTAAGAATGCACTAATGAAAGCCAGACATGTGGTGCATGCTTATAATTCCAGGGCTGAGGAGGTGGCAGGTCCCTGTAGCTCACTGGCCAGTGAGCCCAGCCTACATGGCAAGTTTTAAGTCTCTGAGACACCCTGTCTCAAAAAACAAAGTAGATGGTGTCAGAGGAAATGCACCCAGCATAGTCTCTGGTCTTCACAGGTCATATACACATATGTACATGCATCCATATACACATGAAGGCTCATGTATGTGCACACATAGTACAATGGTGAACTGGTTGAAAAATAATTATGCTATTTACATAAGATTCAGAAATTAACAAGTGGATGAATTTTTTAACAGACTTTCTTTTATTTGTACAAAAATCAAATCCAGAAATGACCAAACCATCCCCTTGAGAGCATTTTTTCTAGCCTCACAACTCAAAAGAAATTGCTACTTTTGTAGGACCAGGCAGTGGTGTCCAGTTTCCATCCCCAGAGGACATTTGTCTCCTGAACCACAGAGGTTCAGGGACCGGCTTGTGCCATAGTTAGTCTTTGTCAACTTGACACAGACCTAAACATACCTTGGAAAAGAAGATCTCAGTTGAGGAATTACCTCTATCAGAAAGGCCTGTGATCATATCTATTATGCATTTTCTTGATTAATGATTGCTGTGGGAAGGTCTTGCCAACTGTGGGTGGTACTCTCCATAGTCCAGTAGAACTGAGCTATGTAAGAAAGGTAGGAGCAGGCCAGGAGAAGAAAGCCAGTGAACAGTATTCTTCCATGACTTCTGCTTCTCTTCCTGCTTCCGGCTTCCTGCCTTGAGTTCTTGCCCTGACCTCTCTAAATGATGTGCTGTGCTGTGAAAGTATAAGCCAAACAAACCCTTTCCTTCTCAAGTTGCTTTTGATCAGTGTTTTATCACAGCAACAGAAACCAGACTAGAATATTTTGGGATCCCAGCACAAGCCAGCAAGAGATAAGCTTGGGCCTCTCCCTGGCACTCATAGCATAGAGGTTCTCTCTTTCCATCGGGATCCTAAACTAGTAGGAAGCACCAAAGGAGTCACAGGTGGCTGTGCTTGCCCTACAGTAGCTGAATGAGAATCAAGGTCCTAGAGAGAGGGGAGAAACAGCTGAGAGAAAAAAAAACAAACCCAACCTAACAATCAAACAACTGGGCAGCGATGGTGTACACCTTTAATCCCAGCACTTGGGAAGCAAAAGCAGGCAGATCTCTCTGAGATCAAGTCCAGCCTGGTCTACAAAGCTAGTTTCAGGACAGCCAGGGCTATACAGAGAAACCCTATCTTGAAAAATAAAAACAAACAAACAAAACCAGGTACTTTGCTGATGGCATCATTAGGTCATGCCAAAAGCAAGTCCTGGGTGTTTTCGTGGCAAAGGCCAAAGAGTTCTCCCTTCTTCCCAAAGCTGCTTTGATTTCAAGTTTCTGCCCTTTGCAATTACATTCATCCACACTGGTGGAGTAAGCTGGGGGATCTTTGAGAATGTAATGTAACCCATGCTAAGGGAATCCAAAATTACAGAATTGTTATTTGGTCCAAAATATGCCTATTAACTTTGTCACGGGTTGTTTGGGCTAAAACAGGAAAATTTGACTGTGTGTAGATAAAAATGAATTTATTGAGTTGCTCACAAAACTCAAGAGCAGTGATTAAAGTCAGACAGCACAGCCTCTGGAACAGCAGTAGGCACATTAGTTACTTTCCTATTGCTATGATAAAACGCCATGACCAAGGCAACTTCCAGAAAGACGCTATTTGGGCTTACGGCTCCAGAGGGATAGGAGTTCATTATCTCAATGGTGAGAGAGGAGCAGGCTTGGTGATAGGCAAGGTGTCTGGAGAAGCAAGCTGAGGGATTACTTACATCTTAAACTGCAAGCAGCAAGCAGAGAAAGTGACATCAAAATGCTGGAGTCTTTAAAGTCTCAAAGTCCACCTCTGGGATGCCATCCAACAAGGCCACACTTTTAAACCTCTCACCAGTCCCATCAACTGTGGAACAAAGTGTTTAAATGCCCCATACTATGGGGGACATTTACATTCAAACTGCAGTAGTAGGGGTCAAGGCTACTTCTCTCTGCCTGTTTTCCTTACAGGGTTCAGAGAGCATCTCTCTGGTCCTGCTGTGTAGCAGCCATTTCCTTCCTGGAGGGCAAAGGAACCCTCATAAGACTAAGAAAGAAAACAAAATGTACCTGGCCCAGGAAGCATATGTAGCTCCCAGGGAGCTACGAGATGTACAGTGCTTCTCCCTAAGGTATAAGCAAGAACTATTTCTGGGGAGAAGAGATTCTATGACCATGACTTGCTTCCAGGTCACATGCAGAGGAGGCCCAGGGATGCAGCATTTGAGTTGTCACCTGTACTGGGGCAAGCTTGTTGGTTATATAGCTGCCTTTGAGTCATCTGTAAGTGACCCCACATCCATTTTCCTGTAGACTGGGCTAGAACTGTTCTTGTGGTCTATCATCAGTGTCCTATCTTGGTTAAATACTCATTTGTTCCCATCTCTTTAGGAAAAGTCACAATTCCTGATCTATGAACATTGTTCTCATACCAGTTTAATTAGCCTTAGAAAGAAACTAAAGAGATTTCATCACCCAACAAGTGAGCCTTGACCCTCTCCTCATAAAAAAGATACCATATGATGATGAGGATCAGGGCCCTCCCCCCCCCCCCCCCCCCCCCCCCGCTGATTAAGATCTCCCTGTTTCTAAACAGGTTCTTTGCCATTCGGCTTATTTCAAAGA
>CM052700.1:46165205-46190813 GCA_028551405.1 Uromys caudimaculatus
CAGTGTTACTACTTAGGGAACATTCCTGAAGGCTGATGAGGTGTCCCTACAGGAGGGGACTTCACTCCAGGACCATGTACAAGGACTTGTTTGTTGAACACATGTCCTATGTACCTATCCCCCTCTAGTTCATAGCACAGGTCATGGTACATGGTGTAAAGTCAATCATTATTTGCTGAGTGAATGGATACTTGAATAAATGCCTTAGAGCCTTCAATTGTGTTAGCACACTTCTGAACTATAAAGTAGCAGGAGTCATGGGGCCCCAGATTCTTGTTACTACCAGTGTCTGTTGTTCTTCTGCCACTCTTCCTGCATGGAACCTTCTTCAAAAGACAGAACACATTTACAAGCTACTGCTCCTTTCCTGGATGGAAATCCAAAAGTACCTGGAAGTTTCCATATTACCCAGGAAGCTCCTGACAGGTTCTTGCCCCCAGGAAGAATCATGAGGTGGGCCTTCTGCACTGAAGAGGCAGAGATAAGTGGATGCCTACAGAATTAAGGCTGGACTAGACCTGAAGGAGCTTCCACCATATCTAATGCCATCCCCTTTCCTGTTTCACTGCCCTCATGTCTCGGCAGCCTCTCCTGAGAGAGTCATATTCTTGGATCTGGCTCTCTGTCTGGAAGTATTCAATCTAAGAAAATTATCAGGTAAGCATTTGTAGCTGAGG
This sequence comes from Uromys caudimaculatus, assembly GCA_028551405.1. Classification (NCBI taxonomy): domain Eukaryota; kingdom Metazoa; phylum Chordata; class Mammalia; order Rodentia; family Muridae; genus Uromys; species Uromys caudimaculatus. The sequence goes on from CM052700.1 coordinate 46,165,883, forward strand.
CCAGAACGTTATTATCACATCTGACTGTTCAGCAAGCTGCCTTGATACAGACACACTGGGGCATGCCTCTAGGGACAGCACAGCTCTGAGAGTATCCCAGTGAAGCCATCTGATACCACTTACTTACATTTTGTCACTTTTAGAATAAAACCACAACATAAATATACACCATTACAAAATAATAAAAGTCTATAGGAAATCAATAGCCTTTCTCTCCGAAGTCACAGAGAAGGTTCCAGCTCAGGATTTCCTTAATGAGGCTTCCGTTGGAACTTTGAAGAGTTATAATTGCATGGACTTCCCCAGGACCTAAATAAAGGACTTATTTTGAGAGCCCAGTGATGGACCCTGAATGCTTGGAGGCTTAATTGAAGAAACAATTGATTTCCCCATTAATATTTTAACCTCCTTGAAAGATAAGAAAGTAAAGTCTAATCTTGTTTTTAAAATACTCTGCTTAAAAACTGTCAGGCCGGTACCCATTTGATTCAGTTGAGGTTGGTGATAAAAATGACAGAACTGGGTCTGGGGTGAATGGCTGAGTCTGTAAAGTGCTTGCTCTTGAAGACCTGAACTTAGTCCCTTTGATCTATGTAAAAAAGCCAGACTTGCTGATACTCAAGCCCAATCCCAGCACTGAGGAGGCAGAGATACATAGATGCGTTGGGATCCTGGGCCAGCCATTTTAGCCTAATGTGAGCGAGCTGTTGGCCAATGAGAGACCCTGTCTCAAAAATAAGATGGATATGGACAGCATTCCTGAGGACTGGCAACTGAGGGAGCCCTATTGCTTTCATAAGTATGTACACACATGTATGCAAGTGCATGCACATGCACGTGTGCACATACACACACACACCACGAATCAGTATTCCCCAATAGTGGCAATTTGGGCATTTTTGCTGAGTTATAGGAGACCGTTGCACGCAATGGAGAATGGTTAGAAACCTCTCTGCCTCCCACTGCCCAGATTTCAGCAGGGCATCCCCACTTGGACAGTTGTATAACCCAACATATCTCCAGACATCGTTAGATATTTCACAGGGAAACAATTGTTCCTGCATAAGAACTGGTGATGAATCAGAGGACATGAAGAAGGACTGTGGCTAAGAGTCTAAAGGACAAGGGTCAGGGACTGAAGATTCTTATCTCTGTCCTGTGAGTGTAATTACAAAGGGTCAAGCATATTACCTGGATCCTGAAATTATTAATGGAACCCTCTAGAAATTGGTCCCTAAGTGAATCGTTGAAGTATATTTCAAGACCACATTGTGTGGTTTTACAGCATCTCTCTTCTTGTGAAAGAGCTTAACCAGGAGACTCACGTAGTTAAGAAGAATGTTTTAAAATGTGTGCTAGGAATTATCTGGAAAGATTAAAAAATTACTGGGAACTAGAAAAGTAATCTAACTGCTGAGCTAATTAAATAGATTTCCCCCAGCATGTGGAGATCAGCATGTCCTGACTGACTCCAGGTCAGGAATATCTGGTTTTAGTCCATGGAAACCTAAAGAGATTAAAATAAAAATAAGAACAAAATAAACAGGCTTTCACATCTATGTCCTAATGGTTTCTTGCTTGGAGTTATTTGCACTGAGGAAGAAAGATGGAGAGTGTGAATCTTCAGAATTCCTAGAGGAAGTCAGTGATGAACATTTTGTGGGTAACGTCAAAGGCTGAAGTCAAATCTTTTTAAAACTAGGATTCAGAGCACTATCACATATACAGGCTACAATTGTAAATGACATGCGCCACCCATACAGCAGTCCCTGCTGTCCCATGCCTATAGCTCTTCATATAAGATGCTTTATTTCAATAAATACAGCCACGCATGAGTCAGCAGAAATCCTGGCTTCTTATTTAAAAAATCAGAAGACAATCTGAAGGAAATGTGCTTTTGCCGTACATAATTTTGATCCATTAAGTAGCATAATGAATAAACTAGGTCATCTTCTTTGACACCAAAAACTAACAAGAGGACAAGTTTGTCCCTTGTCATAATTGTCACATAGTTGCCAAGGCTTAACAAGGGTTTCTCTTGACTTTTGCATAACCATTCCTCTACCTAGTTGAACCTGGGTATCTGCTTTTTTGTTAAATTATATTATCTCAAATGGACGGTCTATACACACACACACACACACACACACACACACACACACACACACACGTTATTATCATGCCATTGACATCAAATGCACAGGTGTGGCATCCCTTACTAAATGAAGGCCACTGTGAAATTCTCCCTGTGCTCCTGAGATGGACCACTGTGTATCTGAATACTTGCATGATCTGTATTGCTTGGCCCTTTGCATTTGGCAATGAACTTCTTGAATTCCATTATGCATGGTTAAATGATTAAATGTCTACTCTGCTTTGTTCCTAACTGAGGAGGGCTCTATAGAATTCATCAGCTCGATTTCGGGTAAGGCCCACAGCTAAGTGAGCTGCCTGGTGGTTGTAATTGTTCATGACCTTCAAACGATGTCTTTATATTATTTTATAGTTGAGAGATGGGAAACAAACATTAAGCAAAGAATTACACAGATAGATGAAAAATTCTCGTCTCTTTAGAGCAGGCCTCCTGAACCATTGCAACATCATAGTTATTTTGAGATGGGTAAATCTCTTTGTTGGGTGGTTCTCCTCTGCACCATTGCATGTGCCCTACTAGGGGTAGCAGGAGCCCCTGCACCCCTTCTCCTCAAGAGTAACCCCCAAAATGTCTGTTTATAAAATGCAAATATGCAAGGAAAATGAGACCCAGGAGGACATAGCATCACTTGAGTGTATGATCAGATGATTTGATGGAACCTGAGAAATCCTAAGAAAGATTTCCCTGGGACCAAGATCTGTGCCAAAGCCCCAATGATTCATGAGTTAACTAAGAAAAAAAGACATTCATTCATTATATGAAGAAATTCCTAATAAATCCCTACTAGGTGCTGGTGTTACAGCAATCAGTAAATGAACCAAATAACAACAAAAACAGAATAAAAATACATGCTTAGAAGCTGCCCTTTTACTAAGGAAACACAATTAAAACCAGATAAATAAACAAAGCAGAGAATATGGGGTTTTGTTCCCCTAGGGCAAGCATGGAAATTTATTCTCTGATTGTTTTGTTGGTCCAGGAATGAAGAGAAGGAGGTAGCCCATGCCAAGAGCCTGGAAGAACTGAATGCTGGGTAGGAAAAGCCATGATACTGTGCACATAAGCTACCTTAGGAAAGAATTTGATAATTCTCAGACCCAAATCTTTGTGGCAGTCATGCAGAATCCTGGCCATAACATTAAGAATGACAATGAAGATTTATTTAATGGCTCAGCGGCTACTCAAGTGACACCTATTTCTGGAATTTTTTTAGATCCAAGAAGGCCTGTACACACATCACCTCCAACGCGGCAGAAGTCAGAGATGCATTGTTAGTAGAATGAGCATCCTTGTGGTTTCCAGGACATTTCATCCAAAATCATGAAGACACGGTGCTCTAGAAAAGTATTCATTGTCTATGTCTTACGGCTAAAAGGAAAGACTCTTAAGACGTCATGGGCTATAAATCTACACCCTTTTTCTTGAAGATCAAATTTGCCCATGAGATAAACAGCCTGCAATTTCTGTTAACAGCCTCTACCAGATTGTTTTATAATGAGGTAGGCAATTGACAAGATCAGTTAAAAAGAAGTAATGTGGAAATATATCCAGGGGCTGTGCTTTCTAATAAAAAGAGGTTGCTTTCCATGATTATACAATATTTAGCAACACACCCTGTCTGTATTTATTCTTATTCAAATGAAAGCAATTTCCAAATGCTGGCTCCTCACATCTATGCTGATAATTCAGGGGATTCAGAGGTCACCAGTACTAGAGAATTGTAAGCTAGAAATGTGATCTGAGAAGTGTACGCTAAGAAAGAAGCTAAGGCTCAGAAATGTTAAATGCTTCAAGGGTTTTCAAGACAGTGGGAGGGAGCACTTTATGTTTTTCTCAGTTTCTCCTTATCCCTGTCTCTGGCAACTTGTCACAGCCACAGATATTTAATGCATTCTTCGTTATGTAATGGTTGGATTTATTTTAATTTAAAACCACAATGCAAGTTGCCAATTCCTTTGGAAACTGTTGTTGAGAAGCACAACTGTAGAAAGCCAATGACTCCTTCACATGGAAAAAAACTTTAGTTGGTATAGATTCCCTATACAGAATGGTATTGGGTTTCATAAGGACAGTTCCATACAACTATATAATGTGCTTGGAACCTATTCTCCTACTCCCCAGCCCGCCTCACCCCTGCTTAGTCCTCTTCATTTTTCTGGGTTTTATTCTACTTTGATGCCTCGAATGCATAAAATTTTATGTATCTATATAAAAACATAGGATCCATAAATGAAAAAAAAAAAGATAATTTCTTTCTGAGACTTTCTTAATTCACAAAATTATCCATTACTACAAATGACATAATTTTGTTCTTTGTGACTGACTGAATAAAACACCACTTTTGAATTAATTTATTTCAAGCTTTATTCTTTTGAAGAATCTCAAAGAAAGATCTTTAAACCTTCTATTGTGAAAAATACTACTTTAAACAATTTTCCTTACCTAAGTTTTCCAGTAGACTCCATGTAATGCCAGAAAGATCAAGAATCTTGGACTGAGAAGAAAGTAGAAAGTATTCTGCACCTTGGTCCTGGATAATAAGAAAGATTACCAGTTTGATACTTATTGTTAATATTTTCAGTAAAATTAGCTCCTTGGGTCTTTAAAAATGTCTTGAAATAAAATAATTCAGACCTTGAAAATGAGCAACTAAAATGTAGAATATTATCAAGTGGTTAAAAATTAAACTAGATTCATATCTATCACCTTGGATAAATCTTTATAAGGACGTTACTAAGTGAACCACACAGGCTAAGGTACGGAATAACAGAAGCATGTATTTTCAAGGTACAGAATGTTATATACTAGGAGCTATTCGTGGATACATGTGACACACAATATCGGATAGATTTGGACAAATTCATGCTACTGGTTACTTTTGGAAAGTTGGAAAGAATAATATTGGGAATAGGAGACCAAGGGAGCTTCAACTTTCTGTAATGTTTTACTTTGAATAAAAACAAAGAGTAGCAGTCTGTCCTGAGTGGTAGTTGTGTGTGTGCTTGCTATGGAAAAGCAAAACAAAACCTTTTTGTCCAGAAAAAGGAAGTAATCTCAGATGTATCATGGAGATTCCCGGTTTCTAAAACTCCTGGAAAAAGGATCTCCATTTCCTCCAGAGAGTCCTGGGTCCTGACAAGTTAGCAGTCTGCTTTGTTTGCTTTGGCGGCACAAGCAAGGGAGCTGCAGGGCTCAGTGCATGCCTTTACCTCGCTGTCTCACAGTGTGTTCCTCTGTTGCTGCTGCCCACCTACCTCTCGTTCATAGAGTAGTCAGCATGCTGCCTCTTACATATTTTACCTTTCTCTAAAACTGGCCAGATTTAGTATGGGAGAAGAAATGTGGGAAGTAGAGACACAGAAAGTTCTTGAAAAGATATGACTGGAAGTGGAACCACAGTAGCCTTATAAACATTAGAGATGATTTATAATGCGTGATCATGTGACTAAAATGCCATCAGAGTATGTTGTATTCTTCAAAGCCAATGAATATTGTGGAATTTTTTTTAACAGTGAACAATATTTGAAATCATGTAATTGGGAATATGACTTAAAACCTAGCAAGAAAATAGAAGCAGATGTTTGTACTGGAAGGCCCTAGGCTAAAAGCCAAGTGACTGTGCTTCAATTTCCTGTGATATTATTTTGTATTCTTAGGCAAATTACCTTCATGTTCTGAGCCCCACTTTCCCCATTTGCAAAGGAGAGTTTGAGATGGGCCAGCAGTCAAACTGGGGCTCCTGAGTCCTATCAGGACTACAGATAGCTTTTGTTTGACTATTTATTTTTAAATGGCTTCAGATTAACTGCTAAGCATTTAATAATCAAAGATTTTTAAGAAATAAAATCCCAAGTAGAGACTCCATTGTTTTCATTAGATTGGGGTTGCAGGGACCCTGTGGACACGGTGCATATTTCCCACTTTGTGGTGGTTTCTGCTTTGTCATTCTGACCTTCTTGGTTTAGCTGTTTCTCTTGTTATTGTGACAAGATAACAGAAGGAAACAACCTGACAATGAAGGGTTAACTCTGGCTTACAGTTGGAGGAGAGACAGTCCACATTGGCAATGAAGACAGGGTAACAGGAGCAGGAGGCTGTTGCCCACATAGCATTCACAGACAGGAAGCAGAGTGAACACGAAGTGGGACTAGGCTACAATATCTCTCCAGGCTTCCTGGTGACCCATTTCCTATATTGATGCTCCACCTTCTAAAGGTGCCACAAGTTCCCAACAGAGGGCCATCATCCCCTGGGAACCAAGTAAGTGTTCAAACACACAAATCTCTGGGGAAACATATAATCAAGTTGAATCACAACACCTGTGCTCCCATGATGTTCTTTGCTTAGTTCTAACCATCGGCATTAGTCACCACTGGGCGCAAAGTCTCCCAAATTCTTCAGGTTTTAACCAAGAAAGGGTGTTGGCATTAGTCAACACGGCATCCCAAGTGTAATAGGACCAAAGAAAGATGCAGCAAAGCCACCCACAGATTGGAAGACCCCTCCTAGCCATGTCAGAAGTTGCAAGAGAACTCTATTAAGCTGAGGAAACTTTGAAAGGATATGCCCTTTTTTACATTACTATGCATGATGTTTACATTCATCACCTTACACTTGCATGCTTACATGCTGTAGAATAATGCAGTTGAATATGAAATATGTATATGAAACCACCATAGACAAGTCATTGCTACAAACTTCTGCTTTGCTTCCTTTTTAAAGAAAAGTGTCATTTTTTTTTTATGAAATATCCCTCAGAAGCATAAAAAGAGATCATGATGTTTGTAGAAAACTAGTACAAAATTCTAGAATAACATTAGACTCTTCCCTGAACACCTGCCACTCTTCGTTAGACAATCCTTTCAGGCTTTGGTCTACGATAGCAAGGACTGTCCTGGAAAACACAGTCAACACACACGGATTGAGGGCTAGAGCATTATCAGTGGTTGGGCATTGTAGAGCCCAAAGTTTCATGTCCAGCACTAAATGAGAAGCTTGTGTTGCCTCGGGTAGGCTTAGTGGGTAAAGGAGCTTGGAGCCAAGCCCGGTCACCTGTGTTCAGTTCCTGGGACCCATATAGTGAAAGGAGAGAAATGACTCCCACATGTCCTCTGACCTCCACACATGTAATGTGGCAATGCATAAACCTGCTATCAAAGGAAATAAATGGGTGTAATAAAGACTGTATGTCCCAGTGCTAGAGAATTTAATGATGTTTAAGTCAATAAGTCTCAATTAAATAAACGTTCAGGTAGCTGGGTATGGTTAACACCCCTATGCTATGTATGTCAACATGGCTGTAAGGGAAGGTTTTGAATGTTCTCGTTACAGAAATTATAACTTTTTGAATATGCTCGTTTCCACGACCTGATCATCATACATAATATCCATGTATGGAAACATCACTTTGTAACCCTCCATATGTACAATGATCACTTGTCAATGAAAAGGAACATTTAAAACACACCCTTTTAGAACTAATAGAATGGTGTCTGGAATCTTCTCTCCAGATAGACTCCAGCACACCTACCAATCAACACGCTTAGGTTAAAATCTCCAAGTTTTGACCATTAGTGAAAGACAAAGCAAAACAACCACACAAAATCCTACCATGCAGGTTAGAACTAATGCTAGCCTGCCTTGACATAGGTCCTGTCAATGCCATCTCTGAGTCGCTCCCCCTCTCTAGTTCCAGAACTTTAGGATTAGGTAACATGGTGGCAGAAGAGTAAAGGAATAGTTATTTATGTCCTGTGGAGTGTCCTCACCCTTTGGAGGGGAAGCCGATGCTGCCTGTGTTCCCCAATGTTACATTTCATCAGAGCGTTGCTCCACTCTAAGGCTAGCCCATAATGTGCAGGATTTCTGCATTGGCTGCTCTCCAAGGCATTTCAACCAGTTAAGTTCCAAAGAAACATTATTAAAAAGCATTTTCACATGTGAAGGGCATAGTGATAGGCCCTTAAAAGGCAGTTATATATGCGTTTCTGTGAAGCTTGCATTCAGTTATTTTACTTGCATAATTTGGAAGCAAGAGAGAGGAGCAGTCACATGGCACATGTCCGTGTGCACAGCTAAGCTGCTGCGATAGCTTTGCATTAGATTGAACATTATGAAATTGCCAGTATTGACCCTGGAAAGCAATTTTCTGTCATTTAATGTAATATCCACCCTGCTTTAAACAGCATTATTTAAGCTTTCATATTCTGTTTTAATTTCAGGGCACCATAGTTCATGCACTTAAAACACTAATTTTGCTTATTCATATCACATCTCATGCTCAAAAATTAGAAATAATATTTTAATGCTATATTTGAGTGTAAAACACAACAGCCTTGGAGTCCTTATAGGAAAGAGAGGATTTGAATTCATCTTGCTGTATGTGAAAAGGCCCTGGGGTTAACGAAAAGCCATTATGACAGTAAACACCTCCCATAGAAGCAGCAAGGAGCAAATTATCCTTGATGGTTACAGCATATATTTGGTGTCTTTGGGATGGAGAGTTTGTGTAGAGCTTAAGTAGAAATGTGTGACGTCATGGCATTCTTTAAGAAGGGACAACATAGTCTGGAATATAGCTTTGGGTGGCCATGATCCTCATCAGTAGTTGCTGCTAATAAAAGAATATTCTAGAAAGAAAGCACAGCAACTGGCCTTGAACCAGAGTAGCCCCAAGAACAGTTTCTAATATGTCCAATATCACTAAGTTGTTTTAATTTTGAGACACAATTTCATATTATAGCTCAGCTGTCTTGGAACTTTCTCCCTAGCTCAGGGCGATCTAGAATGCAGATTTCTGAGGGAAAGGATTACAGCTGTATAATACCAAGCCTGACTCAATATTTGATTTTTAAAGAACCCCCCCAAACCAGTGGAAAGTTGCCTAAGCCATTACACTAATAATAGAAGTGCCCCAAATAGTGAGGTCCTCAGGCATGGTACCCAGATGGGACCACCATCCTGAGTCACTTAGACCTAAAAACCAACCAAAGTTGACTTAATGGCTAACTCACCTTGAGCACATCACATCTCCTCTCTGGTTCTGTCTCTATGTCTAGAATGGAAACTGTAGGAGTGAGTGCTTCCTAGGGTTAGTAATTAAATGACCTCCCTTACATGCAGGGAGCCCAAGTGTGGCTATTCTAATTACACATAAATGAACGCTTGCTCACTCGCAAGCCTCTAGCTATGGAACGTGTGTGCTTTTATCCCAGATTTGAGTGATCAGCAGGAAATCTTTGGAAAGTACAAACTTGCTAAAATTAAAATCTTGCTGCAGGGATGGTATGACCTTCTTTTAACCTTGTCTTTCAAATTTTACATAAAGCAAACAAAAAAAATCAAAGAAGCCTAATTGGTATGGGTAAATAATACACGGAACATTAATAAAACACTTGATTTATGTATGTGCCTTGCATATATATTTTTGAAGTCTGCAGTATAGAGGTTAAGGATTCTTATTCAGAGAAGTGATCTTGTGGTACTTTTCCATTCCTGCCATGCTTACTTTGTCATATTGTCAAAAAAAAAAAAAAAATCTCTAAATGAGAGGCTGGAGAGATGGCTCAGTAGTTAAAAGCACTGTCTCCTTTCCCAGAGGACCTGGGTTCATTCCCACACTCACATGACAGCTCACAACTGTCTGGAACTCCAGTTCCAGGGAAGCCAATGCCTTCTTCTGGCCTCTGTAAGCACCAGGCACAAAAGTGGTAAGTAGATATATGTGCAAACAAAATACCAATACACATAAATTCTTTTTAAAAATCCAATAAACATGTATCTACCAGTAATCCAAAATGAATGAATACTTTAAAAGTGTTCTAATTTGGGTATTTATAGTACATGTCTTTGTTAACACAGTAGCTCAATTTCATGACATACATACCAAAATACCAAAATACTCCTTTATGCTAAAAACAAAAACAAAAACAAAAAAACCAATATAGGGCTGGAAACAGATAGGAAAATTCTAACATAATCTTCCATCAAAACTATTCCTTTTTGTGTAATAAAGCTATTAGTGGGGCCTTTTTTTTTTAAACCTGGAAATTCTGTATTTCAGGTTCCCGGTGTTTGTGGCTGTCATTTTGACCATAGATATTTGCTTCATATCTATTAAATTACAACTTCCTGCAGAGCACATCTTTTATTCGATTCACTGCAGTGGTTTTTTTCACACTGCCCAGTGTGGAGTTACCTATTTACTGGTTTTACAAAGACTATGAGAGGTGTTGATTATTGGTTTTGAAACTCAAATATTATTTTTATTGTCTAGATGTCTCATTTGGATTATCTTACAATTGTATTTAAATTAGACAAAGATTTACATATTGTTTGTATTTTGAAAACAAATACCATATACCTTTCAAGGGTCTTGCTCTTCTTCCATTTCCTCCCTCATTTTTATGACAGCATCTCCTAGGGAATTGATTGGCCAAAAAAGAAAGAATCTCTTTTTTGAAACAAGACCTAATGTAATCCCTTGGGTTTCTTAACTCTCTGTATGCATATGCATTATCTTTCCTCACTTTGACCAAACTCCATAGAAACAACTTGAGGGAGCAAAGATGAACTTGGCTTACAGTTTCAGAGAGTCCGGTCCGGCGTGGGGGGGAAGGCATGGAGGAAACCATAGCCACATTCATTGCCAACATCTTATCACCATGGACCAGGAAGCCGAGAATGGTGAGCTAATCCATGCTACTTCCTTCAATTTACTTTCACCAGCCAAGTCCCACCGTCCAAAAGGTCTCCTGGTTACAAAGTATCCCCACATAGAAGGAAACAAAGTCTCAAAAGCTTTAGCTTAAAGGGGATATTTTTACATGGTGAAGGCACTGAACAGGAGTTTTGTAGCAAGGTTTGCAAATTTACAGGTAGGTACCTCCTCTTCCCAGGGACCTGTTCCCAGGCTGGTCAGCTGATCTCTGGGCCTCATGTGCTTCCTCAATAAAATAGAGGCGCATAAACTCAACTGACACTGAATGTGCTCCCACTATGTGTTAGAAGCAGAGAGAGTCAGGTGTAGACCTGGCTTCAGGGAGCTTCCTTATCTTCCCAAGAGTGGGGGTGGAAGGTGGGGGTGGAAAGTGGGGGTGAGGGTGGGGGTGAGGGGGTGGGAAGTGGGAGGGAAGTGAGATGGTGTCAGATGATCAGCTTACACAGCTCAGGTCTGGGAGGGCAAGTAATTACCACTCAACAAATGTTAGCTCTTCATTCAGTATTTTCTATTTAATGGAAAGCAAACAGTCCATTCAGCACCAGAAGAAAATTTAATTAAAACTTACACCAGGCACGCACAATATCTATCACACGCAAGCCACCTCAAGTGTCTGTCACTTTAGATCTTGCCTTCTCCCTTCCCTTCCCATCAACAGCACCGATATCAGGGCCTGGAAAACTAAGGTCCTCTCCCCACCTCAAACTGTGTAGGACTGTGATCTGTTAAGAAGAAGGAAATGGGCAGAGGAACAAGAACAGAAGAAGACAAGAAAGGGGGGGAAGGAAGAATAGTAAAAATCCAGTATTGCAGAGAGATTAAATATTCACAAGTGATGTCAACTAACTGTTCAACAAAACATAGAGCTATGTAATCGTGTAGTTGAAGATAATTAGTTTTGTAATGGATTTACTTTGAAAAATGAATTAACTGCAAGTATGCAGAGAAATGAGGTGGGGGGGGGGAGAAGGGGTTGTTAAAAGAGCCATTCCACCTGTCAACTCATTTGGATAAATCTTAGTTGGGGTCTTTCATGAATTGTCTCCTTTCCTTCTCCCAATCACTGCATAAAGATCAGCATCAGATCAGACTGTGACCTCTGCTCTGTCACCATTGGCTGTTTGGAGGGAATCTCTCAGAGTCTTCAAAGAAATCGCAACACAGCACCTCCGAGTCAGAGAATTAAATATCATATCATAAATGTCTACTGTGGCACAGTATCAGAAACTCCTTCCTCTTTCTTCTTTCATTCAGAGCCATCTGATTACATGAGTCTAAGAGCCAGTCATTTCTCCCGGCCCACTCAAGTCCTGAGGGAACCTTGCATCTCTCACCGTCTCCCTTATTCTAAGGTCCCGGGATGCCTACATCCAGGAAGCACAATAGAGATCCCCATAGCGTTTCAAAGTTAGGGTGATGCAAAGAAGCTAGCTTTCCCGCCGCCTCCTAGCTGCACCCCAAGATTCTCTCGAATTCGTTACCCTCCGCCTGTGCGCGCGCAGAAGGGCAGGCGAGCTGCAACCGCGGGGCCGAGCGCCCCCTCCCTGCTCCGCTCCCCCTCCTCCTCCCGATACAATGACTGGGCCGGAACAGCGCATCCGCCGAGCCTCATTGGCAGGGCCGCCCTGGCCCCCGGAGAGGCGACGGGCGGGGGCAGTGCCGAGAAAGCGGTGGAGAACCGGGGCTGACAGCGGCCAGAGGCTGGACTGAAGGAGGTGGAGACATTCGGAAGGCGGCTCGGGGCTCCTCCGCCGAACGTAGGTATCCTGGTTAGGATACCGGGCCAGGGGATGCTGCGGGCTCTGGCTGCCCGGCTAGCCGTCGCGGAGTTGGGCTGCGCGGCTCCGACGCTGAGTCTAAGCCTCGGCGGAGAGGAGGAGGACCGAGAGGAAGACAGCTGCCGCAGGGGAAGGCGCCGAGCGCCGCGGAGTTGCGGGACTGGCGCGGAGCAGGTTCCCTGGGTCCCGCGCGCTGCGCAACACAGACAATAAAGTAGCAAGGCGACAGCCCCGCTCGCCCGAGGAAGGAGGCGGCAGAGCAGGTAGGTAGGCGACTGTCCCAGGGTTATCAGAGAGCTCTGGCGCTGGAGGAAGGAGGCCGAGGTTCCACCTTAGGAGCGCAGAGTGCGCCCCCCGTGTGGCGCGCAGGTTGGGGACCGGCAGAGCAGGTCCCCAATCTCCTGCCATCGGGAAGCCCCGCCCCAAGGCTCCCGGGCTGGTGCAGCCTGGACTGGAGTTCCTAGGCACTTGGCGCCGCTCTTTGGTGGCTCTGGCAGTGTGGTGACAGGAAGTTTGGCGGGTCTGAGGCTTTGACGCTGGTGGGGTTTGAGAACGCGCCTCATTGGATCACGCTCTTTTTGCTTTGCTGGGAGGTAGGGAGAAGAATCGTTAAATCCCAGACCCTATTGCCCGGAGAAGCCCTCCGAAGGTGGTGGAAGGAGGTCCCTGGCGTTAGCCGAGGACATCCAGGGCTTGGCTTGGCTATCCTTTGTAAATAGGCGTGTCACATCCTAAGCGCGCCTGTATAGGAGAGGCTGTGTGCGTCTGAACCGCTCCCTGTCAATTTTCTGGAGTATTTCACTTTTCATTTTCACCGGAGAAGGCACATTTAAACCTAATTTGAGAAATGTTGTTTTGGTTGGACTAGAGGCCAACGTCTTCCTTTGCAAAAGGCGTCCTGCACTCTTAAAGATGCTCCTGATTAGAGCTAGGTCCCTTTACAAAGAGGGAAGAGCTGGGCTCCAGTCTTCCCCTGGTCTGAGAATTCAGTGGCAGGAGGAGGTCTCTCTCGCTCTCCTTTGTGTGGCCGCTTCCTTCCTTCCAGATGTGAGAGGGTTGGGTTGGGCGCTTCTGGGTGCGGTAATAATTATGCTGAACATTCCTAAGATCTGTTAGGACTTGTAAACATACCAGAGCCAACTCCTCTGAACTTTGCGGGTTAACTTGATGTGTTTGCTGGTACCCAGAGGGCCGCGTCTGCAAGGTGGCCCCTTGGGGAAGGAAGACGCAGCCGCGGTGCTGACAGCCTCAGTCTCTCAGGGAAAAAACTGCGTGATTCTTGAGGGTTAGCCTGAGCTTGCCCTAGAAACATACCAGCCAACTCAAGAGGATGTGTTCAAGATTACAGGGCAATCCTTGACGTGCTGATTCATGTTCCGAAGGGAGTGGATCTGTGGAGTTTCCAAATCCAGTGTCTGGAGGGGGAAGGAAAGCTTCCCTTCGCCTTACTTAACCCTCTCAAGCCGCTCTTTGATCTTTCATATGGGTGCTGAAAAGAACTAAGGGGGATCTGTGTCAGGCAGCGGGATAGGCAGTTTGCAGGCGTCATGAATAGTGCAGGAGATAGTAAGGCAAACCCTAGGGAGGGTAAGGACTGTGCCATTAGGGTTTACTAACAACTAGTCTCATGTTAGACTCCTGACAGGAGCAGGGTCATTAGAAAGCACCCCAGTCATGTGCTGTTAATGATTATGAAGAAAAAGAAATGCATCAACAAAAGTAGCCACCTTTCGGGGGTTTTTTCCCCTCATAAATTTAAGTTGACATGTAAGAGTTGGTGGAGAACCAAGAGTTGTGTGGTTTGTTGTTGTTGTTCCCAAATCAATGTGACAAAATAGCCAGCAGGGTTTCTGTAAACAAAGGCACCCATCCATATATGCTCATCTTGGAGTGGTACATATATTTCCTAGAAGAGATCAAGAAAAACTCAGGATTTCTTGGGACAGAGAAGATCTGTCATTTCTTCAGGACGTTGCACACATATTAACCAAACACTTTATTTGCACATATTTGGAAATGCAGGTAGAAAGTATTTTAATAAGGCAATGGCAGAAAATGAAGAAATCTACTTAAAGCACATTGACAATGAGGTTTGATTTTCATCGTTGTCCACAAAGTTTGCAGAAGATCATTCTTTAGGGTACGCGAGTGCTTGTCCTAAATGTCACTCTGTTTGTAAATTCACAGGTTAGCTACGGAAAGTTAAGGGGCCTCATATAGCAGGTACAGAATTACCCTTGAGGCTAAAGAGTCTAGAAAAGTGTGGGCGGAGCTAACTTCACAGCCAGTCCAGGGTGTGGGAAGAGCTTCCCAGGTCTCAGAAGTGTTTACCATTTTTAGCCTCTATTTCTAGCCAAACTTGGGACTCCTGCTTGTCCATTTGATGGCACAGATTTAATTATGGCTTTGCAGGGCCTTTGAGGGAAGAGAAAGGAAGTTTTGGCTAACCGACAACACAAACAGGGGGCATGAATGGCAGCTAAAAATACATGACTGTCATATCTAGTCTGCAATAATTTTCAAGAATCGCAGTTTATCTTCGCACTGTAAGTGAAAGCTTGGAGCTGTACTACAAATGGCCTCTTTCTCCATCTGCCCATCCCCCTTCCTCCTGCTCTTCCTTCTTTCCTCTTATCATTTTTATTTTGTTTTAGATGTTCTTGGGGGGGTGATGAATTTATTTCTAAATCCTTAGGACTTTCCCCTACCCCCCCCACCATCCCAACCCCCAACCTCCCACACCCTCCCCCATCTAGCTTCTGGGCTATTAGAAAGATATCTTGGGATGGGATTTTCTGTTGCTAGATGCTTGATAAAAGCCATTTTAGCAATTCAGAGGCCAAACTTCTTTTCTTTTGTAAACTGCTTTCCTGTAATTAAAATATCATTTTAAAAGCACACATTCTTCCTAATGAAATCAACTTCTAAACATTTTTCTCACAGGATAGTGTTTCTCAAAATGAGGGTCATAAACTCTATTTTATGGTCATAACAAATATTAGAAGACTATCTGACAAGACAAGAGCCTGGCACCATGATATGTTGATAAGAGTTCTGTGGCTTCATGGAACTTTGAGCCAGATTTAGGGGGTGAGGGAGTGATGTATACATTTACGTTGTGGCATAGCATGTCATTTTGTTGTGAGTTACTGTCAGAAGTTTGAAATGCACAGAGAATGTATATCTATTAGTACTGTATTGATAAGTGGGAAATAGTGTTTTAAATGGACTTGATGTCTATACTTTATAGACATCACAAAAGCGCTATGTCTTTTCCTGTGTGGGGGTTTATGTCATTAACAGGTAGGGGTGTATTTTACTTAGAGATGAACAACTTCGAGGTCTGGTCTCTTCTCACTTTTTAAAACCCCCACTTTTCTGTCCTGGGTACTGACTGGGTCCTCTCTGGCATGGTAAGAAGACTGCTCGGTATGTCTGGCATAGCTATTGCTGGCTTAGATGGAGAGAGTTTGAGTAAGTCCTCCAAAACCTCATGGGCTGGAAGGTGGAGACGTGAAGAACTTTGGTCACAGGACACCAGCTTAGAAGGAATTCATGTAGTGTTTGTAGGACCTGGGTCAGTTCCAGAGAGAGAGGTGACTACTGAATATCTCTGTCTTCTCATCTTACCATGTGATCTCTTTTATTATAAACCCCTAGTCATAGGCTCAACAGAAGGGGGTCATGTGATGTTAATCTTTTAGCCTACCAAACTGCAAGCTTTCTTTGTAATGTTTCCAGAGAAAATGTCAGTCTGGTTGACTTCTCTGGAGGAAGCTCCTATAATCAATGACTTCTGGAGGAGAGAACCACTCAGACCACATGACCTGCCATTAGAATACAGTTGCTGGGGAAGAGAATTATATGCTGAGGTCAGGTCAGGAGTGGGTGTTTCACCAGATTGCAGGAGCCTAATAAAGACGACTGATTTCTGTTTTCTTTGATGCCCTGCATAATGCAAGTTGAGCTAAGCTCTATTCCCGTAAATAGGTTATCAATATAGTTTCTCATGTGTGTCAGGAGAACCCCAGCTGCTTCTGAACACAGTCAATACTGGGGCTTATGAGATCAAAATGTAAAGCCAATGAAATGATCAGAGGTATGCTACTGTCGATGAGACCTCAGAAGGAAACGTGCAGATACATGGACGGAATATCCACACCATGCCCAGAGCCTCTTCTCCAGTATGACCAGGATCTTTTCTGCATGGATGGGCAAATCCTGGAAGTCATTTATTTTAAACCAATGCCTTGTTCTAATGTGATGTAAATTATTTAAGTTGGTCTTAGTGGAGAATATTTGGAGAGTGCACCCCCTTAGGACCCAGAGGCAAATCAGTCCTCCATTGTGTAGCTCTTTGGCCTTGTGTAGCTATTTATTTGGGTCTGGGTTAACGTTGCTCTTGGGGGAATGCATTGCTTTTAATTGTCTCCTGTCACTTCATATACAATTAAGCAGTGGGAAGAGAGCCCTAATTGTGGCTGGCTACAAAGACATTGCTTTCTCACAGCAGAGGGTCCTTAGAAGTGTGATGATCGTGCTGACTTGCCCGGGGTCAGTCCTGATTAATATTTGTGTCTCCAGTATGGATGGTAAATTATATGGTCATCCTGCCTAGGATTCCACTTAGGAGAACTATGATTAGGGTTTGTGTAATAGTCTAAGTTATTTGACAAAGTGTTCATTCTACCAGGGAGAGCTAAATGATTAGGCTAAAGGGTGTGTGGTCATATAGCAAAGGAGAAAAAAACACACCAGACATCACCATCAACATGGTGTTGTAGCAGGGATAATTCTGCCCCCCTGAGGACATTCGTTAATATCTGAGAAATGTGTTGGTTGTCACCATTTTGGAGCAATGCCAGTGGACTCTAGTGGACAGGCTCAGAAAAGTTTATAGTACACTGGATGCCCTATACCAAAGAACTGCCAGCCCCGGTGTTTATGGTATGTGTAACCCTATGGTAGATGACATCGGAAAGAGAGGGAGAATGTAACATCATTTTCAGTTGTCAACTTGGAAGGATCTGGAATCACCTGGGGAGGAATTCTCGGTAAGGGACTAGGTTGGCCAGCGGCCTTTCTGTGAGGGATTTGCTGAGTTAAGTTAATTGAGGTGAGAAGACCCACCCTGGATGAGGGTCACACCATGTCTTTGAAAAGGCTTCAGGCTGTGTGAAAAGGAAGCCAGAAAGCAACCCCTTTCTCTCTTCAGTTGCTTTTTTTGTCAGAGTATTTGATCAAGCAACAGAAAAGCAACTGCAACAGAGGGAAAATGCTTGAGGCAGAAGAGTGATGCTATACAGTTAGTCGTTTTGAGATAATTAGTAGGCTATGTATTTATATACCTTAATCTTTTTTATATGTGAAACAGTTAAAAATAAGTTTTAAACAAGATGTGTTCGCCAGAACTGAAGGATCAAACTCCTGATGCCTGATGGTATAGCTGTAAAGGCTTAGTAAGTAAGTATCAGTTCATGTTCAGCTACACTGAGAATTACTCAGCAACAGGCTGGAAATGTTTATGGCTTGTAGCTCTTACCCTTATTTGCCTCTGTTTACTGTTACTGTAGCAAAATAGCTGAGGCTGGGTATTGTGTGAAGAAAAGTTGACTCATCTCAGAGTTCTAGAGGGAGAATATTGTGTGGGCTTATGCTTAGCTTTGATGAGGGCATTGGTCAGAGAGCACATTATTGTGAAGGGAACAGCCATTTTTAAAGGGGGAGGAGGAGTATTGTAAGGCCAGATAAGAATCCATAAAGGTAGAAATTCATCTTTTTGTAGCAACTCGTTTTTACAAGGACCCACTCCCTGAGGTCTTCTTAGCACCTTGACTCCAGGGACCTAATTTCCATTAGTCCCCAAGTCTTTTCTTAATGATTTTATCACATCTTGGAACTGCCAGACTTGGAGCAAAGTGTCCAACACATAAACCATTATTAGACACACTTAAACCATATTCAAACCACAGAATTCCTGCTCTCTACCCCTTTTATGACCAAGAAAGCTCATTCTGAGGTTATGACTAGACCCAAATTGCCCAGTGTTCTTGAGTAACCAGAGTCTATGCTGCACTAGTGTGGTCTAAAGAAGCAGGGTCATTGTCACAAACCATGGTTCTTGTGTCACATGACCGTCTGGCCTAATACAACCAACTCCTAAATCTAACTCTGTTGCTTATTAAATGTGTGTTGTGAACAGGCTTAGCCTCCACACCTCAGTTTCCTCCCCTGTAAGAGGGAGGTGAACAGAGTTCCTGCTACATCTATCTATGTTCAAATGATAAAATCCTGCCTGATCTTGCTGGTATATAGAACCTCCACCAAGTTAAGGATGGGGTATATCTCTGTGTTAGAAGGCTTGCCTAGCATGTTTGAGCCCCAGGGTTGGATCCCAGTCTGAGAGGAGGAGCAACAATGGTCAGAGAAGTGAGTTCCTCATCATCTGTCCAGAATGCTTAGAGTCACATTCCTCTCTACAGAGTGAGCCTTTCACCTGGTGAAGTCAGCAGCATCAATGCAACCTCTACAAGCACCCTGAGTTTGCCAAGTGCTTCCCACACACTGTCTCAGTCATCCCCACCAACCCCAAAGTTACCCACACTTCACAAAGGTAGACAACAGGCTTGGAAAACTCCAGGAATTTTTCACGACCACATGGTTAGTCAGTGACAGGCTTAGGGGTGCGTAAAAACTGCCCCTTGGCTCTAGAGATTCCCCTCTTCATCACCTCAACATTCACAGTACAAGAACCTGGCTGTTTCTCCAGAAGACGCTGAAACAGATCTACCAACTTGTATATACTTTCTACTCATTGTTATCTATAAAAGATTTTTCTGTGTGATTTGGCAGGAGGGTGTGTAAATGACCATTAATACTACTGTGGATACAGTATTTGCAAGAAACGAGAAAAAAAATACTTCTTTCTGTTTTGAGAAAAAAAAATACTTTTCTGTTTTGCTGAATAACCCCTTAGCAGAGTAGAGATTTCAGCCATGGGATCTGACGTGGGCAGTAAATATAAAACCCTCCAGAGCATCCCTAAATATTTGGCTGCAATAAGAACGCCCCTGGCTTTGAAACTCACCAAGCAGCCTAGACAGTTATTGGAAATAATTATGCCTCTGCCGCAGCATGGGGCCCCATCCCAACTCCCGGGATTCAAAAGGTCTTTCTGGAAATACCAGCATCCATCTTCCAGCTGGTGCCTCCAACAGCCAACAGTGTCTGTGGGGACCAGTCAAAGAATGGGGGTAGGGATTGTTTTTAGCCTTTCTTGGTTGCACCTGACTGAGCCCATCCCATCAATTCAGTCCTTGCAAGAGCGCAGAAGGGGCCTTATGTGACTAGAATGTCAGGCACCCACAGGCACAGAGCTTAAACAGCTAGTGCTGATCCTGCTAATTTACCCAAGTTTAATGCCAGGCAGAATCCTTCCAGAAGAAGGAGGAGTTGGGGAGAAAAGAGGTGAGTTGTGGTCTAGAATTGGCAGTGGCCAGAGAATCAGAGCCGAAGATCCAGTTCAATAGTAGAGCACCTGCTTAGCATGCTCCAAGCCGTGGGTTCTAGTCTCAGCCACACAAGAAAGTGAGAAAACAGTGCTGAGAAAGGCATTACGGCAGAGTTCACATCCCACCTTGCCAGGAGTGTCATGAGGCATCTTAACTAGCTTTCTGGGTCTGTCAAATGTGTACAGCCTGTACATTTTTGAGTCATCATGCTTTGTAGCAATAAACTTTTTTAACTTTAACATTTTTTAAAGTTCCCAGATAAATGTTCTTTTTAAAAGGAAGTTTCTTCGTAGCCTGACTGTTTCAGTACAGTTTTACTTGCTGTTCAGTAAAAGAATGGCATTTGGTGTAACTGGTTGTATCAAATAACCTTTCTGTGTTTAGATAAATTCCAAAGCAGGAGAATGCAGCTTCTGGATATATCGGAAGAGATAAGGGCATCTGAGGCCATCACACACGAGCAAATTGGCTCCATTTAAATGTGCAAAGTAAAATCCAGAGTCCTGATAAACTAATGAAAGCCATGTGACCCAGACTGGGAATACAGAACCTTGTACCAGTGAGGTAGTAAGGCTTAAAGTGAGCACATAGCACAGTTATTTGCTCCAATCATGTTAAATTAACTCAATATGTATTGGGGAGGGAAAAGAGAGAGAGAGAGAGAGAGAGAGAGAGAGAGAGAGAGAGAGAGAGAGAGAGAGATGTTTTAAATTTACCTCTTGGGCTCCAGTCTTGCTATCCTTCCAGCATCTGAAAGGTTTGGGCATCCGGTTTACAGGCGACAGAGTATGACTCTAATGGATGAAGAATAAAATAGTTTCTTGGAAATGATTCGGCCGCTGTAGACAGTTCTAATCATGAGTTCGTCTCCCTGTATTCACAAGTTTAATCTTCCTTGGAAACTCATACAGGAAAAATACTCTGTGTTGATCCCAGAGAAAAGCTGCAAATGTAGTCATGATAAAGGACATTAAAACTGACAGTCTGTCGGCACGCTTGCGCCTGACGGATGCCTTGGCCATACTATCTGAGAGAAGTACAAGTTCGTCTTCCTTCAGACTGCACAGGTGTTTTCTGCTCTGTATGCAATTTCATTTCCATTATGGATGTCCAAGAATTGGCAATATATTTCATCTAGGACACTTTTCCAGATAACTGAGAGCTTCTTCTTTGTACTCACATTATCTTTCGCTATTTGGTTGGACTGTTTTCTAACTTGGGGAATATTAATGTGGCTCCATTTTTCCGGCACATGACTTTATTAGGATAAACAGCACCTACGGTCCCTTGCCATCATCCTGTTCTTTGACAGCTGAATGGTAAGGGTTAAGCACCCCAAATGGCCACCGACCTTGAGCCATGGATGGCAGCGTTCATAGCGATCATCCATTCAGGAGGCAGAGACAGGAGGATCAATGTGAGTTCCAAGCCAGCTTCTACTCTATCTGTGGAGCCTGCCTCAAAGACAAATAAGAGGCCAGTGATATCGCTCAGTCTGTAAAATGCTTGCTCAGCATGCATGAAGCCCTGGGTTGGATTTTCCAGCACCTCGTAAAACTGAGTGGTAGTGCAGACCTGTAATCTCATCACTGGAAAGACAGAAATAGGAAGATCAGACAAAACTTTTCCTGAGGAGGTGCAACACACACACATCTTCTCACACCAATAGGGATCCCACAGCAAACCAAAGTATGCAGGGACCAGTATTGGCACAGGACACCCCCAAGACCAAGTTCTCAGAACAAAGAGATTTATCTGCCCCAGAGGGACAAAAGACAGGGAATAAGAGACAAAGACAGGAGACAGAAGACAAGGGAGAAGGGGAGGGGAACAAAAGAGAGGGGGAAGGGATATTTGTCTGGAGGAGGGGTAGTGACAAAAGACTGTCTCTGGATTGAGAGGAGACAGATATGACCAGTAGGCAAATGGTTTATAAAGATAAAAGGGGAAACCCTGCGTTAGGATGAGGAGCTTAATTTTGATTGGATAGGTTAATTAGGAAAGCCGAAATGGGGCTTTTTGTTTCCTGGACTTCAAACTAGCTGGACCTTGGTAGTCAGCCTCAGGGGGAGGAAGTGGCCAAATAAGGAAGTAGACCTTGGTGCTGAGCTCTAGGAATGTAATGAGCAACTGTTTTTAGCAAGGAAGAGGGAATGGGGGAGAAGGGCAAGGTTTGCCAGAGCCATGTTTGCCAGACTGTAGCTGGATAGAGCGCTTTTAGTGGATATCACCAAAGTCCAACTTGGTAAATCAATGAGCTTTATTGAGATTACTTACAAAAGTATGGGTGGGGGGGTTACTTAAAGGAGTAGAAATAACTCAAAGGCAGCTGCATCTCTAAAGCCCACCTCATCATGGTAACATCTAAGAAAGCTGGCAACCTGGTGCACACTGCACACAGCCTGCTGGCAGCTCAACAGTTTGGAAAGTGTCTTTTCCAAGCGACTCTGATCTAAACTTCTTCCACACAGCTAGGCTGTTTTCTGCTTCTCACAGGCAACTGTCTCTACCTTCTTTGCAACCTTGCCTCTCCAAGTGTTATATAACTGTTTCCTCTGAGATTGAAATATTCCATCCTGCAGGGAAATTTCTTGAACTGGAAGATACAACAAGTCAAAATAGCTTGGGAAGTTCCTGAAACTGACCAGATTCTCTAGACTCCTTCCCACTAGAGTCATCAATGAAAGCTGAGAGTTCCTCAGAGGAGGAGAAGTCCAGCTGCAAAGAAGACTCAGCCAATCGGAGCCGCAAGGAAGACTGTGCACCCAGATGAGCCACCTGGAAGAGCTTTAGACCAACTGAGGCACCTGGCAAGGTCTCTCTCTTTCTCCAACCAGTTGAGCTGCCTGCATGCTGTGCAGTGTGTTCCAGGTTCCTAGTTTTCTGAGCTGTCATCCATGCTCGGGTGGGCTTTGGTGACATAGCTGTCTGAGTCATTTCTGCTCCAGTAAGTAGTCCCCTCACCTCTCTTTCTGTAAGTAACCCTAATAAAACTCATTGGTTTACTGAGGTAGACTTTGGTGGTATCTGTACTTTGCTCTATATGGGCTCCCTATCTGAGGTTATTAGTAAATAGATGTGCCTGTTGCATCCCCCCACCCAGGAAAAGTTTTGTCACCCAACACCCAGTGAGTTTGAGGTCAGCCTAAAATTCATGAGACTGTCAATAAATTTATAAACAAGTCCACAGATTTTGCTTCCCAGCAACAAAGCTCCACGAACCAGTTAGAAAATGGCTGCCAGCTTGCTTAGACTTTTATGCTTAGGATCTTGGCGAAGTGGTCCAACACACTGGGAAATGAGCGCCAGTCCTCCTGCTCCTCGTCCACCGGAGACAAGATGGAGGTGGAGCAGATAGAGTGGGGATTTGAACCTGAGACCGAGTTCCTAACTGCAGGGCACCTCTTGCCAAGTCTGAGCACGAGCTGAGTTGCCCTTCTCTGCCCTTTGCTTCTCCCCTTGCTTCTCCCTTTGCCTTGACAGCATTCAGTGCCAATGAGGGCCTGAGATTAAAGCTCTGCACCCTTGACGTCTGTGTTCTTGGCATCTTTTTTGCATAGGTGGAGTTCTGCTGACCCCTGGGTTCCTAGGCATCTTCTGCACAGTTGCACTTTCTGAAAGTCTAACGTGTGAGTTTAGGCCTGGAGCCCGGGGCTTTGGGAGGATTTTTAGAATTTCCTATATTATGATTAAGTAGCATATTTGAGAAACCTGCAATCAGAAAAATGCTTGGTGAATCTATAATACAGAAGTTGGCAAACCCTCTTTTGCAAGGGGTCAGATCTTAAATATATTGAGCTACTTCAGGCCATGTGACCAAAACTGCAATTATTTCTCAACACTGTAGAGCTAGAGAGACAGTAAATCAAATAAGGGGTGCAGACGCAGGGGAGGCGGCTCAGTTAGCAAGTGCCTGACTTGTAGGCATGAGGATCTGAGTTTCCTTTACCACCTATGAGTCTTGGTTGGGGTTTCTATTGCTGTGATAAAATACCATTGACCGAAATCAACGTGGGGAGGAAAGGGTTTATTTCACTTCTACAGCATACTCAGTCACTGAGGACAGTTAGAGCAGAAACCTGACAGCAGGCGCCGATGCAGAGGCCACGGAAGACTGATGCTTACAGGCTCGCTCCTCATGATTTGCTCAGCCTGCTTTCTTACACACTCTCAGGACCAGCTACTGAAGGGTGGTACTGACAACATTAGACTGGCTCCTTCTATACCAATCATGAATTCTTGCTCAGAGGCCAATTTGATGGGGGCATTGTCTTAATTGAGGTTCGTTCTTCCCAAGTGACTCTGACTTGTGTCAACTTGACATAAAACTAACCAACACACCATATAAAAAAAAAACCTCTGGCATGGTAGGGTCTGCTTGTCACCACAGTGCTGGAGAGGCCTTATGTCTAGATAGCCCATACTTGGTAAGATCCAAGATAGTGGAGACCCTGGTAGGTTCAGTGGTTAAGAGGACCTATTGCTCCTGCAGAGGACCTGAGTTCAATTCCCAACACCCCACATCATAAGGTTCACAACCACCACTAACACCAGCTCTAGGGAGTTTGATGCATCTAACCTCTGAGGGCACCAAGACTCGCCTGCACAGATCCTCACTTACATACATAGTTTTAAAATTATACAATATAACGAGTCTTAAAATAATTAAAATATAAAGTGAAGAGCAACTGAGAAAGATCCTGATGGCCTCCACATGCACTGGCGCTCTCTCTCTCTCTCTCTCTCTCTCTCTCTCTCTCTCTCTCTC
>CM052700.1:46190913-46257182 GCA_028551405.1 Uromys caudimaculatus
TGACAGACTCGGGAGATGACAGCCTAGGCTTGTCCCTCTCTCCACTTCTAACTACTCTAATTGAAGCAGATGCTTTAAACACGTTGTCTTATCTCAGCTTCCTGTCTTCAAGCATGGAGAAAGGACAGGTCTTACCTCACTTAGGAGCTCTGGCAGTTGGTAGATTTTATGCTCACACTTCACTTAGTGGTGGAGAAGAGCTCTGAGGACCGAGTCACTAGGTGGAATTGTCAGAGGGCACCTCCACACCTTGACGATACAGGTCACTTAGTGCCGCTTCTTAATGCAGTCAGTAGATGCAGGAGCCATGAGGTGAACGAGACCGTTGCAGAGTAAGCCTTTGTGTACGCGTGTGGGTGCATGTGTACATGTGTTTGTATGAATGTGGAGGCCAGAGGACAACTCCAGGTGTTGTTGCCCTTTGTCTGATTTTCTTTTTTTAGAGAACAGGGGTTCCCACTGACCAAGTAGGCTAGGCTGCCCAGGCAGAGAGGCTCAGAGATCCTGCTCCCTCTGCTGTCCCCTAGTGTTGGGGTCACCCTTGGCTCTTTCTGTAGGTTCTGGAGGTGAATCTCTGATCCCTGTGCTTGAACATCAAGCACCTTAGCAACTGCCCATCTCCCCACCCCTCATAGTAAACTTTACTTCTCAGTTTATTTTTATTTTGTATGTGTATGTTGTGTCCACATGTATGCAAGAGCCAGAGCGTGCGTGTCAGTGAGTGTGGAAGCCCAATGTCGGTATTGGCTTGTGGCTCCAGATTGTAGAGGCCAGAAGCTTAGGTGAACTCAATGGCTCTGTCATTGATTATGAGCAGCTTGGCAATTGGCAGCTTGTGAAGTACTCAGCCTTCAATAGCAGTGGCAGCTAGTGTCACAGCTCCAAGTGTGACTGATACTCCCAGGCCTTAGGTGCCACACTGATGTCTCTTAACAGAAACTAGTGTCTCAGTTCCTGACCTTCAGTCCTTAGGGTTGGGCCAATCCCTGGAATGCCACAAGTGACTAGAATTTGTAACACCCTGTCTTTGGTTCTTCACAGCCTTTTCTGTATGTCTGCCATCCTTTGTCCCCTCTGCTGTCTTTGCCCTGGCGACTCCGTCCCTTCTTACTAGTACTGCCTCTGTGGTATTGTTGAACTTGATTGCTGCTGCTCCTTCTCAGTGTTCTGCCACCTCAGCCTTCTCAGCTTACAATAGAAATCAAAAGTAGGCAAAGAAAAGGCCATTCAGGAAAGCCTTTTGTTGGTTCTAATTATGTGACTGCCCTGGAGGTTGAGCCCTGGCTGACACCACACAGAAGGGAAATGAGCAGCCTGCTTATGTAGTCAGCAGAGAGCTGTGAAAAAGATGTTCCCACAAATCATGGGGGCTGTCCATCGTGCAAATGAAGGATTGTTTTTAAACAAATCCTAGGTCTTCTCCAGAGGCATCAGGAAAGTGCTTCCTCGTTGACAAGGGTGAAAAATGTCCAACAGAGTCCACTGAAGCTTGGGGGGGGGGGCAGTACAAGCTGTTTGAGACGTTGAAGCTGGGAGTCTTCTGGAGTCACAGTTGTGGTTTGGCAGCAAGTAGCTGTAGTTAACATGTAGGTAGCTTCCTCAAGGCATCCATGCAGTATTCAAAGCAGTTAGGCAGCTTGGTTCGAGACTGTCTGCCTAACAGCTGCCAGAGAATCAAATTCCCCAAGACCTTCAATGTCTTAACTCATTAAATAAAAAATAAAATTAAATGAGGTTCCGGATACTTTCAGTAAAGGCCTACCATTACTGTCAACAGCTCTTTAACAGTGCTTAACGGGGCTTCATACTGCTGAGCTTTCTGTCCTGTCGCCCCAGGGAGACTCGGGTCTCTTGGATATGTCCTGTAAGAAGTGCACTCAAAATAACAATAAAAGGTAGTGCATACCTGTAATCACAGCATTTAGGGGTGGAGGCAGGAGGATCCAGAGGAGTACAAAGTCATTCTCAAGTACAGAGTGAGTTGGAAGTCAGCCTGGGCTACATGAGATCCTGTATCAAACAACCAATCAAAAGAGGAAAAAAGGAGAAGTAACAATAAAAGCTAATAGTCAACGTACAGGACAGCAAATGCCTGAGACAGTAACGGGCGCTGCCACCATCAGATCTTAAGCACTGCACCCAGATTTAGGGACTACCTGGCACCAAAGTGTTTGGTTATTCCAGAATCTCTACATCCATGAGAATACAGTGTCATATGCCATATGTCACGGCATCACAATCCTCTATGTGGTGAGGGCATTCCACGAGGGCATTCCATCCTGGCAGTACATCACAGTGTTACATCATGGTGGTATATCACAGAGTTACATCATGACAGGCTGTCATAGCGTTGGGTCAGTGACACTGTGTCACAAGGTGTGACACTATCGAGCCCTGTTCCCTTATGTGTATGATGACTTCAGACAAAAGGAAATTTTCAGTTCTGTTAAAACCTATGGCCTCACCATTGGACGTGCTGTCTATGGTCCCCTGATTCGTCAATTGACATGGGCAGGTGGGCCGAGTTTTACAGTACTTTGCTTTATTGTGCATTGATGATGTTATTTTCAAGAAGGCTTGGGCAATCAGCAAAGGACATATTCCAGGAAGGCATACTCACTGATTGTGACACTTTCGGGTAGTTCCCATTACTCAGGGTGTTAGTCTGTTTAGGTGGCCTGTGATCTTTGACGTCATTATTGTGATTATCTCATGGTGCCACAAAGCATGTGGATAAGAGATTGCAAACTTGGCAGACAAATGTCCACCTCCCAGGTGCCCTGTATTCGGGCTCTCACTGGGCCTCCCTACTTGATGAGATGCAAGGACCAGGCCAATTAACAGCCTACCAGGGGCCTCCTCAGTTGTTTCCTTGAAATCAAAAGCTAAAAATGGTTGAGTTTAATGAGCAAGCCATGTCAAAGACTGAAAAAGAAGTTGGGTGTGGTGCCCCAAGCTTGCCACCCTGAACTTTTGAGACTTGGACAGGAAGATTGTTATGAGTTTGGGGACAGCCTGGATCTTGGTTATTCGAAACTTTATTTCAAATAACGACAAGAGTAGAAAAGGCCTAAAAACTATGTCTTTTGTGTCAAACAAGTAACCAGGTTAGAAAGCAAAAGAGGAGGGCAAAGGGCTTCTCCTGTAAACACAAAAATGATAAGAAAGCAAACCATGGTATTGAGGAGATGGCTTAGGGGTTAAGAGCATAATGTTCTTGCAGCCAGCTCCAGAGAACCCATCCTACCCTTCTGGCCTCCCCAGACACACTGCACAGGCATATCTGCCTGCAAAATCCATACACATCAAACAGACAGACAGATAGACAGATAGATAAATTTTTAAAAAAGAAAGTGTTTTTAATTGCTGATATAGAGTTTATGTGGTTTGGATAAAATATCAAACAATCACTTGCCCTCTTAGCTGAGGCCTAATCCAGGATAACACCCTGCCTTTAATTCTTAATGGCCAAGCCACGTAAGTAAGCTGTAGAAGACAAAGTTGATGTTAGCAGAGGCTAGCCCATGGAAGTTTAAAAAAAGAGACAGTTCTATGACACGAGTCAAGGCAAATGGAAAAACATTGTACATAGTCAACAACACTAGAATCGAGCACTTAGACATGGTTCTAATCAGTCATTTTGTTTATTTACTTGGGTCCTGGGTATCTCAACTCAGGACTCCACCTTTGCATAGCAGGCACTTTACCTCCGAAGCCACTTCCCCAGCCACCTTTCTAAATTTCTAATAGCCACATGTGAGTTTTGGCTTTTCTTTTCATCCAGGCCTGTGCCTTGCTGTTGGTTAGACTTGGGTTAACACAGGACTGTCCCTTGAGGGAGTGAATTGGAAGACAGGGAATCCTTACCTTTTACAGCCCCCATTTACTCACAAGCAGCAGGCACTGGGCAGGTTTGCATCCCTATGCAGGCTGGTTTTATGTCAACTTGACACAAGGTAGAGCTATCTGAGAAGAGGGGACTACAATTGAGAAAATGTCACCATAAGATTATGCAGTTCTGTGACACAGTGTCTTGATTAATGATTGGTGAGCCTATCCCAAATGGAGTCGTGCTGCCCCTGGGCAGGTGGCCTTGAACCGTAGAAGAAAGCAGAGTGAGTAAGCCAGAAAGAGCAAACCAGTAAGAAGCTCTCAGCCATGGCTTGCATTCCAGTTCCTGGCTTCAGGTCCCTGCCCTGATTTCCTTCAGTAATGGACTCATAAGCTATTAACCAGTGGTACCCAGCCTTCCTAATGCTGTAGTCTTTAATACAATCCCTCATGTTGTGGTGACCCCCAACCATAAAAATTATTTTTATTGCTGCTTCATAACTGCAACTTTGCTACTGTGATGAATTATATTATAAATATCTGATATGCAGGATATCTAATATGTGACCCCTGTGAAAGGGCCATTCCACCCCCCAAAGGGATTACAAGCCACAGGTTGAGAACTCTCTTCTCCCCAAGACAATTTTTATCACAGTGTTTTATCACAGCAATAGAAATCTGAATTAAGACAATCCCTGTGGTGCTTTGAATATGCTTGACCTAGGGAGTGGCACTATTGGGAGGTATGGCCTTGTTGGAATAGGTGTGGCCTTGTTGGGGGAAGTGTGTCACTGTGGGAGTGGGCTTTGAGGCCCTCCTCCTAGCCACTTGGGAGTCAGTTTTCTCCTGTCTCCCTTTAGATGAAGATATAGAACTCTCAGCTCCTCCAGCCCCACATCTGCCTGGACCCTGCCATCCCATCTTGATGATAATGGACTGAACCTCTGAATCCGTAAGCCAGCTCCAATTAAATGTTGTTCTTTATAAGACTTGCCTTGGTCATGGTGTCTCGTCACAGCAGTGAAACCCTAACTAAGACAGCCCTTCTCTAAGAGGGTCTCAGCCTCCCCTCAAAGGTAAAGCAGAGGAGACATTATCTGTGTTTCTGGATAAAATACACAATATATACGCGTTCCACCCTAGGCCACCTTTCATCTCTCTGCTGTAGGTTCATCTATTTTTGGTGACATTGTGTCATTATTGGAGATGTCTGAAAATCTTTGCACCCAAGTTAGAGATGTGTGTCCTAGTTGAGCGAGAGAAAGTGCAATCCATGCTCTCGGGGCGGGGGTGTGGATGGGGGGGGGGGGTGCAGGAGTTGTAAATAGCACAGGTGTGAATGGCACCTAAATGTGGGACTCTCTGAGAACTGGGAACCAGATGTGTGAGGTACGGAGCACAGTGTGAAGGAGTCATGGGAATGAGGTTTAGCCTGACTCTGGGCATCAACCCAGGAAATGTAAACCCAAGGAAAACATGTGAGGCCAATAGGAAAGCTGGGGAGTAGACTATCTGTGTTGGAATCCAAGCTATCTCACTGAAACAGTTTTGTAACCACATAGAGGTGGGGACGCTTCTTGAGCCTCAGTTCCTTATTCGGAAAATGGAGATGGGAAGGGAAAGAGGCCAACTCTGTTTAACAGCTGTGTTTAGGAACAATGCTAAGACAGCAGAGATCATTTCACTTATTACTCGACAGCCCTGCAGGATGTATATAAATGGCCCCATTTTGTGGGTTGGGAAATTTAGGCACCAGAAATCTAGTGGTGTTATCATTTCCCCTCACCTGGTAGTGAAATCTAGATTAATCTAACGCCACAGCCAATGTATTGTGGCATTTGTATGTGTGCATTCATAAGTGTGTGTGTGTGTGTGTGTGTGTGTGTGTGTGTGTGTGTGTGTGTACACCTATTAGACTGTTCCCCTCTTGAGGTTGGATCATAGTTTTTTTGGTTGTGAGGTCTTATTTGGGATCAGAAGCAGATCCTGAGAGTGATGTCATTTATTTGGCAAATAGGAAACACCACTAGTGAGTTAGGAAATGGGACAAGGAATGAAGGTAGCCCACAACCCCTCACACTTGCATATGGGATGCCTAGAAGTAAATTCCACCAAGGAAGCTGAGCAGGAGCAGAGAGCGTGCACGGCAGCCTGTCTTACTGAGCTGTGGGGCAGCAGGCAGAATCTAGCACTGAGGATGATTTCCAGGGGGCGGAGCCTCCACTCTTGGACTTGAACCTGTGTCCTGATTTTGGCTAAGTATGACTCTGACAGCAAGAGAAAGTCCTTGGCAGGAAAACACTAGGAAACGAAGAGGCAGGGAGTACGGGAACATCACCAACAGGTCCTACTGTGGTAGATCTAAGAATCAGAGACCATGTGACAGTGGCAGGTCAAGGGCCATCATCCACAGAAGCTCTACCTCGATTTTGCAGATATTTGAAGGATTTTTGAGAGAGTAGTTTGGGCCTTTGTGAACTCCTGCTGGACTCAGAATCGCTCCCAGGTAAATGCGTGGCGAATCCATTCTGTTGGCTGTTATCTGGGATGTCTGTCACGTGGATCTACCCATCTGATAAACCACCGGGACACACTTACCATTATATGATTTGAGTCTAGAGCAAGGAACTGGTGTGGGGGTTTTGGCACAGACTCGAGCTCTCTTCGATATCTCAAAGCCCAAGACCTATCCCCAGTGCATGTGTGGCATGGTCAGCAAGAAGTTTTGTTTGCCTCTGTATTTTGTGTGTGAGATAGAGTCTCATGTAGCCCAGGCTACACTCAGACTCACAGTGTAGCTTAAGATGGCCTTGGGATCCTCCTCATCCTTTTGCTTCCAACCCTAAATGCTGGGATTCCAGGCATGGGTCACTACATCTGGATGAACTTTTGCTTCTGTTTTTTGGTTTGTTTTTTTTTTCTCTTCCTACTCCTGTTCTTCCATTTAGTTATAGATGAGAGAGCACTGTACCAGGCAAGTCCCAGGCTACCCCACACCCACCCCATTCTGTGTGGTCTTAGTACAGTTGTACTCACATCTTCTTAAACAAGAATGCCAGATTGTTCCTCTTCGTGGGATTCAGTGTGAAAATGTATCACGAAATGTTTTGTCCACTAATACCCGTTCCCACCCGTTGAAGAGTGGCTTTATCCTTTTTATCTTTTATCTGGGCACGTGGCTCTGTCATAGAGACCAAATTTCCTGTGCTTGCTTTTGTATAGCATTGCTATATCATGAAGCTCCATTTACCATGAGGAAAATGATACATGCAGCCTTTGAGTTATTCCCTTTGAAAGGAAACACCCTCTACCTGCTCCTTGAGCCCTACCCAGGCTCTTAATTTCTAATGAGCAAGAACATGAGGAGCAAGAAGTCCTGAGGTATCTTCAGGCAGAGGGATAGGGATGGTAATCTAGCAGTTACAGAGTACCAAGAGGAAGGGAGCCCTGGTCCCTGCCTTTATGTAGACTCCCATTATGCTGGTCTCTACATGGAGTTGAAGCAGATCATTAAATATAAAGCAATTTTCATTGCTCCTTGCCAATGCCAAGAACTCACATTTTTATGGGCATGGAACCTGAGCCCATGACTGAGCCTCAGTTACTTTGGACTCATTAAATACTCATTCTAGGGTTAGAGAGATGCTCAGAAGTTCAGAGCATGTACTGGTCTTGTAGAGGACTGTCATTAGTTCTCAGCACATACATTAGAACTGCCTCTATCTCCAGCTTCAGTCTGTCCTCTATGGGTACCTGCTCTCATATGCATAAACCCACACTCAGACTCAGACACCTACACACAATTAAAAAATTTTAAAAATCTTCCATAAAGATAAATGATCATTGTAGCTAGGGTCATAAGACTTAACATTAAATGAATTAGTTGTTGTGTGTTGCAAATGTGCTAGGGTACCCATGTAGACATCAAAGGACAGCATTGTAGAGTTGGTTCTTGCAAACTTGGGTTATCAAGCTTGCATCATTGGGCAGCAAATGCCTTTACTTGCTGAGCCATTCCACTGGCCCAGAAGACTTGACTCTAATCCTAGCACCATCACTTACGCACTGCCTATATAGGAACCTACCTGGCTACATGTAATTAGTCCCACACAGACCTTGTAAGCTGGCTGCTGATGTCAAACCCCCAATGCAGTGCTTAACATCTTAACCATGGTCAGTGGAAGATACAGTTGATGATATTTCGACCATTAAGTATTCCTCATGCTGAGTTATTGCTGACCAACTCAGCAGTATTAGCTACTGTAGTAAGCAGCAGTTTTAAATTAGAATCTGCTGCTCTGACATTTAGAATTAGCTTTGCTAGATCCGAGGAAGGTTGGGTCTCTGTGGCAGGTGAGCAGATGGACAGAATGAATCCCTGTGGTCTTTGAGCTACTCTCCCATGCTTGGAGAAGCATTTCTCTGCCTTAGCTAGTGGACACAGCACCATTAGGTGGAGGAAAGGTAATGCCTAGTGATTCAGTTGGCAGTCTCCCAGACCTGTTACCTCTTGATCCCCAACAGAGTCAAGCCCTGGGGAGTATTGTTGGGCTAGCTTGTGAGGTGGATGGCTGTAAGTGAGAGAAGAACCTGGAGTGTTTACTGTCAGTGCTTTTCCTAACTAATCTGAAGCCACACCCTTACTGCTAGTGGTTAACACTCTGTTTATTGGTAATCCAATGCCTGCATTTTTAAGAATCTAACTTCAATTTCCATTGAGGATGTGTGTGTGTGTGTGTGTGTGTGTGTGTGTGTGTGTGTGTATGTGTATGTGTGTGTTTTTCTTAAAAAACATTTCCTATCCTCTTATACTATGTAAATTTGGCTGTGGCCAATTTCTGGCCAGCATTCTTTCTGGAAACTGACTTAGAGTCATATGATTTTGCCTTTCCAGGTTTCTCCTG
Source organism: Uromys caudimaculatus (assembly GCA_028551405.1). NCBI lineage: Eukaryota > Metazoa > Chordata > Mammalia > Rodentia > Muridae > Uromys > Uromys caudimaculatus. Next base: position 46,199,649 of record CM052700.1, read on the forward strand.
CTACCTAGAACACAGGTAGGATGCTGATTTGTGGATATCTGTCTGTGGGTTTTGAAGTCAGAGCCATAGGATCAGACCAGGATGTTAATGTTTAGACGTGTGTGTGTGTGTGTCTGTCTGTCTGTCTGTCTGTGTGTGTGTGTGTGTACCATAACATACATGTGGAGGTCCAAGGACAACCCACTGGAGTTTCTTTCATTGTGTGGGTGCCTGAGAGCAAACTCAGGTACTCACGCTTGGCAGCAGAGACAGCTTCACCCTCTGACCCGTCTCACCAGCAGAACGCATTTCTGAAAATAATTTTTTTTATTTATTTTTTTGTTTGTTCAGCAGATGTGTGTACCACAGTGCATGGCAGAGGACAGCTTTCTGGAGTTGGTTCTATCTTTCCACTATGCGAGTTACTGGAGTAAACTCAAGTCTTCAGGCTGGTGACATTCATATCCACAGAGCCATTTCAAAGTCCCTCACAATAACCCTTGAATGCTGCCTGACTCCTTCCCCGTCTTTACCTCTCCCCATCCTTCTGACTTCATGTAGGTGAATGAATTTTATTGTCATTTTCTAATGGTCTTTCTAATAGCTCTTGAGATCTGAAGCCCAGGGCTCAGGAATACTCGGCTACTTCTTTCATCCCTTTGTAAGGGGCTGGGTTAATTTCTACAGCCTTCCTGTAATGGCCTGGAATGTAGCTTCTCAGTCAAATTACCATGATCACACCATCTGTCATCTGGGCTTGGGTCAGATGTGCACAGAGCTGCACATTTTGGTATCTAACCATTCTTTGATATTCTTTTATATGGTCTCTTTGAGTGGCCAGAATGTTTTTCCAACACAGTCACACTTCTTGTACTGTGCCTTCCTCAGTATGCAGCTGGATTCCCAAGGCTTGCTCTGTCAGAGGAGAGATCCTTAGGAAAGACCTTAGAAAAATCACCTATTGGTCAATCTGAGGTCTGCAGCCTCTTGGCCTGTGGAGTGGATAATTTGGATTCTGTACTGGTCACTTAGCTGGCAATTCACCCCAGGCCCATCATTCTTTCTCTGAGCTATGACCCAGACTAGAAGTCTGGAAGCCAGGCTGCCAAATCTCCTTCTCACAGGGTCTGCCACAGGAGGTGCTGAGGTGGGGTGCTGAGAAGGGAAGAGGTATCCTTGTGCCTCCAAAGCTTGTCCCACTCAACAGCAGCATGCTTCCGAAAGCTACATCTTAGAAACACAAGCCTGAGTGGAAAGACTGACCCCAGACCTAGAGGACAGGGACCTCTGGAGCTCAAGGAAGAGGTTCAGATCACATGACCCGAATTGATTTCCTGGGTCCTACAGCTGGATTATATTGAGCAGCACCTCTCACTGAGGTTTGGAGGGTTGGAGGCAAGAGGCTGTGTTCTAAGCACTGGAATGTGCTGGAAGGGTTATATGAGGCTTCTGGCCTGGTCCGTCAAGGCTGCCTCACAGGGCCGGGGAAAGACATATAAGGCAAAGTGCTTTTCCAGAAACAGTGGGATCCTGAATTCTATCCCAGAACTACATAAAATAATTGAGTATGATAGTGCACATCACTAATCTTACCACTAAGGATGCAGACACAGGTGAATCCCCGGGGTTTCCAGGCCAGTGAGAAGCACTGCCTCAAAAAACAGAGTGGTCAGCATTCGAAGAATGGCGGCCAAGGCTGCCCACATGCATATGTGCCTGTTCTCCCACAAGGACTCACACAAAGCCCTATTGCTGTTTCCCTTTTCTTTGCCTTCAACTGTCTCCTGAGTGTAGAGCCCTGAGGACCAAGTATCTGATGGGGTCATCAACACCTTTGCTGAGCTCTTTGGTCCTAGACATGTAGATTTCTATCAATTATTACAGGCATGTTTGGGGTGCCGGCAATGTTTCCAGAGAGGGGCGTGGGAATTCAGCAAATGAAAGTAAAATCTGCCTTTATCTTTGGTTCCTAGCCTTAGCAGTGCCTAATGCTTTTTCTGTGGTTATTTTTACCCAGATGAGGATGGATTTATTGTCCTTTCTGCCAATAAAAAACAATAGCAGAAAATACCAAGTGAAAAAACATCAAAGCATCTGTACCTTATCAACATGATAGATTGCTTACTGGTTTATATGTGGCCTACATTTTTTATTACATCTTATTTACAGGGTGTGTGTGTGTGTGTGTGTGTGTGTGTGTGTGTGTGTGTGTGTGTGTGTGTAAATGCACATCGTGATGTCTATGGAGAGGACAACTTGAAAGAATTGTTTCTCTCCTTCTGCCCTGTTAGACCTGGGAATCAAACTCAAGTCCTCAGGCTTGGTGTGGGTCGCTTCTACCAGCTGAGCCATCTTGCTGGCTTCTATGTGTATATTTCTGAGCTGACTTCGTTTCAAATTTTTATTAAGCCTTGGCTTTTGACACTATCATTCTGAGGTTATGACATTGGTCTCTGGCTAATGCTTTAAGGACTTTGGTTTAATTACAAGGGTAGTTATTAGCATTACTATCATCACTGTCTTGAGTGTTTTATGGAAATGCAATTTAATCCCATAATGGAGTAAGCAAAATTCTTCTGCAAGAATAGCCCAGAGAAAATGGAAATCTTTCAAAGGATAGCTTTTTGCTAAACACTTTGGCAGGGCTCTGATCTGAAAGGAAGGAATTGCCTTATTTTGAGCCCTCATATTCTCTTTTATGGAGCATGATAAGGTACTTGCAGACACTTCTGGAATAGGGTGTCAGGTATTTACCATGCATACATGCGTGCTAAGGTTATTTCTTTCTGCATCAACACAGGGCCTACCCTTCTGTGACCCTGGAAGAAACCATTTTGTTATGGATTCACTCCTCCATAATTTACCTGATTTGTAATTTCAGGGTTTCGGGTGTGAGGGCTCCACTGTAATTACACTGGGTACTCTGTTCAGTCAGATCACAAAGCCCAGAGTCTCTCCTTCCAGCATTACTTCAGGCCTCCTAGTGCCCCTTAGCTGCTTTTAAGTAGCTCTTTACCCACTGGCTGGCAAATGGTCCGAGCTACATTTGAGTGCTCTTGGACTTCTAACTACAGCATCCATTTTATGTTTTATGTCTGTTTCTAAGGGGAGGGGTATTTCTGAGCAAACACTTCCGTATCCTCAGGTTCAAGGGCTCCATTAGGATTCTTAAATGATGAGCAGAAGTGATCATCGAGGCTGGAGTCCTGCAAACTCAAATTCTATCTTGCAAATCAAGCGTGAGCCTTCTTCAGTATGCACGGAAGAGCACACACTGCGCTCGCCCACACACGGCTTTCAGCTTCATTTCCATTTTAACATTAGATAAGGGGAACTTTTAAGCAACTATACTCACAAAGTCAGCAAATTGCAAGAGCAGTGTAGAAGACGGGGATCCAATCTTATTGCTGTAGATATTTGAAAGGTTGAGTCTTTGGTTACAAACTTCAATTGCTGGTAAGAACCACAAGGCAAATATCATAAATATATGGCTAAGGCCAAGTGGAAACACCATTGGGTGAGAGGTGCTGGAGCAAACTGGAGAATCATCCTCCGCCCTAATGATCACTCTTTTACATTTGTTTTTCTGGTCAGACAAAACACGCTCATTGATACACGCAGTCCAAGACTGCTGCCAGGCAAACATTCCTGTTTATTGGGATCAGAGATAGGTGCGAGGTAGGAGATCATTTTAAGATTTCAGAAGTTTGAATAAGTAGACACCTTTGATTCCCGATACTCAATTCTCTTTCCTTGCATTTCAAGTTCCCTCTTTGTTTATTCATTACACACACACACACACACACACACACACACACACACACACACACACACACCCCTCTCTCTGTCAGCTTCACAAAGGCGAGGGCTCTGTTTGCCTTTCTTGTGGTTGGAATCACCAGTGCTGCCTCAGGTCGAGCACATACCCAGTCCTCATAAAAGTTGTTGGATGCATGAAGCAAGGACAGTGCTCTGCCTTGTCATCCGTTGACATATGTAATTCATCTCTGTGCCGTCAGCTCTACATACAATGGTAATTAAGATGAGTGTGTCTTGGATGAAGTTGGTGATTATGGTCCACCGCAATGGTTAGCCACAGGGAGGTGGTTTCCATCGGGTGGGGCAACAGTCTAGAAATAGACATAGTTGCTAAGCTGGAGAGATGCTTGGACATGAGACAAATGAGCAAGGAAGCCTGGAAAGACAGAAAATAACAAGCTTTCTGGACACTAATAAGATATGGTTAGTAATCTAGGTAAGGTGCTAGGGTCAGGGGTATCCAACGAGGGCTAAAAATAGGGCATCCAGGGAAGATCCATGTGTCTGCTTGTGGTAAGCAACTGGCACTAGAACTAGAGCTATTGGAGCTGAAGGGGGATGTGGGAGAGAGCCATCAACAGCAAAACTGCAAAGAATGCATCTGGGTAGCAAAAGTTGACTTTATGATCCTACAATTCCAGAACAGATACCAAGGTACAGACCTGGCCATAACTTGTAGGCTGAAGAATGTCCATGCTGGAGCCCAGATCAGGCCCAGACTGGTACTGCTATTGGTCAAAGTGGAGTTGGCAAGTCTCCGATGGAAAGAGGGAGCTGAGATTATCCTCCTCAGCTACAAGGAGAAAGCATCCAAGTCTTGTGTTTGGTCTTGAGATTTGTCCTAGAAAGTTTCATTTCCAGAGTGGGAAACCTATGTCACATGTCTCTGCAATTGCTAGAGTAACAGAAATATCGTTCAGCTACCTTGAGGGAGCAAAAGGAATCTATTCACTGCAGTAACACAGCATGCCCAGGCAGGAGCATGGCTGATCTCCAGGTTGTGCTTGCTCTGTGCCTCTGCTCTTCTGTCTCTGTGGCCAGCCTCACTGTAGTCTATTAGAGGTGAGCTTTCCTTGAGAATCAACACAGCCTGCAGGTGTGTGCCACCCAACCCTAGGATACTGTGAATGCAATCCAACATTGTCAACTTACTTTTAAAATATTATGAGATTAACAGAAATCAATTGCAAGGCTGTCAAGCATGAACTTTGTAGATGAAGTCTTGTCTCCACATGAAAAGGTTAGACATGCTAAAATGGGATTGGTCATTTCCTAGGTGTCTTTGCTCCCCAAGTCTGCTCCTTTACCTGACAAGTTCTTTATTTACAAGATGAGCATTATCAGTAACCCTGACCTCTTGGATGCTTGTAAGGATGAAATGAGAAGATATGTGTAAAGCAAGTGGGACTTGCTGCCTGGAAAGCACTCAGCGGTTACTGGCAGCCATGGTTACATGGAGTGAGTGGTTCTATCAACTCTACCATGGGTAGCATCCAGAGGAGAGCTCCTCCTCCTTCAGTCTGACAGAGACACCATCCATGTGAGGGCTGGGACCCCATATTAAACAAAAGGAAACCGAGAGGCAAAGTAAAGGGGCCTAGATGATTTTGCCACAGAAACATGCCTCCCCTTCTTCCCCTCTGCCAATTTCTCGTACCCCAGGGTCCTGGTCTCCTTTCTGCTGTTCACAAAAAGCAATCTGGGGAAGGAAAGGTTTATTCCAGCTCATAGTTCCAGTGGCAGCCCATTCGTTGTGCAGGGAAACCCAGAGGCAGAAGCAAGCAGACAGTCACATGACATCCACAGTCAAGAGCAGAGAGAAATGAATGTATTCACCACATTTGCTTGCTTGTGCTCGGCTTGATTTCCCCCCTCTTTTGTAGTTCAGGACCCCCTGCACTGCTCACAGATGCCTGGGTCTTTGCACATCAATTAAATTAATTAAGGCAGTCTCCCACAGGCGACCAATGAAGGATCCGCACAGTGGAAAAAGAGAACTGAACAGTGGTCCTCTGACTTACATGCACGCATGTCACACACACACAGACACAAACATACTATACACAGTAAATAAATTAATGACTGTCTGAAGAGAATAGAATATTCACTTAAACTGAGGGCTGTTGTTTCATTTCTTGAAATTTACCAGTAACTCACAGCACAGATTTCTCCAATTAAAGGCACACCCAAATCAGTACGCAGAGAATCTATGGCATGAAGATGGACTCTGAAGCCTTAGTTTGCATTCTGGTTAGAAAATATTACGGGCCTGACCTAAATAACCAGATTAGGTATTCAAATAAAATCCTACTCCTAGTATTTCCTCTGGCTTAGTCAGTAAATGTTCATTTGCCACATTATCTTATTAGCTATTACTTATAACAAAGACAAATTGGATTTGTAAAATTTGGATAGAAAAAACTGTTACAGATGGTGGCTTTAAAACTGCCAGAAGCTCAAATCTGTTTCACTATTTATGCAAGTTACTATGAATGCTTTAAAAAGCAGTCCCTATTGAAACTATTCAGGGATTTTGAGGTTCTCCAACAACTTTAAAGAAAAAGAGTTGATATTCTCAGTGTATGGATTTCCAGAGAGCCCTTTTCCAGTTTTGGTATGACCTGAAAGGCACTGAGCCATCTAGCTATGTTGATGGATTTCCAATGGGCCATTTACCCAAGCTCATTCAATGGGGTTTTCAAAGATGCAGAGTAAGACACAGCTGAGGGCAGATAGGAGATGCTCTTGAACGAAACCGAAATGTTTACCATTATAGAAGAAAGTGTCCTGCTGAACTCCTCCTGTTACTTCCAGAATCAACTACTCTGGGTGGGGTCCAAGGTCACCTAACTGATATTGAACAGGACTTCCTGGCAGCTCCCAAGGTGTTACTTCTAATATTGCATCTGTACCATTCTGGGAAACAATAGCTGGGGAGAACGCTGCCGAGAAGTTTCACGAGAAGCCGCTCACAGAACTGAAGAGGCCAAAATCTAGTTGGTGTTACCAAGTGTTCTTCAGTGACAAGAATCATTTGGCAACTTTGGCTATCCAGCCAAGGCTTCCCTGTTTGAACTTGTTGAGTCTTGAGAAGAATGATAAGGGCTATAGAAAAGGGATATTCCTTCAGACAGACATCTCTAAAGGATGAAGCCTTCCAATTGATTCGAGTACACTGGGTTCTTATGTATGTGTCCGACTGGGTGTAGGTATGTGTATGAGGTGTGTGTGTGTGTGTGTGTGTGTGTGTGTGTGTGTGTGTGTGTGTGTGTGTGTGAGAGAGAGAGAGAGAGGGGGGGGGAGAGATCAGAATATAAAAGTGCAAAAGTAGACACTGGGCTTAGGTATATGTCCTAAGGACTGTAAATGTCCCAGTCTTTCTTTCTATTGCATTTCATAGCAAAGTGTTGCACTTTTTTTTTTTACTATCTAGTATGCAAGATAAAATTATGTTATTATAAATAAACAGTTTAATCTTCACTTATTTCTTTAATAACAAAATTTCAGATTGGAGATCTATTTTTACAAATGAGACTGAGAAATCCAAGGATCTAGGAAACAGATTTTGGCTTAGATCTTCTTTGGCTCTGTTTTATGGTGCAAGATGGAAAATCCAACCACTGTGAGAGGAAGAAGTAGAAGAGAAGGAGGGTGGGAAAGATGAGGAGGAGACAGAAGGAGAGAAAAGGAGGAAGAGGAAGAAGAAAGGAAAAGAAGATAGAGAACCTTTTTTTAAAATCAAATATTCATCTTCTCTTTGATCAAATACACAGTTCTGGGAGCTAAAGCTATAAAGCATTGGTTCTCAACCAATGGGTTGTGACCCCTTTGGGGATTGCACAACTCTTTCACAGGGGTTACCTAAGACTATCAGAAAGTACAGGTATTTACATTAGAATGCATGATAGGGTTAAAATTATAGTTATGAAGTAGCAACGAAATTAATGTTATGGTTGGGGGTCACCACAACATGAGGAGCCACAGCACTAGGACGACCGAGAACCACTGCTATCGTGACTCATTGGCTTAGCAAGACTATACCAGACCCTCTGCTGAGGTAATTGGATAAAATGGTGTGATAAGACAGAACTGTGACATGCTCTTGTGGTCTAAGAGAGTATAGGTGGCTAAATTACCATATTCAATTACAATTACCTATGAATATACAATTTACGAGTAGACCTAAGGAAAGTCCCAAAAAAAACCCTAACACTGTTTAACAAAGATATAGAACATTTGGGAGTGTCAGGGAGGCTGTGTAAGTCACATGGTGTTTTGAAAGGATTATTTTGGCCAGGTTGACATGAGAGTTGGTTATGTTTACAGAGGAACAGAAATCTACTGAATAATAAAGGGAGTAAAAATAAAGACAGAAATGGGACAATTTGAGAAACTTGGGTGGGTAAACTTGACTGACTTTGGTAAAGAACTGGATGAGCAAGATAGAATTTTAGGAACTTGATAGATTTCATATTCTATCAAGTATGAAATGCTGGACTTTAGAACTTTTTACCTAATCCTAGGTCTGTCTAAATTCAACAACAAGAAAAAGCAAAGATACTTGAGCTGGGATGGAAGGGACTGTGAGAAGGTGAAGCACCCAAGTGAGGGACCAGCAGGTGCAAGTGTCCTGAGGTAGAAAACAACTTGGTGGCTTCTCCAATAGGAGAAAGCTAGTCTGTTCAAACTGCCCCAAGGCCAGTAAAGAGGGGTACAGTTTAAAGACCTACAACTCTGACTCTTGAGTTACAGCGGAATTTGGGGCTATTGTAAGTGTAGGAGGAAACCATTAAGCAGAACATTCTATTGATGTCTGCAGTATTTAAGATCATTCTAGCTCCTGAGTGGAGAACTGACAAGCCAGGCCTGCTAAGTTTAAGGAAGCCATCAACAGGCTGGGGGCTCCCAGCCACTGCTCTAGGGGAGGAACTAGAGAGGTGGGTGAGTTGTGGCTATCTTTTGGCAGTGAGCTGACAGGGTTTTCTGGCAGACTACATGTAGAAAACTCAGATAAAACTGCAGCACAGCAACCTCTAGGTTTTTTAACCAAAGTCTTGAAATATTGAAGCTATGTAGGGATGAATCAGCTCAGATGCCTGCAGTCTATCCATTTCTCATGAGAAGCAGATATCTTCCTGTCCTGCTGAAAAATTTTCCTCATTAAAGTGTTACTTTATTGTTCTGTCTTTAGGAAATAAGAGGGAAGGAAGGGGGCGGAGTCAAACACAAGTGAGTGCTATGGTAGCATCTATCTTAGTATCCAGTCCATTATTTTAACATTTTAAAGCATGTGTATGCATGCCCAACAGTATGTATGAATATATATTGTGTGCAGGTGCCCTGGCTCTGGAGTTGCAGGTGTTGATGAGCCACCCCATGTGAGTGTTGGGAACTGAACTCGGGTCTTCAGCAAGAGCAGCAAATGCTCTTAACTGCTGAGGTAATTTTCCAGCCCCCAAGTCCCTTAATTTAAAGAGGACAGGGAGTCCTGTTAGTCTTAAAAGAAATAGCTGTCTGGCCTTGTAGCCCACTGCTAACGTTAGTCTGCAGCCCACTTCCTGAATTTGGCTTTGTGACTTCTCCAAGATTATGTGTCTATACTCCAAGAGCACATGGTAAGAGATTGGGCTCCAAAAGGAGGTTCTGCTCTGAAGTCAAGGGGGTTAGAAGGTCCCCAGAGGCCACAAGGTGACAGCCTGGCCCCCTTGGCTCCCTGCCTTCTGAAGCCAGGGCTGGAAGCTGAGTCACACTCTGGTTTGGATAGAGAGCACAGGGGAGTGTAGCTATCCTGCAGGCTGCTCCAGAGTTGGCTTCAGACAAGAGACTAAGGTCAAGCATGTGGTTGAGATTACATGTGTGTATCTGGCAGGAGTCATATCAGGACTTAGGAAAAGTCAGCTGTTCTTAGTAGTGTGGTCCCCTGACTGAAGATGCCAGGAGGATCTCTATGGTGTTTTCTCCATGCTGTATGGGTCATCCTCACTCCCCAGAAATTTACTCTCTTGTTTGGAAGTAAAGCAGAGTGTCAGTCAGTGTGGATCTCAGCATAGAACAGACTCATCACGAATAGTTCAAATAATCGAATCAAAGAGGTGTAGGCAGGGCTTGGGGAACTAATGTGGAATAGGAAGAACCGTCCAAAGTCAACCATGAGGGCAAGCTTCTTAGCATCCGGAGGGCAGAGGGGACAAAGGGAGGGACAGAGCTTGCCTGTACCAGGTCACAGCTGGAACTACAGATTAGGCGGCTCTGTCACACTGAATCACACAGGAAAGAGTTTCTGCCAGGAACATGGCCCAGCAGTGGGAGAGATCATGGGCCCAGGGCTGTTGGCCCAGCAGTGGGAGAGAGCACGGAAGGGGAAGGGATATTCATCCCTTCTCCTGTCACCTCCCACGAGAAGGAGGGTGAGTCAGGAGCAGCAGGAAGAACCACCAGCACAGGGGGAGGTCATTGTCTCCAGTCATAGAACTGGCACACACACACACACACACACACACACACACACACACACACACACACACACACACACACTCATACCTGTAAGTTAGTCCCCATGAAGATCAATTTTGTTTGGTTTAATATTCTTGAGGCAATGTTGTATATACGTAAGACATAGTTAGAGTTTTGATTCTGAGCTCTATCAGTTTAAAAAGAAGGCAGACAATACAAAATTTGCATACTTATTGTCATGTGTTGCTTAAAGTTGTTCCAGTCAGTAATTGGCCATAAATGTAACAGTGGTCTGTCTCACAAGGTGACAGCGCCTAGTAATTATATTGCTCTCCTAGTTTGTGCAAATAGTCTCTGAGGTTTGCACAGTAAGAATCATCTGTATCCTTTTCCTTAAATGACAGGTGACTGGACTTGTGTGTGCTGTGTGTACTCTGTGTGTGTGTGTGTGTGTGTGTGTGTGTGACTGCATGTGCTGTGTGTATTACTCTTCCAATATACTGTAGCTGTGTGTGCATTACTCTTCCAGTATACTGTATCTAGTGAGAGTATTGGGATCATTTGTAAAAGGGCTCTTTCTTAGCTTCTTCAGAGGGTTATTGGGAGAATTAAATGTTTGTATATAGAGCCCTTAGAACAGTGCCTTACAAGAAGCCAGCAGAAAATGAGAGAGAGACAGAGAGAGAGACAGAGACAGAGAGAATAGCATGAAACACACCTCCAACAGAAGTTTTACAAGTCTGAAATCCAATACAGAAACGGGAGCTGAAAGGTTTCCCTACCCCCATGCCGCCTAGCCCTCACAGGGTGACCACTTCCCACTCGTCAGACCGCCCGCTAAGGACACAATATTTGTTGTGAGCAGCCATCCCCTTGTGTGTCCCGGGGTAAAGAGCCCTATTCTAACTTTATTGCCCTCATCTGCAAAATGGTGCCAGTTCACAGCACCCTGCCCAACTCTATTATTGACTGTTTATGGCTTTTTCCCCTATTTAAGCCAACAATGATTTTTATAGCAGCTTTATTGAGATATAATTTATAGATCATAAGATTCATCCATCTAAAGCATATAGTTCAACAATCTTTAGTGTATTCTAAGCATTGGAACCGTCATCACCTGCTACTAGAACATTTTGTTGTTACAAAAAGAAACTGTAACCATCATAGTTGGTCTGATCCCCACCCCTGCCAGATCCAGACAACCTCCAGTCTGCACTCTGTGTGTCTCTCCTTTCTGGGTTTATGAGGTTAGTTCAATCCTACAGTATGTGGGCCTCTATATCTGTCCTACTTCATTTGCTAGTACAAAAAATGAGGAGCTCACCCATTCTGGGCACATAGAATTTACTGCTGAGCATTCCATATTATAGAGCAGCCACTTTTATAGCCAAGTCCTCTAGCCCAGGCTGACCTTAAACTCCCTATATAGCTGAATATTCCCTTGGACCTCTAATCATCCTGCTTCTACCTCTCCAGGGCTCTAGGATTTGAGGACACGGCTATTACTTCCAGTTTATGGTGCTGAGGATTGAACCTAGGCTTCATGTCCGCTAGGGACACTCTCCATCAACTCAGCTGCATCCCCAGCCCTGACTACATGCTACTTATTCCTTAAGTAATGATGGATGTTTGGGTAGTTTCCAAGATAAATTATCTTTATGAGCTAATCTTTGCACATGTCTAATTTAGTTCCTCCCGATGCATTCCTGGGCTTTGAAATAGTAGGTCAAAGATTATGAGCCCAATTTCTAGGCTCCTGAATACAAAGCATGCTTCATCCAATCTTTATCACCTGAGGAGTCCTTTGTCATCTGAAGAGTCACTGCTGGACAGCCAATGAACTATAAAATGCTGTGTCCCTCCCCGTACCTGAAAATGCTTGCAATAGAAACCTTCAGACTCACCACCCCTCAGGAGACTGCCCTGTTTGGGATGCCATAGGTTGTGATAGACAATAACATGCTTAACAGAAATGAATAGGATGGATGTGTGCAGAGCCCTATTTTCAGTAAAGCCTTGTAGTCTGGGGCTAGTGAAAATGTTCAGAGAATTCTAAGTAGCCAAGAGACTCTTTGAATACTCTCTCTTTCTCTCTCTGTCTCTGTCTCTGTCTCTGTCTCTGTCTCTCTCTCTCTGTCTCTCTCTCTCTGTCTCTCTCTCTCTGTCTCTCTCTCTCTCTCTCTCTCTCTCTTACACACACACACACACACACACACACACACACACACACACCCGCGCGCACACACACAGTCTCATTGTAGCTCTGGCTGGCCTGTAAACTCGGTTATGTAGAGCAAGCTGACCTGGAACTCACGGAGATTCACCAGCCTCTACCTCCTGAGTGTCGAGATCAATGCCGTGTGCCAATGTGCCCTGTGTCACCTTTTGGTTTGTTTTATTTAATGCATGTTTCCACTATCAGCCTCCCCAAGATGGGTTAGTACCCACAAGAATCACTTCTTATGACAGGGTGATTTTGACCCACAGAGGACACACTAAGTATCATTAGGCTCCCAATCGATGTATCTGCAAATATGTTATGGTTGAACTGACTTTTTCCCACCTTAGGAAATTTGAAGAGGAAGGTAAATGTGTTTTCCACGTGCTGTGATTTTTTAATCTGACATAGCTGTTAAACTCTTGTGGGAGCCTCCTGGGTACAGTCTCCTCACACTTTTTCTTTATTACATGAGAGGATCCTGTGGGGAAGGCAGCTGGTGGATGAACACCAAATCCAAGGAGCAGTCTCTGGGAGTCCTGCAGTGTTTACAAATAGTGTCATCTCTGCAGCAACCAATGAGCCATAGATAAGAGCCGCCTCCTTGACAGCTGGCCTGAATCTTTCCCAAGCCTGAAAAACATTCCTGGGGCCATGGTGACCAGGATGGCTGCTGTGTCTCCTTGCCCCTGACCTCTACTCTTCCTCTACCGGGCCTTTCTGGTCTTAGACAAATGGGTCTGACTGGCATGCCCCAGCTTCTCTTGATAGGAAGACCACCCGCTGCTACTCCTGGCTCCAGGTGCTGGTCCTTGCTTCATCTTGGGAACATCAGCATGTCCTGCTTGACTTTCAAGAGGCATATGAAAGACTTGTCTTGTTTTGTGGTGGGGCTCGGGTGGGGGTTGGGGTTGCAGGCAAGTGCATATAGGGGTGTGCACATGCACCTGTGTTGGGGTTCGTGTGGAGCCCCAGGACAACCTGTGTGTGTGTGTGGTTCCTTAAATGCTTCTCAAATCTTTTGATTTACCTTTTTGGCAATAGGGTCTTTCATTAGCCTGGAAGTTTCCAACTAGGCCAGTTGAGTCCCAGAGACCTGCCTGTTTGTACTGCCCCAGCATAAGGATTACAATCATGGACTCCCGCATCTGTCTTCTTTAAAAAATGTGGGTCCTAGGGCTCAAACTCAGGTCCCCATGCTGACAAAACAAGGACTTTCCCAACAGCTGTCCCCCTAACCCTAGGACATCTAGTTTTAACCCATGACCCTCACCATAGATGCTATCGGGCCCATTTTTGAGAAAGTTGAGACACAGTTATGCTAAAAATGTATAAAAGAAACCTTTAATGAAATACAACCCCCTAGGGCTGGGACTATGGTAGATGTTGGCCTACCACGCCCAAGGCTATGGGTTCAATTCCTAGTACTGCAGAAAGTTAAAAGAAAACGAAACAAAAACAACAAAAATATCAGACAGATGAGTAAATACACTTCTGATCAAGATACTTAAAAACACATCCATTTCTAAGAGTAAAAGAAGGCGATTTTACTGCTGTACACTGGTGTCTGAGCTGGGAACAGTGTGCACTGTGGTGACTACATTCCACACAATGAATGCTGCGGGTCCCCCTGCTTTGCAAGGTGGCATCAAAGCAAACATCCCACAGCAGAAGAAAGGTCATTGATTAGGAAACTCGAGAAATGTTGGTTACATTTACTTACAATGGATTCTTGATTGTCTGTCTTCTGGAAGACTTCAGTATAGACATCAGCCTTGTAAAAACACTGAGAGCAGAAAAGCATAAGTGCCGTGTGTGTGTGTGTGTGTGTGTGTGTGTGTGTGTGTGTGTGTGTGTGTATGATACTGTTTAACATGTTAAAGGTCTATTTTTTAATATCCACAGACAAAATGAATTGCATACTAGCCATGCTTTTTGGTTTAATTTAAAAAAAAAAAATGAGTGAGATACATACATATACAATGAGCTGTCTGTTTATTTAGTAGAAAATTTATCTTCCTCTACCCTCTGCCACTGAGATTTTCTCTTAGGAAGTGAGTATGGATTTTAAGTTCTCCGATAATGTATGTGTGTGGTCTATGCACATGTGTATGTATAAGTGTATGTGTGCTTTTCTCTTATACAGTGTTCATATTTTGAGAATAGATATTAAAAATCATGCCATCACTGCAAAAGAGCTGTATCATTTGTTTGCAAATCTGAACACCATTCTGTGATATGGATGTGTTGAGTCCATTTATCTAGTACTGATGGACTTTGGAGCGTCCCTAACTTCACTCCTACACACAGAGCTGTGGTTGATGGGGCCTTTATGCATTTGTGTTCGCTACCATGGTGTGTCTTCTATCAGCCCTTAATTGAAGCCATGAGAAAGGGCTAGGGGTTAGTGTACGAGTCCCTATCTCAAATGCACAAGGCCCTGAGTACCCACCCCAGTACCATAATACTAGCAAAACACAAAGCCAAAAGCAAAACAGAGGTATAAGGACATGATATGGCTCTGCAAAGCCAGGGACAGCCCATGTTTCCAGTCTGCTAATGACTATTTTAATCCAGAAGAGAGAAGAAATCTGGCAAGTCGTAGACCAGACCCAAGTCCTGGAAAAATGTTACCAAAGATTACTTAGGACAGTGGGAAAAGGGAGTCTATATGTAAGATTCTTTTTGTAAAAAGCCCTGACTCTTGAAGGAAATGCAGATCTTCAGATGAATGACTATGTACACGTGTTCCTCTGCGTACTACGCTGAAACAGAAGGCATGGAGCCCTGGGAAGCCAACTTCCCACATGAATATCCTTTCTCCTGCCTGAACACTTGAAGCAAGCTGCTCTGTTTACCCCGGGTCAGAAGCTTTGCTCTTGCCTCCTTATCCTCTTGTACTGCATTTAATTTCTGCCAAATAACATTTAGCTGTCGGGCTTCAAGAGTCACTCCTGAACAAGCTGTCTTGAACATATTTTTTCTACTTTGTGAACTGGATATAAACAATAATATGAGTTACGTTTTGTGTATCTTGGGCTATTTATATAGCTCTTTGAGGATTTCATCCAATGCGTTTGATTATATTCACCTCTCCCCAGCTCCTCTCAAATCCACCCTCCTTCCCCACCCACCGGACCTCATGCCACACTCCCTAAATCCATGTAGGCCTATTTGTGCTGCTCAAATGTTCTCCGATGTGTGGCCTTTCTCTGGAGCATGGCCAACTTACCAGTGGCTACACTCTTAAAATTGACTCTCCCTCTCTCAGCAGCTGTCAGTCACCAATAGCTCCTCTGCTGGAGTAGGACTTCATGCCTTCCTCCACTCTCCATGCAGGGACTTCATCTGGCTTGGCACTCAGGTATATTTTACAAATGCTTAATTTCATGTGTGAAATGGCTGTCTTGCTATCCATGAAGACGTAAAGTTCAAAGGTAGATTGAAGTTCCGAATAAAGCTGTAACCGTTTGATCCCTTAAATTTTTCTACTAGTTCTTTGAGAGTTTTATGCAATACTATTTGTTCATATTCACCCCTTCCCCTCCCAAACCATCTATGATAACACCCAATTCCCTACCTTACTTGGTGTCCTTTAAGAATACATCAATACCAGTTTGTGTTATCCAAATAGTCTTGGTGGTGTGGTGTTCCACTGGGGCGTGGTTCACTTACCAGGGACTACATGCATGCTTAGAGAAAACTGTCTCTCCTCCCAGCAGCTAACAATTGCCAACAGCTCTGTGTCTACAGGTGGACTTTGTGCCCACCTCCCCTCTCCACACTGGGACTTGATCTGGCCTGAGCTTGCGCTGGTCCTGCCCTTGTAGTCACAACCAAGTGAGATCATGTGTGTAGCAGCCCTGTTGTGTCTGGAACGAACTCTTTCCTCATAGTCATCTAATGCCTCTGGCTCTTAAACTCTTTCTGCTCCCTCTTCTGCTATGATCTCTGAGCCTCAGGAAAGAGGTACAGTGTAGTTTTTTGTTTGTTTGTTTGTTTTATTCAATGAAACACAAAACTTCCTTTTGACTAGGTGAAGTTCCATAGTGAAGTGATAGAATTTAATCTTCCCATATTTTGGTAAGCAGCCTAGAAAATTTTCTTTGAGAGCAGTTTCCAGTTGGGTCAATAATGTAGGCACACATGTGTTTTGCCTTATCTGCTACCCCTTTGGTGTAGTGTTGAGCAATAGATGACAGCCACCATAGAAGCCACCAATCTGATTCAGGTACTTTCTATACAGCAGCCTTGTATGTCCATAGCCATCTGTGTGGAGGGCACTTCTGTTAATCCCCACCATGGGACACTGACAGACTGGACAGTGAAATAAACTTCCTCAAGGCCTCCAGTGAAGATGTGAGAGAGCTACAATTTGGAGCCATCATTTAAAACCCACGTTGGCTTACTTCTCTGAACTTGGCTTGAAATTCTTTTTAACCCAAATTCTTTTTAACCCATAAAACATAGCTACCAAAGGTAGGTTTTGCCACATGTGGCTGCTCTAGACTGTCCATAACCCCCCCCCCGTGTGTGTGTATGTGTGTGTGTGTCTGTGTGTGTGTGTCTGTGTGTGTGTCTGTGTGTGAAGAGACGGTCTTTTGTCTCCTGCATCCTAGCAGCCCCACCTCAAAGCTGTCATCTCTCTGCCGGCCAGAAACAGAGTGACAGAAGGGCAGGGTAAAGCAAAGAGATCTGTCTACTCACCTTTCCTGGGACAGAAGTGATGTCACCTGGAGTGACATCTAATCATAGCTCTGTGTCCTCATTTGAGGCCAGTTTGTGATAAGTAGCTCTGTCACCATGTGTCACTACAAATGTGAGGCAGAATTTATGTTTCTCTCTTTCTATAGATATAAGCCACCCCAGGGACTGGTCTGTAATGTGCAGAAATGGTCTGGTTGGGGAAGTCCAGAACATATGATGACAAGTTCCTGATTATTTCTTTATGCCAAGAGGCTGGAGGTGAACTTAGGCAAAGTCTAAGTGGCAGGGTACTTAGATGCTATAAAACAGGATCTGGACCATAGATGTGGGCCTAATTCGAGTCTAGCTCTGTGGACATTTGGTCACCCACATTTTCTCAGAGGCTGTGTAAGCTTCTCTCCTACCTGGACATCTCGGAAACCTTAAATATAGGGGACTGACAATTACTGAGCCCCTGGTGCCAAGAATAGCTAGATGCTCATATTCCTTCAGAGTGGGATCCAGACTGCTGGCCCAGCTCACCTGCCAGGCTCACATGAGGAAAGTGCCAAAACTAGGATTCCATGCAGGCCTTGCAGTCTCTCACTTCTGCATGCAGTCTCAGCACGTGCTCTGAGTCCTCAAACATGCCAGATGCAGAAGACAGAGATGAAAGGGAGCCTTGATTGCCAGGTTCACCTCCTGCCAGGGTAGGAGGTAATCACAGGGATAAGAAGGGAGCCCATGATCAGCCGATATCACACTTGTTCTTGGCAGAACTTTTGGGGACATGTGGAGGTGGAGCGGAGGGGGGGGAAGTGGTAGCTTAGGTGCAAGAGGCCTTCTGTAATCCCACATGTCCTGCTTGAATACCAGGACATTCCTGCTCCTAAATAGTGGCCTCTGAGACGCAATGCTGGTCATTGCTGTGCGTACTGCAGACACAGTTACATCAGTCACTTTCCCTGCTGCCCCTGACCTTCCTTCTTTCATTCCTCCTGTGAAGCTGACTGGAGACTTTCGTGTCATCCCGGTCTCTGGATCTGATGTCTCTCGTGGTCTAACAGGTAAACCATCATAGCATTTTGATGGTTATTTTATTTTATTGCCCGCTGTTTATCAATGCTGTCAATATCTTAGATTTAGGAGAAATTGAGCACTAATCAAATGGCTTTATATTCATAATGGTGTGCCTCTGGCTTGATCTCTCTCTCTCTCTCTCTCTCTCTCTCTCTCTCTCTCTCTCTCTCTCTCTCTCTCTCCTGTCTCCTGCCTCTGTCTCTGTTTGTCTCTATCTTTGTTCTTATAGAGAAGAAATTCATGAATGGATCTGTAGCTTTACATAAACTTTGCTTTCATTCCAACTAGGTGTCAAAGAACTGAAATGGGAATCAGCCAACTCACAGCTTTAGATTCTTTCATTAGCTCCTTCTTTTGGGATGGGGTCTCATAGAGTTCAGACTGGCCTCAAACTCGCTGGGTAGCAGAGGGTCTTCCATCTCCAAAGTGCTAGGGTCATGGGTGTGTATCACTAGCCTGCTTTGTTCAGTGCTGGGCATTAAACCCAGGCCTTCCTTTACCTTAGGCAGCATCCCTCTTTTGTATGCAGAAAAAAGTATTAGGTGAAGAATACTCTTGCTTTTCTTATTTTTAGAAAATGTATAATTTCCCTTCCCTCCTCCTCCTCTTTCTCTTCTTCCTCCTCTTCCTCCTCCTGCTCTTCTTCCTTCCTCCCCCTTACACTAATTTAATATTGAAGGGACCCAGTGCTCTGCAGCTGCTGTCACAGCCTGCTATAAATCTTAGGGCAAGCCCAACGGGCAGTGAGCTCTGCTGCTCTCCTTTGTCCAAGGGCTCCTCATTTTGTCAGGGGGATGGGCTGACTGGAGCTGCCTCATTGAGAAATAGACCTGCCCTGTGTGGCTCCTAGACACCCATTGTCTCAGTTCCTCTGGGACAGGCTCAGCTTTGATTCACACTTATTAGAAGCCCTGGCTAGCCTTTGTCACTTGCTTTTCTCCTTGAGACTGTAGCTTTGATGAAACAGTTTTCATTGAGCTGGGCTGGACCCTCCATGAACAAGAGAAATGTTTTTCTGAAATTGAGTTCTTGAGAGATTTTCGATACCAATGTCAGAGTTGTTGAGGAAATTCGTACTTGCTCTTAACATTGGTTTGAAGGGGGCGGCAAATGGGAGTAGGTTTTTAAGGAATAAGTACTATTTTGTCTGTGTGTGTTGCTGGGGATAGAACCCAGGGTCTTACACATGCTAAGCAAATGCTTTACCATGAAGTCATGTCCTCAGCCCCAACCCCCCATCCCCACCACTATCCCAAGGGCAGAAGCAATCACACACACACACACACACACACACACACACATACACACCCACACACTGTAACTGTCTTCAGACACCAGAAAAGGGCATCAGATCCCATTACAGATGATTGTGAGCCATCAAAATGGTTGCTGGGAATTGAACTCAGGACCTCTGGAAGAGCAGTCAATGCTCCTAATCTCTGAGCCATCTCTTAAGCCCGCAATCATGGTTTTCATTTTTTATTCAACCTAAAAGAAAGTTAGCCAACATCTTCTCTTCCCAGGCCCGGTGCTGTGGGCTACCTATGACAGAGATTCCATTTTCAGAGACATTTTGCCGTGGTGAGGAAGACAGACAGTAGACCCATATTTAAGCAAGAAAGCAGACACATTATACAGATGTGAATTAGGGAGTGAAAGATCCCCGAACTGGGGAGACCCTCGCTCAAATCTCAGGATGGCGCGACCCCCCAAGAACTCACGAAAGACCGTCCTTGCTGCAATCACACGAGGTTTATTCGGGGGCGGGCGGTGAGAAGACCAGTGCACTGGGGTCGAACCCGTAACCTATGCAGAGGCAGAGAGGTTCGGCCCCCAACAGCTGAAGTCAGGGGTATTTAAAGGAAGAAAAAACCCCAAGGCAAGGAAGGAATTACAACTCAGGAAGAGGATCATAAAGCAAAGAAAATTCACAAAGCAAGGGGTGGGGAACGGAAAGAATTTGCATTATGGGGAAGTAAGGATTGTTCTAAGCTATTCACAGGTCAGTTGCACAAACATTTCTAGTTTCTGAAACGTTTTGCCTCTGGTCCTGAGGCCAGGTCAAAGTCACCTGTTTCCCTGGAGAAAGAATGTCGTTGGGTGGGATTTTTGCCTGGGCATGTAGTTTCTAGTCTTGGCTCTAAGTTTGCTGGGGGTTTTTGCCCGGGCATGTCTCGGCTCTAAGTTTGCTAAGGGCCTAACCTTCCTCATAAGGGGTCAGATCTTTCAGGAGTAATACCAAGGCTACTGATAGATACTTACACACCACACACAGATACAATGGATGTAGGTAGTATCTGTGGGCTTTATGAGTGAGGGAATGAACACCCGATCCTCTCTTGGGAATTATACTTCAGTGGGGAAGAGGAGGTGGTGATGCCAGGGCGGGAAGCTTCCCAAGGGCAAGAACACCAAAGCAAATGCTTGAGAGACTGTGCAAGATAGGAGTGTAAGCTACTCTGATAGACAGAAGCTGCATCGTGACACAAAAAATCAAGGTGTTTCTGACATAGGGAGAACCAAATGCAGAGGTCCTCCAGTCTGCACTACAGAGGTGTGGTTATAACCAGTGCTGTGAACTTCAGGCAACACATGGTACATGGGTTCTTCAAGGTTTATATTGAGATAAAACTTAAGTATTGCATATATAGTTATTTATCCTTGTGGTTGTGATCAAAATAACTGATAAGAAACAACTTAAGTAGGGAAGGGTTTGTCTTGCTTACAGTTTGAGGGATATAAGCCATTCAGGCAGTGAAGGTCTGGCTGCAGAATTGGGAAGCCTCTGGTTACATGGATTACATCACGTAAGGAAGGCAAGGTAGGTGAGGCTATAAACTCAGTGACCTATTCCCCCAGCAAGGATCCATGTAAAGGTTCCAGAACCTTCAAAAACATTGCTAGAATCTAGGACCAAGCATTCAAACACATTCGCCTCTCTGAAACATTTCTTACTTAAACTGCAAGAAAATTGTTGCATTTCAAATCTTCCCCACCTATGATACAATTCAATGGCTTTCAGCATATTTATATGGTAACAAATGTTCTAATAACCCCATTTTAAAATATGAGATGAACAGTCTGCTATTTAGATATACTTAGTTGAAAGCCTTGTCCTCAGGTACTTGGAACAAACCCAAATATTGTAATATCATTAGAGCCAGATGCTGTGACACAGACTTGTAATCCCAGCACTCAAGAGGGTGAGGTAGAAGGATCTGGAGTTCTAGACCATCTGTGCCACCCGGTGAGACCTGTCTCAAAAACAAAATAAACAAAAATTAGAGCAGTCACCAATTACATGGACCAGCCACACACACTTGGCTAAATGTAAGTCCTACATGTTGCTACAAACTCCTCTCATAGTCTTGCATTTGGCTTTACATTTGTGGCATTAGGACTTGAAGATTTAGGCATGTGTGCTATTGATGTCCTGTGAAGCCCAAAGTGGTTAAGCTGAGCATGTTAAACACTCAAGGATTCTGTAATTTTTAAACACAGCCCATGAATCAGAATAACTAGGAGAGCCAGCCTCAAGTAGGTGTTGCAAAATCAGCAGTCATGTTCAGACAGAGGATTGCCCATGATTTCCAGATAACGTCAATGTAAATGGTTGATGGGTCAGCATGTTTGATGCCAGAGGCCTGTATTTCTGTCTCAATTGTGTGGTTAAAACAGGTCTTCTCATGTGTACGTAATAATCCGAACCACCAACTAGTGTCAGGTAGTGCTTGCAGACGTCCATACAGAAACCATTGCTATTACAGAGTACAGGCTGAAATTCCAGTAATAGCCACTACCTTATCTGTGATCTCAACAGACCACAAGAGCAGGGTATGAAGACATGTTTTCATAGGAATGTTGAATTTTTCAAAAAGGACTTGCTTATGTCTTACCAATAAATAGCTGGGAGGTTTGAACTATTGACACTATTAGGGTATACCGTATCCAGAAGCAAATGTCTACCCATTTAGAGATATGAAATAAAAATTTTCTCAAAAACAAAATAATTTTTTAAAAGTGAAATATGATTTTGACCTGCTGGGGTTTACCACATGGAGGAATTCAAATCATGGGGATAAACTTCTGGGTAGATCTAGAATGCTTTCAGCAGCTAGGTATCCTGTATTCTGATAATTATGATATATGGATATTTCTCATCTTTTTTTATCCATTTGTAGACATACACTTTCTTCCTTCATTGATGGATGCATAGAAGTGGAAATTTTGGGTCATGGGGAAGCTCTATGGTTAACATTTTAAAACCCCACCAAAATGGCTTCCAGAGTCCTTCTACCATCTTGCATTCTCACCAGCAATGTGTGAAGGTCTAGTTCTAGCCACATCCTTGCCAACACTTGATATTGTTTGTCTTTTTTGTATTTCCATTCCAGTGCATTAAAATTGTCACCTTTGCCTAGTGTAGTAACATACATCTTTAATGCCAGCACTCAAGAGGCAGAAGCAGATGGATCTCCGTGAGTTCAAGGTTAACCAAATCTACATAGTTCTAGGCCAACCAGGGCTACATTAGTGAGACACCCCCCCCAAAAAAAAAAATCACCTCATTGTGATTTTGGCTTATGTGTCCCTAAAGATGCTGAAATACTTTTCATAGGTTTAGTAATTTTTACGTTTTATTTGAAAAAATATTTGTTCACACCTTTTGGCAGTTTTTATCATTAAGCCAAAGAGCTCCTTAACAGCCTGATCTGTAAATATTCCTCCAGGTTAGGTTATTCTGTTTTACATTCTTCATGGTATCCTCTGAAGCACCAAAATTTTGACATTTGCATGGAGTCTTATTAACATTTTCTCTTCCGCCAGTTGAATTTTTGATATACTATTTAAGAAATTGTTGCCTAACCCAAAGTCACAAAAATTTGTCAACATTTTTTTCTTCTAGGAGTTTTATGTTTCATTCTTTCAGTTAGGCCTGTGGTGCCCTGTGTGTTGTTATTGTTGCATTTCATGGCATGAGACAGGGGAGGGCCCAGCTCATAATTTTCATGTATCTGTCCAATCATTGCGGCAGGTTTTGTTGAATGGATTCTTCTTTCCTTGTCGAACACTCTTGCCTGGTTTGGACAAAAATTATTGACCACAAAAGTTAGTATGCTTCTTGATTTTCAGGTGAATCCATTTTGAATCACTATCTTTTTGACGTGGTATTGAGTCTTTATGATGCCCAACTCTGGGTGCTGATAATTTTTAGACAATTAATGAGCTTCATCTTACCTCTCCTTGGCAAGGCAATATCTACTCTCAAGCTCTTTTCTCCTTGATTTTTACTATTTGTGATGATTAATGCTGGCTGTCAACCTGACATGATCTAAATCACATGGGAAGAGAATATTAATGAGGAATTATCTAGATGGCCAGTGAGCATCTCTGTGGAGGTTTATCTTAATTGCATTTGTTGAAATGGGAAGACATGCCTGCCCACTGTGAGTGGCACATCTGCTAGCAAGGAATCCTGAATTTGAATGGGTAGGAAATGCAAGCTAAGCATTAGTTAGAGTTTTATGGCTGTCAAGAGACACCATGACCATGGTAGTTCTTATAACGGAAAATATTTAATTGGGGCTGGCTTACAGTTCAGAGGTTTAGTCCATTATCATCATGGCAGGAAGCGTGGCAGAATGCAGGCAGACATGGTACTGGAGAAGGAGCTGAGAATTCTACATCTTGATCTGCAGGCAGTGAATTGACTTAAGCTTCTGAGATCTCAAAGCCTGTCCCCACAATGTCACACTTCCAGCAAGGCCACACCTACTTCACCAAGGCCACACTTCCTAATAGTGCTACTCCCTAAGGGCCAAGCATTCAAACATGTGAGTCTATGGGGGAACATTCCTATTCAAACCACCACAGTATGCATGAATTAACTAATCAGTTGCTCTCAGCTCTTGACTGTGGACATAGTTTGACTAGGTACTCCACATTTTTTTCTGCCTTGATTTCTCCACAATGATGGACTATAGTCTAGAACTGTGAGCCAAGTGAACACTTCTCCCTTAAGTTCTTTGGTAAATTTTCTCACAGAAACAGGGAAAAACTAAGACACAATTAAAACATATGCTAGGGGGCTGGAGAAATAGCACTTGCTACTATTGCCAAAGACTGGGGTTTGGATCTAAGTGCCACATGGCATCTTATAACTGTTTGTAACTCTAGTGCCAGGGCATCTAATGACCTCACCTGGATTCTGGCTTCACATCAATTTTTTAAGTCTCCAAATGTTCGGCCTATGAGATGAAACACAGCTGTGTCAGCTTAATATTTCAGATCATGTTGCCCATTTTCTTATCAAGTCTTCTATCTAACTTCAGAATAGGAAGGGTCATTTTGGATTTTGCTCTTTTGAGACAAGATCTCCTTCAGCTTAGACCTGCCTTAAACTCCTAATTGTTCCCAATTGTGCCAGGTACTGGCATTACAGGTATGCAATACCATGTCTGGGTCAATATGAGTTTTCTAATGAACCAAGTGGTCCAATATTTCCTGAATATTTCTTGAGACTTCTTGTTTCATTTACTGCCCATATGTTGGTATGCCACCCCTTCCTCTCCCTTCTCCTTATGCAACTCCCATTCATTTATACATTAAGATTCTGCATAATTCATTTATTGGTGCTTAGTCCAGGGCAAAGTACTGCCTTCAAGTCCTGAGCCTTAATGATTTGGTCACAAGGCAAAGATAAAAAACTGATAAATAGGTGTATCTCACTTGCAGAAATGTTCTCTTTTATCCACATAGTATTTTTAATGATTCTATTTTTGTTGCATTACGTTACTTCCTGGGTGTCATTGTAGGTGTGTAGTGCACACACACTGCTGCCTGTGATTGGAGGTGAGAGAACACATCTAAGGGATTTGGTTCTCCCCTTCTACCACGTGGGTCCCAGGAATTGAACTCAGGTCACCAGACTTGGCAGCAAGTACTTTTACCCACCGTGCCATCTTACTGGGCCTTAAACGATTTTTTAAAATAGTTGCCAACAATTGATATTAATAACCAAACAAGGGAAAACAAAACATAAATTTACAGCTAAGCTGCAGAAGTTGAGGCAGGATATGTATCTCCACATGGCAACTGCATGTGACTAATCAATGGAGCAGTAGTTCCATCTTGCTAACGTGTGCATTCACTACACACCACTCCTTTGAGGCCTCTTGACCAGGCTACCTCCTTCATGAGCATTCCCCAACTGGCCTTGTGGGAATCTGACTGGCGATAATACTGTAGAGACCTACAGGTACCCATTTGTTGTCTTGAACTGCTAGCTCACCATTGCTCTTCACTTGTATGTGTCTTCAATGACCATTACAATAGAAGCCCTTCCACTCCACCACCCTGTTCACAAGCTAAATGAATGCATCTAGTTGATTTTTAGTTTCCTATTACTCAAAAGGTTTTGATTTAATAATTTGTCAAGACCTGTTACATAAGGAAGGAGGAAATATATTCACATTAAAAAAAAAAAAACAAAACAAAACTAGGCCAAGGAAATGAGGCATAGGTAATAAATATGGCTGCCATGATTGTCTGGTCTGCATAAATAGAAAAGAAGGCTAACATTAATGTTACTTCTAACAGATCCAAACGGTAAGCTAACTGAGCAGAAACCTCCCTGAGTGGTGTTCCTGTCACTTTAGATATGTGTTGGATAGAATTGGCTTTTATTTTTAATTAGTTCATATTAGGTGTACAAAATAATGGATCATATTGTGTCATTTTCATACTGGCTTTTACTTTTAAAATAAATACATTTTCTCTCAAATAAAAATCATTCGAGGCCTCTGATAAGGTCATACAATGGAAAGTAAGTCTTCCATACTATTTTTGTCGGTTTTAAAAATAACTATAAGAGCCCATGGTTAGTTAACATTTCTTGCTTTTTTATTTTTAGCAGTTGGCAAAGTGATCCATCATTCCTGTCCTACCAGCCGTTTCCAGGTTTCCTGTGCCTTCTCCTCATGAAGTTTCCCAGCATGCAATGTGGGAAGATGTCCCTTAGGTGACCCTTTCCTATCATGGTCCATATTTTCCACCATTTTTTCATGCATTGGAGGGAAGGCAATTCTACATACAATCAATAAGTTTCTCACAGTCAAATAAGACAGTTTTCATTCTACCATGTAGTCTTCGTAGACTAGAGGACTAAATGTTTATTTACCTTAAGAATTATTCTAAAATGTGTGAGCCAGGTGTGGTAATACATACATGTAATCCTAGAGATTAGGGGGTACAGCAGGAGGATCAAGGGTTTCTGGATAGCTTAGGCTACTTACTGAGACCCTGTCTCACGGAAAAATAAAGAGGCTGGAACCAGCCTCAGTCCTCAGTGGTAGAGCATTTGCTGCACGCATAAGGAATGTACAGAGCTTTGATTCTTAACACTCGAACAGTAACCACACACACCCCCAGTCTGGCAAAGAGCTCAGAATTCATAGGGACATTTCCCACCCAGAAGCTGTGCCTGACTCTTTCATACTGACATGGGTTGGGAACGTGGGGTCTCCTAATTTGCAACGGGGACTTACTAAGCTAGCTGGCCTAGTGACATGGAGCCCAGCCTTTATCTAACTTCTACTAACCTGGTACTCCCATTCTTGTTAACTTTCTTGAAAGTTATTGTCTTTTATGAAGTAAAACAAGTATTTCAAAAAGTTCCTTTACATGTCTGCTATCAAAGGCATCTGACACATCCAGCTTAAAACTGAACACTCCGGGCTGTTCACTGCAGTGACTTGCCGTAGTGTGTGTGCTGCACTGCTTGCCCGGGGATTGCTTTCTCTCTGTAGACTAGAGGTGGAGCTGATGTTAGGTGGATGCTGTGTTTAAAACAATACCAAATGGAGACTCTCTGAATGCTATTCTCAAGAAGGAAGCGAATGGAACAGAGGTTGTTTTACCCTGGAACACACTGTTATTTAGGATCTTTGTGAGAGCTGCTTGAGGTCATCCCAGGCACAGGCTCCACATGTTGATAGTTCCTGGGCAATGGATCTGCCTCTTGCCCTTCATATATGTCAGGAGATGGTGATGTGAGTTTTCTTAGCTGGATGAGATAATGCATGCATCCGATCAATCCTAGTACTTGGGGAGCTGAGGAAGGAAGGGCTCAGGTTCACGGCCACAAGGTATACACATATCTCCAGACAAACAAACACACAAATAAAAGCTTTGATTCTATGTTCCTGGTGGAACCATTCTGGAATAAGGAAGCTTCCAGGAAAAAATCTTCACTGTGTGAAGTGTTTGCGTGAAATTTACCTTTTCAAGAAAAACCTTAAATCTGTGTCTCACATCAGAAAGCCTTAGCTTCTCTTCTTCAGTGTTTCCCTCCTGCCTTCCTTCTGTCTTTTTTCTCTCTCTCCTCCATGACCCTCCCTACCTATTATTCATGTAACCAGACTGTGTACCTGTGGGAGTATTTTGATCATTAAGTGCAGAGCAGACACTCTCCAGATGTCTCCAGGGCTATGGTCCATAATTCCCAGTCTTCCTGGTTCTATGATATTCTTAGAGCGGCAGGGAAGCTCTCAGCCATGATGCTTTTATGGAATATTTATTTGTTTACCCATCCACCCACGAATTTGCAGTATTGGGGACTGGAGGGAGGGCCTCGAAAATTCAAGGCAAGTGTTTTGCCACTGAGTCACACCTCCAGCCAGTTTAGAATGTTTTAAAAATATTGTCATTCTGCAGTGTTTATCCGACCCTCTGTCCTCTTCCCATCCCCTGAGAAGGCACACTGCAGTCTAAAACAATTGAGCTTTGGCATTACAGGTTTGCCTCTGAGAAACAAATGAGTGAATATTAGGTGGTTTCTGGGGTCTAGGGGTTGGGGTATTTCCCCCTTAAAGCAGAGGTTCAGCTTCCAAAAGAATGCCTTTATTCAGTTCACTGTGACTTTGTCAGGGTTTTATTGAAGTGCTTTTGTGGGTACACATGTATGTGTGTGTGTTTTGGTGTGTGTTTTGGTGTGTGTTTTGGTGTGTGTGTGTGTGTGTGTGTGTGTGTGTGTGTGTGTGTGTGTGTGTGTTTGTTTGGACAGTTTTTCATTTGTTTGTTTTTTAAAACAGAGTCTCATAAAGCAGCTCTGGGTGACCTGGGATTTGCTATGTAGTTCAGACTGACCTTGAACTCATGGAGATCCACCTGCCTCTGCTTGCTGACTGCTTGGACTAAAGGTGTCTGCTGTCATGCCCTTTTGTTATGGTTTTAGGGAAGAAGTTTGCTGTGAGAAATCTAAATTAATACAGCTTTAACTTAATGTCAAAATTGTCTTTATTATATTCCAACTCTGAAAATGGAGTTTGAAGCCCACATTTGAGGAGACTAGAACAGGTAGAATGGGTTCTTAGCTTCCAGTTAGATAGACAATTTCCCTTCCTCCTGTGAAAGTGGAAGAATAAATGAAGGATTTGCATTTCTCTTGTGTTGAGAACAGGAGGAGACAGAGCAAAGAAAGCAGAGGTCTGTCTCAACCATTGCTCTTTGGTTGTGACTGAGCAATTCTCAGAGAGAAGGGCTAAAGGTTTTCCACCAGCTTTCCAACCTTTTATGGGAATGTCCTTTGTCTTCTACTTACAAACATGGGACATGGAACCTGGGAGTATACCCTCAACTTCAATTTGGAAGTTAGACTCCCTAATTGTTCTTGCTTTTTAAAGAGAATAATTATGGAAAGGGCAGTGCAAAATACAAATTACCAGCAAAAAGAAAGACTCTCCCACATCCAGCAGTGCAGCCATCAATCTTAGTAAGACGTTTAAGTCTATGGAGCTCACTACTTCCAGTCTGCATGCATGGCCATTTGACCCTGCCAAGTCCTTTTGAGACATCCTCTTGAAACTAGACTGGTCACTTGAAGTGGGACTTGCAAATGGAGTTTTTATATGTAAAAATCTTTTTTTCCAATGACTAGGACTACTCACAATGAAAGGACCCGTTTTTGGCATCTCTTTGCAGGCTCAGTCACTAGTAGAAAGAAGTGTGCATCTTGACCAACTCTCAGTCTCGCCTGTGAATGCAAATATGATTTCCATAATAGTCTGCGTGACGGTGCCTTCTTGATGAAAGTACAAGAATCTGCCTTGGCTGAGCTGAGAAATCGCATTTGCTACTATAAATAATAAACTTGTTTTCTCTGAAAGTAGCCTCTGTGGGGAATACTGATCAGAAATATTCCCATCATCTTGGAGCCTTTAATGTGTTTTGCAGCTGGGTATCTTGAGGGCATCTTTCAACAAATCTATGAACTAGATTTTCTGACTACGTCCCATGGAGAACTGGGCTATACTGCTATTAATTTGAAGCATGCACCACAATGTGGCAATTTGGAAAAACTGTAACTGAAACGTGGTACTTGACCCTGAGGGGACCATGGAAAATGAGATTTTCATTGGTGGCTCCTCATGCATCATTTAGAGCCTGCTGCCAGCACACTCAAGTCTTGCTTAAATCTTAATAATATATAGCCTTCATCCACAGCCAGGTCGGTTGGCCTGTAGAATAGTGTGCCAGCCAATTTCATTAGTTCCTTTTGCCTGTCCTTATTTTTCCATAAGTTGGGTTACTCTGATTAATAAGAATGTTGTGACTTAGCACCTCCCTATGGGACCCTGGTCATTAGCTAGTTGGATATAATTAAACCATCCTTGGGCCATGACAAGAAGACATTTGAAGTGAAAGGAAATTGGAAAGGCCCCGTTGTTAATTTAACACTTACTAGCTAATAAACTAAGCTAACAAGGTAATACCAACTATAGGGATTCTTTTAGAACCTACCCTGAGAAAAGTCACCAGTGACATTAGGCACCTACTTCTATGTCAGCTGATTCTGCTGACTCATTAGGGTGATCCTTAAGAGCAGTTATTTAAAGTTTCGTTTACCTTCTGAGATGAACCACATTAAGTTACCCCTCCACATTTCTTTCCCAGATGACCCTGCTTGTTATGTCCATGATGCCTTTCCCCTCCTTCCTCAAAGAATCAGAACTGGCACATGGCTACCCAGAGAAATACTATTGTAGTTTCCAGTCTCCCAAGCAGTGATCTACGTCCATGACACTAACTTCTGGCCAGTGAGATGGGATGTGTGCAATTCCTGTCTGGATTTTAACCTTGCAGGGGCTGAGTGACCATGACCACAAGCGTCCTTTCTAGTGTGGGAATGTGTGCAGGCTGGTGGGAGTGAACAGCTGTCTGTAGTGTACAGATGGAGGCTGACTGGGAGAGTGGGAAGAAGACTGCATGTGATGGTTGCATGCGGCCCATAGACCCACTTCTGATTGCTCTAAGCTGCTGCCTCTTATTTATTACAGCATCCAAATGGGATTCCTTGTGGCTCCTCTCCCACATTTGGTTATTACTGTTATTGCGTGAGCATTTGTATACATGTGACACACGTGCCACGGCAAGCATGTAGAAACCAGAGAACAACTTTGGGGAGTCAGTCCTCTCCTTTCACCGTTACATGGGTTCTACAGATCCACCTAGGTGGCAAGGTTTATGCATCAAATGCCTTATGATTGCTTAGTTTTTAAAACTCAGACCAAACAACTATTAGATTCTGTAGCAATAAAGGTAAATACATTCAGCAAAAGTAACAGATCCCTGGGCTGTTTTATTATTTATTTATTTTTTAAAAAAATATTTATTTAATGTGAGTACACTGTCGCTCTTTTCAGACACACCAGAAGAGGTTAGATATTGAATCCCATTACAGATGGTCATGAGGCACTACGTAGTTGCTGGGAATCTAACTCAGGCCCTCTGGAAGAGCAGTCGGTGCTTCTAAGTGCTGAGCCATCTCTCCAGCCCAGGAACTGAGTTTTAACACATATCCCTTCCTGCTTTCTTCTTTCCAAGGCATCTGATGCCAAGCTTGGCGTGCAGAAGGATTACGATCGGAATTGAAAACCAAAGGTTACTTTGTCTAACTTTGAGATCAGAAGAAAGGGTACAAAACACCATTCAGTTTCCTATAGTTGAAAGAGACCATCTTGTCAGAGTTTGCCTTACTTCCAGGTAATAATGCTAATAGAAAAGTTGATAGAACAATCAGGATCAAAGTAACAGGAACATGAGAACCCTCCAAAAGCATTACCAGTGAGAAGCAGTCAAATAGACAGGGACAAGTTACAGAAAAAAGGACCCAAGGAAGGGCTCTTCACAGCTAAGAACCGCTGTCTCCACAATGTATAAACAAGAACTTCGAAATGAGCTGTGCAAAGATGTACGACTACCTTAGAACTTGTGAGGTACTGGTCACAGAGTATGCAATCTACTGTCTCATTTTGTGGGGATGATAGAATCATCAAATAAAAGTTGAATTTGGGCTCTGTGTCCTACATAGTCCCAATGCTTGCAAACCTCATTATTCTATCACACACCATGTACTTCAGGGTTTGTCGGGTTTCAGAGACAGTTTCTAGTCATAGCAGAAGAAAGCACGAAGGGATATGTGTTAAAACCCTGGGCTGTTTTAAAACAGGCTGACAAGAAAGCACATTCTTGTTGCTAACAGCACGCTGTGGGGCAGGGCAGGCCTTCTGGCTGCTTGATTCATTAAAGGCTCTGCTTTCCCCTGTCTTGTGCCATCCTTGGTATCCATTTCATCGAGATCCCCATAGCAAATACAGTCATTCTGGTTCTGTTCAGGGAAACCTGGTTTTTTGTGGCTGCCTCTTACAGAGCAGAAAACTGCCCAGAAGTTTCTCCCTTCACCCATAATGTCCTGTTCTGTTGCAAGGGCCAATATTAAGTAGTATTCTAGGCTATGTTACTGGCAAGGGGGATTAATTTAATCATGAGCAGATAGGCTTGCCTCTGGGCTTTGATGGGATCCATATATCTCGGACTGCAAGGGAGAAGGACTGAGACATTAGCATCACCAGATATACCAGTTGAGGCCATGAATAACAGACAAGCCACCATACTGTCTTCTACACAGGAAAACATGATAAAAGGGTCTGAAAATGTTGTGAATGAAAAGGGCATATATTATGGATTTACTTCAGTATAGTAGAAACTAGGGGGCAGTATGTAGATGTCATAGTTAGCGTTAGTTGTCACCATGATACACCTGGGAAGAGGCAATCTCAGCTGAGAAACTGCCTCCATCAAATTGACCTATAGGCGTGTCTTTGGGGACATCTTCTTAATTACTACTTGATAAAAGAGAGCCCAACTGACTCAAAGATACCGTCCCTGAGCAGGTGGACGATCAAGACCACGGTCCATGACTTCCTCTTTGCTGAAGGAAACCAAGATTTTTTGATGGCAGGCATACTCCTTAAGGTCTTACTGTTTTCCAAGAGTTCTCTGCTTTCCATTTAAGCTTTGTTATGGAAGTTTGAACACACTTTTTAAAAGGCAAAACAAGCATTCCTGTGCTTAGTCTAGCTTCAACCATTAACTTACAACCAACTGTGCTGTGTCCGACCCTTGTTCTTCCTCTCATTCGGAATCACAGCTCAGTCACCAGATCATGTCGTTTGAATTGTGAGGATTTCAGCAAACATCTCTGAAAGACAGACTCTTATCACAAAAACAGTTTCAAAAATGTATAAATGGAAGAAAAACCCAGTCAGTGTTAATCTTTAATGTCTCTAGTAAAATATGCATATATTATTTATTCAAACAATATGTAGAAAGGATAACAAATATATTTAATGTAGCAACAGATTCATATTTTTTTACTACATATTGTTTGAGTTGAGTTTCAAATAGCACCAACCTATTGGCATTATAGATATGTCTATAAAATCTCTTTTTAGCCCTAGAAATTTCTGATCCATTTGGGTTTTTTCCCTTACAGTTTAGATATTTCTCCTATATCTAAATTGGGCTATTTGGACTAAAGAGTTTCTCACTGCCTAGATTAGGTATTACTGTCCTCATGGTATAATGCTCTTGGTTCTTCTATTTGTTGAATTTTGGTAAATAGGTCGAGGGATTTGCTCAGATTCATATTCAACCTTTCATATTTGACACTGGTTTGCATAAATGCTGTGTTGTTCTTTCTGGAGGTCCATTGTATGGGGTGGTCAATCTGCGGTATCAGCAGACCAAGACCAAGACGGGTCCATTATCTCATTAAGGGTTGCCAAATAGTGACGTTCTAAATTTAGTTTTATCTCTCCTTCTTCTGTATTGACAGAAACAATTCTATGAGGCATCTCCATATTTTAAATATTTGCAGACTTGGTTAACTGCTCATCCCAGTCTCATGGGTCTTATATGTGCATGCATGCAGGAGTATATATGCTCATGTGTATGCAGGTATTCATGTCTGTATGTGCATGTAAGGGCCAGAGGACAGCCTCAGGTGTCATCTCCAGGTGCCATTCACCTTGGTTTTTGAACCATGGTCTCTCACTGGCCTGGAACTCATCAACAACGTTCAGTTTCCGACCCAGGGAAAGCCAAATCTACCTGCCCCTGCCTCACCAGTGTTGGGATTACACGTACACTTGGGATTTTTGGGGGTTTGCTTTTCTCTTATACCTGGGCTCTGGGACTAGGACTCAGGTCCATATGCTTGCAAGGCAAGCATCTCCACAGCCTCCTAATTTCATATTTTAAATAAAAGAAAACCCTCTCCCAACCTCTCACCAGCTTAGTGATCAGATCCAGATGATGTTTGCTTTCCAGCTCCTCAGACATTCTTTACAGAACAGCGCCAACAATATTGTGGGACTCCCTGCATTTCATGGGTCAAGCCATGGATTGCCAAGATATACTTGGAGTGGTCAGTAAATACTTGTGTTCTGTAGCCAGAGAACTTCTAGGCCAGCATGCCCTTTCCATTGAGTTCAAAATGGGTACTGATGGCCAGGAAAGATGATAAATGTATTTACAGTGAGCGCTACCAATCATAGTGGTATCTGCTTGAAATCACTGCACTTGGGAAGCTGAGGTAGAAGAAACATGAGTTTAAGGTAGGCCTGGGCTACATACTAAGACCATGACTCAAAAATAAATAAATAATAGAAAATTACTATGAGTCAGAGGTGTAGTGAAATCAACTAAGCATTTCTTCAGTAACTCAGCCTGTTTGTAGTACTTGCCCCATAAATACTCTCAAGTGAGTAAAATAATTCTTTACATTTCCAAGTGAATCAGGGTGAGGCTTTGCCTGTTTGCCATGCTCTCTCTCTCTCTTACTTCCAGTGTAGTGCTCCAGCAGCTACAGTCGTTCTCCTGTGTACAGTGATTGGGGTTTTCTACAGTACCCCATTTTTTTCTCCAGTATGGAGCTCTAATTGGAAGCCTTCCAAAGCTGCTCTCATAAGGCAGGTCAGCCATTTCCTTGTGAAGAGAGCCCTCCCTCCCAGACGCATTTTCTTACCCTTCCAACTCATGCTTCAGTCACAGGCCAATATTTGCTCTTGGGGCTTCCATAGAATCATGGACACTAAATTAGTAGGAGGATTTCTGTTCCAATAAGTGTAAGTAGAACATTTATTTTGTGGAAGGGCCAAGAGTGAGGTTAGATGCTGTCAAGTTCAAATCCCAGCCCTGTCCCCTTTCGGGGTTTGTCATTTCAGGCTGCCACTCAACACAAACAGAGCTTCTTACTTGTGAGCCAAAGGGTGTCTTAACCCCCAGACTCCTTATCTGAAGAAATCCAAGTTGAAAACACACATTATATCTCACGTGTCACGCAAAGAAAGCATTTTGACATGTACCTTAAAGACTAGTATTTGTCCTTCCTTTAGCTCCTTCCTCTTCTGTGCTCATCAGTGGACCAGAAGAAGTATGAGAAATCCTTTAAAATATATTCAGGAAGAGCAAGGCCTAGTCTAGGTCATCTGATCAACAGCCATTGCCCAAGGCTTGTATGGTAGACTATGATTTCACTTACACGTTCTAGGGTAGGTAAAATGGAATGGTGAAAAAAAAATATGGTTGTCCTGGTTGAGAAGGGTGGATGAAGTAGGAAGAGGCCCCTTTTGGACTGATGGTCTTATTCTAGATTGGGGTACAGGTGTGGTTAGCAATTACTAAAATTTACTGTATGTGAATTGCGCCATTACACAATGAAGATGTCAAGGCTATCTGTTTACTATGAAGTTGGATCCCAGGGAAGTAGGAGTGACAGAGAGTGACAGAGTGAGCAGGAGGGTAAGAAGGTAGACACAGGCCTCTGTGTAATGTGTAAGGAAGCTGGTTACTGCTTAGTGACAGGCTGATAGCATGGTCTCAGACAGATAACTTAGGAAGTGGCTTTGTGAAATCACTGTGCTCCGAAGAGTGCTGGGGTCAGGGATGGCGTTGGATCAGTACTTATCTGTCATTCTTCAGAGGCCCTACGGACTCCATTGGAGGCTAAGGCTGAGTCCATGGTGACCTGGCTCTGCAGCTGTTGGAATTATGCAAGACATTACCAGAGTTCCTCTGGCCAGAAAACCTGTGCTCAGATCCAGGGTGGAACACACCTGATGTAGGTGTGGACTCTGGCAGGGCTGCGCTGTGGCTAAGGTTAAACCCTGCAAAGTCAGGATGACTATGTCTGGTCTCCACCACTCACTAGTTAAGCAGCTCTGAGACTGTGACCTAACCTCTCTAAACCTCAGTCTGCCTAGAGCTGATTGAAAGAGGCCCCGGGGCCTTCCCCAGAGGAGGCAGTCTCTAGATAGTTCTCACACACACCACTAAGCTCACTGTACCTTTCTGTCTAGCCATAGGAACAAGTCCCCTTTGAAGACTGAACAGCCCAGACACTCTTGAGGGAGGTCAAACAGGCCCAGGATAGAGCTTAACTTCGGAAAGCCTGAACCACAGATGAGATCGCAGCCTCTTAGTCCTGTGGGAAATACCAAGGCCAGTCACACTGTGTCAAGAGGGCTTTTGGTGAGGTTGAGACCCAGTCACTCCCAATGATAACCTAGATAGGAATGCACCATGTTGAAGCTTCCTTCCCTTCCTGTCTCAGCTCTTCAACCCCCTACCTATGCTTTGTGGGAAATGTCCCCAAACATGCTTACCACTAACTCTTTGTCTCTGGGAAAACCCAACCTAAGGGTATCACGTGACTGCCACCCAAATATTGTAGGTGTTAAGTGAGACAATGGGGGAAAGCCTAAGAGCAGTGCATAGTCTTGAGTAAGTTTAAATCAACTAGAACGATCAACTTGACTACTCCATTACCTGTGAGAAGCAAGAAGGACAGCTGTGATATTTACTATCCAAATGAGACGTATTGTAATGCCTTTTTGTGTGTTTAGGATATGTGTGCTTGTGTGTGCTTGTGTGTGTGTGTGTGTGTGTGTGTGTGTGGGTGTGTGTGTGAATGTGCATGCATATGGGTATGTGTGAGCCATCTTGCATGTAGGAGGTGAAAGACAACCTCAGGTGTCACTCCTTGTTTGAAGCACAGTCTTTTTTTGTTGTTCACCTCTGTGTTTTCCAGGGTGTCTGGCCTGTTAGATTCTGGAGATTCCCTGTTTTTGCCTCCCATCTTTTCCTTGGAACTCTGGGATTTTGAACATATGCCACCACTCTTGGGCTTATAGGGGTTCTGTGGTACTGGAGTCAGGTCTTCGTGCTTACATGACAAGCACTTTCCCCATGGAGTCATCTCCCTAGCTCCTAGATGAGAAACTTTTGAGAGTGCAGGTAGATGACAGGTTAAAAACCGTGGATGTTCTGGAAAATTAGAATGCACTCTAAAGAGCAGTTTTGGTTTTCAGAGGTATAGGAGCCCTCTCCACAATGGAAGTCACAGCCTGAATCCTATCAGTATCTGAATCGGTTTCTAAATCATACATAGCACCTCAGTCTGTTTTAGAATTTTATGGTTTTTTGAATTCTCCTTTCGTGTGTGTGTGTGTGTGTGTGTATGTGTGTGTGTGTAAATGTGTGGGTCAGACGTCAGCCTTGAGTATCATTTCCTAGACACTATCTACCTTATTTTATAAAACAGGGTTTCTCATGGCCTGGAGTTTACCAAGTAAGCTAGGCGGGCTGGCTGGCAAGGATCTGCCTGCTTCTTCCTCTTCCTTCTCCTTCTCCTCCTCCTCCTCTTCCTCCTCCTCCTCCTCTTCCTCTTCTTCCTCCTCTTCCTCCTCCTCCTCTTCCTTTTCTTCCTCCTCTTCCTCCTCCTCCTCCTCTTCCTCTTCCTCCTCCTCTTCCTCCTCCTCCTCTTCCTCCTCCTCTTCCTCCCCTCCTCTTCCTCCTCCTCTTCCTCCCCTCCTCTTCCTCCTCCTCTTCCTCCTCCTCCTCTTCCTCCTCCTCTTCCTCCTCCTCCTCTTCCTCCTCCTCCTCTTCCTCCTCCTCCTTTTCCTCTTCCTCCTCCTCCTCCTCTTCCTCCTCCTCTTCCTCCTCCTCCTCCTTCTCCTCAACACTGGGACTGTAAGCATGTGCCATCATGCCTAGCTTCTTCATGTATGTTCTTAAGCCTAGAGCTCAGGGCCTCATGCTAGCACAGCGAGCACTTTACCTACCAAATTATCTCCCTGCATCCTATATTGCCTTCCCTTAAAGCAGAGGCTCATCTGTACTTTGCCCTTGTCTTTCTTAATAGAGATAATATGAAAATTAAACTTTGCAACTCAGTGATGAAATTTTCACTCACAAAGAATACCACACACAGAAGTCCTTCAAAGGCAAACAAGATGAAAATACTGTTCTAATTGTTTTTGTAGAGAAAAGAACTGAATTTTGAGAGTAAAAGTTTCAGAAACCAAAAGATCATCACCCCAAATGATTCATTTGGGAGACTATTACAGTAACCATCAGAACCACATTGAGTAGAAGCAGTCACTCCTCACACTCTTTCTGAGGTAGACCCAGAAGAGCCTTGTCCATCCTCAAACCTGGTGGTCCCCCAGTCACTGGCCACAGATTTTGTATATACTCAGAGAACAGGTCCTTAGGCCAGGAGGCAGTAGAGAGTCTAGGGCAGTAGTCAACCAGTGTGGTCCATCAGCAGTCTGGCTGGTTCCGACCTACTCTACTTTGCATGACTGTCACTGCATTGGCAGCATAGTAGCAGAATAGAGGATAAGAGATTGTGACAGATCACATACCCTACAAAGTTGCAAAAGGTCTCTGGACTGTCACATACATGCCTGCGAGGATCAGTTTCTGAAAGCTTACCAGAAGATTCTGGTATACAATCAGGGTTGGCCATGTCAGAAGGCAATTAATTGTGTGTTCTGTTTACATGAGCTATTACAGAGAGGCACAGAGGGGAATGTGCTTCACCCAGGCTTGCAAAACAAAGCAGCCATGAGAAATGCCCCACTGGCTGCCTCTCCACCTCCTAGTATGTCTCCTATTTCTGCAATGATGCCCCTGGCTTCTGTTCTTCACTTGACCAACATGGAGCTCACTGACAGCAGCCAGTTTTGCTGGCCAATGGAATTTTATGATGAATAATACAGCAAGTTGGCTTGTCATCTGGCACTGTAAATCTCAGGCATGCCAGCAAGTCTTCTCTTTGTTCGTGGCACCATCTGGGCATAAAACGGCGTGGAATCTCCAACAAATGGTGTTTGATGGACGTGTATGATGGAAGCCTCTGCACAGAAAGGCTAGAGGAGAGTGAAAGGAGCTGTACATCTTGATAGAGGATCATGGACTCACATACCATTATCATTCAGCAAATGTTTACTGGTAAGTTACTGTAAGCCAGGTATCAAGCACGTCTTTATGCACCCTACAATTTGATGAAGAAACCCACAGTAAATAGTAATGTCTATTGGATAACTAAATAGACAGGTTGATAGGAGATAGATGGTGGGACTGCTGTGAGTTATTAGTGGTAAGTACAGCATAATAGTGACATACAGAGGCAACAATCACCAAGTGCCTGCTGTGTCCCAGAGGATCGTTTACAAGGTTTACTTGCACTGACACACTTTACATCCACAACAGGCCTGTGGCGGTCAGGGCTATTTTAATCTACACTGTAGACATGGGGAAATGAATTAGTAACGGGCATGCCCTGCATCACAGGGGTGAGAAGTAAGGAAACCAGAGTTTAAATATACAGTGAGTTCTCTGTGTGCACGAGTTCTGAATGCTCGCATCCAACCAAATACAGGGCAAATAAAAAGTCACCTTTGTGCTCTGGGTCTATGGACTTTTGTTCTAGTCTCCATTCCTTGAGCAACACAATAACAAATGTGTCCTCAGCACTGACCACGTGGAGTAACATGTAATCTAGAAGGATTGAAGCCTCTGGTAGATGAAGCTAGGTTCAAGGGCACGTGCTTACAATCCCAGCTACTTGGAAGACTGAGGCAGGAGAATCGCTGGAACCAAGGAGTTTAAGACCCGCTTAGCCCACACAATGAGAGTGTATCTAAATAAATTAGTGAGAAGTGTTTGGATGGATGTGTGCAGACTTCATGTTAATACTGTGCTATTTTGTGTAATAGATTAAGCCTCACAGGCTCTAAGAACCAGTCCTAGAGATACTGAGAGACAACAGCGCAGATCGTCTGAGCCCTTTGTGTTCCATGGCCCAGCTGGGGGATGCTGCTCTCAGAAGTCGTATTTAAGCTGCCTTCCTTCTCTTTCACAGTGGCTGGCTCATGCAAGCACCTCATAAACATAGCACTGAATTATGAATGAGTGAATTAATTAAAACATGTACATGTACACTCTATACCCATGTTTTCTTATGAATAATACCTGGCACAAAACTAACTGCACTGGGTCCTACCTGTCCTCATCATTTTTCCATCTTGAGTACTTGAGCTACTATCAGCTAGCTCGAATGCTGCCCCAACTAATACCAAGGTGAAATGCAGTAATCGAACTGAACTCATTAAATCAGTTAAACAATTCTGAAGTCGAGTCAGGGAGCCATAATTTACAAAATGTTTGAAGAATTAGTATGCAGTGAGAATAATAAAAATATGAAGCAGAACTCACACAAGATTGCCGCAAGAAAAAAGGGGCCATCGATCATGAGCACAGAAGTGCCAAAGATGGCTTCATAGTGTGTTTTCTTGGCACGAATACACTGTGCAGAAGTGTGCATGCTGAGGAAGAAGTTAAGCCCAGTTATGCTGATTCAAAGTTTTGAGGGATGTTTATGTGCCCTAAAGCTTTGTGAATGTCCTTCCATGGGTACCTTTCACTTCTTCGTTTGAGACAGAGCCTCTCATTAGCTTGGAACTTTGCCAAGCAGGCCATACCTGGCCAGCAAGTCTCCAGAGACCTCCCTTTCTCAGCCTTCCATCTGGCCACTGCTGCAGACATGTCTCGCTGAGACCAGCTTTTCACAAGGGTTCTGGAGACTGAACTCAGGTCTTCACATTTGCAAGGCAAGTGTGTCGCTGACTAAGCTTAGCATCTTCCTAGTCTTCTGAAGCCACTCCAGGCCCAGTTGGCAGGCAGGTGCTCTTCAACCCCATTTTAGTGACATCTTTGTGATCCTGAAGCTTTGCATTTTGAAAGAAGTTGTATCGCTTTTAGTGCCACACTGATCTCTAGACAACAAGAATAGAATCCACCAAGCAGGGCCTCCATATGCAACAGTGTTTCTCTAGGTCATGTTTAAATGTTAATGGCAACTTTGGGCCTCTCAGTAATTAATACCCTGAAGGTAGCCATACATTTGTTCAGCTCTAGGGATATATACATGTGAGATGAAAGGGGAGAATATTTGCTGGCTATATGCTTTTTGAAGTTTTCAGACTGCTTTTATATCATTAATCAGCCCAGTCAATGCCCACTTCTTTGCTCAAACCTTTTATATGGAAGAAACATAGTGGTTTAGCTAATTCCTAAGTGAGGGCTCAGGGTAAATGCTTTCAAAAAAAAAAGACAGAGAAACTGAAGCTCAGGTGAGATTAACCTTCCCCACATTTTCCTACCTTCCTGTACTTTCACAGAGTAGCCTGCACAGTCATCACAAGGCACTGTGTTATCGTCTCTGTCTTTCTAGTTTGCTTTTACATACTCAGCATGTGTGTGGCCTAGGGAAAATATCCAATAAATCGTTGTAAAATGAATAGTGTGTCCTATGGACCAATGGACTCTATTTGAAAGACATCTGTGACAGCTTTCTGGACTTCTGTGCTGTGATTTGAACTGTTTGAATCCTTCATTTGGGAAAGCATTTCCTAGTGGCATGCTAAAGAGGTGGGGAGAGGGAGGGAGGGGAAAGATAAGAAAGATGTCCTTCAACAGTACTGGGCATCTTCTGTGCCCATACTCCATGGCCTACAGGCTGGGCCTTTTAACCAGCGCTTCTCCACTCTTTTAACTTGTGCATGTGTTTGTCTACATGTACATCTGTCTACCATGTTCATCCAGTTTCTCTAAAGGCCATAATATGGCATTGGATCCCCTGTAATTGGAGGTACAGATGGTTTTGAGTCTCCATATGGATGCTGGGAATCAAAGTTGAGTCCTTGGAAGAGCAGCCAGTGTGCTCCATCACTGATCCATCTCTCCAGCCCTGCTTCTCCATTCTCGAGGGATTCCCAGAAGATGCTACTTGTACGAGCTGGTTTTGTGTGTCAACCTGACACAAACTGGAGTTGTCACAGAGAAAAGAGCTTCAGTTGAGAAAATGCCTCCATAAGATCCAGCTGTAAGGCATTTTCTCAATTAGTGATCAAGGGGGGCGGGGGAGTGCCTATTGTGGGTGGTATCATCTGTGGGCTGGTAGTCTTGGGTTCTATAAGAGAGCAAGCTGAGCAAGCCAGGGGAAGCAAGCCAGTAAGTAACATCACTCCATGGCCTCTGCATCAGCTCCTGCTTTCTGACCTACTTGAGTTCCAGTCCTGACTTCCTTTGGTGATGAACAGCAATGTGGAAGTGTAAGCTGAATAAACCCTTTCCTCCCCAACTTGCTTCTTGGTCATGATGTTTGTGCAGGAATAGAAACCCTGAGTAAGACACCCATCCTGGAGGCAGAGAAGCTAAGATATATTGGAGGAAGCTGTAACTAAAGTCAAGGAAGTATGAACAAGTCACC
The DNA here is from genome assembly GCA_028551405.1 of Uromys caudimaculatus. Taxonomy (NCBI): domain Eukaryota; kingdom Metazoa; phylum Chordata; class Mammalia; order Rodentia; family Muridae; genus Uromys; species Uromys caudimaculatus. The sequence continues at coordinate 46,241,843 of CM052700.1, forward strand.
CACTTATTACTGTAATGAATACCAAATAGAAATGAACTTATAAATAGAAAAAGTTTACTCTGGCTCATAGTTTAACAGTTTTAAGTCATGGTTATTAGCTCCATTGCTCTGGACCAGTGGCAGGATATCATGTTAAGGATGCATGGGAGATGAGTGTTGTGTACCTTATGACCAGAAAGAAAAAAGTGAGGAAGAAGAAGGAGCCAGGGTCTCACTATCCCCTTCAAGAACATTTCCCCAGTGCCCACAAGTTCCCCTGTTCAGCCCCACCTCATGAGAGTTTTACACTCACCTCCCAATAATGTCACTCTGGGGAGCAAACCTTTATCACATAGGCTTTGGAGAGAGACTGTAGACTGGAGTCACAGCAGGAAGACACCAACACATGTTGGCTGCTAATGCAGAAAACATCCCTAAGGCTTTTCCTAGAAACAGTAAGCTGTGCTTTGGAAGGAATTAAATTGTGCTTTGGGGAGGTTTATTTCAAACATGTTTTAGTATATAAAGGAAAACCACCCATCACATCATTAGGGACCATGAAATAAGGGGAAGCTGTGACCCCAGACTTTAACACTGCCACCCTGGGCATGGTCCCATTTTAGTGGACGACCCAAAGAAACCGCTTTGAGTTCTTGCATCTGTAGTCTGGTGGAATGCTGCCAGAGGCACTGCTATCCATATAGACTGGCATTTTCTTTTTTCTACCTTTCTTTTCAATATTATCTATATTCTTTGCTGTGTTAGTATGAAAGCAAAGCATGCTTGGGAACTCAGAAAGTACAAATCAAGATCTATAAAGTAAAAGAAAAGAAAAACCACTCATAGGTCCCTCACAGGGCACTGCCCTGAGACTCTGCATATTCCTTCCCCACTCTTTGTTTAGACACTAGTAAACCAGAGTCACAGTATTCACCCCACTGTTAACATTTGTACTGATTATAGACAGTTTCTATCTTGGAGACTATGAGAATGCAGCTCCCTTTCTTCCTTTACTCTTTAAATATTGTTTTGTAAAACTGAGCCTAACTTTCCATGGTTGTAAAAGTACTCCATGTTAATTGGAGAAACATGCCTTCCCACATGTACACACATATGCATATACTGCATGCGTGTGTATGTTTATGTGCCTGTGTAAATTTGATTACTCAGAAAGGAAGAAATTTCATCTTATAGAGCTTCAGTCAGCAGACTTTTTCTCTCAAGGGTCAGAGTGTAAATATTTTCAATTTTCTTGGGCCACACAGCCTTATATACACTCAGCTCTGCTATTGTGGTGAACAGATACCACAGACAATATGTACGAAAATGAATATGGTTGTGTTCCAAAGGCTTTATTTAGCAAGCCCAGAGTCTGCAGTTTTCTGACCCTTGCTCTCAGTATGAACACTAATAACCATACTTCCAGAAATGCATGTGTTTTCTCCACCACAAATCAGAATTATGTTCTACAAGCTCCACCTTGGATATTTAAATATTTATTGCTGTTTGTTATGTGCCAACTCATATATGGTGATCCAGATCATGGTGAATGTGACAAATAAGGACCCTGCTCTTGGGGAGTTTGCTGCAGGAGCAAGCAATTAACATAATGCATGCTTTAAAAGCAATGGGGGCAGTAATGGAGAAAAATCGGCATTCCAGTCTAGCATAGCGTTTGTGACCAAACCTCTGTTTATCGGCATTTAATTCCCCTGATTGTTTCTGTAGCAGACTGCACTGTCATAAATGTTCTTAGGCTAAAACTTTATTCAAAGGGGAAAAAAACCTATCATTTTCTTCTTAGTATGAATTCTTTGCAGTAGAGTACCCAAGTCAAAAAACACACATATTATCTCAGTCGTTTGCTATTTGACTGCTTTCTAGAAAATTTAAGCTAACTTATATTTTCACCTAGCCTGCTCATTCCCCAACCCCCTTCTTACATCCTTTGTGCAAACACACTGACTTTGATAAACGGACAGGGTAAAATGAAAGTGTCGTTGGACTGAGTCCTGAGACAGAAATGGCGAGGTAGGGACTCATTTGTGGGAGCAGAAATGTGGTTTCTGATGTTTTGTCTCCAGGGACTTCCTGTGATTTGGCCCCTAAATAATAGTTAGAAATAAATCTCACGAGTTCCTCAGAGCTAGCCGACACCAGCTATTAACTGCTTTCATCGTGTGCCAGGGACTATGCTAAACCCTCCATGTGCATAAACTAAGTTAAGCCTCAGAGTAAAATAGTGAAATGGCTCTGACTTAAGCCTCACAACAGCAGGTATCTGAGAAGCTACAAAGAGCCAGATGATGCTAAAGTTTCTGCCCCTGACAATGTGACTCTAGAGCAGAAGCCTCAAGTGGGCAGCCCTGCCAGCTGCTGGCTTTGGCTTGAATGGTGTTAGTCAGCACCACTGCAAGCTCACTGACTTAGTGACATTTAAAAAGTCATGGGTGTTGCATGAAAGCCACTAAAGACCTGAAGAAAATTAAAATCCCTGGAGACACTGAAGTTCCCGGCTCATTTGCTAATAACTGGTCAGTTCAGAGGATGGCTCCTTCTCATGAGGATGCTGAAGACCAGTCAGAAATGCATCAGTGATTGTTGTCAGCAGACTAGAGAGCTGTGAGGACCATGCAGCAGTTGACTCCACAGCTGATCTATTCCTCTCCTTTCTTTGCCCACTTTGGTTTGATAATTGGTTCTGCTATTAGTCCCTGAAAGTCAGGATGAGACTGAGGAGAAAGGACAGAAATGGGTCCAGCCCAATGCCGCCATTAAGCATGAGACACGCTGGGCCATGGCTTGAGTGTGTGGCCCCTACAGCCACAGGAGAAAGTTAGGAGGATTGCTGAGTCATAACAGCTATGATGCAGGCATTTGCAGGATGCTGCAATCCAAGAGTCTGCTTAGATGGCTTTTCAAAAGACTTGGACCTCTGAGTGCCTGTGCCACTGGCCAAGCCCACCTCCTCCCTGAGACACCTCAGGGCCTGTAGCTTCAGCAAACTCTCCCATCTGCAGACTTCTGGAACTGCGTTGTCCAATATTAGAGTCAGTGGTGGCATACAGCTACTGAGCATGTGAACTGCAGCCAGACCAAATTAGGAGATGGTGCAGGTGTAAGTATATCCTGATTTCAATAGCTCGTACACAAAATGAAAAAAAAAAATGCCTTAGTAAAGTTATACTGCTCAGAGGTTGAAATAGTAATATTTTGACTATATTGGGTTGTCAGAATTTTATGCTTATGTCTTGTCTATGAGAAGGGGTTGCACATGTGTGTGTATTTGTGTGTGCGCATGCATATGTGCACGTGTGTGCATGCGTACGTGTGTGTGTGTGTGTGTGTGTGTGTGTGTGTGTGTGTGTGTGTATGTAGGCCAGAGGTCAACACTGAGTGTCACTCCCCTGATGCTGTTCGCTTTTTCTTTTGAGACAGGGTCTCTCTCTGGGCTTGAAGCTCACCAAGTAGGCTAGGTTGACTGGTGAGCCCCAGAAAACTGTCTGTCTTCACTCCCCCCGTGCTAAAATTTCAAGTGCATTGCAGACCTTTAAGTGCATTGCAGTCTTGGTATCCAACCCAGGTCCTTATGGCTTGCACAAGCTCTTTACTGACTGAACTATGACTCCAGCCCAGGAACTACATTAATAAACTTATTCTACACATTTCTGTTTTCTTTGGTTGGTGTGCCTACTACAGAGGTGCACGTCACACACACAGCCATGTATACACACATGTCACACATGTAGCTCATGTGTTCTCAGAGTCTTAGACAGCCTTGCTGTTGCACTCAGACCCAGCATAAGGGTTGCACCTCTCCATGGCTTTGGCATCTTGCTTCTTTAAATTCTCTGGGCACAGGTCTCACTCCCGCTCCATCACTGTCTGCCCGAGTGACTCCTTCTATATTAGAGATGCTGCATGTGTTTGCTAATGTGATCCTTTCAGTCAGCAAATACATTCTGAGCCTTACTGTGTACCAGACTTGCCTGAGAGCTAGGACTTATCCCCACAGCTTGACAACAGACCAGACATCATTAGCTCTACTTCACAGATGAAGAAACTGAGATAGAAAGTTTAAGGTCACCCACCAGGCAAGTGGCAGGAAATAGAATTGCAGCAGTCTTGCTTGGCCTCTGGTCTTGGGGAATTTCTCCTATGTGCTAAGCCAGTTGTGGATCCTTCACCCCCGCCCAGTTGCTCTCTAAATACCGTCCTCTTTGTTGGTGTGTGCACACTTATTACAATGCTTAGTCTTCAATCCTTCCCAATAGACCTCATGTGAGAACCGATATTATTTCCCTCTTGGTCTCTTTGTCATCCCCAGGCTTCACACAGGCCTGGCATTTTGTAAGCACTTAGTAATGGCTATTCAGCATCTGAAGAAGAAAATGATCAGGCCGCCACTGTCACTATAAAAATTCATGCTAAATTCTATTTTCCTGCAGAGGATTAGAACAAATTACAACCATACTTGAAAGCCATTCCTCAACAACCATGATCTTATGAACAGTCACTTTGTATTTTATTTATTTGGAGCTCTGTTCTACAAAGAAATCCACCTTGTATGAGTCTAGGGAGGAAACCTCTGCCTCCCTGTTTGTTCCAGTTTAGCATGCTGCCGTTCCTCAAACCATCACAACCAAGCAGGCAACCTGTCTTTTGTCAAAAGAGGACACGTATCCTTAAAACAGCTGTGTATTGGCTGTTGGCAGAGCTTTGCTACAAAGCCGAGGGGTTTTTTAATTATTTTGTCATAATGTATTCATTACAGAGGGGATCTGAGTAGGTTCAAGCATGCCAGGACCACCTAATGCTTACAAGACAGGAAACCATCTAGCCCACCAAAGGAGAAAAGACAGCCAGGCATGCAGAGAGGACTGCTAAGCTACAACCCGTAAAGAATGGTTAGTACTCCAGCTTTGCCACGTACTGTCCCTCGAGGCTTGGATAAGGCATGATTCCTCATTGCCGCCATGAACTTTAGTAGATCAAGGAGGACAGCACACGGCTGGTGAATCACTTGAACAAACATTGCCATTTTCCACCTCAGACATTCTTCATCAAGTTGTTTACATGTGAACTGTCCACATAGGCAAATGAGTTGGCTCCCTGATGGCCATCTACTGGGGAAGGCTGTGAAACCTTTAAGTGGTAAAGCTTTGATAGAAATAGGTTACAAGATGGGTCCGAGACTTTACAGTCTCCTCCCACTCTCTTTTCACCATCAGCTTCCACAGTGCAGATGCAGAGTGAACAGCCGGCCTCCTGGTCCTGCCCCCAAACCTTCTCAGCCATGATGGCATGTGTCTGTTTAAACTGTAAGCTGGAATAAAGCCTTTCTCCCTTAAGTTGCTTTCGTCAGAATACCCTATCAGAGAAACAGGAAAGATAACTCATCCACCCATCAATTACAGTTTCCTTTCCCACCGAGCCAGGATACATTTCTATAAACCTTCCCATGGCACTTCCTGCAGCTGTCAGTCATCAATGCCTGATTATTGTCAAGGCAGTTGTAACAATAGTTTGGCATTCATTTATTTGGAGTAGGAAAAGAGAGTAGACTAGCATAATTTTTATTCTCCAAAACCTTCCATCCTTGCTTGCCCTGGAAATCACCACCCTGGCCATAGTGATATTAAAGGTTAAAATTGAGATGGCAGAAGCCCTGGAAGAAACTCTTTCTGTGGTTGTATGAGGGGGTCAGAGTTACAATATAGTTGGGGCATAGGCTAATTTTCCAAACTGGAGAGCTGTAGATTCAGCGATAGAGGCTGTCGCCAAAAAGAAAAAAGAAAAAAGAAAGAAAGAAACAAACAAACAAACAAGATAAAGACTAATATATCCACGATTAACCTTGGCCTTCATACTTACACACACACACACACACACACACACACACACACACACACACACACACACACACACACTACTCACACAGGCATATACCACACACATACACAGAAATTAAACTTCAGATGGGGGTTAATTCAGTGGTAGAGCATGTCTCTAGAAGATAAGAAACACTTCCTAGCACCTCAAAAAAAAAAAAAAAAAAAAAAAAAAAAACCAACTCTTAAGTAAGTAAATGGGAAGAGAGAGAGAGAGAGAGAGAGAGAGAGAGAGAGAGATTAAGAGAGAGACTAAGAGAGAGACTGAGACTAGTTCTATGGCCTTTTCATCTACTAGGAAAGTCATTCTCTACACCAGCCCACAGAAGTTCAAATCTCAACAATAATCTGGGCACCTAACATCTCAGAATTTTAGATTATGTCCAAAGAATAGCTGGCCAGCAAGCCCCAGGGCTCCTCCATTCTCCATGTCCCCAGTACCAAGGTCACAGATGTGTTCTGCAAGCACATGAGTGGTAGGGATCTGAACTGTGATCTTCAGGCCTGGGCTGCAAGAACTTTACCCACTGAATCATATCCCAAGCACCTAGCATTTTGGGGTTTGTTTGTTTGTTTGTTTAATAAAATAGTGGCATGGAGCAGGATCTAGGTACAATGTGGCGGTGAAGTGCTACATTGTTTTTACTCCCTGCTCAAAAGAAAAGTGTTACCTTTCCGAGCCCTGCCTGCTGTGGTACCCAGGCAGCAGGGATGCTTGGTTTCATACATGTCTACCAATTTGAGCATGACTTGGCAAATTATTCTCCAGAATAAGAGCATGCCAGTGTTTAGTGGATGGTGCCAGGAGGACAAAGGTCCCTGGAAGAAATGCAAAGAAAGGGTTGTCTTAGTCACCTTCTGTTGCTGTGCTAAGACACCATGCCCAAGGCAACTTAAAGAAGAAATAGTTTATCGGGCTTACAGTTTCAGAGGTTGAGTTCATGACAGTCATGATGGGGAACAAGGTGATAGGCAGACCTGGTGCCAGAGCAGTAGCCAAGAGCTCACACCATCTGATCCACAAGCAGCAGGTTGAGAAAGAGCAAACTGGAAACCCCAATGACACAACCCTTTAAAGAAGGCCACACCTCTTAATCCTTTCCAAACAGTTCTACTGACTGGGAAGCAAGCTTTCAAATGCATGAATTTGAATGGCTATAATAGGGGTATTCCCATTCAAACTACCAGATGATGGTGATGAGCTGGTTTTGGTTTTGCTTTTATCACTCCCAAGAAATTCCAGTTCATTGTTTATTATGGATTCACTGAAAGTTGGTTTGTGGGGAAGATTTTTATATGCTTAATTATTATTTTGTATTATGCAAGGGTATATAATAGTTGTTCTTTCTTTTAAGGAACTCTGAATACATACTTTCACAAGACAAATTTCTTGATTTGGACATATAAGCAGCATGCATTGTCATTAACTCTAGTTTACCACATTTGTGAAATGGTGTTCTTAACTGAGTATCCATCATCTGGTGAAATAGACTTATATTTTGTTTTGTTTTTAAATATATGAAAACAAAAATAACTACAAAACAGAAAACAAAACCAACAAAAAACCAGAAACAAAACAAAACAAAAACAGAGAACATGTACACATTGAGAAATGTCCAGAACAATACATCCACTGTGGCCACTCATCCAATGCTGCATGCCAGGAGGTCCCTATGTGTCACAGTTAATAAGCCCTCAGCTAGTTCGTTCTCACAGCAGTGCAGTGTCAAAGAAAGGGGTGGCCTGATCTGCCTCGTTGTACTGATGAGGGAACTGAGGCTGGAGAGGGTTAAGTAATTTCTGGGGTCTCCACATTATTAAGCATTAAAGAGTAAGTGGTGTTGATAAACACGTGACCCCAGAAATCACCCTCTCAGCCTCCTCAGCTTCCTCCTCCAGCCCTCTGGGAAGCCTGCACATGCTTATCTCAGAGTTGGAACTGGAAGTCATTCAGCAGTATTTTGCTTGTATTCATCTGATTTTTCAAAAGTTTCTACACTGTACCCATAACAGTGAAAACAAAGACTAAAGAGCGTAGGTCTCTCGTGACTGAGAATCAGAGTTGGAGGCAGGTCTGAATCTTCTGAATTGATTATCTGAATTTCATTTTGCTGAGGCTCAGTTTCTCTTTCTGCGAGACAGGATCGTTGGACTGAATGACTGGATCTTTCTGGCTCCTTCTGGGTGGAACCTTGTTCACATTCATGTGACTGAAGGTCTAGGTTTCTTTATAAATGAACTCTGTTGCCTTTTCTTTCTCCTGGGGGGTGAGGTGTTATGATAATTTAAGAATAAAAAAACCCACTGGGTGTGTGATTTGAACATCTGCACTGGTTTCTGTGTGAATTCTCTTCTTCTTACTAGGTCCAAGCTTCTCCAAACAAACTCAGTAGAACACAGTCCTGACCAATTTCACATGATCCTCCCCTCTGATGAGCTAACTTTCCTGGTCATGTTAGTTCTAAATTTAGTGATCTTGTTAGGTGGAGGTTCTAGAAGGAGTATTAGAAGTAAAATACTGTCTTAGTAACTTGGTTGCATTTATAGATCTTGAGAGGCCTTAGTGTGATAAAAGTCTGAGTTATGCATTGCATTAAGCAGTTATATAAAGCCTGTTGAATATTAATTTTGTAATGATTCACCTTACAATTTTATGAGGCTGGATATAAAAAGATGGTGTGAATAATTGAGGCCCTGGTCTATAAAATGAAGCATAGGGAAGACAGAGGAGAGTAATTGGAAGTGAAGAAAGCAGAGATTTTTCTACTTTTCCTAATTCAGCTCTAACCCTTCCTACAAATCCAGCCCTCCACAGTTTCTTAGACCACTGTATGAGTAAATGTATCACACTTTGGTTTCCATGGAGAAGTGGTTCTAGGACCCCTGTGGATATCAAATCTGTAGGTGTTACATTCCTTACTTCAAATGGCAAAATATTTATTCAGCTTCATGTTTACAGTAAACCGTCTGTGAGTTGTTTATAATACTCAATACCATTTAAAAGCTGTGAGATAGTGACTATGCTGGGTTGTACATCTTAATGTTCCCAACATAGAAACAATACTAGTGTAGTTCATGGAAATAATAATTACACAGATGCCCCTACCACAAGTTGTATACGTATCTCAAAGGATCATACTGTGCCCACAAAAGAACAAATATTATGTCCTTTAAGAAATAAGACACAAGATGGTACCGTGGTGCACCCCTGTAAACCCAGCACTTTGGAAGCTAGGGAAGGAGGCTCCCCAAGAGTGCCAGGCCAGCTTGGACTACTGAGTGAAACTTTGTCTCAAAATTAACCAACTAATCAATCAAATTATATTGAGCAAAAGAAGCCCAACCCACAAAAGAAATCAGACTGTATGATTCCATTGTGTGGTTCTAGACACAATCCATTAACATACAGTGAGAGAACGCATCTCACCAATTGCACAAGGAAACAGGAGGAAGGGAAGAGGAGACATGAGTGCCAGGGGGTATGAAGGAAATTTTCAGGAGTTAGAGATGTTATATGTCTCCATTACAGTAGTGGATATGTCGTCTAGTGTCTACCTGGAAAGCAAGGCAGAGCCAGGATGAGTAGATTCCACCAGTCTCTTGTCCAACTGGGAATGCTGGGAGTGTGACAGCTCTTAGAAGAGAATCGAGGAGGTTTGGACAGCCTGTGCAAAGCAGGTAACCGAGGTCTGGGTCTCTCATCAGCTACGATGGCAGCAACAGCAGCAGATACCATGGTGGTGCTGGCACTGGTGGCGGATGCGTGAGCCTGGCCAGCCAGGTGTGTCCAAGGTCAGCGATGAATGCTTGGGGTGAGAGAACTCCGCAAGTGTTACAGCTCAGTAAAAACTGCTACTCTCAGCCAATCCTAGTCTTTAACTTGTGCACTTTACTCCATGTGAACAGGGACTATATAAACATCAAGGAGTAGGGTGGGATTTAGGGGGAGGTGTTTCCTACTGGCTCTGTTTGAGATGTTAGTGATGCTCTATTTGCATGGGGAAAGACTCCAGGTATTTCCTTACATGACTGACTGCCCATGGTCCTCTCAGTGGGGTGCTGTGGTTACATGTTCCAGAGCACATGAAGAAATGGATAGGCAATGGATCGACTCCTGCCAATCTCAACTCTCTGAGATTCCCTGGGTCTGAGCTCACTCAGCTTTTCCAGTTCTTCTGTCTAGTAGCACTGCCCACTTGCCCTATTTGCCCTACTTGCCCTACTTGGGTACAGGACTATGATGCATAGATTTGTCAATATCTGTTGGACTTTACACTTGGGTCCATTTTATTACATATTTTACTAAAATAAAGTTGATTTTTAAAAATCATTTGTTGTTATGTATATATGATGAAGCCACCATGGCATGCATGTTGAGGTCAAAAAAGAGCTTCGTGAATCAGTCAGATCAACAGGCTTGTGCAGCAAGCTTTTGTCTGCTCAACCATCTCTCTGGCTCAAATGTGAGGTTTCCTTTTTCTCTACCTTTATTTTCTTGAATGGGGTCGGAGTGTTGACACTGTGCACATGGAGGTCAGAGGACAACTTACAGGAGGAATCAGTTCTTTCTCCCCACCATGTAGGTCCCAGTTAGACTCAGGTCATCCAGTCTTGATAACAAATGTCATTAACACTGAGCCATCTCACCAGCTCACAAATTTGATCTCTTTTAATGCTCTTGGCAATATCTTCCTTATTGATTCATTAGCATCTCTGGAAGTTGGCCTTCTAAGATCCTGACTCTTAATCAAGATTCTGGTACATATTCATTAGAGCAGCAGTTCTCAACCTGTGGGTCGTGACCCCTTTGGGGTAGAACAACCCCTCACAGGGGCCGCTTAGGACCATTGGGAAACACGGATACTTACATTACAACTCATAACAGCAGCAAAATTACAGTTTTGAAGTAGCTATGAAACTAATTTTATGGTTGTGATCACCACAACATGAGAAACTGTATTAAAAGGCCAAAGCATTAGGAGGGTTGTGGACGACTGCATTAGATGATCTTGGGTCCTGTAGCCACAAATATAACACAAAAACAGGACAGGGGACAGCTCAGCGGTAGAGCACTTACCTAGGATATGCAATTCCTAGGATTCAATCCCAAGAATAATAAATAAATAAATAAATAAATAAATAACAGATATGATATTGGCATTTGGCCAATATCACAAAAGCGATAGATGTCCAAAAGAGATCTATAAGTCATGATATTACACAGAAACAAAATTGTTTTTTACTGTTGCTGTTTCACTCAGAGAGCTAGAGGGAGATTATCTTGACCAGAGGCTAATAATTCAAAGAATTGATCCCCTTATTTAGGCCATAAATGAATTCCCCTCATACTGAATGTTTGGCAAGAGCACAGAGGATCTGAACAAGTTTCCTTAGCATTTTGAAAGGACAAAGCTTCATCTGCCCCTGCCATATACTCACCGGGCTCCTTGCCTTTCACTTTCAGCAGTAACAGCCTACACAGTTGTCCCCTCACATCAAGCAGCATCAAGAGAATCATCTTAGCTGTCACCGAGGTTTAAATTCATTTGACTCTTATACTCTTTGCGAAATGAGTTTGGTATTAGAGAATCTAGCAGGTGCTGAGTGATAGGACAGCCATAGGTTGAGCTGTGTCTCTCTCGAAAATGAGCAACTTGCCTCCTAGACAGGAAACTGTGACTCTAAATGGAAGAAGAAACACTGTGATGTTGGCTCCAGATTTAACCTGAAACAACACATGCATTCATTTGAGAAGTGGCCACTTAGCATCTACTGCAAGTCTTCTCCTGAGAAGGGGATGTCCCCATGAGCAGGACAAGCACCATCTTCCCTCTATTGACTTGAGTTGGAATAGTGGGATGAGTCTACTAAGCAAAGATGCAGAGAAACAGTTGTCCAAGAAGAGGACACTATAAGTGCAAAGACACTGTGGTTAGAAGGGGCGTGGCAGACAAGGAGGTCCGTGCTGGATGGTGTCCAGAGCAAAGGGAAGTTCTGCATGAAATTAGACTAAGATGCAGATGGCAACCAAAATGCAGCTAAAATTCAAGATTTAGTCAAGTGAGAAGGCGTTGAAGGGTTTTATATAGGAGAGAAATGAATAGGTCTGTTAGTACAGATATCACGTGAAGAAAGAGTTGTCTTGAGTCAAGTAAGAAAGCCAGGGACCAGGAGGATAGCTGTACTTTTGAAGGAATTGCCACACAAGAATGTGGACCTGAGTCAGGATTCCTAGCACTCATGTAAAAGGGCAGACATGGCAGTGTGTGCCTGTAATCCCAGAACTAGGGAGACAGAGACGGGGGATGCCTGTGGCTTGCTGGATAGCCAGTCCAGATGAATCAGTCAGCTCCAGGTTCACTGAGAGATCCTATCTTTAAAAACTAAGGTGGAGAGCAAGTGAGGACATTTGGCAATGACCTCTAGCCTCTTTGTGCATGCACAGACATGTATGTACACACACACACACACACACACACACACACACACACACACACACACACACACTCACACTCACACGGTAATGGCACAGTATAAGGAAAGACGCTCGTGCTTGTACCATGATGATGACATCAGAGAGTAAGAGATGTGAACTGGTTTAGGTATATATAGGTGTAGGAAGTGCTCCTAGGGCTGGATGAACGGGAGGACGGTGAAGAAAAAGAACACGTAGACTATAGATAACCAAGGAGATGATTTGGAGTGTCGGATCGGGTCTGTACATCCTTGGTCAGCCCTAAGAGCAGTGACTAGGCTACTGTGAAGGTCAGAAGAGCAGTGTTTAATGTTTATAGACATGCAAGAGGAGCTCTGTTTATAAAGACCTCTTCATTCCCCTCCCACGATTCTCCAGACATGCTAATAAGCAGGTCCTGGAAATGTCTGTGATGGCTGTCCCCAGCTGTCAACTTCTTTATTTCTGGAATGGAGGGCACACCTGTGATCCAGATCTGGAGGTTGAAAGACATAGGCTTTTGATCTGGATCTTGAGGCATAGTAGCCAGGAAAAGCTTAGGTTCAGGCAAGATGGTACACACCTTTAATCCCAGGAGACAGAAGCAAGCAGATCTCTTGAGTTCAAGGCCAGCCTGGGACATAGAAAGTTCCAAAAACAGCTTAGATCCAAGCGTGATGGTACACACCTTTAATCTGGGTGGTACCTTCTGATGGAGGCCTACATAAGGACAATGGAAGAAGGACAGCTTCTTCTTCTTCACCTGTTTGCATTTACCTGCCAGCACATCTGTTGGAACCTACATTTTTAGGATTCCAGCTTATACAGAAGACCAGCTGAAATACCTACCCTCATGGGACTAAATGACTACTAGACTCTTGGACTTCCCATTCACAGCCGCCCATTGTTAGGTTAATTGGACTGCAGACTATGTGTCATTCCAACAATTTCCTTTAATATACAGAGACATTCCATAAGTTTTGTTACGCTAGAGAACCCCGAATAATACAATGTCCTAGTCTTCCAATCATGGCCCTATCTTCCTAGAGTCATTTGCAGCCACACCATCTCAGAGTGGCTCCAACGTTTCTGCCTGCTGTTGTTTATTGGGTGTGCTGTGTGTGAGCATCCTGCTGGCTATGCGGTGAATCTCTTAGGAGGTTACTTTAGCTTTGCAAGCCTTTTTGGAAGATTGCCTGTTTTTGTTAATTACGGCTTAGAAATTACTCTGTCAATAATTTTGGAGCCCGGGAGTCTAAAAAATTACAGGGTGTTATTAAATATTTAAGAACTGCTTAATTTCTCCACATGATAGGTGATTTTAGTTGAAATCTGATCCTTGGACTGTTTACCATCTTCTTTGGAGTCACAGATCCAATTTTTTCCTATTAAAACAGAAAAGTGTGTGTAGAGATTTTGTTGTTTGTGGAGAGTAGTAAAACTAAGCCAAGAACAGAAGCAGTCAAGGGCTGGGAATATAGCTCAGTTGACAGAGCTCTTGCCTAGCGTGCATGAAACCCTTGGTTTGATCCAGCAGCATATAAATCAGGTGTGGTGGTCCATGCCTGTCAACCCAGCCTTTGGGAAATGGAGGCAAAAGGTATCAAAGTTTCAAGATCATCCTTAGAAACATTGTGAGCCCAAACCTAGACATACACACACACACATACACTCAAACAAAATAGAAGCATCATCTCAGCTTAGGGAAATCTTATTCAATACAAACTCCTGAGAGCAATGGGGAATAAAAGGGCTTACTGAGCCAGGACAGATGCTAGCCAGAAAGGACCGTGTCTTGAAACAAGTTCCCACAGTGACGAGGAGCAAGGCAAGAAACCAGTTGGAGAAACTGAAGAACAGAACTCAAGTGAGCTGCAGCCAAGATAGAAGTAACTGAGATGAAGACAACACCGAGTTTGTCCTACAGGGATGAATACTCTGGGCTCACCTATGAGCAGTTCCAGGAGCTAAAAAAAAAAAAAGCACTTCAAGAAAGGCTGCCACCCTGAGGAGGAGACTTGAGGCCTTGGCTGAATCACTCAAACTGACAAAAGGAAGCTTCAGGATTTGGTTCTTCAGGAAAAGGCATGAGACACTCAAGCAGTTGTCTAAGGCCGGCCAGAGTTGGAAAATGTGCTGTCGCCACTGTACATGAAGAAGGACCACCAGACAGAACCCCAAGGAGTCCTCTCAAAATGACCCTGGACTCCCTGAAACTTTGAAAGCCTTGAAGAGTCTCATGCTCTCTTCTGGGTACAAAGGCAGAGATGGCATGTCACAGGATTTCTGACTCCCTAGTGTGGGCTTTTTGTTAATGTTTTTTCAACTTCCTTCTTGGGGAGGGGGCTGTTGGGTTTTATGTCTATAGATGGTACATGAATAGTAAAGCTTGCATTCATAGAAGAAAAAAAAAAAAAAGAAAAGAAACCAGTTGGAAATGAATCTGTGAGACCCAGAGTCTTCATCAATATTCCAGTGAAAATTGGGAGAAAGACAGTACAAATCACTTGGTTGAACCAACACTAGCTGTAGATCAGAGGGTGGGATAAAGTGGGACAGGAGAGGCTGAGAATGGGATGGAGCATCAGAAGAAGTTGCAGTAATAAGGAAGATGCTGTGGTGCTTGCACATATCCAGGAATCTAGAATAGTCCTGTGTTTCCTCTCTTCCAAGCCCAGCTGTTGTAACTAAATGTAGGACATTAATCTTGATTGTCAACTTGATTGCCTCTAGAATCACCTAGACAACTGTCTAGGCATCACTGTGGCAGCAGCAGTGGGGGTGGGGGATGGGGGGAGGGCAGTATCTAGATCGGGTTGTGCAAAGAGCTCGCTGCCCACCTTTTCTTGGAGGGCCCTTCCAAGAAAGGCTAGCGACTAGGTTTAGAGTTCCCGCCAGCGGGAGCTCCGTGCTGTAGAGAGAAACCGTAGGTTGGGGAGAGAAACAGGAAACAAAGAATGCGTTTGGAGCAAGACGAAATTCCGTTCAAGCTCCGTTTATTTTTTAATGTTACATA
>CM052700.1:46257282-46305659 GCA_028551405.1 Uromys caudimaculatus
GGTTGAGGTGAGGAGACTCACCTTTACTGTGGAGAGCTCCATTTTACAGGCTGGAGACCCAAAGTGAATAAAAAAGAAGTTAGCTGAGTACCAGTGTTGATTGCTCTCTGCTTCCTGAGTCCAGATGCAGAGTGACCAGTGACCATGCTCCTGCCAGGATGCCTTCTGGGCTGCATAAACCCTTCCTTTCTGAAGCTGCTTTTGAGGAGTATGTCCTTACAGCAATAAGATAAGTAGCAGAAATGCCTTCAAAGCTTTTCTCCTACTGGAACCATGGGAAATGTTAACTTTTAAAAATATTTGGGTTTTTTAAGGAGTGAGAGAGATAATATTGGAAAAATTAGAAAGTTTAGAAGAAAAATTAGCCATAACCCGAATCAAAAAAAAAAAAAAAAGAAATATTACAGTTTGCGTAAAATCGTTGAGGGAGACTGGACTTTTACAATGATCTGTTTGAAAGGGAATTGTTTCTTAGCAAAACTTACTCACAGTTCTAATATCTAGTGTAGACGTTTGCCACAGCCATCAGATCTCCAGCTCTCTGACTACCAGGATGGTGTCTCTCATACAGTCTGACTCAGCTCTATCCCAACACTGACTCTGCTGCTCATCAGAGCTCGCAGACCAAAGGTTCAGTCCCCCTGGACACCAACCACAAGCCCCAGGCCTCTTGGCCTTTTGACCAGCTTAACACAAATTGGGGTTCTTCTGTGCCCTCCTCAGGTCTAGCAATGTCCTAACAGCTCAGCTCCTGCATCTGCAACACTGTGGTTGCTGTTACCTTTGTCATAGATGAGAAAAGGTGAAAGGCCGGATGAAGAGGGACAGTGGCGAGGCCCAGATCTGTGGAAAGATAATACTTTCTGTAAGAATTAGGCTTCTTATATTGGATCGTTCATATGGTCTAATCTACAGTGGACAGAGAGGTAGATGTGGGGCAAAGTACAGATGTTTATAAAGTATAAAACATGTTCAGCAATGAAAACTGGATGGAACTAAAAACTATGTATGCTGAGTGAGGTAACCCAGGAGACATGTTTTCTCTCACACACAGATTCTAGGTTGCGATTTCTATGCATGTATACTTACATGGTGTGAGTGCGGGTAGAGATCATGAAACTAGACAAGGGGACCTTAGGAGTAGCAGGGAAAGGCTTTAAGGAAGGGGATTAGAGAGGCTTAACAGAACACGAGGCATGAACGTGGTGGGGGCGGGGTGGGGAGAACGGCTCAGGGGTTAGAGCATTTGCAGAGACCCAGGCTCTGTTTCCACCACCCACAGGATGGCTCCTGGCCACATGTAACTTCAGTTACAGGACTTCTGGTGCTCTCTTCTGGCCTCCATGGGCACTGCATGTACATGGTGCATGCATACACATAAAATAAATAATTTTGAAATAATAAAGTGAAGCAAAAAAGAAAGAGAAGAAGGGAGGGAGGGAGAGAGAGAGGGAGAGAGGGAGAGAGAGAGGGAGAGGGAGAGAGGGAGAGAGAGGGAGAGAGGGCAACTCCAGAAACAGAATGTGCTAGTGGGAAAGTAACAGGGACATGAGAAAGAGGGATGAGGACAGGAAAAGATCAACTCATCAACTAAGTACGTATGAAAACGCCATGAGGAATTCTATGCTTTGTATATTCATTAAAATCTCTTCTTAAGTGATTTTTATTTTAAATTTCCAACAAAGGAATGATTGCCAGGAGCAGACCTGAGTTAGAGCAGGGCATGTGACTTGCACTGTGTTGACCCCTTAGGCCCTGGGTATGCAGAGCATGGATGTTTTTTGTGGTGTGTCCACTGATGTCAAATTGAGAGACTACAGGTGTCTGCATAGCATTTGCTATTTGGGAATACACCTGTGACACATAAAAGAAGGAACAGTCAGGATGACAGAAGGTCACTTACTCACTCGCTTGTCTAACAACCAGCTACTGACTGACCACCTACTATGTGCTAATGCTGTAGTGCTGGGGACAGTGGAAAGAATAATACAGTATGGTCCTCGATCCTGTAGAGCTTGGCTTTACTGTGGGCAAATACCAATGGTCTGGGGAGATGCTCACTCAGTAAAGTGCTTACCATGCAAGCCGGAGGACCCACGTCAAAAATCAAGGCATGGTGGGGTGTGCTTGTAATCCCAGCACTTGTAGAAAGTAAGGAACAAGAAGAGAAACAAGATCTCTGTGTTTTACTTGACCAGTCAAACTAGAAAGTTTCCAGGTAAAAGTGAGAGATTGTATTTCCAAAAAGAAACAATGACAACAACAACAACAAACAAACAAAAACAAAAAGAGTGCAGCATCCTGAGGCAGGACAACTGAAGCTGACCCCTGGCCTCTGCGGTCATGTGACTGCACACACACTAACATATATTTACACAAATCGTTTGAAAAGGTTTAAGAAGATAATAGTAATGGGGTAAGTAGAGGAGGTGCGCCATTATGGGTGGTTGGAAGGCTCTCGTCTAGTAGCTGGGAACAATTTCTCTGGAAGCAGACATCTGAGCTGAGGGGCACTCACCAAGAAGAACCAGCCATACACATAAGTATGGAACTTAATTCTGGAAGGGCAGCTGCAAGGTCTGGAGTCCCAAGGTGAAATTAGCTAGAGATATTTAGACTAAAGGAAGCTGGTGTGGTTGAAGCTTAATGAACAATGGGTGATGTGGGGTGAAATGCAAGAACTAGGTGGGGCTAAGCCAGGTCATCTTCTGACCTCTACACATGTGTGTTATATATGTGCCCATACTCACAGACAGGGAGATGGGGACACACACACACACACACACACACACACACACACACACACACACACACAGCACATAGGGTATACTGGAGTTCAAAAGGGGAGAAAATAGAGAACATCAAAAGAGAATGATGTTGCTACAACTGCTTCCACTCAAGAAAAACACAATAAGATTCCTCATTCACACTTTATGCCAAAACCAAACCATGGGGTGGATCCAAAAGCTACATATAATGAAAGAAAAATGTAAAACCTTGAGGTGAGAAAATGGAGGTTATCCTTATGATTTCAAAGCAGATTTTATACATTAGGAATGCAAAAAACACTCACTTAAGATTACATAGATCTCACCATGTGCTTCATGTGATACAATAGCATAAATCCAAAGCAAATGACAAACTGGTGGAGGACATTGGCAGCCCAAATCTTTAGCATAGCTCCCACCATCAAAGGGGAAATTCAAACTACCCAGTGGAGAATGGATGCCTTCCTATGGAGGAACAGGAACCACAGAAAGATGGACAATCTCCCCACATCACTACTACAATCAAATCCCACAAGCCTGGAACCCTGTGAGACAGCATTTTATACCCATCGGAGTAGCAGAAATCCGAAGGCTGATGGTGGCATTTGGCAAGGAGTGGCGGCAAACAGGCCCTTCAGCTGTGGCACTTGGCACTGGAGAACAAGCTGTCAGCCCCTAATTAGACTCACAGATGCACACCCTCTGTAACACAAAGATCCTACTTCAAATTAGACACTGTTTGAAGAGGAGCCTCTTCATGCTTTGTGTGGAGCAAGGCTGATTATTCAAGATACAATTTAGCATCCCTGAGCAACCCCCCCCCCCATCCCAAGACACAAAAACACTAACCCAAATGTCCAAATACTCAGAGGCTCTGGGTAACCCCAAGTCAGGTTTTCCAGAAGAAATTCCTACCCATTTCCACCCAGTGTGGCTTCACACTCAAACAGTTTGAACCCTATACAACCTTCACAGTTCCACGGAGAACAACCCAAGTTCCATGGTGTCCTATTTTGCTTCCTGCTGCTGTGATAAACAATGGCCAAAAACAACTTAATTTGTAGAGAATTGCGTTAGTTATGTTTCTACTGCTATGGCAAACAACCATGACCAAGACTCATAGATACCCAGCATGTAATTGGGCTTACCATTTCACGGGGTTAGAATCCATGATGGTAGAGCACAGGTGTGGTAGTAGGAACAGCTGTGAGTTTACATCTTGATCTGAAGGCAGAAATCAGAGAAAGCATGCTGGGTATGGGGGAGTCTTTTGAAACCTTAGAGGCCTTTCCCAGTGACATACCTCCTTCAGCAAGGCCACACCTCCTGATCCTTCCCAAATCGGTCCACCAACTGGAAACCAAGCATCAAACATATGAGCCTATGGTGACCATTTTCCTTCAAACCACCATAGTAATAGCTTGTCATTTAGGGAAGTCAAGGAAGGAGCCTAGAGGCAAAAAATTGAAGCAGGGACCACGGAAGGGTGCTGCTTCCTGCCTTGCTTCCTGGCGCTGCTCTCCTCAGTCAGTCAGCAACTAAGAAAATGTGCTGTAGACATGCCGACAGGCCAACCTGATGAAGGCGTCTCCTTAGTTAAGGGTTTTGTCTTGCCAGGAATATCAACTTGGCGATGAAAGCTAACTATGACATATGTTAAGGTTTAAATCTGAAATGTAATCCACAGGTTCAGGTTCTAAGGGCCTTGTCTCCAGCTCAGGTGCTGTCTTGAATGTTGAAGAACCTTCCGGAAGTGAGGTGTGAGTGGTAGAAGTGGGAACTGAGAGCAGGCCCTCACAGGCATGCCCCCCAAGCCTACTCCAAGCTCTCTGTTTCCTGCCTCTGCTTCACACTCTGCCACGGAGCAGCGCTGCCCTGTCATGTCCGCTCCACTGTGACGGACTGAGACTCCCTGAATCCACGAGCCAGCACAAATCCTCCATCCTGTAAGCTGCTTCTGCCTGTTATTCTGTAACAGGGGCAGAAAGGTCACTAATAGTGTGCACCATGGTTCTCATTATTGTGAGCAAAAAATATACATGAACAGGGCACACTGCCCAACAGTGAGGGATCCAGTGCTCAGTGGAGCAAAATGAAAATATCTCAAAAAAAAAAAAAAAAAAAAAAAAAAGGCATGGAGTAAAATGTACAATATAGCACTTTTTTTAAAAAAGGTTTAGAACCCTGAAAACTATAGCAAACACATGCACATATAAATAGATATTTATTTAATTCATGATAGTGTCGCCTGTGATAGCTGAGGAGAAGTTGGATGGAAGAAATCAACCCAGGGGAGATCAATTCTGTGTGACTCTGTGTTTTCTAAAAGTAAAAGCAGGATGTGAAGTCAAGAATTCGGTTGCTTTGAGGGACGGTCAAGGATGGAGTTTGTTGCTTTACCTTGACTGTATTACTATATTTCACCCCTGTGGACTTCTGCAGGGACACCGAGTAGATGGGCTGAGTCAATGGGAGGGGCCGTTCTGGAAGTAGGGACCTCAAGTGATGCCTGTCTCCGTGGCTTTGAACCCCCAAGAGCAGAGGATAACCTTTGTGCCCCACTCTTCATCACACAAAGCCCTTTCTGGAGTGATACTTTCCCCAGAAACTCCCCCTGATTTCCAGGCTTTGAAGTTGTCATCTAAGCAAGCCAGGCATTTGTCAACTGTTAGGCTTTTAGCAAAGTGGCACATTTCACTGACGGCTAAGGAATAGGTCCTCCTCATCCTCCCACCGACACTTTAATCCTGTGATTTTTTTCTCTGATCAGTTTTCCTTCCAGTGGTAAGAGACATAAAGGGTGAAAGTTCCCATTTCAAAATGGACAGTTTCTATAGAGTTAGTACATGCGCGCTGTTGTCAGACTGCAGCCAGCTGTCATGTTCGGAACTTTCTCATTATCTCAGACTGGAATTCTTTTCCCATTTAGAAATCATTTTCATTTTTCAATTCCTCACTTTCTGGAGTCTTCTATTTTTCTGCCTTAGACGCGGACTCCACAGGACTTCCCAGGACTCCACATAGGTAAAACACGCAATCTTTGTCTTTATGTGTTGGCTCCTGTCGTTTACTGGACTGTTTTTGAGACTTCTTCCCAATTTACCTTGTATCTAAACTTCATTCTGTTCATGGCTGAACAACCTTCCATTGGATGGTGACACACACTGTGCTCATCCATCTGTTAGGAGAGTTCTGGATCGTTGCTAGCCTTAGCTACTGTGAAAAGCGCAACTATGAACATCAGCATACAAATATTTGCTCATATCCTCCTGTGTTTGAGGCCATGCCTAGAGGTGGCTGAGGAACCATGTGGGAAGTCTATGACTCATCTTTTGAGTGACTGCAAACTCTAACAGAGCAGCACCTCGCATTTCCATCAGCCAGTGGTGTCTAGCGTGGTTTCTCCACACGCTGTTGTCCATTCTTGTTGTTTCCAGTTTGCAAAGCCATTCAAATGGGTGTGAGGTGGTTCTTAGTTAAAGTTTGCTGCTTTCCTTTATAATCAGTGCTAAATATTATGCATTTTTGTTTGTTTGTTTGTTTTTGACTAGTTGATACCATCTTAACACCCTGGCTAGGGTCAGCATTTTCCCAGATGTGGTGCACATAGCATGGTTTCATTGAGGTGGGGGAACTGGGGAGGGAGACTACCTGGGAATAGAAGCTAAGAAATAAATCAAGCTTCAGTGACTTCTTACCTTATGTGTTTAGTGTCTGCAAATTCAAGAAGCTGGTGTGAGATAGCAACCTTACTTCCTGTGCTTTGGGTCCTCTCAGAAATTTTTCCAAATACTTTATGTGTAAAGTTGCTCTGTTTGTTAATACTCTACATCTTTGTGTGCTGACTGTTTACACGTGAAGCCAACTGTCTCATATAGTGCTCAAAGAAGATCTTATCATTTGCAACTTTGACGGCAAAGCTGGCTGTGCTAAGGCCAGTGTGGTGTGCTGGGTTCTGCCACCCAACTCTGCTCAAGGGATTTTTTTTCAGTGTTTTTTTTTTTTTTTTTTTTTTTTTTGCTGCTGCTGCTGTTGGTTGTTGTTGTTGGGCTTTTGGGGGGAGGGGTTGTTTTTGTATACAGTTTCACTTCATACTTATATAAAAAGTATTGTTGATGATTAAAATTTTTACCTATGGGGCCTAATCTCCAGAACACACACACACGCACACGCGCACGCACACACACAAAACATAAAATGTAATTTTATTTTAGAGCTGGAGAGATGGCTTAGCAGTTAAGAGCACTGGCTGATCTTCCAAAGGATTCAAGATTAATTCTCAGAACCCACATGGTAGCCTACAGCCATTTATAACTCTAGTCCCAGGGGATCTGATGCCCTCTTCTGTCTGGCTTCTGTAGGCATCTTAGTTTAAGTGCTCTATAAAATACCATCTCCAAAAGCAACTTGGAAGAGTGAAGGGTTTATGTCATCTTACAACTTTCAAGTCCCATTCTGCCCCCTGAGGGAAATCATGGCAAGAACTCAAGGAAGTAACCAGGAGTCAGGAGCTGTGCAGAAGCCATGAAGGAGTGCTACTTACTGGCTTGCTCCTCATGGCTTGCTCAGACAGGACCGCTTGCCCAGGGCTTTCACCACCCACAATAGGTGGAGCAGTCCCACATCAATTATCAATCAAAACAATACTCAACAGACTTGCCTGTTGCCAAATACATCCAGATATTTTCTCAGGGCTCCTAACTAGATGACCCTCACCTGTGTCAACTTGACATAAAAACCAGCCAGAACAATGAGTCTGTTAAGACAAGTCCTAAAATAACCTGAGTACTGTCCTTGTAAAAGGAGGAAGGGTAAACACAGAAAGAGATATCCCAGACTGCATGCACATGGGAAAGATCATATGAAGAAAGTGTGGGGCAGCCATCTGCAAGCCAAGCCAGGAGACGACATGCAACTCACCCTGTCATTGTCTCGATCCCAAACTTCCAGCCTTCAGAAGCACGAGGAGATAGCTTTTGCTCATTTAAGTCTGCAGTCTGCTTCATTTTGTAATGGCAACCCTAGAAAATGAAAACTGTTGTTGACCCAAAGCCATCCATTGTACTGAGAGCTTGCACTGTTTGTCTCATCCTTGGGGACCTAATATCCCAAATATCTTCTGTTGGCTTTTAAGGATTAAGTTGTATATTAACATAGTTGGTGTGTTCTCTGATTTTTGGCATGCCCCCAATGATAGAATCATTGTAAAAATAGATTCCTATAGTGTTTATATTGGTTATTCTCATGTCACTGTGGGCCAACATACCTGAAAGGACAACTTGAATTAGGACAGGCTTAGTGCTGATCCCGGGTTCTAGAGGGCTCACCCCATGGTTACTTGACTCCATCCACTTGGGCAGAATTTGGTAACAGCAGAGCATGTATCAGGAGAGGTTCTCACCCCATGATGGACAAGAAGCAGAGAAAGGAGGGTACTGGAGGCCAGAAATAGCCTTCAAAGTTAAACCACAAGTAGACTGTTCCCTCCAGCCAGATCCCATCTCCCGAAATTTACAGTTTCCCACAAGTGTGCCACCAGTTGGGGACCAAGTGTTCAAAGCAGGAGCCGGTTGAAACCACAGCGATGCCCTAAGTGCATTTCTTCTCTCCCCTATTTTGCTCAGTATAAATGAGCTGCTTCTATTCTTGGGCTCTGGGGTTTCCAAGCAGATGCCTATTTCCGTGGCTTATTGAGCTGAGAGGCTTGTCACAGACAGGAAGTTGGTGTTGGGGGGGCACAGAGGTGGGGAGAGTCATAGGATCTGAGAATTTACTAGCTCTGTGAAACCTCAGACAGGCTATCTTATTTTCCTGGCTCAGTTTCCTCATTTTCCTGGTACATCAATGGATGTGTAATTTTCAGAGTTGCTGGAAACATTAGTGTCACCGACAGGGACGGGCAAGCCATGCTGGATGGCTTATGGTTGGTCCTCAATCAATAGTAACTATTCTAGGTAATCGGGAAGTGTCTGTTTATTTCTCCCTTTCTGCTCCTGTGTTGAGTTTATATAAGCTGTGTCGTGTTTGCTTACCTAAGAGGTTTAACTAATCCCCTATGTTTGATGCATGCAATATGGCTTATGTCAGCAATACAAGGCTTGGATACCCAAGGGGTAGATACATGAAAAGGCGTGGCACACAACCTAATGAGATAGGAGGTGTGTACATCTTTTGAAGGCAACTGTGTAATCTTTTGCATGATCCTGCTCTTGCTGGGCCTCATTTACTGTATCTGCAAAGTGGGACCTTAGTCTAGAATACATCTCAAGCATGCATTTTTCTGAAACCAATGGTTTACCCCAAAATCATGAGGGCCAAGAGAACAGACCAAGTCCTCATCTTTGCATAAATCCATGAATGCCCTCTCTAAACACCAGTTCCCACTATTTAAATCAAATCTTATTGGCTTCGCTTCTTTGCTGAGACAAGGCTTCATATAGAGTCAAACTAGCCTAGAACTTGCAACGTCGCCTAGGCTGTCTGTGAGCTCCTGGCAATCCTCCTGCCTCAGCTTCCTGAGTACTGGGATTGCAAATGGGAGCCACCATGGCCAGCTTGTGGCACTTTGATGTTTATTTACAAACAGTTTACACGAAAGCAGCCTCTGTCAGCTTTGGAAGATTAAAGTAAGTGAACGCGTTTCCTGAAACAACTTGGGACTTTCTTCTAGAAGGATGCTGAAAACATTGCACTGGACTTCCAACCTGCACTATGCTTTTGTTTGTAACTGATTTCCTAAAATATCAAGTTTCTGTCATGGTTTGGGTATTAAGTGTCATGTGTTAAAGCTCCTCATTGGTGGCTCTGGCTTGTCAGTGGATCTGTCCGTTAGTGAATGACGAAAGAATGTGTTACTCTTACTGGAAGGTGGGGCAAATATTTGAAGACGGGGCCAAGTTGGAAAGTCTTGAGGGTGGGTCCTTAAGGGTCTCACCCTCTCTCTCTCCTGATGTCCTTCCTGTGACAGCAGCCTCCTGCTCCACATGTTCTTACCACCATGATGTTCTCTTCTACCTCATAGTGATGGAGGAAGCCAGCCAGGGGAACCACCTCTGAAACCATAAACATGACAACAATTTCTTCCTCTGAAATAATTTAAGATCTTTGTCACAGCATGAGGAACTGACTGGCATGGTTTCTGCACGAGGAGACCGACTTATTCTGTGACATTGTGAGCAGAGCAGGGCAAAGGTGCTTGTAGAGATTCATGTTGAGTTCCTTCTGCCTCCTGCACCAACTGGACTCTCATGCCTGTATCCAGAGGGGTACAGAGGAGCAAGTAGGCTGGAAGTTGCCAAGGGGAGGGGGTGACAGGAGTCTCATTCATCCACACAATGGAACAATGAAAGCCACATCTGCTGTGTCGGCCCTCCTAGTCCAGCGTTTACCCACTGCTGTGTGAAGCAGTTTGGCCAAACAATTGCCAAGAGGGAGGCACACTTACTGAGTGAAGCAGAGCCTCCAGAGGAAAGCCATGTCTTTTATAGGGAATATGATAGATACATCTAAATGGTCTCGAGGCACAGTGCCCACACTGACGGTTAGTTCATCAGCATCCACAGGCAGCTTCATCCTTACCACACAGTCAATATCTATTCAAAACCAGACTCAAAGCTGTCATGCTGCTTTCAGTAATCCTGAGACTTGAGTCTAAGATGCTATTATCCTGAGTTCTTGATCCCACCCTGACAGCCCTGATTGTATTGTAGGTAACATGCCGCACTTGAGAAGATCCCCCTACAGAGACCAGGCAAGTCTGACACCAGATGTTCAGGGGTCATGTGATGATGCGTGTCGTCAGGGAGAGGTCAAGGCAGGGCTGCATCTTTGCTTGTTAAGGAGAACAGCCCATTTTCATATGTGTTCTGAGAGAGCTCTGTTCTAAATATCTAATTATCTGACTCTCTAAACCTGCGATTAAACTGTAGCCAGCCAGAGGAAGATTAGAAATCAATTGGAATTGTCAGTGACTTGCGACTGGCCGTCCTTCTAACTGCTGCAGAAATGACTGAACCTCTCTGCTCGGTGTTCCAGGCTTTGAGGAGAAACCCAGACGAAAGAATGTGGGGAAGGAAAAGATGACATTGGTACAGGCCCGACAGAACCCAAGGATCCTTCCTGTGAGAACAGACTGAGGGCAAGAGAGAAGCCATTAGTCAAAGGTAAGCGTTCAGCTCCGTGACTACCACAAAGCCTTGCATGAGCAGTGAGCACACTCTGAGGTGTCCAACAGGGAGGGAGCAAAATGCATGTTACCACAACCATCCAAACATCTGCGTCGCCTCTGATGAAGATGAAAGAACATATTTACTCTTCCACGTTGAAATAAAAGCAAAATGGCCCAAAGTTGACTGGGAGACTTCCATTTTATAGAGGTTCTCTTCCTAGAGAAAAAAATTAATAAACTCAAATGAAAAGTAAAACGAAAAAAACGTAAAAGTGGCAAATGTTCTGTGCTTTAGATGAATTGCCTACATGTTGCTAAAATTTTGCCCAAGCATTCTGTTTGTGAATTTTTTTCTTTTAAAAATTTTTTGTGTATGTATGGGGAGTTTTGCCTGCATGCATGTCTATACACCTAGTGCGTGCCTGGTGCCCACAGAGGCCAGAAGAGAGCTTCAGAGTCCTTGGGACTAGAGTCCCCTAGGTAGTTGTGAACTAGCATGTGGGTCCAGGAAGGCAAACCCAGGTCTCCTGGAAGAGTGGTTGGGAGTCTGTACCATGGAGCATCTATCTCTCTAGCCCCACAGTTAAACACATAACTAGCCCAGGCCTAATGAACTGATGAACAAAGCTGAGGATTGAGATTCAGTGATTTTGTTTGTTCTTTGACAGTTTCATACATGTGCACAATGTAGCTTGATCACATCAGATCCCTTCCCATTCTTTCTTTTTTTTTTATCTGATCTTCCCCAAACTGCCCCTTTCAACACTAATGTCCTCTTGTTCTTTTTAAATAACTCATTGAGTCCACCTACTACAGTCCATAGGTGATAGGTGTCAGGCCATCCACCAGAGCACTGGTTCTCATCCTTCCTAATGCTGTGACCCTTTAATTCAGCTCTTTATGTCGCGGTGACCCTCAAACACAATTTTTGTTGCAACTTCATATTTCTAGTTTTATGAATTATAATGTAAAAATCTGTGTTTTCTGGTGGTCTTTGGCAACCCCTGTGACTCCCAAAGCAGTCATGAGCCACAAGTTGAGAACTGCTACACTAGGGAATGATCAACCTTCCAGAGGCCACGCCCCTAAAGAAAATGGACTCTTCCTTCCCCGGCAGCCTGGAGCTGCTGGTAGCTCCTCATCTTTGGGCACCAGAAGTCTGTCCTCTCTTCATGTCGGGAGTTTTGACTGGTTTGTAACCCTGACTCATATTCTTTCTGTCCCCTTTTCCGTGGTTTTGCCCCTTTGCTCTGTCTTGAGGTAGGGTAAGATTAATATAAACAGCCTGTTCAGGGCTTGAACGCTCAACAGCCACTTAATTCTTAGCTCTTTGACCAGTTGTGAATAGGATATCAGAAAGTCTAAATGCCCACTAGGTTTGATATCCAAATCTTCCCACAGAATTGGCGTTAAGAACTGTGGCACACTCCATATCAGGAGTCACTGGGGAAAGAGAAAGCACACTGTGGGCTGCTGAGATAGTTCAGGTGTAAGAGCATATGCCACACAAGCACAGGACTTGCTGGACTGTCAGCCTAACTCAGTTTCAGACATTGACAGACCCTGTCTCTAGGGAATAGGTTGAGATGACAGGCCAGAGCGCCTGTGGTGGTTTGAATGAGAATGACCCCTGTGATGGTTTGAATATGCTCAACTCAGGGAGTGGCACTATTAGAAGGTGTGGCCCTATTCGAGTAGGTGTGGCCCTGTTGGGGTAGGCATGGCACTGTGGGTGTGAGTTATAAGATCCTCATCCTAGCTGCCTGGGAATCAGTCTTCCACTAGCAGCCTTCAGATGAAGCTGTAGAACTGTCATTGCTGCCTGCCCTGTGCCTGCCTAGATGCTGCCATGCTCCCACCTTGGTGATAATGGACTGAACCTCTAAGCCAGCCTCAAATATACATTGTCCTTTATAAGACTTAGCTTAGTCATGGTGTCTGTTCACAGCAGTAAAACCCTACGACAGGTTTGAATGCTTGGTCACCAGGCAGTGGCATTATTTGAAAGGATTAGCAGGTATGGCCTTGTTGAGGAAGTGTGTCACTGGGGATGGGCTTTGAGGTTTCAAAAGCCCAAGCCAGGTCCTCGTGTCTTTCACTTCCTGCTGCCTGCCTTATTCTCCAGCCCCAGACTCTTTGGTCATCTGCACTCCTATGCACAAACCTACACAGACACACACTCGTGCACAAACTTTAAAAATGGCAGAGATGGCTATTTTTAAAGATCCTCTTGAAGAGGATCTAAGTTCAATTCCCAGCATGGACGTGGCAGCTCACAACCGTCTATAACTCCAGTTGCAGGTGATCTGATGCCCTCTTGTAACTCCCATGGGCACCAAGCACACACATGGCATGCAGATGCGTGTCCGAGCAAAACACGCATATACATAAAATTTAAAATTCTAGAAGAAATTTTTAATCATAAAAAAAAGCTTTGCGCAGGTTTGAGGGATCAAACTCAGATCCTTGTGTCTGTAAAGCGAGCACTTTACCAGCTAAGCTATTTCCTCAAACCCCAGGCCTTATTTCCCTTTGAAGTGATGCTTCATACTCCCAAGTTAGAAAAAGTAAAGAAAAAGCAACAAATTACTAGTTAACTTCTAGTCAAATATATTTGCTCACTGAAGCCTTATTGAGCAAAGAGATATTATCATTTCTATTTCATGGATGACAACACTGAAAACAGAGAGGCTATGCAGCATGCCCACAGTCACACAGCTAAGGAAAGGCAGAGCTGGTCTTCAGGAGGGAAATGGCTCCGTAGAGGCTGACCTCCTAGGCACTGTGCCTCACCAGCCCCAACTCTGAAGGATCCAGAAGCAGGAAAGCATTGTAGGCTCCATGAACCCTTCAAGTGTTCCTACTTCAAGGCTTTATCTGGAGAACTAGAAGGCCTGGAAGGAATTTGGTTTTCTGAAGTGCAGCTTCTAACCTGAGGCGTATAAACTCTTTGTTTCTAGCTGGAAGAAGAGTCTTTAACATTTAATTTTGATTACTAATTAACGTAAATTTAAAATTTAACCTTCTCCTTAACGACAGTCATGCTGGCGAACAAAGGAAGGCTGCTTAGGAAAACTGTCAGGTTTCCAGAGGCTTTGGCAGGGAGAGCTGATAGAGGAAGTCTCCATACTGAAGGGGATACAGGAATGCACAGTCGTTCCTTCCTCCAAGGACCTCACAGAATGGGAAGACGGCTTAAGGGAAAATAGCCATGGCTATGTCCAAGCAAGCTGGGTGTTAAAGGGAACTTAAATTACTGTGTTGCAAGAACCTTCAGACATTTAGAAAACATGGGTGAATTACCAAGGAAAGGATAGAATGTATTAGAAGCCTTGTCTTAGTTATTTTATCCCTAAATCTGAAATCCTTTTTCCATGAAATCCTGAGTCCAGTTAGCCACACTTTCTAGCAGGGTTTTTGTAATTCTTTTAAGTAGGTATTTTCCAGATCCACCACTAGGGGTCAGTCGTGCCGCACCCAGCGCTACCCTGGCCCTTTCCTATCCTGACAAAAAACGTTCTCCAAGTGCCCCACTGCACACCTGAGGCAGGCTGGCGGTTCAAGCATACATTACTAACGTTCAAGGGATGCAAGAAGGAGGTTTAGGAGCCTCATTTTCAGACCCACCCCCACCCCTCACCTCTGCCTCGAATCTGCACCGTGAAGTACAAGACTTTTCTGTCATCGCAGTCTCCAGGAGTACCTTGTGGGCCTCTCGCATGGTCACTGAAGAGAAATTTCTGAGACACTGTGGGAACTGCACTGCCTTTTTCGGTTTAAGTTTCTGCTTCCTGTCAGGCCTGGTTGGCCACTCTGAGGAAACTTCTGAGAACCATGAGTGGCTTGGTTAATGTCCCAGGTCTGACTAGAACTGATATGCCTAAAGGGAGCTGTCCTCCCTACCCATGCTAGGACAGACATTATCAATCTCCCACAGCACCCCTTGGTTACAGAACTCAAAATGGTCTCAAGATCCCTTCCCGACTCAGGCAGACATTACTAATCAAAAGGCTATTAGTTAACATGACTGGGAAACTAAACCCTGAAGGTTATGTAAGTCTCTTCCATGTTTTGAGCCTTCTCTGGTGATTCTATTTAATTTCTCTACCTTTTATGTGGAGTGCACACAAGCGCACATACACACACACAGAGAGAGAGAGAGAGAGAGAGAGAGAGAGAGAGAGAGAGAGAGAGAGAGAGAGAGAGAGAGAGATTGATCATATATGGTGGTACAGACAAGTAAGAGTAAATCCATTCCTGGGGAGGCTGAGGTTGGAGGCCCTGGAATTCAAGGACATGTCTCGAGAAAATGGTGTTTTGTTTTTTCTGACTCGCAGTAAAATGTATGTCTACAGTCCCAGCTAATTTTACTCTTGCTTCCCCATGATGCCCTACTCAGGTACCATACCTAATTGAAACAGGGATGCTGCTACATCCCAGCATTGGCCACAGGCCCAAACCTAGGCCACCCTGTGGCTTACCTCCTGGATTCCTGATACTGTCGTATGATATATATCCCATTTTAATTAGCAAGTCCATGAAAATAGAAGATTCTGTAAATGAAGTGCTGAGAAAACTCTGTGTGTATATGCATGTGCGTGTGCACACGCATGCGTGGGTGTGGGTGTGTGTGTGTGTGTGTGTGTGTGTCTGTGGTGAGCTTTCAGCAAAATCTGTGCCAGGTATGAGAAGCAGCTGCGATGGTGAACTTTTAGCCTAGTTAGCATCTGACAGTCTTGTTTCTTGAACGCTGAGCGCATACTTAGTATTACAGACCCAGAGGCACAATGGCACAGCCACTAGGCATGGCGTCTAAGGTGAAGTGAGGCCTGCTCCTTCGCTTAATTGGTATTAGAGTCTCTGGTGACTTACACTTAACACCCACCTCCTATGGCTCATTTGTGTAGCCAGTGCTGCCACTGTGAAGATTGTGTGGAGTAGAGAATTTGATAGTATAATTACCAGACATTTATAGTACCCGTAGGTGCTACAGTGAACAATGAAGACAAAAGCAGCCATGTACATTCTTGAATTCCAATTCCATCAGCTATGAGATCTGACAGCTAGGCCCCAGGGTCAGAATTTAATTCATAAATGGAGCCTTGGGGAGCGAACTTTCACCTCATGGCCAGTGCACTGTGCTGCGGGCACAGCACGATTCATTCCCAAATGTTAAGTCTGTTTCATTTTGTCTTGATTTTGACCATTATCCTGGAGACCAAGGACCATCAGGAGACTTTGCCATGACTCAGCCTTGTCCTGATCTGCTTTCTCTAATATGCCAGCCCCTGATATCGGTGACCATTGAATTCTTGGGATGTGCTGGTGGAACTGAACATTTAATGTTTGTTCATGTTTAATTAAATAGAACTATCCACATGTGACTACTGGCTACCCATGTGGATTCAAGATTACAAACTGCCTGAACGCTGGGTTTGTTTCCGACATTAAAGATAAGGAGCTGTTATGTAAAGGTCAAAATTCTGGATTCCTGTGGAAAATTAGAACATGTAGAGGTAGCATATTCTGAGAGGGTAAGCTGTGTTTTCTGACTGCTCCTGTGCCTGGCTATCCTGTGTGTGTGTGTGTGTGTGTGTGTGTGTGTGTGTGTGTCCTGCTTCATCATCGTCGTTGTCATATACCTCAACCCTATACTAAAGTCCAGAGGCATTAAGTCATCTGGCATTTTTTGTCCTTTGGAAACAAGGTCTTATGCAGTCCTGGCTAACCTCAAATCTTTACATGGTGAGGATAGGCTTGAACTTCCGATCTACCTGTCTCCTTCTCCTGAGTGCTGCGATCATAGGTGTGTCCGGTCTATGCAATGCAGGGCTTCCTGCATGCCAGGCAACTGGCCTACCGACAGAGCTACACCGGCAGCCTGCCATTCTGTAACTAAGTGGCACATCTTAGGCTGACCCCAGTCCTTGAAAGTATGCTTTCTCCCTGGAACCCTGACTGAAATCTCTGCTGTGTGGTGGGGGTGGCAGGGCACCACGGAGTATCTGCATGTGTGGAGCTGGGAGCTGTGGCTCCTGGGTATGTGGAGGTGGGGGATGGGTGCCTGTGTGTGTCTTATCCATGTTCACCTGTCTCAGCCTCTTCTCCCTCCCTGTTGGGGATAAGTTAGAGGTGTATGTGGGAGGATGAAGTCTCTGTTTTCTTCCTCTCCAGGCTGTCTCAGTGAGAGGCACAATGGGAGTGAGGGCATGGGAAGGGGAGAGTCCTGAACCTGCTTCCTTCACAGACTTCCTCTCTCATTGTCTGCCTCTGGCATTGTCCTGGCTGTCAATGCTGGGGCTTCAGATGGCCCTCCGCAGGCTGTCCTCCCCCACATCTCTGTTCCCCCACAATTCCTGGGCTTATAGAGATCCACTTTCTTTTTCCCAGAGCCCTGTGTGCTTTCTTTTAAAGTCCTTAGCCAATGAATTGCTGAATGGAAATGAAAGTAGGGCACTTGTTAAATCCCCTTGTTTGAAGTGGGCCTTCAGAGAGGTTGTTACGTTTTATTGGATGTTACCTCATCTCCATGTGCTAGTCTGGTTAAAGTTCATTTAGAAAGAGACCATTTAACTCCATACTTTGGAAACCCATATACCTTGATTTGAGTTGTACTTTGCCAGTTGCTAGGTCAGTGGCCTGGGGAAAATGTGAGCCAGAGTGTCCTCCAACGCCAGTGTGCCTTCTGCAGCGGTGGTTGGTGAAATGAGTGTGGTAGTGAGCGTGAGGCCAGATGCCACGCAGAGGAGCCTGCGTTCACCACTTCTGGGTTTGCTGACTTGTGCAGACTTGGCTGTCCTTTACCTGAGCATGAACATGGAGCCAACATCTTTTTTGTAGGGCAGCAGGTGTCTGTGACCTTTGCTAACTGAGTACCAGTTTGGTTTGAGATAAGGCTGGCTCTCTCCCTCATGGGGTCAAAGTCAGGCAAGTGAGTCAGGCGTGACAGGGTCGGAGCTAGTGAAGACAGCAAGGGACTCCTGCTGGGGTGACTAGGAAGAATCTCTTACTCTGGGGGTTGTTTAGTAAGTCAGCTATCAGGCCTGGCCCTTGACTGATACTGGAAAGGACTGCCTCACAGTGAAGTGAGCAGTGAGGAATGGAGTAAGAGAGAGAGGGGAGAGGCATCAGGGCTGACACAAACTTCTGAACTTTCTATGTTCGTTGTTGGATTCGTTCATGCTGGCCTGGCCTGTTTGAATTGGACTTGCATCCCTGCAGTTGAAAGGCTTGGCTAAATCTCTCCCTCTTCCATTTCTTAATTTCCTTCAAACCTGTCTCTCAATATATTTTTCAGTTAACATTAATCTTATTTCCTGGCTCTGAGCCATTTCACTTGCACAGCAGACATTTTCTTCCCAGGATACCTGGCTGCCTGGATATGTGCTGTACTTGACTCTTCACTTGGGTAGTCTGCCCTTATCTATTCTCTAGCTCAGGTCTGAACAAGAAACCCCTTGCAAAACAAGTTCATCATTTTTCTATTGCTGCATACCCAATTACCATCGATGTAATGGCTTACTCAGCACACATGGGTGGCTGTGGGTCAGGACTCTCACATAATTTAATTGGGCCCTTTGCTCAGGGTTTCACCAGACTGAAATTCAGGTGCAGGCCCAGGCTATGATCTCGCCAGAGGCCCAGACTCCTCCTGCATGTGCACTGGCTGCTAGGAGAATATGGCTCACTACAGCTATGGGACAGAAGCCCTCAGCCACCTGTCGCTCTCTCACACACAGCTGGCCCCACAAGAGGACTGTGTACTTCTTCAGAAACAGCAGGCAGTCTTTCTCTCCCATCTGTCATGAGGCTATGAGGGAGCATTCACTGGGGAGGCGCTGCAGTGCTTTGGGCAGAATGCATAAGCTGATCAGGGTCACAGCAGCCCATCCTTGCCAGCTTCTCTGAGCTAGAAGCACATCACAAGCTCCAGCTGCACACAAAGGCATGGGTTACCCAGGGAGTTCACATCTGGGGCCCATGTTGGCATTCTGCCATCACCTCTTACTGGCCAGTCACCTCATAGTCTAAGCCCACGTCAGTAGTGATTTGTGCTGGTTAGTAAAGTTGTCCTATATAAGCAGAAATGAGAGCTATGGTGTGTGAATACATTTTGGATTTGGAAAGACAAGTGTAGTAGTCCTAATTTCTGTAATCCATAGATGTTGCCCTATATAAGGAAGACTTGGCAGGGGAGATTAAATTACAGTTCTCGAAATGAGGGGGTTACCCCAAATTATCTGGATAGACCAACATATCACCATATATATTTCCATGAGAGACGGAGAGACTCTAGACATATATGCAGATAGATAGACAAGGTGATATGAAGACAGGGACAGGGAGTTGAGTGATGTGGTCACAAGTCAAGGAGTGCCAACAGCCACGAGAGGCATAGAGATGCAAGGACCAGTGCCTCCAGCCCCCCTGGACTGTGATTTCAGCTCAGTGACAGTGATTTATAGCTTCTGATTCTCAGAACCATGCAAGCTGCCCTCCTGCTGTTTCAAGCTTCCTATTCTATGGTCGTTTGCTGCAGAACCCCTAAGAAAAGCACTAGAGCCTTGGAATCTAGGTTGTAATCTGCAACGTGCTTGAGCTCAAAGACAATGTGATTGGCCAGGTATCAGTCATCTGGCTTACAGTATAGTACTTCTCCCAACCAAGTCTCTGGAGTGTATGTTCTGCAGCCTCGTGGGAGCTGATTTAGAAGTGACCTGCCCAGAGATCATATGAATGGTGCCAATGGATACCAGCATAGGGCCCAACATGGTGCCCTGTTAGCTGAAGAGACAAAGCCCTGTTTTCATCAAAGGGCCCTAGTTTCCCTCATGGATAAGTAGCGCATCCTTCAGAGGAAATAAGATGAGTATTATCTCGTACTGCTTTTGTTGAACATAGCCACCTTTGATGCAGGGGGTCAACCCACTTGTTCCCCACTATGCAAATGCGCTGACATGGCCCTTCAGCCCCCACCCATGTACTGATCAGTCCCTTCACTTGCTCGCTTGCTTGTTTTAA
This sequence comes from Uromys caudimaculatus, assembly GCA_028551405.1. NCBI lineage: Eukaryota > Metazoa > Chordata > Mammalia > Rodentia > Muridae > Uromys > Uromys caudimaculatus. Next base: position 46,277,239 of record CM052700.1, read on the forward strand.
CACAGGCTCTCACTCTATAGCAGTTTGGTCTCACACTTTTGGTCTTTCTGTCTCATTCTCCTGAGCACAGAGGTTACAGGTATGGGTCAGCCCACCCCTGGCTCATATCACTGCCTTTGCTTAGCTCTTACTGTGTCTAACAGATGCTTTGGAGTATTTTTTCTCATTCCACAAACAAGCATCGTTCGCTATCCATCAGTGTGTCATGGGAGGTGGAAACACGATTCAGACTAAATGGACAATATTTCCTGCTCTCAAAAATCTCCATGGATTCAGGGAAAAGACAAAAATCAAATAGACTTATGAATACATATGAATCTGCAGACAAAAACAAACCAAAAAAAAAAAAAAAACCACCAGTCACTCTAGGAAGTTATTTAACACAAGAACGTGGCTAAGGCTGAATCACTGAATCATGAACAATTTTCTCCCAGATGTGGCTTTTTATCTGAGAGCTGATGGTTAGATCATACCCAACCAGGATGGGGAGAGGCCAGGTATCATCCACAGAAGTAATAGCACACAGGAAAGCCATGGCTTGCTGGTCACTGTATTGGAGGACTAGGAGAAAGATACCAGGAAGTGGGACCCTCGGGACCAAACAGATTGACAGAGCCCAGCCATGGACGTGGAAAACCAGGAACACCTGGTTGAAACGTTACTGTTTCTGTTTTGTTTTGTATTGTATTGTTAACAGAGTCTCCCTCTAAACCTGTCCCTCATTGCTTTTGCTAGGCTGACTGGGCTGATGAGCCCCCAGCATCTGTTTGGCGTTATCCCCCAGCACTGCAGTTACAGATGTGTATAGCCATATTCAGCTTTGATGTGGACACTGGGAATCCAAGATTGAGTCTTCATGCTTGAGCAGAAAGCACGCTGCCCACTGGAACAGCTTCCCAATCCTTTGACTATTCCCTTATCCCTTAGTACCTTAGTACTTAGTACCTTAGTGGTCAGTACCTTAGAAGGCTTATTTGGTGTGTATCTCATTATAAATAGAAGCTATGTCAGAGCTCCTACGGTGTCCCTGAAGGACTATTCAGCCACCTGCAGAAGGCTGCTAAAGCCGGTTTCTGGATATGTACTTTCCCTCAGGCAACACCAATGATGGCATTTAAAGGTCCCTCTAAAGGTCCCACTGACAGATCCAGCTTGCAGCATTATCTACCTATAGCAATGAGCTATAGTGATCCAACCCTGCCAAATACACTTTTAGAGTCCAATAATTGTTGAAGGAAGACCCAGATTCAAATAGTATGCAAAGACAAAGAGTGTTTTTTCTGCAGAAGTTGTCAGCATGCAGGGGTCAACCATTTATCAAAATGTTGACAACCTGAGGGACTCACAGGCCCCCTTTTATGTAGAACTAAGGGAATTTTCTGGAAGGGTTAGGTAATCTCTAACATGATTGGTAGGGGCAAAGCAGTGACATTAATACAATTTTGATTGGTTGCTATGTTAGTTTCATTATATTTGGTAAAAACCTTGAAGAGTTTCAGAGACCAGCTTAGTTCTCCCCTTGTTATCTCTTCCAGCTAGGTGTCCCAGCTGACTCTACTCCAGATTTATCCTCCCTAAGTCAGGGTCGTCATTGACTAAAGACCCATTGTCGGTGGCTCCCTCTGAGGAGCACAGTTTGCTTCCCCGGGGAAATTGAACATTTTTCTTCCCAAGCTTTTGGACCTCTCACACTGTTACTGCTGACTTTCCCACTGGGCTTTCACTGCAGAATTGCCTTTTAATGACAGGGAAGCATCATTTTCCTCTGCCAGTGGGATGAACTGGCTGCTTTTCTAAGACTGGTGGTTCTTAGCCACATGGATTCAATGTGTGAAAGTGGGGAAAAAAACCTGGTTTTAGGTTTTAGTGTTTTATAACCCGCCTCCCAAATATGGTTCAGGTGGGCACTCCTGTTCTTCAGGACATCCTCAGCTATGAGAGGCATGCGCTGTTCCCACTTAACATGTTGGAAAAGGTATCATGTATTTTGCACTTGATCTAAAGCAAGGAATCTTACCTGTAGTCCCCTATCTTCTCTGGAAGTCACGAAATATAACTGTGCTATTTATTAGTCTTGCTCTGGACCTGGAAACATGCATCTTAAGAAACACAGTTAAGACCATTCCGTGTGTATATCTCTCCCCAGGTCAACCCCCCCTCCTGAAAAGAAACCAACCCCGATAATAAAAATTTAGCAATTAATGTCCCAACATAGCCCAGAATGGAGAAATTCCAGAAGGTTCCAATTCCCCATGGGAGTTTAGCAGCATTTGTGGGACCAGAACTTGTTGGGCAACTTGAAAGTTCCCTCCACATCTTTTCTGAGCAGTTCGCACATTTGTTGTTGAGGACGATGATGCTTTCATATGCAGCTCACAGCATGTGAGACAGGGTTTTAATGTCCTCATCCTGCAGCTTCAGGGAAAGCAATACATCATTTGGATGCTTGCTGAATCCATCACATTGTCTTGAGATAAGTGAGGCAATCAAGCCCAACCACCAGCAACTAGGAGAAAATGGGACGATGAGAACCCTGGCTATTTCAAATACCTTTGCATATTTATTCTGTCTTAGAATCTGAAGACATCTGCGGAGGCCTGGTTATAAAGCAGGATTTCAGTGACATGTGATTGACTCTACCAGTGTAGTTCTGGAGAGGGATGGATGGTGGGAAAGGATTTGAGAAGTAGACAGGAAGTTTGCATGCTTAATTTGGTATGAGGCTGGGAGATCTGACTGAACATCAAATTGCCTGGAGTCAAATCTGACCTAAGTTACCTTGAATCAGTTTCTTAACATCCATGTGCCTTTGTGTTCTTAAGTGTAATTTGGAGATGATGGACAATGTCTACATTATAGAGTCACAGGGAGAAGAGCTGAAATTGTCCTATGTGTAAACAGCTCATTAACACTTAGTAAATAAAAATTACTCTCATCAGTGTTAATGATGAGCTTATATATTAATATAGTTTTGTGCCTTTAATCTACCCTTCAATAAGTGACTATTGTACATCATGTCTGCCACTCACTGTGAAAGGTATGAGGAGGATAGTAGTTGCCATGAAAATTACTGCAGAGATAGCAGCAGGACCAAAGAGAACATCATGTTAACGTTGACCTACCACTGATGTTGATAACCTGTGAACCTTCCCATTGAAATGAGGGGATCTGGGGAGGTGGTGGAACGTGTCACTGACACTCTCTCTGCTCTGTCACTAGACCCACCCCTTACAGCTTTCAACCAAGTTAACTCTTTCCTACAATATACCTTGAATGATTGGCGAGACGAATTTCTAAATGACGAGAGACAATCAACATGTAGAAAGGTCTGAATCCATGAAGATACCATTCATCTCACTCTGGTCCTTTGTGTTTCAAGAGATAGATTCTCTTTGACCATTAGAAGGAGAGGAGGCCACTAAACTCGGGGCTGTCCACTCCAGGCAATCCCCACTCCACTATCTTATCTTGTCTCTCTCCTGCTTATTTTAACTAACTTTGGGGCTAGCAAGAGAACAGGGATCCTGAAAATAGACACTGTGTCCTGTGGTGAAATGCCAATGACAACTTCTCCAACTTCCAGGTGTCCCTTTCGTGTGACATCAGGGATCTTCAGTTCATCTTTCCTTAGTTCTGATTTGAAAGGATTGTTTAAATGTCTGTTTCCACTGAGTCAGCCAGGTAGCGTGGGTTATGAGCCAGACGGCTGGGATCTAGGGAAACCTTGTCTGAGTCATACTGTTTTCCTCTTTCTCCTCTTCCTTCTCCTCCTCCTCTTCCTCCTCCTTCTCCTGCTTCTCCCTCCTTTTCTCTCCCTCTCTGTCTCCTTTTCCCTCTCCCTTCCCACTGACTTCCTGTCTGACAGTGGAGATGACCGTATGCACCTCTCAGGGTTGATAAGCACATCAGAGATTTAATGGATGGAAAGTGGTGAGCATAGTACCTTGGACATGGTTAACTCCAGTAAACATTCACTGTCACTGTCACTTTCATCTAGAGAAAAGTGCCATCTATCTAACTAGATCATCAAGTGTGTAATATTTCTGATATATGTCTGAGAACTCCATCACTTACTGATGAAGCTCTGGTTTAAAAAATGAAAAATTTTAAATCCTGAGTCAAGAGTTTGTTCTGATTTGGTTTATATCAAGCATGGTGTCAACTTCTCACTCCTTTACTCCTGGACCGTTCAAAGTTGCCCCAGGAAGGTGCGCAGGCTCAGTTTTGGAAGTAGAGACTTTCTTGTGCATTACCTAGTTTTTGAGAAGTCACAGGACAGAAGATTTCTGATTCCCCAGGCTCCTGACAAAGAGATTCACTTTGCTGAGGGATCAAGCCTGGGGTGACTCACATCCCGTGGGAGGAGAAATCAGATTAGGAAGCCGTATTGTCTCTTCCCATCTGCCCTGGGTGTGAAGGATATTGCTTACACAGGTTTAATTACTCTGGCACACCTTGCTCTAGGCTGAGGTCTCGTGTGCCCTTCATGATTTGAGTCCTCTTTGTAAGAGTCTTGGGGCAGTGTAAATAAAGTTAAACCAGTTGTTAGTTAAACTTTCTCCAAGCAGAAGCAGCCAATAGAGAATCCACAGCACAGTTGCAGAAGAGTGATGGTAGGACAAATAGCCTAAGAATGAGAAGCGGCCAGAAAGAAAACCAGGAAATGTGGATAGCTTGGGTGGTGGCTTTGGGTTTAAACTGGACTTCTGAGAGTCCTGAGCTGTCACTGCCATGTGGCACCCCTGAGAGATGAGTGACATGTGGCATCGCCAAGAGACATGACAAAGTTCCCTTGTCAATCAGGCAGGCTATCTCCAGCTGCCACAAGGGGGAGGGGGCCAGTCTGCAGGATTTGTGAATCTAACCTATATGACTTCTGAGAACTCTGGCTCCTTTTCTAGAAAGCTGACTACAGGATTCTAAATATCAGTGCTTTCCATTACAACTTAAACATGAGCACACAGTAGCAGCAACAAAAAACCAGTTCCTCTCCACCCTGCCCCCTTCCACAACCTTTCAAGCATTACTTATTAAAAGAGGACACCGCTGAGGTGTACCTCAGTGGTAGGATATTTACCTGGCATGTGTGATGCCCTGGATTTCACTCTCAGCACTGCAAAAGGACAAATGTGTCTTGTGGGTCATATATCATGCTGCTTTGCTTCTTGGTGCTCATTTCTAGGCCCTAGCTGCTTCCTTTCTCTCTTGGGCATATGTTTGTCGGTCTGTCTCTCAGGGCAGCATTTTCTCAGAGGCTACTGCTTCACAGGGTGCATACACTGTCCACACTTGGGCACTCTCAGACCCTCTGGTGCTACACACATTCCCACTGGCTTGCATACTGCCACACACACTCAGACATGCTTATGTTCTCCAAGACTGCCTTGCCTTCACGCCCTCAGCTGCTCACCCACGCACTCTTTGACATCAGGATGACATGGGGGCTGCTTTTAGAACTCCGTGTTAGTTCAACTGGGTAGACAGTAAATTGTCTTCAAAGTGATGTCGTGATGGAGGGACCTGGTGACGAGCAAAAGTTGTACTCAGAGAAGAAGGTGGGGAGCTGCCAAAATCGGGCCTTTACCCTTCTGCTCCAGAACCTGAGGGCAGCAAGCCAAGGTCTATTCTGTGTCCTGGGAAATAGCATTTGTTTTCAGGAAATGTGATTGTTTTGAGGAAAGGGTGGAGTTTGGAGGGCACTGTCTGGAGCTTCTGGGGATTTTTGAAAGTGGAGGCAACTGTGGTTGACACTGGCTTCAACAGTAAGAGATAGTTATTGACTCATGGAGCTGAGTCGCCTACTTCAGACAAAGTTTGATCAAGAGGCTGACGGCGTTCCCTCGGTTCCCTTTGCTCTGCATTTCCTGCAGGTGATCTCCGTGACCAGATTGTCCTCCTTTAGAACAGCATGGACACTGTAGTAAGTTGTTCCTATACAGGGAAGAGAGTAAATAGACCCATCTCCCAGAATTCTAAGCGATAGGCCTCACATTCTCTCTGATGGGTTGCCTTATGTCCCAGGTCCACTCACTCACATGCTAACTGGTTTGTGCTAATCAAGATTCCTTCCAGAGTGAGGAGTTGAGGAGAGTGGAGACTAAGAAAGGAACATCAGGAAGGGTGCTGGAAGCTTCTGGCAACTAAACCACCTGATGAGACAAACCTTCAGCTATCTAGAAGAGGACCTCATTATTTCCCTCATGTCCTCTCATCAAAGGCTGATGACACAGCGTAAACTCCCTGCTCTCTCCTCATCACAACTTTCCATGGACACCTGGGGCTTGTGTCCCCACCTCTCTGCTCGAGCTGGTTTCCATTTTGGTGGATTTTTGTTGGAAATTTCTTTATAGCCCAGCAGATTGCCTTTCCAACATGAGGAAAGAACCTCAGGCTTCTGCCTCCAGGGTAAAGATCGAGCCAGAATTCACGAGTAACCTACTCCCGTCTTCATTTTGTGGCTTCTGCCCCAATAAGAAGTGATAAGCCAAAGCCAGGTCCCTGAAGAAGCAGCTAAAGTAGTGGACTGGTTTACTGATTTAGGCTCTTTACTGACAGCCCATCATCTCCCCAGGGCTGTCCCTCTGAATCTGCACCTGTATTCTTCATGAACAGTCTTAGGGAAGAGGAGATTTTCTCTGTATTTCACAGATAGCAAGCCGGAGCCTTGATGAGGTGAAATAATTCCTTCAAGGTAAAGAGGCATATGAAGACCAAAGTGGGATTTAGCCTAGGTTAGCTAGAGTTTGTGGGTGATCCTGAGCTTCTCAGCAGTGTCTCTCTGCAGACGTGCACTCACAGCAGTGCTCCAAAGATAAGATAGAAGTCAGCCTTCCCATCTTCTGCCTTTCCTTCTTGGAGTCCTCTTCATCCATGGCTCTGTCTTATTGCCAGAACCCCACCCAGTCCCTGACCTCCCTCTCAGGACAGCTGCCTCTGTTTACCCACCTACTCAGACCCACCTATGTAGTGCCCTAAACTCTGCTTCTTTGAGAATTTCATTTCCCTGTTTTACACAATTTTTTATTCAAAACACACATTTCATTCCATCACAGCCCTGCCCTGTCTTAACTGTTAAAGTCCCCAAGTGCTGTTGATTGTATTAAGTGCATCCCCAAGTGCTATTGATTGTACTGAATGCGTTCATGGAGGCTGCTTGCTTTTTAACAAGAGCCTTGTCTTACTCAATAGGGGTAAGTTTCACACAAACAAGACAATGCCTTCTGGAGCCCTTGACTCTTGAACCACGCCAGGTGAGCACAATGTCTCGTTTGCACCCAGTGGTGTCCAGCAAACCATTAGCCGAAAGAACACTCTAAGTTCCAATCCTGAGTGATTCTCTGTTACTACAAAAGGAATGTGCCAGCGACGCTCCAAAGCCCCTTTCCACACCAAAATGTTCTCCTCATTTCACCTGCTTGTTTCTTCCGTGTTTTATCTCCTCTCTTTGTTTCTCACAATCATGTTCAGGGTCAGCCACAGCCTTAAAATGACAAATGAATGCTATTGACATGTAGCCATGTTCGGGTATGTACGAATTGTCCCCAGCTGCTTCCCCGACATAGTAGTAGACTGGTTACAGCTGAGACCGTTGGTTTCCTTCTGGAAGGTCCAAAATATTCTGAGCCTTTGAAGAAAGGTAGGGTGATCCCTGATCTAGGTGAGTAACTCCGTCAACACCCAACCATGGCCTCTACCTTCCCCACCCCTCCCATGGCCAGGGGTAGAATCCTGATGTTTGGAACAGAAAGACCTTTTTTGTTCACTTGCAAGGAAAAGAGGTAGGTGGCTGTCCCGCCTCAACTTGTACCCAGGGTCGATGCTGGTGGCTTGTCACACACTCCAGCCCTTCTTCTGAGCCATGCCCAGGCAGCTCCTGTTCAGACACTGGCTGCAGCACTGGAGTAGAAAAATATTCTCCCTCCCTAGTCCAGAAGACACTATCGGATCAGAGAAGCCATGTAAGACAACTATGAAATGTAATGGGTGTCCTTTGGGTTACCCTGCCTGGGACAGCATTCCTTGTGAAGTCGAGGCAATGAAACCAATTTTCTCTCTGCTTCTTTGGTACAATACCATATAGAGTATGAGTCATATAATTAGGGACTGTGTTGTACAAAAATTCTTCCCTTTAAAAAGTAAGCTCATTACCATGAAGTGCCCACAACATGAGAAGCACGTAGAAACTAAGCCCCACTGAGAATGTTCTAGAAACTCAGCTAATACTGACTTAACTAAATGCCTACATTGGTAGAGCCCCTGACTATGTTTATGTTCTTTCTCTCCTGCTAACTCTTACAGCCTTTTGTAAGCAAGCCCCTGTTGTTGATTTATAAGGAGAGTAGTTCTCAACCTCTGGGGGGGTCGCATATCATATACCCTGAATATCAGATATTTACATTACAATTCATAATGGTAGCAAAATTACAGTTATGAAGAAACAACCAAATAATTTTATGGCTGGAGGTCACCACACCATGAGGAACTGTATTAAAGGGCCACAGAATTAGGAAGGTTGAGAACCACCAATGTAGGGTAAACGCATATGGGTGCTTTTCATAGAGTCTGGTCATCTATGTGACCCTTGTCTGCCACAAACCAGACCACACTCACCAGAGCCACTTCATAGACAGTTCAGAAATACCTCCAAACAGCATGGTCAAATACAAGTGCAGGTACTTGCTCTGGAACCTGCAGTTTTTGGAGATGGATAGGAGCTAGTTTGCACAGGCATGCATTGGCTGCTGTGGGGACCTGCCCCAGCTGCATTTGTTGCCAGTAGCAGCTGAACAAACTTCCTTTGAGGAGGAGGTGACAGGGAAGTTGTGAATGAGGAGGCGGCTTCACTTCACAGTTTCTGGTTTCTTTTTGTCTCCAGAAGTAAGTATTTTACCAAGGAGATATGGTGAGGCTATTTAAAGGACTGGGAGATTCTCTCCTGCTTCCTAGCATTAGCAGTCTGATGGAGAACTGGGAGGAGTCAGCAACTCTGGGAAGGTTGGAGCCTTGCGCAGTTTGGCATCCTGACAGCCAAGTTGTAAACCAAGTGTGTGGGCTGCAATCCAGTGTGGGGCTTTCCAAGAACCACTGTTCATCGAACCTGGAGCTGTAGAAGCCAAGCCAGAGAGACTGTGTGTGCCGTTGGCCATTTAAAAGCCGTAAGCCAGCCTTGGCAAACACTTTGACTCTTGGCTCCTTTTGCCTTATTGTGTTAAATTTATGGAAAATAGGGTAAAAAAAAAAAATGCTCTCCCAGGTGACAGGGGCCAGGGACCTTCTAAATAGTGCTTTAAGCTTTTGGGTTCATGGGATCCCAATGAGATTAAGAAAGTGATATTATTGATATTCCTTGGGGACAATAAAGAGGAAGAGGGAAGGAGGAAGAAGAGGGAGACAGAAAGAGAAAGAGAGAATCAATACTGTTGCTTTAGATCAGACTGAAGAACTTAATAAGTATAATACCCAAGATACTACACAACTAAGTTATTGAAAATGCAAAAACATTATTTGAAGTCACATTAATGTAAAAGCTGTTCCTCTTAATATACTGTATAGGAGCAAGTCCAGTTCATAGAGGGACCAAGTTAAAATTAAATTATATTTCAGTGGGTTACCAAGGCACTAGAAAACCTTTTAACCAGGCCAGAGAGCAAATCACCCTCAGTTATTTCATTGTTAGTACAAAGGAAGGAAGAACAGAGAAACATGGTACCAGAATGAGCAAGAAGCTATGATGTATCCTGGAGCAAGAATGCCATGACTTTGGGGTGCTTCCTGCCCTTGCTGGGGTATCCATGTGTTTCCAAAGCAATGGCCCTAAAAAAGATGTCGGCCGTTGCTGCCACTCAGAACCCCTGCACCTTCTGAAAATAAGAAGTCTTTACTGGGGCAAGCATTCCCTCCAGACTACTACTGATCAAGTTGCACCGCGAGAAGCTGTCAATCATGGCACCCCACTCTCCCATCCTCTCTAACAGTTCTTGCATCTGGATTAGCCAATCACTACACATGTTCCCTTCCTTACCTGGTTATGATTGTGATGGTCAGTCAGCACATCTCCCATGATTTAATTACTAGCTGGCCGAGAGGAGCTCTCTTTCCCCTCTGAGTTTGAGACAGTTGGGGCATGGATTTGTGACACTGTTCATCCTGTTTACCTTGTCACCAGCTGAGTGAATACAACCAGCAAAGATCACATTCGAGGGAGTGAATGTGGATGCAAAAAACCAAGCAAACCAAAACTACACGCAACAATACCAAACAAAACAGAATCTCCCCCCCTTCTCTCTCCCTCTACACACACACACACACACACACACACCAAAAACAAGTCAAAAATAGGAATGATTCAAAACAGAAGTAGGATCTTGGCATCCACAGGCTCCCTACACCCTCCTGTTCCCTTGCTTGGTCTTATCAGTCAATACATTTTTCTCTATTAAATTAGATGTCGTTGTGTTTCCATCATTTGCAGCTAAGAGCTCTGTCAGAGATACTTCAGCTTCTGTACCTGGCCACCTCGCAGTCCTCCTGTGGGTTGCTAAGCCACATTCTACTTCCTTCAGCCCCACCTGCTTCTGCAAACTTGAATGGAGAGCTGCTTCTGTGCAGACTTTGTGACAAGCACAGAACACAGCAGTCAGAAGGGTGATCACAGCTCGTCCTTTGTGATAGGCAGCCCTGGCTGTAACAAGGCTACTCTTGAACCCTCTCTCTAGCTCTGTGGAATTTTGGGTTTGAGCTATCTGACTCAATCTATGGGGGTCCCATAAAAGATATCCTGTGTATTAGATACTTACAGTACGATTTATAAGAGTAGCAAAATTACAGTCTGTGAAGTATCGACCAAAAGAATTTTCTGGTTGGGGTCACTACAACATGAGGAACTGTATTAGAGGGTCGTAGTGTTAGGAGAGTTGAGAACCACTGCTTTAAACCATCACTCTCTTAAGTTCTCACTAAGCCTTGGGTTTATATTTGGAAAACAGAGGAGATGATGATGATGACGACAACTACCACCATGATGATGTACCTAATTCATAGGCTACGGTGATTGAGTATTGGCAACTTCATAAAAGCAAATCAATATATACTAGATGAAGATATTCATGATCCTTCTATTTCTAATATTTCCAATAGTAGGGTCCAAGTTTTTTGTCCTTAATATTAAAGAGATTGATTCTTTGGGGGGGGGGTGTTGGTGGTGGATACGTGGATAATCTAGTCTCAATACCAAAAGTATAAAATCAAATGTAAAACTTCACAGCTTCCATTCTAATGTCAATTCTAACTGTAAGTCCACTGAGTTGTATAGACTTTGAATCTGGTTAGTTTTGGTGTGTCATGTTTTTATGTATTTGAATTTTTATTTAATAAATTTTATAAAATAAAAATACCTAAAAGAAAGAAAGAAAGAAAGAAAGAAAGAAAGAAAGAAAGAAAGAAAGAAAGAAAGAAAGAAAGAAAAGAAACAAAGAGGAAAGAAAAATATTCTGAGTAAAAGACTTGCCTCTGATTGGTTAAAATGAAAGAGACAGGGAGAGACTCCAAGGCACACTCCTGGACGAGAGAAAGATGATGTCCGCTCTGCTTCTCAGGCAGCACATTTGAGCCTGTGAGCGCTTTCTCTCTCTCTCTCTCTCTCTCTCTCTCTCTCTCTCTCTCTCTCTCTCTCTGTGTGTGCGTGTGTGTGTGTGTGTGTGTGTGTGTGTGTGCGTGTGCGTGTGTGTGTGCGTGCATGTGGTGGGGTGGGGTGTTTAAGCAGACTTCCTTGGACAGACATCGAAGGGTTCTGCACTAGCAGCCCTGCCTGCTTGCTTCTCTCCACCAGGATACAAGGACTGCTTGGCAGAGAGGCAGAGGCAGGAAGAGAGTCTGCTCCTCCACTGGCCTGATGGACAAGGGTTTCCTCTTTGCTTATTAATGGTTCCCTCTCCTTGAACCCCAGAGCCTCGCTAGCAACATGCTCTGTTAGTCTGCACTACAATGCCTCCCGTGAGTTCACCGCTCATTGACTTCCTTGGTTAATGAAGTAACTGCCCACTTAGATCAGTCTTTAAACGAAGATGCTAATACTGAGTTGTTGAAGATAGCAGGATGGGCTAATGAGCACAGAACTCCTATGCTCATAGCTGTTAACGAACTAAGCTACTCCCCTTCCTGCTTGCTTGCTCTTGCTTTTCCTTCCTCCCTCCCTCCCTCCCCCCTCCCTCCCTCCCTCCCTCTCTCTTTCTTTGGGACAAGTTCTCACAATATAGCCAAGCTTTCTTCTTGCTTCAGCCACTGGGATTACAGATGGGTGCCAGCACACCGGGCCACACGTGTCGTTGTTTTATGAGGGATAACAACCACAACAGGAATAAATCTCCATTGGGGCACCAGTTTGAAGCCCATGAGTCTGTGCTTAATGCCAAAGCACCTTGTAGTCCAAAGAGTTTGCACAGGTGAACTAAGGACAGTGGCGAGGATCTCGTGTAGACTTTGTGTTTTTTCAGTGTGGGCATGCATTGCATCCAGGATCCTCTACACAGTCAGCCACTGTGTGTAAACATGCTTTGGGCGCTCTATTACTGGGCTCTTTATATCTGCCCCCCTTTGGAACCTTATTCCACCACCCTAATCCCTTCCAACCCCCCAACACTAGGTAGGAGAAGGTTAGAGGGGAAAGGGGGCGTAGACCTCTTTAGACTTTCTGCTGATTAAGGTTGATTTGTTCCTTATCAAGACCAATCTTTGTCGTCAGGATATCTCCAATTTTTTTCTCCTTGTGTCTTTACTCAGGACCATTTGACAAACCACAGCAACAGAAACCAGAAGCCCCTCTCTGGGCTCCGCCATTTATACCCTCTGAAAAGTTCCCAGAATTCTAAACGCCACGCACTCACAGAAACTGTCTTCAGCTGGCAAAGCCCCTGCTCCAGGCAAAGAATAATCACCTGCTGGGAAGCAGCCTCTTATCCCACACCTGGGATTCACATAACCTAATTGGGTTTTTTTTAAGAAACCCAAATTCTCAGTACAACTGTGCTCACTGGGTTTTCCACAGGAGAGGACCACGTTCCTCTCCTCCCTGCATTCTGAGTTTGCATGGTTGTGCAATCCAGGACCTCAAGGCTGTACTTTCTTCACACTACATAACCATTCTGGGCCACTTCTCCCCCTGCCCCCTGTGTATAGTCATATGGGTACATGTGTGCATGCATGTACATGCATGTAGAGGCCAGAGGACACTATCATGTCTCTTTCCTTAGGCTCTGTCCATTCTTCCTTTCCTTAACTTTCTTTTCCCTTCCTTCCCTTCCCCGCCCCCTTTCTTCCTTTATTGTTCAAGACGAGATCCCTCACTGGCCTGGAGCTGACCAAGTAGGCTAGTGGGCCCCAGCATCCTTGTCCTCCCCTCTAAAGCACTGGGAGAGTAAGCATATGTAACATATGTCACCACGCTCCTGACCTCCCCCTTGGGTCTCTTTTAGTCAGTCTTCAATTTATTTTATTTTTATTATTTGTTATATTTTATTTATATGTTTGGATCTCATTCATTTCTCCCCATTTGATTCCTGTTTGTCATATACAGTACCTGGAAATCAATTGTAGTCCCTAGACTCTGGTTGCCTAGTTGGATTTTAGGGATCCATGAGGCCTGGAGTTGATAGAACGCAAGTCATGGCTTACTTTGGAACCTGGCTATGTTTACTCCCAGAGCTGAGAATTATCCATCTACCCTGGGTAGCAGTTTGCCTCAGGCTCTGGATACAATGATAAACTCACCTTTCACAAAGATTTCAAGTCAAGTGTAAAATGTATCCTTGAAGTTCTCCAGAAGTGACAGAGAATCCACCATCAACTGGTTTCGTTAATAAGTAGACCTATCATCCCTGAGTTTATTTTTTTTAAATTTTATTTTTTTATTTTGTGTTTGTTTTATCTTCGTGTATATATGTATGTGGACAACTTGCATGCCTGGTACCCAAAGAGACTAGAAGATGGCTTGGATCCCCTGGAGCTGGAATTAGAGATGGTTTTAACTACCACATGACTGCTGAGAACTGAACCCAGATCCTCTGGAAGAGCAGCAAGTGCTCTTAACCACTGAACCATCTCTCCAGCCTCTCATCTCACTGTTCATAGTAGACACTATCTCAGGATATCCTAAGCTAACGCAAGTCATGTGCAGTTCTTAAAACCTCCAGGTTGCTTTCTTGGTGATTGCCACATTTAAATCGACTTCTCTCTATCAGCTCCAGCCTTACAACCACAGTAAGATGTCTCCACAAAGCTTCCAGAACTGTTCCTCATAAATTTTTCCCTGGGTTTTAAGGGCCTAAACTGAAATCGATGTGCTTTCTTAAACCCATCTTATGGCAAGAAGGATGGGATTGCTATAATTAGCCCACACTCCTGGTTGGGGTAGAAGAAGAGATGTTGGGTAATCACCAATGGCCACATCAGGTGACAGACATGAGGAGTGGGACATTCACTGTAGTGTGTTTTGTAGAATGATATACTAGGAAGCCTTATGAAATCCCAGAAGGACTGTCTATGTACAGGCAGCTATACTGAATAATTTATTGTGGAAGGCATGTTCTTTCTAACTAAATTTCTGAATAAGGTTTCTGAAGTCTGCACAGACTATAGTGATTGGATCTCCTGCTGTCTGAGCTGTGTCTCTCCCACCACATCCATAGACTTTCCCAGAAGGGTACTGAGAGGCACCACAAGAGAATCTGCAGAATGAGATGTCAATCAACAGGACACATCTTCCTAGAGCAACAGTGCTGGTGTAAGGATTTGTTGTTGTTGCTATTATTTATTTATTTATTTATTTATTTATTTATTTATTTATTTATTTATTTATATGAGTATACTGTAGCTGTCTTCAGACACACCAGAAGAGGGCATCGGATCTCATTACAGATGGTTTCCAGCCATCATGTGTTTGCTGAGAATTGAACTCAGGACTTCTGGAAGAGCAGTTGGTGCTCTTCTTAACCACTGAGCCATCTCTCCAGCCCCTGCTGGTGTGAATCTTAAGAAAGAAACTCAAAGTCATTCAAAGAATGCATTCAAAGAAGCATTCAAAACTTCAAAGGGATCTTTAAGATAAACGAGATAAATTTAAAGTTGTTCATGAAATTGCCTTGGGACATCTACCTGGCCCATTACCTTTGAATGTAATTTACTTGATGGAGTAGTTGAAATGGCCCTGTCTCCATATATTTTCACTGCTATAAAAAGAAATTAAATTAATCTGGATGCTTTCCTCACCACATGACCATTCTTTAATGACTGAGTTTTTGAAAACGCTTCCTCAAAGCTAAGTGTAATCTGATGTTTATGTATGCCTTTTCACCTACATACAGTGTTCGTGTACTCCTATACTGTGCATCTTTAAAGTCTTTATTTTAATTATTTTTCCTCTCTAAAACCATAGAATAGTATACTTGGAAAACAACATTAAAACTTCAGTGAAAACTGCCAGTAACTAACTGTTAATGCTCTCTGTATTTCTGTAGCTAATCAGGATATGGACTTAGGAGTTCTATTTTAGAAACAAAGAGCAAGCTCATAAAGACATGCGCTGCATCATCCTACTCTGACCCTAGCGTAACCTCTCCTAGAAACAGACGTAGCATCTGCATGTCCCAGGGCACTCTAGAAAGGCGCTTTGGAGACCTAAGCCACTTAGGAGGGATAAATAGACCTCAGATAATCCTTGCTACTCCTGTCAGGACCTCTCGGAATCAGGTCAAACTAAGATTACCATGGTTTAGACCTAGAATCTGGTCCACCACCTTCTTTCTTAGCTCCCACTATCATCTTGGAATTGGAAACACCCCAGGCTTAGCTGTGTCTGATCAGTGGGTCTCCATTACTTTGTTCCAGTTCTTCTTGTTTTCAGGTGGTGGCTGGTTCTAGTCTGGTACCAGCTTCAGGTTTTCTCATGCTTGGGAAATGCTTCCATGCCTAAAGTTTAGCCACTTGCATTATGACGGTGCTGGTGATGTTGTGTGTGTTGTATATATTTGTGAAAGTCTCTTTTGTGGAAACAGAGATATTACATTTGTGTCCTCAATTCACAGCAATTCCTTGCAAATCTGCAATAAGCCAGATACTGTGCCAGGCACCATAGTAGTGACAAGCACACGGGGTCCCTATGCTCATGGAGCTCATGCCAGGATCAGGCCATGTCAAAAATGATGAATGTTAAGGCAGGGAAGATCAAGATGGAGTCTCATCATCATAGATGGATCAACATGAATGCCAAGGCTTGAAAAATGGGTGGAAGTTGGCTAGATGAATTATGGAAGGACAACAAATACCAGGATGCTGGGGTTAAAGCATTAGAACCCTAAGTGAGATCAGTGTCACCCTCTCTGGTGAGGCAGAACATGGAAGAGGAGCATGGTGGTTTGAATGGGAATGCCCCCCATTGGCTCATATGTTTGAATGTTTAATCAATCCCCAGTTGGAAGAACTATTTGGGAAGGATGAGGAGGTGTGGCCTTGTTGGAGGAGGTGTGTCACTTTGAATTTTCAACAACTATACCGTTCCGTATTTGCTCTCTTTCCTCTTGTTTATGGATCATGATGTGAGCTCTCAGGTGTTCCTGCTGCTATACCTTTGCTCTGCAGTCATGGACTCTGTGGTAGTTTGAATAAAAATGGCCCCCATAGGCCTATAGGGAGTGGCAATATTAGAAGGTTACCTTGTTGAAGTAGGCATAGCGTGTTGGAAGAAGTGTGTCACTAGGAGCCAGCTTTGAGGTCTTAGGTGCTCAAGCCTGGCCAATGAGTCTCAGACTCTTCTTGTTGCCTGAGGATCTGATTGCAAAACTCTCAGTTACCTCCAGCACCTTGTCTGCCTGTGTGCTGCTATGCTTCCCACCATGATGATAATGGGCTAAACCTCTAAAACTGTAAGCTAGCCCCAATGATATATTTTCCTTTATAAGAGTTGCTGTCAACCTGGTGTCTCTTCACTGCAATAAACTTTAACTAAGACAGACTCTAACCCTCTGAAACCATAAGCTCAATTAAACACTTTCTCTTATAAGACTTGGTCATGGTGTCTTGTTACAGCAATTGGAAAGTAACTAAAACAAGAAACATTGGAGCAGCTTCAAACACTACTGAGAGGGGCAGAGCCATTCCTGCAGTCCAGTGTCATTGTCTGAATTTTCAGACTTAAACCACCATTTTTTTCCCTGAAGACGTTGGAACGACAGCACAGGCTGAATAGCATAGATCTACTAGGGTATGAAGCAGGAGAATGCTCTGGGGTGTCTGTTGCAAGAATTCTTGCTTTGGGAGACTCTAGGGTGAGAGAAATGAAAGTGTGAGGGTCAGGACACTCATTCCCAGGATGGGGACATCCATTCACGGGCTTCTCAGCAGGCTGAAGTCTTAAACCTCCCACAGGGAAAGTTGGACCAGCCTTGGTTGCTCTTCTAGGAGCAATGACAAATTCAGTATGGGCTGCTCATCCATTGGCAATGGAGAGTACCAATTTCATTTTCTGTTCAGATAATTTATATGACTTGATGTTCTGTGGGGTAGCCAACAAGAAACAATTTAGCAGTCCTGGCACATCCAAATCTTCTCTCGGGACTTCTCTTCTTTTTATCCCCTTATTTCTTTTCTTCCTTTAAATCCAATTTTACCAGATTGCCTCAAATGGATGTGACAGAGGCCTGTCCTGCATTCACTGCTTCGCCTTTTGTTTGATAGTGTGTGCACTTCAAAATTAGAAACTTTAAAGTAGCATGTGCTGATGTAGAAAACCAGGGGAAGCAGGGCAGTGGTGGTGCACGCCTTTAATCCCAGCACTTGGGAGGCAGAGACAGGTGGATTTCTGAGTTCGAGGCCAGCCTGGTCTACAGAGTGAGTTCCAGGACAGCCAGGGCTACACAGAGAAACCCTGTCTCGAAAAACCAAAAAAAAAAAAAAAGAAAGAAAGAAAACCAGGGGAAGAAGCCCCTCCACCAAGTCCAGGCCATCCAGTAATCTCAACTCAGAAAGCACTACTGTTAATAATTCATACAAGGTAGAGTGATGGAGGCTTGACCCATGCACTGTGACTATGGAAGATCAAGAATTCAAAGGCATCCTCAGCTACATTATGAGTTAGAAGCTAGCCTGGACTACATGACTAGCCTGAACTACAAGAGAGCCTGCCGCAGAAAAAGCAATAGTAAATTGCTATATGTTCCACCGTCTTTTTTGGCTTCATAGCTATGTTCACATACAGCATTTTTTCCTGATTTTATTTTTACTTTTTCCTATAAACCATGTTCTTCACATCATAGGAAGTTTAACACTTTGTTTTTCAATTGCAGGTAGTAAGTTTGCATGTTTCTTGTAGAATACTTGTAAATTCAGATAAAGTGGTGTCCTGTGTTTTCACCTTCTATTTTAGAGTTCACATGTTTACAATGTATGATTCAGTAGCTTCCTGTGTAGCTTTAGTTCTGTGGATATAACCCAATGTCAAGGCATTTCTCAGCCACCCCATCCTGACAACTTCATGACCGCTAACCTAGTCTCCATTTCTAAGATCTGTTTAGTTTTGTCTAGTTTCTTTTACCTAATATGACACGATCAGTATTAGAAAATAGTTATATCTGTCAGTACCTGATTCCTACTTATGCAGATAGAGCATATTCTGTCTATCCGCTCATCAGGTGATAGACATTGAGTTTGCTACTTTCGGACTACCTTAAATAATATCACTGTAAACACTTGTGTTCCAAGTTTTGTTGAGCATATGTTTCTCTTTGCCTTCCTCCTTTTCATTGCTGAGAATATTCAGTTGCATGGGAGTGTACCATATTCTTGTGTGTGGTGCTAGGGGTTGAACCAACGGCCTTGTGAATACCAACGCAAGGGCTCTACCACTGAGCTTCATTCTCAGCCCTGTGGATTTTTTCCCACCCTTTGGCTGATCTAAATACTGTGATCATGAACCCTCGCATACAAGTTTTTTCAATGCTTGCTTTACTTCCTGTGGAGTTCCTGGGTCATATGGAGAAGAAATTGCATTTTGAAGAAATGCATCTCTTCCACAGTGACCACAACACACTCCATGCCCACCAGCAGTACAGAAAGATCGCAGTTTCTCTGTATCTTTGCTAAAATGTGTGTCTTAGTTACAGTTTTTATTGCTGTGATGAAACACTATGACCAAAAGAAACTTGGAGAGGAAGGGGTTTGTTTTTCTTACACTTCTGTATCACAACTCATCATCAGAGGCAGTTGGGGCAAGAACTTAAACAGGGAAGGAACCTGGAGTCAGGAGTTGATGGAGAGGCCATGGAGGAACCCTGCTTACTGGCTTGCTTCTCATGGCTTCTGTTTTTTTATAGAACTCGGGACTGTCTGCCCAGGAATGGCAACACCCACAAAGGGCTAGACCCTCCCATATCACTAGTTAAGAAAATTCCCTACAGGCTTGCCAGCAGCCTGATCTTATGGAGACATTTTCTCAAGAGAGGTTCCCTCCTCTCAAATGATGCTAGCTTGTGTCAAGTTGACATACACATTAGCCAGCACAATTAGTTACTATTCATATTTCTTACTTTATTTCTTCTTGTGGGCTGAAGCAATATATTATTGTGGTTTTGACTTGCACTTCCCTGGTAACTAATGATATTATATCTCTGCATATGCTGCTAAGTTTTTCTTGTGTTCTATCTCTTCAAAGAGAAAAATATTCTTATTTGATTTCATATTTTATTTTATTTTTTGAGACAGGGTCTCCTGTAGACCAGGCCTTAAAATCACTATGTAGCCAAGGATGACCCGGAACTTCTGACACCCCCCCCCCCCAAGTGCTGAGATTATTCCCTAGTTTATACAGTTTCAGGAATGGAACTCTGGGCTTCATGTACTGTAGGTAAATGCTCTACAAGCTTAGCTACATCCCCAGCTGAAGGGGCATATTTTTAGAAGGCTCCACTTTGTGTCTTATTCTGGGAATGGTGTTCTAAATCAACCATAGTCCACCGAGCAGGCAGCCCACAGAGTCGGAGTCTCTTAAAGAGGGAGAGATGATGATGAGGCAGCCAACATCATCTGACCAGATATATAAGCTGACAAGGCTTGACCCAAAATGACCTGTAACCTAAATAACAGCCCGTTCCTAGGTGCGGAAGTCTACCTTCAATGTCTTTGGTGCCTGTGTCTTCAAAAGTGAAATCTAGCCTTCCTTTCTTTGTTGACTCAAAGCAGACCATGCCTCTCTTCCTCTGTGTTCTCAACACTGCCCACAGCTCTCTAGGCACACAGTTTCTGAACTGTATAGACCATCTCCAACGTGGAAGCCTGTGGCATGCTGGCTTCTGCTTCTTCATGTACACAATCTGCCCCATAGTGAAGTACAGTGTGCTGCTACCCTCAACTGTGAAGTTAATATTAGAACAGCAAGATACAAGAAATACTTTTATATATATATATATATATATATATATATATATATATATATATATATATATATATATATATATACTCGATTTGGCTTTCCTTTTGCTTGTACTGCCGAGGGCCAAATATTTGAAATTCCTAGCAGTAATCATACCAAGTTTTCGGTATCTTTAGTGAAGATGGGAAAATGGTCTGTTTTCAAGGTCACTCACACTTGTTTGAAGACCACTGTCTACCAGCTTAAGAGCTTTGTTTTATTTTGGTTTTAAGTACTTCACTAGCCCTTACCATTGGCTGATTTCTCTTTTTTATTTTCCTAGCTGTATCCAAAAGGGTAGGTTAATGAGTCTTTTAAGGATCAAGAATTTACATGAATGTATTCGTTTCCCTTCTACTGCTTGCTGTACTGGAGTGACTGCCCCTATGTCTCAGGTGACTTGTCCTCTGTGTACAGTTTCATTCCTTGTTGTCTTAGGTCATCTTTTATTGCCATTATTGTTGTCTTATGTAATCCTAGTAAAGCCAAAGGCTGTGGCTTTTGTCACACTCCATCCCCAGAACAGTAAAGTGCATTCTGGAGCCATCCAAACTTGCTGTAGACTGACTGTTTATGTTTTCCCAACATTGATACTTGAAGTGTGGATTCCCCACTTGATGGTGTGTGGAGGTGTGGCCCGTGGGGCGAAGGAGAAGGCTGAGATAACATCATGAGGGTGAACCTTTATGGAGATGGTGCCCATATAAGGGGTTGAGAAGATCCAGAAGTTACCCGCTCTGATATCTGAGAATACAGTGAGGGGGGAGCCATCCATAGACCAGGAAATGCCTGTTGTAGAACGTATTTAGTCCCAATCTGGGGCTTCTACCCTGCCTTTGACCATTTAGTTCCAGGATAAAAGATGCACACATACCCTTTATATTTACAATAAGCTTTAAATCTACCCTTTATGTTATTAGAATCTACTTTCCTATCAAGAACCCCAAGTTATTACTTACTGTATTTCATCTGGGCTGCTCTTAAGTCCAAATGGCCAGCCCTCAGGGCTGTATTCTCTAGACTCCTAACCCATAGTTTCTCTCTCTTCCTTCCCCTTGAGGATAGATACCTGCTCAGCTTTTGTGCTGTTTAAAGTTTATTGTAAGCATAAAGCCTGTGTGTCTTTTATCCAGACACTAAATGGTCAAAGGCGGGGTAGAAACCCGGATTGGGATTAAAACTTTCTATAACAAATGTCCTTCTTCCAAAGCCAAATGGGCTGGCCCATCAATTCCAAACTTCCCAGCCTCTGCCATGATGAACAGTTAATTCTGCTGTTGAAGCCACCCAGTATGAACTTTTTGTCATGGCAGCCCAAACTAAGACAATATCTTAAAATTTCAGTATGAGGCCAAAGTAAATTATAACCAATGAATACAAAAGGAACTTTTGTCTCCCAGAGCAGGACTGAAGATTTAGAAGCTATACCATATAAATATCTTCCCACTTGTCTTTGGCAGGTGTTCTGACTTCTCTGTATATCAGATTCTCATCTATGAAGTGGGACCTAAATGACCTTTTCCATTTGATCTTAGAAAATACTGTGAAAATCAATTAATGGTGTAGGTGAAGCCACCTGTATTTATTTGGGAGAAATAAATGCTGTAGAATTTATTACACTTTATTTTTGTCATTGTCTATGTGGATAGAAACGAGGTGACAAGGTGACAGGTTATTGGGGGGGGCACTCAGTCACAAGACTGTCACCACTGCCTCTGGAAATCAGGTCAGCCCTTGCTGTCTGGTCCACACCAGCTTCTTTAGAGCCAGCATCCTCCCTCAGACAGTTTCACAGCTACATAAAGGAGGTCTAAAACTGGACCTGGGAAATTTTCCCCTATCAGCTCAGTTGGTTAATGAGAAAAGGGGGAACACCCAGGAGCCTAGAACTGCACTGTACTACAGAAAAGGCAGGGACCTCCCTCTTGCCTTTGAGCAGGGAGAATGCAGCTTGATAGCGTGAGGGGTGAAGTTTTTAGAAGAATGAGCAATTTTCCTTTTCCTCTTCTCTCCCTCCTTTCCCCTCCCATTCCTCGTCTCCCTAACATGTCTTCCTCCCCTTTCTTTCCTCCCTTCCCTCCCCTCCCCTTCCTCTCCCTCCTCCCTTCCCCTCCTCCCCCTCCCCCTCCCAATCCTCACTCTTTCTGCTCTTCTAGAGATAAAATAATCTTGCCAAATTAGAAGCTGAATCACTGCCTGCCTGCGGAGCATTATTTCGTTTGTCACATCTTCAACTCTTTGAGTTCCCATTCATAGGCGAAGAGGTCAATTAGCCCATCCTGCATGCTTGGCTGCAGGAGCAGCAGCAAGTTCCCTGTGCCTGAAGAGCGGCTCTACTGCCTGCTCACTTCCTCTCCTGCTCCTTGAGAGGAGACAAGGCTGAAAAATGGGATATTCCACAGGGAAAGGAAACTGAGAACTGGAAAGGGCAAAATACTTAGCCTTTGGCCTTAGTGGGACTAGCCTGGCCAAGTCTTTCAGCCTTCGGGGTAAGAAGGGGTAAGCAGGGGAGTCTGCAGACCTCTGCATGAGAAACAGCTGCTGCAGAGGGTGGGTTGTAAAGAACAACTTCTCCCATTCTTTCTTTATTATTTCCGCACGCATGCATGTATTATTGAGGATTGCATCTAGAGCCTTGCATGTGCTTTGCAAGTAGTCCGCCAACCTCTTTCCGCAACCTTCATTTTACTACCTATTTTTGAGACCTGGTTTTAATGTTTCCAAGGCTAGCCCTCAACTCACCCTGTGACCCAAGCAGACCTTGAATTTAAAATCTTCATACCCTAACTGGTTTTAATGTTTCCAAGGCTAGCCCTCAACTCACCCTGTGACCCAAGCAGACCTTGAATTTAAAATCTTCATACCCTAACACCGCCAGTAGCTAGTATGAAAGGCCCGTCCCAGCAGGCCCAGCTCCTTTTCCTCCGTTATGCAAATTAGGAACTTGGTAGAAGCAGAGGAACTCTGTCTGCTTAGTCTGGAGTAGTTCCTGGGACCTACCTCAAGCTCTTTCTTTGCACCCTATGACTCTGTAGATGCACTCCCTACTTGGGTTCCCTGGTCCATCATTCCTAGCATCTCTTGGACCCTTGCTGGCTTTCTCCCTAAAATTTGCAAGCATGGAAGGCTTCTGACCTCAGGACCTTAGTTATCACAGCTGCCTGAACCTCAGACTTCTAGACTATCACCTCCTCCTTGACTAGCTCTCCCCTCCCCAGCTGTCAGATCTCAGCTTAAATGCCCTTTGCTCCAGAAGGCACTCCTGATTCTACCCTGCAGAGCATGCCTCTTGGGATCCCCCCATGGCTGTGCCTGCCCCTTTATGATCCTCATTCAGACATCTGTCATCCCCATTTTTCTCAAAGAAAATCCTCTTAGACAGAGATGGTCTTAGTTCTGTGTAAGTGCTTTACTTGGGTCCCTGACTGATACATGATACAGATGATGAGTTTTGGCAAAGACAGGTGTGTATTTGGAGACAGGATGGACTCCTTTCAGTATTCACTGCTGAGAATAGCCATTCATTGTTCAGTTCAGTCAACAGTTAGTGACTGCCTGCTCTGTACCAGCCAGGATTATGGATGGATAAGACTCTTTTCCAAGGTCCATGGATGGATTCAGGGAAGGACTAGCTGTCAGCTTGCCCAGTACCATGTAGAAGTGTGAGGAAGGCTTTTGGTGTTGCTCATGTTCATGACAGGGGCACTATAGGATGTGCTGGGCAAAGCCGGAAGTCACTGTATCAGTTACTTTCCCCATTACTGTAACAGAGTCCCTGACAAGAGCATGGGAACAGGAGTGTGAGGCAGTTGGTTGCCTTGTCTGCACTCAGGAAGCAGTGACATGAATACTGACAGTTGGTCATAAGTCTGCAGTCATGTAAGAGATGAATGTCAGGGCTCACTCTGCTTTTTGTTCAGTCTGGGACCTCTTGGAATGGGGGCCACCTATGTAGAGGATGGTTCTTCTCACTTCATTTAACCAGTATAGGAAGTCTCTTAGAGGCTCCTTTTCATGGTTATTCTAAATCCTGTTTAGTTGACAATCAAAATAAACCATTGAAGTCACTAGATGCCTTCCAGCAGATATGAGGACTCCCACAGGGGGAACTATGCTGGACTGCCCTGCTTCTGAGTGATGCTGTATGGTTCCTCACAGAGCAGAGGAAAAGCAAACTGCAAGTGGCCTTGTCCTGCCTTGTCTGCAGTAAGACACCTTCACAACAGCACATGGCCTGGGGGCACATACCTGTAATCCTAGCACTCAGGAGACTGAGACAGGATCATGAGTGCGAAGACAGACTGGGTTACATAGTATCTTAGTTACTTTTTTATTTCTGTGAACAGACACCATGACCAAGGCAACTTATAAAAGGAAAGCATTTAACTAGGGGCTTGCTTATAGTTTCAGAGGTTAAGACTATGACCTCATGTCGGGGAGTGGCCTCCAGCATGGCAGTGGAGTAGTGGCTGAGAGTCTACCTCTTATCTGCAAGTGGGGGCATGGGAGGAAAGAGAAAGGAGGGGGGGCACATGAGAGACCGGAACCTTCTCCAACAAAGCCACACCTCACAGTCCTTCCCAAAACAGTTCTACCAGCTAGGGACCATGCATTCAAATATATGAGCCCATGGGGACTATTCTCATTTAAACCACAATCCAGAGTGAGTTCCAGTCTAGACTAGCTACATAGTGAGACCAACATCTCAAGAAACAAACAAAATGCCAAAGAAAAGCCTAGCTTCCATAAAATAAGCTAAAAGCAAAGCAGGAAAATATCAATAACCTATGATGAAAGTTATGCCTCCTTTTATGATAGATATTAAACGGGGAGAAAATGAAACAGTGGCAAACAGAATTGCAGGTCTTTCTTTGAAGGCTTTAAGTTCCTTATACTTTGTGGGGTATGAAGGCTAGCATGGCTGATGACGTCATTTCTTCTGGTCCTGTGTGGGGATGTTTCTGCATGGGGGAAGTTGTGGGGTGTGGAGGTTAACTAGACCTTCGATCCTTCAACTTCCCATGTCTGATGCTGGGGTACTGTCATGTGCTCTACAGCATACCGAGCAGTATCGCAGTATCTCAGGCCTCTGTTAACTAGGAGCCACGAGCACCTCTTGGTTGTGACACCCAGACATATACACAAACATCACACAAATTTAAAGGTGGGGTACAAAACTGTTCTTGTTTAGAGGCCGGCCTTTGAGCTGGACCTTGCTTGTACCCCTTTAAAAGCCTTGTGTCCGGTAGGTGTGGGTTTTGAGAACTTGGCTTCACATGTGAGGAGTACAGCTGAACAGTGTCCACAGAAGTTAGAAGGGCTCTTGCTTCATTCCTTTTTCATCTTGTTCTTTGGAGACGGGCTCCCTCCGTGTAACCCGGGCAGGACTGGAACTCATGATGTAGCCCAGGCTACTCTGGAACTTGAGCTCCATCAGCCTCAGCCTCCCCAGTGCTAGGATTATTACATCATCGTGCCCAACTCAGATGGACTCTTTCTTTAACAGGCAGAGGGAGTCAGGGAGCCATGTTAGGGCTGGCTGCCTCTCCCTTTCTAGGAGTTATGGGTTTGTGCCATCTTCCTGGTGCTCACTGTTGCTGTCCTTCCTGCCGATTGTTTAAGGAGCCGCCTACAGGAGCCTTGGGATGATGACAATTTCTCTTTGACATCCACAGCAGCACTCCCAGGTGTGTGAGTAATGCTGTCAGCCAAGCCTCTTCCTAAGCCTCTGGAGAGAGCTACAGGAAATTACAGTGTGTTGCAGGGATCTCTGATGCTGGGGAGAGGAAAATCTACCTCTTGGATTAAAGGGGAGAAACAAGACAGTTTTCAAACTGGTGTGATTTAGCTATCTTTCTGTGGAAAGTTACGGACCAGCATCTGGGATGTGGTCTTTGCCTGTGACTGGTCATCAAGGTTGCTCTTTTCTCTCTGGCTACAAGTCTCTGTTCAGCTGCACCCCCATCGGTTCCTGGAATGGAAGAGGAGGCATCTACCTATACCTGTGTTTGATGGGAACAATGAGGCCTCTGTCTTACATCGAGCTTTGAGTACACTCTATTTTCCTAAGTCCACAGGAAACACTGTCTCTGATGGTGAAGACTGAGCTTCTAGAAGCATTTTGGGGAAGTTGGGGCAAAGCATTAGAACTGCTCTTCAATACAAGTCACCCCAGATCCTTGCCCTCAACAAAGGAAAATGGCCTAAAAAGTCATTTAAAAATTATTTTCAGAAAAGCATCTTTGTGTGTGCATGTTTGTATGGGTACATGTATGGGTGCAGGCACGTGTGCACATGTATGTGCATGTTGAGGTCATAAACCTCCATCTTGTTTGTTTTATTTTGTTGAGAGTGTCTGTGACTGGCTTGGAGTTTCTGGATTAAGTTAGGCTGGCTAGCCAGCATATCGCAGGGTTCTCCTATCTCTGTCTTCCTAGCACTGGGATTATAAACACAGATATCCATACCCAGCTTTAAAAATGCATATTTGGGCACTGGAAAGATGGCTTAGTGGTTAAGAGGACCTGGATTCCAGTCCCAGCACCTACACGGCAGATCACAATTGTCTGCAACTGCAATTTCAGAGAGTAGGACACCCTCTACTGAGCTCCATGGGCACCATATGCACGTGGCACATACACTTACATGCAAACAAAGTACACATATGCAGGAAAGTTCAGAGAATTCCTGCTTTTGGTAGTGATGGTGATTGGATGTCCTGGGTGCTCGCCTCTTGCCACATGCCATTCCAAACACTTCCTGAAGTGTATGTTTATTTGATCTTCCCATGCTGCTGAGTACATTCAGACTTTGCCTGCTTAAGGAGTATATTCAAGGTGCTCAGGAATTTGAAATCACAGTTAGCTAGCATCCACTGTTCTTCTCCTCCACAGAGTGACAATTTTAACATGGGCTGGATTTGTCTCAAGACCAGGTGAAAAGCGGGACTACTAGCCTGAGTCCCCATGACTGCTGGTCCGCAGTGGCCTGAACACTTGTTTGTCTGGTCTGGCAAGCTCTGTTATACCGTGTCTCACTTGCAGGAAAGTTGTCCAGACCTGGGGCAAGGGTGGGGGTGAGGGTGGTGGCTCAGTGGGTCAAGTACTCGCTATACAAACCTGAAAGCCTGAAAGTTCAGATCGTCAGTCCCCATGCCACTGCCAGGTGACCGTGTGTGCCTGTAACCCAGAACTGGGAGGTGGAGTCAGGCAGATCTTGGGGGCTCACTAGCTGGTCAATCTAGCCAAACAGTGAGCTTCTGGGTCACTGAGAGACCCTGTCTGGAAGAATAAGGTGGAGGGGCTGGGAATGTAACTCAGACAGTAGAACACCTGCCTGTCTAGTATTCATAGACCCTGGGTTTAGTCTCCAGAACCATACCCTGCATGAAGTGGTAGCACAATCCTGTAATCTCAGCACTTCGGAGACAGAGGCGACAGGATCAGGAGTTCAGGATCACCCTGACTATACAGCAATTCTGAGGCCACCCTGACTCCATAAACCCCTGTCTGAGCAAATACTAATAATGTCGACAAGTGACTGAGGAGATATTCAACATTGACTTCTAGCCTCCACATGAGCAAGTGTGGTCTCACTTGAGCATGTACACGTGAAAAAAGAAAGAAAGAAAGAAAGAAAGAAAGAAAGAAGGAAGGAAGGAAGGAAGGAAGGAAGGAAGGAAGGAAGGAAGGAAGGAAGGAAGGAAGGAAGGAAGAAAAAAAGAAAAACACTTATCATAAGCACTGGCTTTGGGACCTTGAGTGAAAATGTCCCAGGCTGCATTCGATTGCTGACATGAGAACTGATCGGTACCTGCCCAAGTGTCTTGAGAGAATCTTTTCTCAGAGGATGGTGTCACGAGACACTGAGAATTGACCTGTTGGGGATATTATTCTGGTATTCCCTAGGCTGCCTGACATTTCCGAGAACTCAGTCGGCTGTATCATTAAAAAAAAAAAAAAAAAAAAAA
>CM052700.1:46305759-46330725 GCA_028551405.1 Uromys caudimaculatus
GATCTCAGAGTAGTTGTGTCCTCTATGAATCCCACAGACTCCCGTAAGCATTTTTTTTTTTTTCTGGTGGTGAAAGAAACTTCATTTTAAAAGTTTTCCGACCAAGGCCACCTTGAAACCAATAGGTGCTCTGAGGGCAGATTTTTGTGTTGTTTTGAATGCTTGTGTTTGGCCTGAATTAAGAGGCTTTAACGGCACATTTGAAACCTGGCAGATAATCTGTCCTGAGGCCTCTGGAGCTAGTTTGGAAGAAAAGCTTTCACATCTTACCTCTCAGCCACTTAATAGCAAAGATAATAGCACAGGTGTGAATCCGCCAATGAAACGCTCACCATTGTCTAACAGGTAGATTCGGAGAAAAATGCCTCCATCCTGAAATCTGGTGCAGTGGGTCATCATCGTCATCGTGTATTAACTGTATAATAATGGGCTTCGGGATACTTTCCCACACATGTATAATGTAACTGGATCATAATCATGCCATTGCCTTCTCTTGGCTCCGCCCCTGATGCTGGCCTCTCCCTCTCCCCAGCTTTCCTACTTATGCTTTTGTGTCTTTGTGTGTGTACACGTGTGATCCAGCGAGTGTAATTAGGACTGGTTCCAAGCTGCAGTGATCTTGCTCTGGAAATGGGATAGGATTCTGGGGACTGCAATGTACAAACATTCTCAAGATAAAATACAGACTTGGGGTATGTGGGACTCCTTGGACTCCCTTTTCAAACTCCTTAGATAATATCATTCATTCCCTGTGGAGACCTTAAAAAGCATGAATCATCCCATGGCTTCTTGAGCAGAGGAAGAGTTTTTATTTTTTCTATTTAGGTACTTGATTTCTTATTTATTTTTGAGCAACAGGCTCCCCAGTTGGGTTTGTGGTGCCATCTGAGGGTAGGCCTATCCTGAGGTTGAATTCTGTACAAACTGACCACGGATCCTCTTTCGAAGCTTCTGGTTCCCAGGGAGTCTTAACTGAACACGGTTCGCAGAGGATCAAAGATGCCTTGTTTTTCTTCTGAGCCCACAACTGCCCTGGAACTGGCCTCATGAGGGTATCAGGGAACTTGCGTTGCTGGTGGCCACAGCAGGCTGGCATTTTCTTGGAGACTCTCAAGTTAGGAGCAAAGACAGTCTGGAGGCGTGTACACACTGTTGCTTTGAGGCTCTTCATCTGGTTTCAGCAGAGCCAAGAAAACATGTACAATTCCCTCAGGAGTGAGATCTAAAGGGAGATTCTACTGGATTTTTTTTTTCCTTCCTCCCCTTCTTCTGCCTCTATAGCTTCCCCAGAGGTGTTTATCACTGAGGTGTGCCCCAGAGGTGTTTATCACTGAGGTGTGGACAGAGCAAGATGCAAGGCAGAGAGATCTTAAAGAGTAAAATACAGGTGTCCCGGGGCTGGGTCTAGGTGTGTGTGTGTGTGTGTGTGTGTGTGTGCAAGCGCGCTGAAATGCAGCTCCCCACTAGGCTTGCAAAGAGTTGCTGGGCTTTGCCAGCGGCCCTGTGCCCTGGAGCAGCGCAGCGGGGAGTCCTCACCGGCCAGGGCTTCCCGCGCCCAGGGAGCACCCAGGGCTGGCCTGGCGGAGCTTAGGAAACTGGCGCTGGGGGCGGGCGGGGTGACACACAGCCTCCGTGCCAGCCGCAGCCGTTGGCTGGCGGACACCCAATCCCGGGGCATGCCGCCCCAACCTGGCCGGGACACACAGTGAAAGGCGAGTTCACAGTGGCAGATCTGACCCTCGGGGACTGTCAGCTGCAGCAGCGTGGCGAGCCCAGTATCGAGGATCCTAGGCTCCGAGGGAAAGCAGCGGCATGGCTTCGGTGTTCATGTGCGGAGTGGAGGACCTGCTGTTCAGCGGCAGCCGCTTCGTGTGGAACTTGACCGTGTCCACGCTGCGGAGATGGTACACCGAGAGGCTGCGGGCTTGCCACCAGGTGCTGCGGACGTGGTGCGGGCTGCGGGATGTGTATCAGGTGAGCCCAGTTGCTGGCGCCCTGGGGATGCCCAGCGCTCAGCTGAGAGCCGGTCCACCTGTATGATTTCATAACCTCAGGCTTCCCACATCTTTGTTTTCAACTCCTCGCGGGGAGCTTAGCACTTGGGTCATATCCTCAGCACCTCTAGCTAACTGTGGCCTGATATATATTTTTTAAGTTGGGCATGGGGGCGCTTGGGAGTTATCCCCCCACCGCAAGCCGACATGTATTATATCGTGACGGAGGTTCCTGCTGGCACCAGTGAAGGGGCTGTAGCTTTGCAACACAGCGTTTGTGGAAAGCGACTTTGAGGTTGAGAGGATTATTTCTGTTTCATTTCATTTCATTTCATTGGGGTGGCCATTTCGGAAGCTATGATTTCCCGTCACTGCTTGCTGTCAGAGCACGTCTTAGTGCATTTGCCTTCCTCCTCCTTGATTTTATTGCACTTTTCCACCAGGCAGCCCCTGCTTGCAGGGCACAGCCAGGAAAAGCTGATTCTGTGTTGACTGGCTTTGGGAAGGGAGGACAGCGGATTGGGAGCACTTTGTGGGAGGCTGACAGACTAGGGAAGGGAAGGGTGGCTTGGCTGAGTACTGGAATGCTTATGCTTGGATTTAATCTGTCGCACAACACAGCCTCTTTATTGCTTTGCTGGCCCCATCTTGCAGGCAAAATCTGCAGCAACTTTGCTCAATGAGGAGACCTTTCATCCTCTCTGGGATTGCAACTTGCCTGGATTTTTGTGAGCAGTAGCAACTATAAAAATCCTCTGTTTGGGTTAGTAATACCTTTCAGATGAAAGAATAAAAACTACATTGTGAAATTATGAAGATTTTACCTGGCCTTCTTTCCTGGATATAGTTTGTTACAGTTCTCAGAATCCCTTACACATAACCTGACCCTATTCCTAATAGGGCTGAAATATATCTGTCATGGCGTGTCCTGTGTGTGAGGCAAGCTCTGATTTTGAAAAGTCATAGTCTTCCATCAACCAGATAGAATAAAGGCCATCTAAGGACAGACTACAAGAGTTCTAAGCATGAATATTCCCTTGCCATTCTTGTTAAAATATTAAAAAAAAAAAAAAAAAAATTAACCTGTGGTTTCAGTGCTCCTGGTCTGCGTACTACATCTGTAATACCAAGCAGTTTGAAGTAGAATCAGCAAGGCACACGGAGAGCCCTGGAGGCCCAATGGGGCTGGAGAGCATTAGGGAGCTGTGACCATAGCCCATCTGGCCACCGGAAACTGCACTCCTGGCTTTTTGGAACCAGACATGTGTCTATCTTTCAGGCCTTTTCTCTCTTGGGAAGTCTTTGCTCACTTTGGTTTGGAGTAAATACATCCACCCCACCCCCATTGTGTAGGGATGCCTTTTCTCTTTAAGTTTTGAGGAGTTTTCAAAAGGAGAGCACAAATACGGTAGCCACCCAGACAGACTCTGGGCCCCACTCCCCATGGACTCAGTGGATTATAGCTTACTGATAATGCTGTTACTGAACAATTCGGAGATGACGGTTCCAAAAACCTGAGAGTCTTTGGCGTCTCTAGAAGATCGGCCAGTAGTTATTCTTTTTAATCTTAAAAATGTCTTGTGTGTACATGCTCATGATTGTGTGGTTGTGCACATGTATGCAGGCATGTGGTACATGTGCACACATACGTGTGGCCAGAAGGGTCACTCCTCAGCAATACTTAGTTTTGAGACAGGGCCTGCCATTAGCCTGGGGCTTGCTAGTTAGGTGAGGCTGGCTGGACAGCAAACACCATGAATCTACCCTTCCTTGCCTCCCAAGCATTGGGACTGCAAATATAGATATCGAGAATCATCAACCAATCATCTTAAACACAACAGCAGTTTGAAAGGGTAAGCTGCTCAAATATTTTGTTCTCTGTAAAACAGACGTTAGCTGAGTCTCCTGTCATCCTCCTGGTCAATAAGAACATTCAAAATAAAGATGGCTTCAAAAGTATTGTCATAGGCAGAGAAAAAAAAAATATGACGTTTACATTAAAGTCCCCTGTCCTTTGGAGAACTAAGATTTAAAAAGCAAAACAAAAAAAGAGACAATTTTCACCCTAGGAGAACTATAGTATCTCAGGGTGAGCCACAGACCTAAACTGCTTGCTTGTTTGTGAAGATGTTTGTTGTTTGGGTAGTTGGGTGCATGGAACCCAGGGCCTTGGTGATTCTAGATGAAGACTCTACCTCTGAGCTCCATCGCTAGCTTAGAAAGATCATTAAAATGTTTTTTCAAGTGCTTAGCAGTAAAATGGCGGTCCAGATTATATCGACTGTGAAGCAGTAGAGAAAATGATTTCCAGCCTCCAGCCCAGAGATAGAGGAGGGATGAATCCAAGCTCTTCCTGTGTGTGACCACAGGGAAATTAGCCTTCCGGAGCTTCACCTTCATCCTCTGTAAGTGAAGAATAGGACAGTACTAATTAAAGAGGTTAATAAGAGTTAATTGGCATGTAGAACATTTAGCACACTGCTTAGAGCTTAGAAAGCATCCAGTAAATATTATCTGTCCTATCATCTAGGATTTTTTTTCCCTATGGTAAGAAGCCCAATTCGAAACTAGCAACAGAGCAAGAAGAGGTGACAAGCACACAGCTTACAACTCTCCCTGCAGAGTAAACATGAGGGGAGGTTAGAATGGGACACAGCGCTCATTCCTCAGCCCTGGTTACGCTCGCTTACTGAGTTTATGCTTGTCTGACTTCCTTCCTCCTGGCATCTGACAACTGTAGTAGTTCATTAGGCCTACATATCAACATAGCCAGAAAGAAAGTGAATTTCATACATTACTCTATCAAATTTCCCTGTGTATCCTCAGGGCTGCTAATGTAGGCTCTGCCCCAATGCCACGAACCACCCCAATGGCCATGTACCACCCTGATACCACATACCACCCCAATGCCATGCACTAATTGGCAAAGGGAACTGGATTACTTTTATGCATTCTCAGTGGCATGATATAGCCCAAAAGGAGCAAAAATTATTTCAGGGAGAGGTAGAAAAAATGCTCCCTCCTCAGGCTGGGGTGTAGCTTATTGGTAGAACACTTACTTGCCTAGACATGTAGGGCATTGAGTTCAATCCTCAGTGTGTCAATAATAATAATAACAACCGTAATAATAAATAAGCAAATACACAGTGTACGGCATTAAAGCTGCCTCAGCAGGTAGAGGAGTTTACCCCCAAGTCTGACAACCTGATTCCAACCCCCAGAACCCACATGGTTCAAAGAGAACAGACCCCTCAAGTTGTTCTTGGACCTTCGCCTGTACGCACGGTACACCCACACCCACATGCAAACACAAATAAGCAGATGCTTTATTTTGTAATGGGGAGTGAA
Organism: Uromys caudimaculatus; assembly: GCA_028551405.1. NCBI lineage: Eukaryota > Metazoa > Chordata > Mammalia > Rodentia > Muridae > Uromys > Uromys caudimaculatus. The sequence goes on from CM052700.1 coordinate 46,311,102, forward strand.
CTGGTTGCAGAACAAAAGCATACATTAAAATAAAAGACTCTTTAAGGGGAGAATAATGAACAAAAGGGTCAAGAAACCCCAGATTGCAGATTGAAGTGCAAACCTGTTTCTGAAAACTGAGAATGGGGTGGGGCCACCGACCACATGTTTGCCTGAGTTAGGCATTGTCCACTGCTCTGACAAATACCAGAGAAAGAAAGAGAGAGAGAAAGAGAGAGAGAGAGAGAGAGAGAGAGAGAGAGAGAGAGAGAGAGAGAGAAAATAACTAAAACTGGGAAGGATTTATTTGGTTCAAGGTTTCAGTCCAGGACAGGTGACTGGTTCTATTCTCTTGGGCCTGTAGCAAGGCAAAAACATGGTAGAGGACCATGACAGCAAGGGAAGATGCCCACATCACGGTAGCCAGGATGCAGAGATACAGAAGATGGGGCCATGAAAAAGATGTACTCTTCAAAGGCATGCTCTTGGTCACCCATTTCCTCTTAGCAAGGCCCCAACCTTGATCAGACCCCATTCGGTGATGAGGACCCATCCCTGGTTTAATCCGTTGATTAGATCAATGCCCTCCCCAAACTCTGCCAGACAAAGGAAGCCACCATGAGGAAGCCGCAGCGTGTGATTAAAATGCAGCCATGGACTGGGGCAATGGCTCTGCTAGTGAGAGAAATTGTTCTACAAGCATGAGGGAGCTGAGTTCGAATACTCAGAACCTATGGAAGAAACTGGTCGTGGCCATGTGAACCTTTGGGTAGTTGAGACCGGAGGATTGCTGGGGCTTGCTGACTGCAATCCTATTTTCAGGTTCAATGAGAAACCCTGTTTCAGGGCAATAAGGAATAGAGTTATAGAACAGGACACCCAAAACCCTCAGGCTCACAGACAGGTAGACAGACAGACAGACAGACAGACAGACACACACACACACACACACACACACACACATTTTAAAATGCAACCAGTCGAGTCTCCCACTTCATGAGAATCTCAAATCTAGCATTCTCTCAATAAAAAGTCATTCTTCAGGATAAGTTCAAAGATAAAGACACAAATAACATTCAAAGTTTTTGTTGTTGTTGTTGTTGTTGTTGTTACTACAGTTGTTTGAATTGAATGTGGGGCTCATGATGAAAATGCTAGCGTTGCTATCCTAGAATCACAAATTCTAAACCATGCTTCTGTTTGGCTCAGTTCGCTGCTACATGATCTGGATGCACACCACAGTTACTGGACATACTGAACCCATATTTTCTTATCATCTTGTTAATTTTTTTTAAAGGCGTCATTTTTCTTGCTTCTAGTCTCAATAGTCTTATTTGTGAAGAAACCCAATGCTGAATCACTCTAGAGAGATCAGGGTGGGGCAGGAGATATCCATTACCTGAAATATCTGGCAGGCCCCTAGAGTGTTTTGTTTATTCATATACTACACTTGAAAGATGATCCTTCGCCTATTCATAAAGTATTTGGCCAGGACATTATTGCCTGGCTGGCCAAGCTGGGAAGGCACAATTTCGTTGGAATTGAACACTTCCTCCACTTTTAGATGTTGGAACAGCAAGTGATTTAATTTGCCAACGCACTATGAATAATGAAGGTATTTACTATAGGGTGTTTTTATAGTAACGGAACTAAATCTGAAGCAGGAGGAGAGTCCTGAGGAGAGAGACTGTTTGACAAAGACCCGCTCACTGTGTAAGGGAAGACTTGACTTTGCTCAGGTACCAGACTTGAGAACTCACCTTTAATTTAGACAAAATTCTCAAAGCTCATTCTTCAGCCACTTGCCTGTCCTGCTTATACCTCCCCTGGATAGAATGCAGTGTTGTAATTAATTATCTAAGTCATGTGAGTTAGAACGTGATGAGGGAGTATTGTTGACAAAGGATTAACTCCTTTTCCTTTTTGTGAAGTGGGACACGCTCTAACAAAGCCCTCAGTTTGTTACTTGGGGTCAGATTTTTCTCCTCACCACTGTCCCCAAGGTAGAATTTCCTACAGACCTTGAATGGAGTCATCAATGGGAACAGAATCTGGGGTATTTAAGTGACTAGAAGAGGCTGGGTCAGCTCCTCTGGGACAGGCAGCTGGCACAGAAGAGGGGGCACAGCGATCAAGGACTTGGAGAGTGTTCAGGCTTGATGTGACCTTGCACAGATGACTTCCCCTCTCTGAACCTCACTTCCTCCTGGGTAACAAGGAAGCATTCACTCTGTAACTACAGTAGAGATCAAATGGGAAACTCATAAGATATATTCATAAAAGACTTGACACTTCACAGGCATAAGAAAATGCTTAATAAAGGCCAGCTCTTGGTTATATAAAGCCCTTAACATTGAGCTCAGCATGTCTGTGATAAAAGGTCACTGACAGTATTGCTATTGGTTTTATACCTGAGACAAGCTGTGTGGAAATTAAGCTCCCATCTTCAGTGGGTAAATGTTTATTAAAAAAGAAGACAAGAATCCCTTTGGTGTCATGTATGGGCTAGATGTGGGGTATTTGAAGCCCACACATAAATCTAGGAAGCCACAGGCATCTTGTAGTCAGCTTTCTGAGTTCACCTTTCACTATGCTGAGCTAGACTGGTTGAATTATATATATCAATAGCTTAATTGAAAACAGCCACTCCCACCCCGCACCCAAGACAATTCTGCATCAAACACTTGATCTCTGTTATTTCAAGGCACATGCACTTTGCTTGCTCTGACCCTTTGTTTTACATTCTGGAAACTTGTCTGCCTCCTGCTTTTATAAATAAAGATTTATTGTCACGGGACCATGCATGCATCTATGGCTACTTTGATCCTCCTGAGAGGATAGCTATCTATGGTTCAGTTACTCAAGAGTTGAACGATTATTATAAATCTGAAAGAAAAAAAAAAACATCTTCCCCTTTACATAAAACATCTGCCATTTTAAAATTTGAAAGTTTAAAAAGCAGTGTGGGTTTTTAAAAAAATGTTAAAGGAAGAAAAGTCCACAATTCTATCACAAAACAACACAATTTGAAAGATTTTTTTTTTTTAATCAAAAACCTAAGGGGCTGGGGAGATGGCTGTCTGGGGAGCGCCCTGGCTATGCAAACACAGGAGCTGGGTTTGGATGTTCAGCACTCACGCAAAAAGCTTAGCATAGCAGCACATATTTGTAAGCCCGGCCTTGGAAGTCACAGCTCACTGGTCAGCCAGCAAACCTGACCAAAATGACACGCTTTGGTTCAGTGAGGGACCCTGTCACAAGGCAATAAGGAAAGGCAAAAGAAGACACCAAATCCTGCTCTGGCCATTTCCCCCCACACACATAAACACAGAGGCACTGTGCACCCCCAACTGCATAACTCATGCCAGTGCGAAGGAAAAAAAGACCCTAAGATTTTAATTAAGAAATGTTCTGTACTTTTATTTAGTTCTTTGCTCTACACATAATGACTGATATTTCTGGTGATTCGTTAATTTGCTTGTTCATTCACACCTAAAATAATTAACAATTGCTCGCTATGTTACCAGTTACCGCACCACAGGTTAGCAACAGGCATTTCCTTGCCCTCCATAAATGAAATGTTAAGTAGAGGAGATGTTAATCAAACAATCGGCTAGAGAAGGGACTGGCTTCCAGGAGATGCTGAGAACAGACAAGGGTAATCATGAAAGGCAGCAACAGGAGGGCTTCCTGGAAGAGGTAATTCCTTTGAAGGGCAAGTCGAGTTCTGCAGGTAAAGGCAGAAAGCAGGGCAATCCAGGAACAGGTGACTGTAAAAATGAGTTTTTTCTTCAGAGCACGATGAGCAGAAAGTGACAGAGCAATTTCAATAGAGAGTAACACCTGCCCTCAAATGATCTTGTACTTCTGACATTCTCCTTCAGACTTGTAGGGGAGGGAGAAATTGACTTAGAACTATAGCTGGCATTAGTGAGACCGGTAGATTTCAAGAGCGGAATGGTGGAGGCCAGAAGGGAAGGGGTTCCAGAAGGTAGTGCTGGCAATATTGGGGTATCACTCAGAATAGGGGTTAAATCCCAGCACCCACATGATGGCTTGCAACTGTCTATAACCCCAGTTCCAGGGGATCCAATGTCCCATTCTGACCTCTGTGGGCACTGCACACAAGTGGTAGTGACTACAAACTGCCCTAGGGACATCCAGAAGTTAAGATTTGGACTTCCTCATGATATCTAGCCAGTCACGTGGTGGCGCGCACAGTTTATTGTCATCTTTCAGGCTCATAGAATCTCACAGTCATGCCAGTTACCAGGAGGGAGAGTGAAGTGCTTTTGGGTGGATCTGGCCATTAAGTACACGGCCTCCAGGGAGCTTATGTTAGTTCTCACAGATCACTGGTGAGAACAGGTCCATAACAGACCCAACTCACCACACTCGGGAGCCAGGCAGCAGCGTAAATGCTGGTGCAGAGTATGTTGCTTAGCAATCAGATTGAACTGTGGTTAATAAGCAGGAAGGTTATCCGCAGACCTGTGAGGGTTGTTCCCTGTGTAAGAGACTAGGAAGAGAGCAGAGTTCGGCAAAGAGAGAAGTTTAGTTACAGTTCATGATTACTAAAGCCACAACCGACCTCACGGGTCACTCTGAAGCCTAGCGTTCTCCCTAGCTGGAACAGTAGCACTGGCTTTCCTCTCAAGCCCCATGGTGGCCCTTGAATGCTAGGCTGACCTTGAAGGAGGCAGCTCTCTTTAAAGGAAGGGAGGGAGCTGAAACTGTCAGTTCACAATGCTCTCAGCAGCTGAAGAGGATTGGTCTGGCAATACATCATAACGTCTTCTACAAATGCCTCCCAGCAGGTGCTAGACTCAGGTCGGAACTAAATCAGGGCCAGCAGGAAGGAAGTGAAGGGTGAAGTCCACGCGATCAGGAGGATGTTGAATTCGGCTATTACAAATTGCACAACCAGGGCTGGAGAAATGGCTCATCAGTTAAGAAACATGGGTCGCTCTTCTGGGGAACCCAAGTTCAATTCCCAGCACCCATGTGGCAGGTCACAACTGTCTATAACTCCAGTTCCAGGAAATCTCTCTCTCTCTCTCACACACACACACACACACATACACACACACATGCAGACAAAACACCAACAAACATAAGATAAGAATAAATAGATCATTTTTAAATGTTTTAAAAATACTGCACAACCTTCAGAGTGTCCACTGGACAGGTACCTACCCTCTTCCAAAGAGACTAGATAGCTATGAAACCAAGTAATAGTTACTACTAACTACTACTACTACTACTACTACTACTACTACTACTACTACTACTACTACTACTACTACTATTAACTCCCAACTAGCAGCAGGGAACTAAGATGCTCATTTATCCTCACCCTGAAAAGCAAAGAAACACAGAATGTCCTTTACTTTTTGAGCCCCCTTACATAACGTAAATACGTTTGTCAAAAAGTCATATTATTTAAGGCCAACAAGTTTAGTCTCGAGCTCTTTAAAATACATTTGTGAACTTTCTCCGCAGAGCTTGGCCAACAGGAGGTTAAGATCGGATGCTCCTGCCATTTCAAACGTGTGTTTGTTTTTCTTCTTCCATCCTGCAGGATAAAAAAAGTTCTTGTTCATCCCCTGCTTAGGTTTATTCTGAACATTATATTTTGGTGTCCTGACTGGCTGTTGTGAAAGAGCCTGCGTGTCTCAAATAAGGAATAAGATCTGTTGTTCTAAATTATATAAGCAAGACCATATGACTTACAGAATGGAAAGAAGGCAAAAATTAAACCTTGTGGAAAGAAAAACACTGACTGTTCCCTCGCCCTTTCACAGGCATTGAGTGTGTGCTTGTACATGTCTTCATCTTGAAATAGACTCTGATGGGGCAAGAGGCAGGTAGATATGACGAGTTCTCCAGGCTCTTTCTCTCCTAATAGCCCAACTGTTTTTAGTCAGTTGAATCTTGTGTTTAGGTAGAGTTTTTGCTTAAGGGCTGTTCTCCCTTTGTCGGCTGCTTTCATTGAGCCTTGCCATCTGAATTTGACTATACTGCTAAGTATTGAGCTGCATGCAGTAGGCCTACACTACAACAAGGCACCTCACGTAAACAATATTAGCATTCAGGAGGCAAGAAAAACAATCTTAGGGGCCAAGTGATTGCACACACCAGCAATCTGAGCACTTGGAAGACTGGGGCAGGAGAATCATGAGTTGTCATTTTTTTTCCTTTTAAAGCAGCCTGGGCTACCTAATGACTTCATGTCAAAAGAGGGGGTGGGGGATACAAAAGCATATTGATGGATACTTGCAACTCTGTTTTAAGGGAGATTATTGGTATTTTTCCAAGTTTGTCTAAAACATTTTTTGCGGTGTAATACAATTACAGAGTTAGACGAAGCCTAATTTGTACCTCCCCCTTTCCCTAGAAATCGTCCCACCTAGGGAGTGGCAGCAGTGGTAGAGGGCCTGCTCAGCATTTGCAAGGTCCTGAGTTCGATTCCTAGTGAAGAGAAAGCTTGTGTCTGTAATCCCTGCACTCAGGAGTCAAAGGCAGGAGGATCACAGTGAGTTGAAGGTTATTGGGTTACACAATGAGAAATTATTTCCATAGAAAGAGTCTTACCTAGACATTGACAGGCAATAATAATTTTTGTCCCATCTGCTTTTATCTATAAATGATATATTCTATTATACTATGTCATATCTTTGTCCAACTTGTATATGAGCTTCATTAGTCTCCCATATTTTTCTCTCAACCTTTTCTTGGAATGCATCTCTAAGTCCCATTCGCCCCTCTCTTGTTAAGGTACATTGCGACCTTCCCAGATTATTAGTAGTCTAAAGAATTTCAGTAAAAGTTAGTTGTACAATTTTTGAATTTTGGTTACTTTAGAAAAACATAGAATGAGAATGTGTTTTCATTTTAATCTCAGATGTGGAATATGGGCTGCTTTCGATTGGCCACAGCAGCTGACTATGATTTGCCTCATGTGCTAGTAGGGGTGTGATTTTGTCATCTGTAGATAGTTTCTGAAAGTATGTGAATTTGGAATTCTGGGGACTCTTCAGAGGGTGTATACATGCTAGGGCTCTGAGAGGTAGTGTTGGTTGTTGCTGGTTGCTGGTTGGCCGTGGTTTGTTATGTAGTCATGAGCAAAAAAGAAACAAGAAGTACAAATAAGATATCCTGATAGTGAAGATCAAACTTGCCCCAGGGAACTTGACGCCCCTAATCAGAAGGAGGTAGTCTAACGATAATGCAGCCCCCTGTCTGACCCCTAACTTTATTCAAGGATCTCCTTCCTTTCCCCTTTATCCTTTCTTCTGTCTTATCAAGTGTTACAGAATTGAAAGAGTGGAAGAAAAAGGGTAGAGAAGGTTAGAAGGAAGAACCCACAAAGTAGCCGAAGTCCAGTGACTGTGTGTTTCATCATGACTTACAAAAGGAGCTTCTCTGTGGTATGTGTAGAACACACGTATCACTGGACACTCCTGCTTTACTGCATGATGTGCCTGTCTTTGGCTCAGCATGATGATGTCACGTGACCATTTCACTGGTTTTATGCCAATAGGTAAAAATGCTCTAAATGACTCATCATGAGGTCTCAGGTTACCCACTCACTTCTTCAGCTATTGAAAGGTAAATAAGCTATCATAATCTGATTGGTTGAACCAGATCCATTAGTGTCTTCTTATTCATCCATCGGACATGGACTGGAAGGAAAGTGTGAAAATGATTATCTAGAGACTTGGACTTCAAGAGTTCAAATTCTGAGCTTGGGTGGATCAGTCAATGAACACTAAAGGAACTGGGTTCAGAAAAGCTTTGTAATAGTGACATGTGCTTGTAATCTCAGCACTGGGCAGGCAGGAAGAAGTGAATCCCTGGGACTCACTGGCTAGCCATCCTAGCCAGTGGTGAGTTGTACACCAGAGAGAAACCCTCACTGAACAGTCAGGGTAGACAACACCCAAGTGAGGCAGTCCTCTGGCCTTGACACATGTGTACATGCACACACACAATTTTTGTTAGCCATGCTGAGGTCTCTGAAGCTCAATCTTTCTCTGCTGTAAATATGGACAATGATAGTCTACCCCACCCCTGGAAGAGCTGGTTTTCTGAGATTATTGTAAAAATTTAATGCACAGCTAGTTAAAAACATTGCTACTTTTTTGTGGATAGATAAGTTAGTAGATGGAGGATAGACAGATGACTGGTTGGCTGAACAATAAATAGACGATGGATGGATGGATGGATGGATGGATGGATGGATGGATGATAGATGAATGCATATTGAATAATTGTCTTCAGATATTCATGACTCTCAATATTTATGCATAGTATAACCTTTAGATCTTCTAAAATATACAGAAGCCTCTTTCTCCCACTGTCCTAAGTGAAAACTTACAGTATTTATAAGCACTGGAAAGGGAGTAATTGTCTGGGAACATCAGGACCACATCATTTGATGGCTCAGCTTTCTGTTAAGTTGCTCCAGCCCTGATGGTGATGCTGCCCTGTTTTATTCAGGGAAGGCTAATTTGCCTACAACTCATTGCTTTATTTTATCTCTAAATGGAGTCATTAAACTCTATTTTTTCCCAATCCTAAACCCAACTCCAGAGGACAATAGACCCTAGATTCCCACTTGTGACCAGTCTGGTCCCTATTGTTTGTCATCTCTCTGGGTAAACTATATCACAGTGTGCTTAAGTAGTGGCCAGCAAATATTTTTTACAAATTTAGTTTGTCTCATTAAAATGCAACGAAATATTCATTATCTAAGTGAGAACGGGACCTTTACTTAAAAAGGAAGGCTAGAAAGATGACTCGTGTTGGAGCGCTTGCTGTATAAGCCTAGTGACCTGAGTTTGATCCTTGGAACCCCCAGTATGATGGGAACCCATTGAAAGTGTAGAAATGGGGGTTGATGGGATGGCTTAGTCAGTGAAGTGTTCACCTTGAAGGCACATGTGGAGGCTCCAGCACCTGAGTTGGGGCTCCAGAACCTACACTGAAACAAAATAGCAACAGCAGCAGCACCAAGGCAGGCATAGAGTATGCCCTATAATCCCAGAACTGGGGAGGTAGACACAAGCATATCCCTGATGCTCACTGGCCAGCCAGCCTAGCCTACTTAGCAAGTCCAGGCCAATGAGAGATCCTGTCTTAACAAAACAACATGGTCAGTATCTGAGAATAACAGCTGGTCTTGTTTTCTGCCTTCCACATGTGTATTCAGATATATGTGCATGAACATGGACACACACACACACACACACACACACACACACACAAAGTGTAGAAATTACATTTTCCTTAATTCAGCCAATATTTACCAAGAACCCACTACACCTCAACTGGAGTCTAAATTGTGGACACACAACAGTAAACAAAAGAAAAGTGCCTGCCCTCATAGAGCTTGCTTTCTAGTTGGTTGACTCTTTCTGATAAAAATTTAGATGTATTTTGAGCTGCTTGCACTCTCTTTTTTTTTTTTTTCGGTTTTTTGAGACAGGGTTTCTCTGTATAGCCCTGGTTGTCCTGGAACTCACTCTGTAGACCAGGCTGGCCTCGAACTCAGAAATCCACCTGCCTCTGCCTCCCAAGTGCTGGGATGATTTTTTATCTTAAACTCACTACCCACATTTCAACACCTGGTCTCTTCCCCTAAAACCACTCCCCTGAGGAAGATGGCAGCCGCCTCCTTCCAGGTCCAGGTGGAACTTTCTCTTCCACAGGCCTACCACATACCTAATTGGCGCCGCCTTCACAGTGAACACCAGTTCTCCCTACCTTCAACCCCACTGCTCTGGGCCAGACGCCCTTCCTGTCTCAGCTGGACCTGTGCAGCACCTTCCTGATGGATCTCTCCTGGCACTCTTTCCTACAGCCTGTTCTCACCTTTGCTATCAGAGAGACCATTTCAAAGTAGATCAGAACAAGCCACTGTCCTGCCCACATTGGGACACTAAGAAATAGTTACCTTTATTATCCTGCAAGGACTTCTGTGATGAGTCCCTCCATGATGTTTTTCCCAACTCCTCCCTAGGCGCAGCCAACACACCCACCTCTGAGCCTTACCCCTAGTGCTGTCCCACCTGCCTCTCAGTGATATCGTCTTGCCGTCCCCCAGTACAACTTCCAAGCCTTCACTCCGTGTAGTGTTCTCTTCCTACGATCTCAATCCCCCCAACCCAGCAGTGTACAATGCTCTTCCGCCTTCATTTCTGGCAGGTATATCTTTAGATGTCACCTACCCAAAATATAACCCATCGCCATTCCCATACCCACGATATTTTCCTCTATGACTGTTAGCATCTCTAGCTTTATGAATCTACAGATTTGTTCATTAGTACCTTCCAGGCCAGATACTAGTGGGAGGGAGGGAGGGACTAAACCTTGCTGTCCTCTGGAACAGTGCTCACACTTCCTGTGAGCTCCAGAAAGTAACTGTTGTCGGATGAGCCTGTGGGTGTGCTTGCTGAACACTTCAGTGGCTCTGGGATGGAGCGGGTAGGAGGCCATTTGTGATGACCAGTACCAGCACATAGTAGGATGCAGAGTTCCTGCAGCTCTGTCTGGGGTGGGGGCTGTTTATATTCTGGAAAACTATGGAAGGCTCATTCTGGAAGAATGCCTTGTGGATTAATATTTGCATGTGTGTGTAAGCTTCTTCCTTACTGAAAATAATGAGTCAGTGCAAAGTACTACAGAGCACATTTGTGTGGCTTCTCTGATGATCATTTCATGAGAGGGGTGTGTGTTAGGGACAGAGTAGACAGGAAAGGCACACCCAAAAGCCGTTTTCAAACTCACTCATGACCAGAACCCTCTGTGCCCACCCCAAGGTGGGAGGCTGGCAGCCCTGCAGCCCTCACCAGCTCTGCAGGCCAAGTGATTGCCATTTCCCGCCAGGGTCTGTGGTTGGGCTCTGGAAGGTATCCTGCTTTCCCTGACAGATGTAGACAGTTCCATTCACTTTCTTTTCTCGATGTCTTTTACCATTTGCCAGGCGTTGCTTATCCATCAGTCCCTCTCTCCTCATTTTCATCCACTAAAGTTAACGTAGTAGGAGCTGCTTTTGTTTGATGTTCTTGGGTTCTTAGGAATGAAAAGCAAAAAACGAGTCTCCCTCCCTCTCTCTCTCTCTGTCCCTGTCTGTCTCTCTTGTCTCAGTCTCTCCCCCACCCCCAACCTTTGCATTCCCGGTCTTTTGTAGTGTTTAATTTAAAACGTGCTTTGCTCAACTCTTGGCTGTGTGCAGGTGTTTTCTAACTCTGCAAGCACAGACAGTCTAAAGAGACTCCGACCCCAGAAGTTACTGTTAAATCATCAACCTCAAATAATCACAGAATCATAATCTCAGGAACAGATGAGATGTTAGGTGTTTTGCAAATATTTACTAAAGAGAGGAATACTTTATTTTTAATAAATAAGCTAATACCAGTGCTCTCTGCACTCTTAGCCTTGAGCTCCTGTGATACTCATGGGCACTTTCTCCTGTAGGGTTTGTGTATATTAAACTTTCAAGGCATCGATACCAAATATAGGTCCAGCCAAGCTCATAAGACTTGGCTGTTAAATTCTTTTTGGAAAATTTTTTTTTTTTAGTGAATGCACTTTTCTTTAATAGACTTCAGAAGCCATTTTTTGAGAGGTAATTTCTGGAGTCTGGACAGTGCTCTTTGTCTCTTAGTCGGTGCTGGCAGTGTGATTTTTTTTTTCAAGATCATGTAAATAACAGCAAAGGGTTGCCATACTATAACCTGGATAATGTATATTTTAAATAAATCATATTTCATTGTGTGTTGTCTTCCTTTTTCTCTTTCCTTTTATATTTTTATTGTTTTACTCTCTGCCAATAGATTTTAAATGTATAAATAAATAAATTGTGCATGTCTATAATCTACATGTATGTGAAATAAGTATTTATACATGTGTGCATGTGTGTGCTGGGTTGGTTTGATTGCCACTACAACCCAACGTCCTACATAAACAACTTAGGAGAGGAAGGAATTATTTTGGCTCACTGTTCAAGTCCATTATGGTAGGAAGGTCTGGTGGGTAGAACAGTTTGCTTCCTGGCAACCAGGAAACAGAGAACTTGCCTGGGGCAGCTGGGTTTCTACTTTTCCCTTTGGATTTTACTCTAGGCCCCAGCCTCTGGAACGGTGTCTCCTACATTCAACATTGGTCTTCTCCCTCGAGTGAAACCTCTTTGGAAATGCCCTTACACACACACACACACACACACACACACACACACACACACACACATACACACACCCTGGGGTATACCTCTCCAATCTCCTAGGTTCTTCTCCATGCAGTCAAGCTAACGATCAGGATCAACCATCATATACAGGTACATTTCTCCAGGAAGTAAACCCATGAGCCTATGTCATCACTGTGCATGGCAGTTGCCTTCTTATCCTTGGTCAACATCACTTCTAAGCTTATGACCCAACTGAAATAATTCACCACCAAAGTGGTTAGAGTCTGTTGCAGGAATATTCTTTAGGAAATTCCTACCAAGTTTACAGCAGTTTAGCAAGTGAAACTTTGATGAGAGACATCCATATCTACTGCTTAAAGTGTATGTAGGGTGGGAGGAGTAGAAAAGCAGAGGGCTTGTGGGGTGCTGAACCTCCTCTTGGCTTGACTGATCTATTCGTCTGTGAACCTGGAACATAATGGTGACTGAATTTAAGGAGCCAAGGCAAAGAGGCAGCTACTAAACACACAGCATTGTGGTTGACCTGTAGCCTACCCCTGTCTGAGATCAAGGTAGGCAGTCACAGACCTGAGGACCTGTCCAGAAAAAGAAAGGGAGCAGCATGGGGCCACACAGTGCCTTCCTGAGTGACAGCAGCTTCATTATGCAAGGAATTAAATGACACCAGTCTGTCCTAATAGACCTTTCAATAAGATGAGAATCATCTGTTTCCTTTAAGCAATATTCACACATCTCGTGGGAGCCAAGACTAAGAGACAGTATGCTTTCAGCCCTTTGCCTCATTCCTTACTCCCTTCGTTACCCAGAGTACATGGATAACCCCTTGGAGACTGCTGTGCTCTTCTATGTATGTATGTAGCTGCAATATCTCAAAATACTGTTGCCAGATAAGGTATTCAGGTGTGAGCCTGTTCTCCCAGCAGTTGGGGGGATTTAGAAGGGAGGGTCATGAGTTTGAGATCAACCTGGACTACATGGTGAATTCCAGGTCAGTGTACACATAATGGCATACTACTTCAAACAGAACATGTGATGGATGTATCTCAGTGATATGGTTAATCACCTAGCATACACAAGCCCCTGGGTTTGATCCGCAGCATACTCAGACAAACACTGTTGAATTTAAATGGGAGGATACAAATGGCTGCTTAGAGTAATATCCTAACAAAAACCCAAAGTTCTACCTTACAAAGTAAACAAAATATAGAAGGAAAAGCATTCTGGAAATGAAAGTCTCTCTTCTCTCATATATGTGAAATTACCTAAGATGATAACGAATGGAAATATTTCTGAGAAGAAAAAAATATACTTAGTTTGGTAAATTCTTTCTATCTTTTTGTAGGACAATTTACTTGTATGCAACCAAAATGTAAGGTATGATCCCTTGACCAGATATTTATTTGGGTGTAGGTGGTTACTGTCTCATGATTAGCAAACCAGTAAGTTAAGTGACAGTCTTCTCGTGCAATGATTAGCTTAAATGTCAACTTGACATTTAAGTGTAGAATCATTTGTGTCAATAAGGGATTGGCACATGGACATGCCTATGGATGGGATTATCTCGATTATATTAATCAAGACCTGTCCACTCTGGGTGGCACCATTCTCTAGGCAGGGGATTCTGAACTGTGGGGGAGTGGAGAAAGTAAGTTGAGCTCAAATAAGCATGTGTGAATTCATCATTCTCGTCTCTTGACTCTGAATGTAGTATGTTTCAAGTTCTTGCCACCTTGTTTTTCATGCTGGGATGAGATCTAACCTGTACTTGTAAACTATAATAAATCCTTTCTCCCCTAAGTCATTTGATTTAGGGTATTTTATCACAATGGCAGGAATGAAACTAAGACATTCTCTAACATAAACTCACCAGGCCTAGAAAATTTATCTGTGCTATATTTTCAGGTAAAGACACAGTATAAAAAATACATGGTGTGTGTGTGTATGTACACATATATGTGTAAGTGGGTGCATGTTTTGAACATGCATATAGATATATATAAATATGTATGTTTACATAGCTATAGGTAATTTCAAGCTATGTGTATTCATGTATGTGAGTAGAAATGAACATGCCAAATCAGTAATATTTTATACTCTAAGAAGGATAATTGAATGAGGGGAGGAATTTTAGGGTTTTTTTTTTTTTACTATCACAATTCTGAATTTAAATTAGTATTACAAGAGTATGTAGACTTTTTGCAAAACTTTCTTTTTGGAACACTTTACCTAAGCCAGGTGTGGTGACACACACCTCTAATTCCAGAATTCAGAAGGTACAGGTGCAAAGACTATGAGTTCAAGGCCAGCCTGGGCATTATCAGAGGCTCTGTCTCAACAAAACAGGAAAAAGGAAAAAAAAAACCTATTGCTTCTAGACCTGTGTGTAGACTGTTTCTGGAACACAGCTCTGACATCACCTGGCTTCCACTTGCACAGAGCTAGTGTGTTTATATAGTGTGTCCACTTAATAATAACCACTAGTTATTATTGATGCCATTACTGTAGAGCAGAAGGGAATATTTATGCTCTTTGGAGAGCCATAGAATTGTCATTAAAGTAAGATATATTCACCAGTTTAATTGTTAAAGGTATACAAGACTTAGAAGGTCAAACTTCCCTAGTATTTATCAACATACCATGTTAGATATCTTCTAACATACCATGACCCACATATTAGAATATTACAACACAAATTTTAAAACAGTGAGACCATCCTATAATATTACCATGAAGTCTGCTTATGGGCTTACTAATACAGCTTTCATAAGGCAATGTCTTATTGTTTCTCAAACTGTTGCGTAATCAGTGCACCGCAATTTCATCAGTTAGCTATTGATGGATATTTATGTTGTTTCCAGTTTTTATCAAGGCAGTGCTATCATAAACATTCATATACATGAGATGCCTGTGGTCAGGTTTCTGTAAGATGAATAGCGTGAAGCGGTATTGCTAGAAGGATTTGGGTTTTCCAAAGAGATTGTGCCAGTTTATGCTGACACTGAGTGACCCAGACTCCTAGCCAGCATCTTCTGATTTACACCGGTCTGCTATCCAAAGCTGAGTCTTTCCCATCTGTTTTTATTTTACTACATTTATGAGTAGGGTTTTCCAACTGCCATGACTTTCTCAAAGGCCTGATTCTTGAACTTGTTTCCGGTCTTAGAATTCACAGAAGATGTTAGCCTCTCTATGACACTGGGAACATGGGTGAGGCTACTCATGGATGGATGATGCACTGCAGGTACTGTGGCTGAACTGAAGCCTCAGAAGACCTAGCGCTTGTGATGCTGTAGCTGAAGCCAATCCTAGTGCCATTACTCCTCTGCTAGTGATGGGATCGGAGTGAGCATATGACGTAAGGTGAGCAATGGCAAGCTGTCTATTCCTTGAAAAAGGTAGGGTAGAGTGGAGATCTCATGTCTGGATGAGTGGCAGCCATGTTACAATTGTGAATGTCAACTTGCAGAAAACATGCTAAATAGAAAACCACAAGATACTGGGGGCCTTCAGTATTTTGCTAATGGTAGAACTCACCAACCTTGAAACGGTCTTAGACCTGGATACTGAAATCAATAGGTTTATAGTAGTCAGGGAACTGTATTAGGTACTGTTCTACTTATGGTGGCCAAATCCCTGGCAAGGAGAAACTTAGTGGAGGAAGGGCTTATGGTTTGAGGGAGCACAGTCCATTGTGGTGGGAAGTGATGGTGGCAGGAGTTGAGGGGACTGGTCACATTGCAGAGTGAGGGTGAATCTTCCCACCTCAGTTAATGTACTCGAGATAATCCCTCACAGGTATATTCAAGGCTTGTCTCCACAGAGTCAAATTCACAATCAATATAAACTGTCGCAGACACTCTCCATTTGGTTTTGTTGTTGTTACTGCAGAAACCCTTTTTGATATAATATCCACTCGAGATTGGGACTTGGAAAAGAGTCCTACAGCAACAGCAAGAATAGAAGAGGCTCAAAATAGGAACCCTGAGGAAAGAGATTAAAAACAGGGGATGTGTCGGTAAAAGGAAAATGTTTATGCTCAGAGGAAGACAGGTTGAAGCAAGAGGAACGCTGACAACATCAAGGGCCTTTACATGAAAGAGTCCAGGCCACGTCACATGTGACGCCCATTGGCACTTCTTGGTTAAATGTCAGAGGGAGAGAGGATCCTAGGGATGGTTTTGATGGGCAGAAGAGCATGTCCACAAGGAATTGCAGATGGAGACCTGTGGAGGCTTAGATCCTACAGCCCATTTCCCAGCTGTGTGACTTTATGTAAACTGAAAACATCAGCGGGTATGGTGAGGCACGCCTTTAATCCCAGTACTCAGGAGGCAGAGGCAAGCAGATCCCTGAGTCTGAGGCTAGACTGGTCTACAGAGCAAGTCACAGGGCTACACGGAGAAACCCTACCTCAAAACACAGAAGCAAGCAAACAAACAAAAAGCATCTTTGTGCCTCTATTTCTTATTTTTCATAATAGTTCCAACCACAAACAGATTACAAGATTTATATTAGATAATCCTTCAAGGTTGAGGTGGGCACAGGGTCTGGTGTATATTAAAGTGTATGTAAGTATTTGTTCTTCCTAATCTTCAGTTATTGTTTCAATTTTTGTTCTTGAAAATAGTCACCCAGTCTCTGCTACTGCACTGTCTCATATGACTATTTTATGAGAACCTAGGTTGGTGAGATGGCTCTCTTGGTAAAGATGCTTGCTGTACAGGCCTGGCCATGAGGGTTCAATCCCCAGAGGGCATGGAGTAGAAGAGAACTGGCTCCAGAAGGCTGTCCTCTAAGCTCACACACACACACACACACACACACACACACACATCACACACATCACACTCTCACACATGGAAGAGGGAAGGAAGGAGGGAGGGAGAGACAGAGAGGGGGAGGAAGGGGAGGGGAGAGAGAGAGAGAGAGAGCGCCTACCTAAGAGTGGACGGGCAGGCATGTAATCCCAACACTGAGGGGAAAGTTGAAACAGGAGGATCGCAAGTTTCAACTAACCTGGGCTACAAAGTTAGTTCCAAGCCATCCTGAGCTAGAGTGAGGCTGTTCTCAGAAAGCTGTCAAAAAGAAGGGGAAGGAGGCGAAGGGAGGGGAGAGAGTGGAGGGGAGGGAGGGGAAGGGAGGAGAGGTGGATATAGGGAGACCTATAACACCAAGTTCTGGTGATAATAAGGGACAGCTAGAATGTCCTTTACTATCTGGCAGGAAAGTAAAATGATAGATAAGACAGTTGGCAGAGGGAACTATTTGGCATTTTCATAAAAAATTAAAGGCACAGTCCTACAATCTGTTTGTTCAGCTCCTGCGTACTTATTGGAGACAAGTAAACATACATATGTGTGAAGCCGTGCTTAAAAGAACCCATCTCTAAATCAAATTATAGCAAATTCTAGAATAAAAGGTAACGATATCTGTTGGTATAAATCTGAAGCATGCCTGTAAAATTGTCAGAGGTAACTTTCTAGATGTGTTCTCTATCTTGGTAGCTGTTTATACCATGGATTTAATACATAGGGACACTCCTGGGTGACCGGTCATTCAGCAACAGAGCATCACTCATTTGCAGATGAGGGCAGAGCTATCCACACTGAGGTACTCTAGTGAATAGAGCTAGCAGGACTAGAAAGTTGTCATATTGATGTCCTTGATTAAATAAATGACCTTGGTCAAGAATATTGGTTTTGTATCATAAAAGAACAAATATCCTTCTAATGCAAGAACACACAGGCTACAGGATCTAGGAGAGAGTCCTGATCAAAAGATCCAGCCAGAAGCAGAGGCCTTGGAAACCACAGTAGATACCCTAGAAACACAGTCAGCAAGCTGCGTGGTCTGAGAATTGATGGGCTAAACAGCGCCGTATCTTCAATAAATAAATAACAATGGGGGGGGGCAGTACCTATAGATTACCCAAAATCTAAGAGAAATGCAAACCACTGTCAAAATATGGCATTTGGTTTTGGATCTTATTTCCAACAAAGTTGGGTGGAGGAGGAGGCCAGCCGTAGTAGTATACACCCTTAATCCCAGCACATTCTGTAGGCAAAGGCAGGCAGATCTCTGTGAGGTCAAAGCCAGCATTTCTACATAGATAGTTCCAGAATAGCTGGGGCTTACATAGAGAGACAGAGAGACCTTGACTCAGAGAGAGAAGAGGGAGACAGAGATGTAAAGTGAGAGGGAGAGGGAGAGAACTGGATGCAGATGCAATCATATGTGTTTATAAATAATCCCAGCACTCTGGAGGCTGGGGCAGGAGAATCATGAGTTTGAGGCCAAGTTGTACTACATAGTGAGACCTTGACCCAAAAATAAGCAAATAAGAAAGGTTATCAATCAATTGGAAATCTGAATTCTTAACAGATATTTGAAGATATTGAGAATTTTTTTCTTTTAGTTATCTGGGTTTATGTTAAAAAAGAATGTCATGATCTTTTATATTGAAATCTTTACAGACAAAATTACCTGAAGTTTTAGATTTGGTTTAAAATGACCCAGAGGACAGAAAAGAAGGGATAATATAGAGAGTGGCTCTCCACCTTCCTAGTGCTGTGACCCTTTAATACAGTTCCTCATGTTGCGGTGACCCCGACCATAAAATTATTTCATTGCTACTTCATAACTGTAATGTTGCAACTGTTATGAACCATAATGTAAATATCTGATAGGCAGGGAATCTGATATGTGACCCTGTGGGGGTCGAGAGCCACAGATTGAGAATTACTGATTTAGATGTCTCAAGAGTAGCCAGATTAAAAGGTGTGTGCAGAATCGGGGTGAACACAGTGCGTGATGCCAGTCGGCCATTGTGTGTCCTGAAGTCTTCCTTCATTTAAAAAAAATTCATTTTAGGCAGGAGTAACTAACTTAAGGCTAGCCTGGCTACACAGAGAAGAACCCTGTGTTAGAAGTGGAGGAGGAGGAAGGGGAGGAGGAAGAGGAGGAGGGAGTGGAGGAGGAGGGAGAGGAGGGGGAGGAGGAGGAGGAGGATAGTTTTGTTTTCTTATCAAAGCACTGGACAGAGAAAGGGGAAAACGAAACAAAACAAAAAATCAGACTCTGCAGAAAGCCAGGAAGGAAGTGCGACGGAAGGCTGCATGGAAAGTCATGCCACTTTCTTCACGCTGCCTGTGCAATCTCTCTGAAAGTCCATGCTTGGGACTCTGGACTCTGGGAGCAGGTTCCATTCTCTTACCCCCAGCTGGGAGGCTCCTAGCACTGAGTGCTCTGGCGCTCAGTCCCTGTGTGTGAAGCGAACTTCAAACATGGTCTTCAAAGGCGTTTTTGTCTTTATTTTTCAAAACATGAGGAAGTTATTATATTTTACAGAGTTTGTGTCCAGTGCCTGAAAAGCCCCACGTGCCTTTGGCCCCTTGCTGTGAGACAGTCATGAGAACCGGGGGTGGGGGGGGGGGG
>CM052700.1:46331225-46378442 GCA_028551405.1 Uromys caudimaculatus
TTTGTTTTCTGGAGTCTAACTTCTTGAGTTCTTTGTATATATTGGATATTAGCCCTCTATCGGACGTAGGATTGGTAAAGATCTTTTCCCAATCTGTTGGTTGCCGTTTTGTCCTATTGACTGTGTCCTTTGCCTTACAGAAGCTTAAGGCAAAGTACACTGATTTTCATTTTTAAACAGAAGTTCTTTTTCATTCAGTTGCTGCTGAGAGCTTCCCAGGTGCCTCACCGCATAGCCCTGAGCATAACAGACATGCCTTGTGCTCAGCCCCAGTCCCTGCAGTGTTGCCTCTCCTCTGTCTTGCCCAGAGGTTTCCTGGGCAGGGTCCTCTGCCCTCTTTATCATGACTTTGATCATATTCCTTGCCTCTCCTGCTCAGCACAATGCCAGGGTCCCTATGCAAAATGAAACCACACAACTCCATATTCCACCAGGCATGGCAGCACCTGTAACTCCCATACTTGGGAGGCAGAGGAAGGGTCATGTGTTCACGGCAAGACTTTTGAGACTCTGTCTCAAAAATACAAGGGCTGGGGATGTACTTCACAAGTAGAACATCTGCCTAGCATACACACAGCCCTTCGTTTGACCCCAGTCAACACAAAATAATGACAATAGTATTAAGAACTGTAATAGCTGGGTGGTGGTGGTGGCGGCGGCGGCGGCGGCGGCGGCGGCGGCGGCGGCGCACGCCTTTGATCCCAGCATTTAGGAGGCAGAGGCAGTCAGACTCTGAGTTCAAGGACAGCCTGGTCTACAGAGTGAGGTCCAGGATAGCCAGGGCTACACATAGAAATCCTGTCTCAAAGAAAAAAGACAAAAGAAGAACTGTAGTAAAGAAGTAAAGCATTAAACCAAGCATGAGATCCTTCTGAGCCTGGGATCCTGTGGGACCACAACACCAATCTGAGCAGCCATGATACCAGCTCTGGTGCCTGGCACCTTATGAACAGCCAAAGTAATAGTCCTTATAATAAATAAAAACTTTTTTTAAAAAATGAGCCCTCTAAATGATTATAGGTTGGTATCAATGAAGAACAGAGGACAGCATGTATGGAAGAGATGCTGGTCCCAGACAGTCAGGTATCAGATCCAGTGGCCACTTCTCTCCTCCAGGGCCACAAAGTTTAATCAGTTGAGGCTTAGGGCATGATGCTTTCCAAGTTGATTTCCCTATAGCACCCCTGTGTGTGTGTGTGTTTGGTGCCTGAGCACATTTGAACTGAACCAAACAAATTCTTGTGACTGAAATCTGAAGGAAAATATTCCTTTCTTTACTGCAAAGCTCACTACACTTAGGAGGGCAGCTGATCTCTTACATATGGCAGATGGCTTGGTGCTTCTCGAAGCTGTGGGTTTTGAAAGATGGCACCACATTGCCTGTGTTGGTGTTTACAGTGTGTCTGGCATTTGCCTGGCATGTGAAGTGTTTGGTGAAGAATGAAAAAGATGGTTTAGTGATGATGCAAAGAGACGCTATATTCCATTAAAAGAAAAAGGGACCCTGAGGACCAGAGAGGTGGCTCCACAGTTAAGAGTACTTGATGCTCTTGCAGAGGACTCAGGTTCAATCCCCAGCACCCACATGGCAACTCACATCTGTCTCTAGCTTCAATTCCAGGGAATCTGGCACCCACTTCACCCAGATGGTGCTCATATATAGTGCAAGAACACTCACATATATAAAACCAAAAATAACTAAATTTTCAAAATAAACTGGACCCATCTACACTTATTTCCCCCTAAACTTTGTGTACTTTCCTTCATCTTGCTTCCAGGAACAGTGAAAGTCCCCAGTGCTCCTGCCTGAGTTCATAGCCTGTGAACTAAGTTCACAGTATGTGAGTCTGCAACCGCACCACGATGCGAGCTCCATAGTCTTGCCTCACAGACGCTCAGCTCTGTTTAGAACCATTCAAGATGTCAGCTCGCTTCCTTGGGGATTCTGCTGTGGGTTAGACACTGACCTCTCAGTCTTTGAGTGCTGGAAGCTTACTTTCCAAAACTCTGTGCTAATGGTATTTGGAGGAGGAGTTTTTGAGGGGTAGTTAGGATTACATGAGTCATAAGGGTGGAGTACCCATGATGGTAGTAACTGGTTTAGTACAAAAAGGAAGAGAAACCCAAGTGAGCAAGCTTGCTCTGTCTCTGCACATGTGATTCCCACATTATGATGTAGCAAGAAGGCTTTTAACCGATGCCATAACCATGCCCTAGGATTTCCCAGACTCCAGAACCATGAGATACATCTTTA
Organism: Uromys caudimaculatus; assembly: GCA_028551405.1. Lineage (NCBI taxonomy): Eukaryota > Metazoa > Chordata > Mammalia > Rodentia > Muridae > Uromys > Uromys caudimaculatus. The sequence goes on from CM052700.1 coordinate 46,333,480, forward strand.
CTTTATAAATTTACCTATCTGTAGTATAGCAACAGAAAATGAACTAAGATGGGGTTCTTAAACAGGACAGGCTAAGTCGGCCCGAGAGCTGGGTGCCTGTCAGGAAGCATTGGAAAGAACAGTCACGTCAGATAGAGTGGGCTTCACCCACCCCTGGTCTCTGAATGCCACTTGGCTAGGAGTGTTTCCCAACTGGCCACCCCATTCCTGTCTGATGCCTAGTGCCGCAGGGATGAACCACTTTACGCCAAGTCTACCCTAGTCCTACACTTCCCCCATCATTACACCTAGGGTCCATCCTATCTTACATCGATAACACCCAGGATCCAGAGCCACATGGAGCCATTGGTGAAGGACGTCTGAGTCACACTATCTTTTCTCTCACAAGTGACAGGTTACAGAGAATCTTTTCATCCACAAGTTGAAATAGAAACTATAAACACAGTAAGGGAAGAGTTCAGGGAATGACTTTGGATACAGACATATCCATTAATCTAGTCATCCAGAGCTTGTCAGTGAAGCCTGTCTTCCTCTAGCCAGCTGCCTGCTAGGGCATGTCCTGGTGGCTCTAGGCTGCCATCCCAGTCCCTTTGTCACTCTAAATAATTATAGAATATTCCTGGAACACTAAAGTCGGAGATGAGATATTAATCTAATACATCAGAGTCTAATTAATAATCTGAGGACTGGTAATAGCTTCTGTTCTTTTTGCAAATATGGTGCTGGAGAGTAAACCCAGGCCTTTGTGTGTAGCAAGCCAGGCTCTGCCACATCCCAAGACTTTACCTTCATCCCCCTTCTGCATATATGCATTGGCATTGATTTTTTTTTTAAGTCCCTCTTTGAGTTATCTTCACAGCTCTCCTAATCATGCCATCTTCACTTGGGCCCAGGTTGGTTGAGACTCACAACTTTCTGAATGTCCCCAGGGGCATCGTTACAGAGTATTCTGTATACATTCTCATTTATCCTGTAAGCGTATGTATGTGGGCTTCTCAGCAACACCACTGACTGTGCAGCCCCTTAGAGTGCTTAAGTAACTTATTCTAGCTTCCAGTTCTTCCAGTTGTCAGAATGCATGTGCACCAATAATCACTAAGTCCAGGGTAAACAGTTATGTTTTCTACTGGTGTGACCTCGGTTTGCATTCAAACTTGTTAAGTTGGCTTCTGGAGGGGGCTGGAAAGATGGTTCAGCAGTTAAAGGCACTGACTGCTCCTCCAGAGGACCATGGTTCAAATTCCAGCACCCACATGGCAGCTCACAACTGTCTGTAACTCCAAGATCTGACACTCACATAGACATACATGCAGACAAAACACCAGTGCACATAAAACAAAGTAGGCTTCTGTCTCAGTCTCCTCCAGTCTGTTTTAAGAGTAAGTAAATCTTTGAAAAGACACCATGTTAAAAGCATTTCCAATGCTCAACAGGTCAATGTAGGAAGGAGTGAAGGCTGCTTGCCCTTCAGTATTGGGGCACCTGATACTTTCTGGCCGTCAGATTCCCAGTGCCTGACCTGTGCTATCTCCTTTACCTCCTCCAACACTCTTGAGACATAGGGATTTTTGTCTCCGTTCTACAAAAGAGCCAATAGGTTCCCACAGAGATCAAGTAGCCTTCTCAAAGACAAGCCACTAACAAACACCAAGGTGTGTTTAACTCTAGAACTTAGGTTTTCACCCATACTGCCAGAAGGATTTTACTCTTCAGATGGACGCACCATGGTACCATGTTATGAGCTCTTTCTCAACTGCCCTAAGAAAAACAAGTCAGTCAATTAATTACATTTCTGTGTATTTTTCTCGTGTTACGATGAAGTATTACATAATTTGAATATTCCCTACCCCATGAATAATTCCATTGGTAAATTATTCTGCAAAATGCAAATGATGTAATGAGCCCTCTCTAAGTCCACAGTTATCCTGCCAAAACACTCTGTGCCTGGCATCTCTGATGCTGAGTGATGTTGATATTTACACCGTGGAACTCTTGAGTGTCTGAATGGAAAAGCCATTGGCATGTGATGTCTCTGGGACGCAAAGTTCATTAAATACTCTATTCCATATATTAAATCCCCAGGCTAGCCCAGAATATGCACAGGATGGGGAGCCAGATTGGAGTTTGAATGGTACCCAGCATGGCCCATCTCTGAGTAATTCTTAACTCCTCTTGGACATTGTTTGTGAAGTTGAGAACTCAGGACACAGTATGCCATCATATGTTTGAAATGCATAATGAAGAGAGGTTTCAGGTGGCCAAAAGAAACAGCAGGCTTTTTAGCTGGATTTTCCTCTGTTGCTTTCCTGACTCATGTTGAAAAGCTTTTGTTTCTAATCAAAGCAACAAACAGTAAGGTCACTTCCTTGTGATTACATGGCAGCGGAAGGTGTCAGGGGCTTTGGGTCCTCACTTCTACCGGCTTGTAGTTGGAGGACACAGGCACGCACACCCCACGGCACTGAATACATGTGTCCTGCGTCCTGCGCCTCCTCGCCAGTCCCTGTAAATGAGCCTCGATCATGGATTGGAGGTAAGAGAATGTCTCTGACCATCAGATCACAGGCAGGCAGTGTCCTAGAGCATCTTGAACAAAATGTTGGGCAGATTTTAACACTATAAGGGGGAAGGTTCCAGTAAGCAGAGCATTTCAGAAACCAATTGTTAGCAAACAAAACTGACAAGCCATGTTTATCTTCTGTAGGGTAAGGTCCGGAACAATATCCTAACAGAGACGACTCCTAATGCTCGTCTTTTGGAAGGTTTTCCTGATGTGTGTAAAACGTTGTCTTGGCTTCTTTAAAAGACTGAAAAGGCTGGTTTTCTGATTTTCTTCAGCAGTGACTGCTGGAGTGTGTCACTCCAGGTCACCGTCAGCCTCACACACCTACTGTTTTTCTATTCTTTCTTTTCTCTTAATTATTTTGTCATTTGAAAGATTCAAGCTCTTTCCTTCACTTATCCCGGAAAGAGCAGTGGAAAGGGTCCCTGCACGCAGCACAGAAATGCTTTTGATTTGTAATTGTTAATCACCTCATCAGCAAGATGGGGTCCCTCCATTTTTGTCTGGAGCTTGGCAGCAAAGGTCTGAGTGTGCTAGAACTCATTAGTGTCCTTTCTGAAAGGACCCTTTGATGTGTGTGCCCTGCTCTGCCTAGGGAAAGCAGGGTGACTGAATCCTGTCCATTGCTACTTCTTGGCGAAGCTTCTGTGTGACCAGAATTCATCAGCTCACAGAAGAGACCTCGGAGATGTCATTTTTATGGATAGCTATCAGTTAATTAATATATTCTTCTGATTTGTCAGAGGAAGTCTTACATCTTTATTAAAGGGAAGCTTTTTGTTCTTTCCCCCTTGTAATTTGGTTATGGTAAGCTCATTAAAGGCCAATATCGTGTGTTCAGCCTGTCTTCCTTAGTCAGTTGTTGGCAATGGGAGAAGGGAGGGAAATCTGGGTAGACTTCAGAAAAGAAAGGAAATTATCTAATTCAGTGAAGTGCAAAGCTGGGGGGGAAGGGAAGGGAGATAGGAGGAAGTCTGTGGAGGAAGTAGGTGGGGCTGGGTAAGGAGAAAAACCTTAAAGAAACAAACATGTCACAGTGGGGACCGTGATAGGACCTCCCACCATAATAGAACACAATGGTTTGGCCTTAGAAATGAGCCATCTGTCTCTAAATCCGTCCTACCTAAAAGTGTCTGATGTCTGAAAGCATGTGTTATTTTCTGAAATGCAGTCCTGTGGTCTGGATTCTATGAGTAGCATTATAGTGACCCAGGGGCTCGTGTGACTTGATTCACACAAGAGATTCTCCTTGCAAAGTAACGACATCCTGCACTCAACCCCTTTAAGAGGTCAGAAGTAACTCTTACACAGGGCTATCTAGTTTTGACCTTCCTGTCTCTGTGCCAGAGGGCATTCTGTTTTCCCCCATCTGGAGGCTGGGGAAGGTGTTACTATAGAATGCATGATAAGCAGGAAGGTGCTTTGCCCTCCCACAGGGAGTCTGCTTGATGACCATCAGAATATGGGGAAATAGGGAGACAAACACCACTGGTTTAGGACAACTATATACTCAAGCCATAAAGTACTTAAGCTGGAGTAAGGTCTATTAATCACGTTGTCCGTCTCCACATGGTGTGACTGAGGTTGAAGAAGACCAACTCTCCCTCTCCCAGCAGCCACCAAATGCCAATAGCTTGTCAGCTAGCAGTGGGATATCATGCCCACCTTCTGCCCTCTGCACTGGGATTTTGGTCTGGCTAGAGCTTGTGAGGCCCTTGTGCCTGGGGTCATGACTGTCGTGAGTTCCTGTGTGCAGCTGCTCCCTTGTGCCTGAAAAAACACTTTTCCCTGGCTCTTCCAATCTCCATTCCTCCCTGCTCTGCCATGAAGATCCCTGAGTCACTGACCGGGCAAGAGGAAAACACACACACAAACAAACATACAAAATACAAAACAAACTAAATAAATAAATAAAACAAAATGAACCAAAAACCCAGAATGCTGTCAAGCCTGAAGAACTGAGTTCGATCCCCAGGGCCCACATGGCAGAAGGGCAGAACCAACTCCCACAAGTTGTCCTTTGACTTCCACACGTGCATCATCGTCTCATGCCCCATCCTCATGGTTAGACCATGGTTCTTCCATACTCACACACAAAGAAATACATTTCAAAATAAAATACAAAGAAGTGGAAAGGTTTGTACCCTGCCAGGGGCAGAGCATAGCCTGGAGTCCAGACCTCTGAATCCCAGCTCTGCCTGATGCTGTCCACACTAGGGTTCAGAGGCATCTGGCCACTCTGCCCAGTCTCCAGCATCTCTGTCTGCCATGTCGGAAGTACAGATTCTGACAGAAGCATCTTGGGACAGAAATTTGACAGCAACATTACAAAGGTAGTCTTTATCTGTTTGCTTGGGTTTTCTGTTTTGTTTTGTTTTGTTTTGTTTTGTTTTGTTTTGTTTTGTTTGTTTGAGACAAGGTTTCTCTGTGTAGCTTTGGCTACAGGAACTCACTGTAGACCAAACTGACCTCACACTTACAGAGATCTCCCTGCCTCTGCCTCCCTAGTGCTGGGATTAAAGGGCGGCGTGTGGCACCACTGCTCAGGCCAAAGGGGGTCTTTTTAAGAGCAACTGCTTGCAGAAATCTGTATGCTCGCATGGAAAAGTCCCTAAGAAACAGGCTCCAACCACAATGAGAGGTAGCGCTGGATAAACAATGAAAGCGCTAAGAAACTTGAGCTGGAGACACAGCATGTGCATTTCCTCTTCGTGCTTCAGAGCTGGCTTTCTTGCTGGGTTCAGAAGTGGGACTAGTGCTGAAGCGTCGCAGCTTAGAAATTCTCCCTCTTGCTCGGAAACTGATTTACTTCCCTGACACCCCTATACTGGAAGCCACTTATGTCTCTATGTTCGCTTGCATCCCCTTCTCTTTCCTTCTCTCTCTCCTCCCCTCCGTCCTCTCCATCTCTCCCTTCTTTTTCCTTCTCCACCAGTTTTTGCTTTTTACCTAGAAAGGAAATCCGGAGACTAGAACGACCCAGGTTCCTTAGAGCCAGTGGCAGTGTGCATGGAACCAACAGAGTCTAGCAAAATTGGGGATGGAGAATCGCTGCAGCTGTTAACTGGAAGCAGAAGTTGGGGTGCTAGCTATGAAGAAATGGGAACACGTGGGTTATGACTCACTATCCCACTAGTCCTTGTTCCTTAGATCAGACTTCTATAAAAGTCAGCATGGTGTGGTGATATGTGCTCATAACCCCAGATACTTGGGAGACAGAAGCAAAAGGAAGGGCCCGAAACCCAGAAGTTCACAGCCAGAGCGAGTGAGACAGTGAGGCATTGTCCCCCAAACACAGCGAGAAACAAGAGCATCAGAACTTGGCTAGAGATAGCTCAGCAGTTAAGGTCACTTGCTGCTCCTATAGATGACCTCAGTTCGATTTCTGATACCCACGTAGCGGCTCACAATCATCTCTAACTCCAGTTCCAAAGGATCCGACAGTCTCAATGAGCACCAGGCACACAAATGATACATGGGCATACATACAGGCAAAACACTCATGCACATAAACTAGGATTAAATAAGAAATACAAAACCGCTCCTCCCTCACCTATTTCCTAGGTTCTTTCTACACCAGTACTATGTCAGTCTTAAATTAATAAAGATAAGCTAAGTATAGCCACAGAGTCTTGGAAGCCTCCGGCAGTCAGCAATGACAGCCAGCCACTCACCCTGACAGTCTCTGCCACTCATCCAAGCTTTACTGGTAGTTTATTGACTACTTGATGAGTGAGTATCAAAGCCGATGACTTGAGATGGCTGTAATAAATAGAATTTAATTAATATGATTTTGAGGTCAAAGGATTAAACCAACTTTTGCACTAACCACTGTATTTGAGTCATAAGAATCATGCATATTTAGAGAGAAATCAAATCAGGCCTGTTTGGGCCAACAGCGACTCTCTGATACATTTGGAAATTCTGGTTTTGATGTACTCTTGTACATCAACAGAAACAAAGAGAAAGGAAGAGTTGAGTGTTTGGATTTTAAGGATGTGTTTTTCAGTCATGTTAAAGACCTGAGCCCAAAACAAATGGGATGAGAGTTCTAGAATGTTTTTCGGGAAAGAGTCTTTTCAATACATTTTGCTTCTATTGTGGGAATTGGGACCTTGCAGACTCATCTTAGCACTTCAAAATACTGTGAGAGGTCTCAGCCGGGGTTCTGATGTCTTAGATAGACTGAATCTTCCTGAGAAAGGTAAGGTGCTTGGCCTTCATATGTGGTGCCTGTGAATCTGCTTGTCTTGTCTAACAGAACACCTGAGAGTGGGTGATTTATTTTTAAAATGCAACAAACAGGAATTGTTTCTCACTGTGCTGGAGGTTGGGAAGCCCGAATTCAAGGTCAGCATTTGGCCTTGCTGTGAGCATACAGGCTCCCTAGCTGCCTTTCCCAGACATCAGGCTAGAGCCCCTGCAGCTCCCAGAGAGTTGGACAGAAAGCGAGCTGTGCTGGAGACTAGCAGCCCTCCTCCTCATGGTTACAGGGTACGTCTATAGCTGTACTCAGTATCTGCCTGCCTGCATGCTCCTTAGGACATAGACCAGGCCAGGCCAGGTTGCATGGTGTGGAGTACCTTACCCCATGTAAGTGAGTAAGAGTCAGAAAGTTCTCCAGAATGGAAGGGTGTGTCTTTCCCCTTTCAGGACTCCCATCATGCATCGCAGCAGTCATCCCCTCTCATATTCTCCCACTACAGGCCTGATTGTAATTGTCCACGGTTCTTAGGTGTGCTCTCTCTCCCTTCTGGAGGGTTCCTTTCAGTGAACCTGCTGTTCTTTCTCTCTGACATTGGTGAGGACCTTCTTACTGCATCCTCCCATGGGAGAAGGCAGAAGACCAAGCTACCCTGATGCTGCATGAAGCCTCCTTCATAAGGGAGGACTGGGCCTGAAGCCTCTTTACCTTTCTTTAAGGCCCCATCTGTTAGTTCTTTCACTGAGGGCACATCCATAGCAACCTGATGCCCCGGAAATGCTACCACCCTGTTTTGAATGTGCCCCAAGTGTGGTGTGTTGTCATTGACCAGGACTCTGGAGAAGGTGTTTTGAATCTGAGAGCAGGGACTGCCACCTCCCTTCTGCAGCTATTTATATTGCTCCTCTGAGAGGAGGAATCATACCGTTGGTAACACCCAGGTCCAGAGGTAGCCGTACCCTCCTGACACACGGCCTTGTGTTGCACTGAGAGTCAGATCACCCTAGTGGGACCAGAGAGCAATTGCGCTGCTCGGCTCTGCTCACCATGAAAACAGACATCAGCTTTGTCCGATTTATCTGTAAATCTGCAGAGATTTTTATAATCATCTCTGTATTGGAGTTGGGGGAATAGAAGGTTGCTCAGGTAACTATGCCCATGCCAGATGCCCCTGGAGATGTAAGCACTCCGCTTCATTAGACAAGTACTAAGGTTAGATGTGAAACATGTCTTGCGCTGTCATACTCATGTCTTCCTCCTTTTAAAATACTTTTAGTTTATTTATGTATTCATTTATTTTATGTGTGTGTGTGGTTTTGCCTAGATGTGTGTACCACATGTCTATGGCGCCCACAGAGGTCAGAAGAAGACATTCGAGCCTCTGGAACTGGGATACAGATGGTTATGAGCCACCGTGTGGGTGCTGGGAATTGAACCTGAATCCTCTGCAAGAGAGGCCAATGCTCTCAACTACTAAGTCGTCTCTTCAGCCCCCATTTTCTTTTTAAAAGAAATAACTGATCATCTCGTGATACATTTATGTATTTACTTATTTGTTTGCTTGTTTATTTATTTCTGTCTGAGTTGGGTCACAGTGCCTATCTCAGACTAGACTTGAATTCACTGGAATCTCAGGCTGGTCTCTAACTCTCTAACTTCTCACCCTGTTTCAGCCTCAAGTACCGTAATTAAAAACATGGGCCACCATCCCAGCTCTTTAAATGCTTTACATAACAAAAAGGACTATGTTGCTTTCCCAGTTAATAGGCAAGTGCATGCCCTCCTTCCGCAGGTGTTTATGGAGGCTCCTTTTGCAAAGAGCATGCTTCTGGCTTCCTTAAGCAGACTTATCTTGTCCCTGGAGGCAGGTAGCCCAAGTGGATAGCAACTGTGTGTTTAAACTTTATCACGCAGATCAGGAAACCAGGAAACAAAGACATGAGGTCAGCTGTTCACGGTGACATTAGCTCAGCAGTTCTCAAGCTGTGGATCTCAACCCTTTTCAGGGTCGAATGGCCCTTTCACAGGGGTCACCTTAGATCATCAGGAAACATAGATAGATACATTATGATTCATACAGTAGCAAATTTACAGTTATGAGGTAGCAACAAAAATAAGTTTGTGGTTGGGGAGTCATTATGACAAGAGCAACTGTGTTAAAAGATAGAAACATTAGGGGAAGTCAGGAGCCACTGCATTAGCAGAATGGCCAAGCTGGGTCTTGAACCCCTGCTGGTCAGTATTTGCCCATAAGCATTCCACTACAGTAACTATAAGAAAATGGTTTTGTGTGTGTGTGTGTGTGTGTGTGTTATATTCATGTGTATATGTTTGTTGGTGCACATGTGTGTAAAGGTGCACATGGATGTCTGTGCACAGGCTTGTGGAGGCTAGAGATTGACACACAGGCATCTCCCTTGATCACGTCCTTGTCTACTGAAGCAGGGTCTCTCAGTTGAACCCAGCCAGTCTAGCTAGCCAGCATGCCCTGGGTTTCCCCTGCCTCTACCTCACGAGACTGGAGTTACAAGTAGGCTAGCATGTCCAGCCAAAATGTGTCTGGGTACTTCAGGGTACAAGTTCGGGTCTTCACACTTACATGGTGGGTGCTTTACCCACTGAGCCTCTCCTCAGACTTCCTGCCCTTTGAGATAGATTCTCTTACAGATTCTGGAGATCACCAATTCGGTTAGATTGGCAGGCCAATAATAACCCCAAATTCTCCTCCTCCCCCTCCCCAATGCTGGGGCTATAGATGCACTGTCACTGTGCCAGACTTTTATGTGAGTACAGGGCATTTAGACTCAGGAACCTCAAGATCTTTACCAACTGAACCATTTCTCAGAAAATCATTTTTAATCTGTGCGCTTAAAGACAACATAGCTAGAACCAGTCTCCAGGGTGCATTTCCAGAGGTAGAAAGAAGATGGGGTGGAGAAAACACCAGAGGCGACCTGTGTGGGTACAGCGCAGACAGAGAGTGAAGGAAAGTGGGTACAAAATGGAGGGGGAAGAGAATGAGATTGTGTAAGGTGTGGATGGGACCGAGTTCAGCTCCGAAGCTAACTTTGCCCTTTTCTCAAGAAGATTCTCCCAGACTTGCATGTGATCACATGGAGAGGTGTTCTTCAGAGCTGGCTGAGTGATTTGAGATGGACATAAGGCATGTATTGGGAGCAGCCAGCCTGGAAATGTTTTATTTAATGTCCTGTCCTGTCCCAGCAATGTCCATCCCAAGCCAACTGTCTTCGTATTTTGGAGGTCTATAGAACGGTGTTTCCTTAATGGTTCATGAAGCTACATGTTCCTGTGGTCATTTCAGCCCTTAATAATGATCGTGGTGGACAGTAAAATCTGGGAACTGTGCTTGAAGCTATGTACACCTTCTTTGCCTCTGTCGTCTTTTACGTCTGTCAGATAAAAAAGCAGACTTACAGGGATTAAATGATTTGCTCCGAGGTCTCGAGGTCTCAGCAGCTTCTGTGAGAATCTGTGTGATTGACCAGGCAGGAATGAAGATATTCTAAATAGAATTGTGTGTGCCTCCCTTTGCCTGTCAGGCAATTGAGACAATGGAGCCCAAACAATTGGAATTTCCCCAGAAATCTTATCCTGGGAGATAGAAAAGTCTGGAAGTCTGGTGCCAGCCAGACAGGGAGCTTGTCTCCCAGAAAGAGATTTCATGTTGTTTTGATAATTTGTCAGACCCCCTTGCAGGAGAGATGGAGCTAAGGCCCTAGAAATGGGTAGAGCACACCTTGACCCAGACTGCCTGGTTCTGCATACCTTTTAACCCAGTATTAACACTGGCATCATTTAATACAGTTCCTCATGATGTGTTCATTGTTACTTAATACCTGTAATTTTGCTACTGTTAAGAATTCTAATATAAATATCTGATATGTGACTCCTGTAAAAATCATAAAACCCCAAAAGGGGTCACGACCTATAGGTTGAGAACCATTGTCTTAACCTCTGCTTAAGCTTAAACTTTGTACTAGGACCCTAAAACAGACATGGGGGTCACTGGCTCCCTTTGCTCTTCTTCCCATGTGGCCACACTGGAAGAATCTCCTCTGTCAGTTTTTCACTATTACCTAACTTACTTACTTGGCCTACTGAGGATGAGTAGCCAAGCCTCAGGGATGCCAGGGTCAGACTGATTGTAACAAGTCTGGTACATTAGTCTTAGATACCTGTTAGCCTGGTGCTTACTCCTACACTGTCATGCCTCCCCACAGAAAACACTTCAGACTTTACCAGCATAACTAACACCCCTCCAGAGTTAATCATGAACCTGACCTTAAAACTTAGATTTTACATTAAGTTTCACTCTCTGGGCCCCAACAGTTAAATCCTACCGCTGGGGGGTAGGGCATAGAAATGAAAGGAAATTGACTAGAACACCAGGTACCTTCCCCTGAAGCTGCCTTGTGAGCATGTCACAGAGTTACCAGACCACAAAGATACCTAACTAGCTTGCTGGCTCACTGAATTGGTCATGCTGACTCAAATAAGGGGACTCTATGGGACAGGTGTGGGATGTGGGAGGAACGTGCGTTCAGCTGTAACAAGTAAAAGTTTGGAAGGAAGAACTGGAGGCCGGATCGGAACAGTTTTAGCATTTACCGGGCTTACTATGTACTTTGGTGTCTATGAATATTTAAATTGAGTTTATCATGAGTATCTGAGTCCATTATTAACTAACATTCACTCCAATTTGTTTAACAGCCTTACAGAGTTATTACCACAGCCTCTTCCTCCTCCTCCTTTTTACCTTTGAAGTTTGTTTTTAAAGCACAGCATTACTAAGAGATGATTCACAGACATCTCCCAGTGCAGCCCAGCGGTTCTTAGCAGCTTGCACACTGCTCTCCCATTTTGCAGATGAGGACTACTTGTAAAACTTCCTAGATTGCTTCCCTGTCTCCCACTGTTGCCCATCCCCAGTCTCCTCTCCCAGTAGCTAGACTTGTCTTACATAAATACAAACGTCCCCAGAATCTGCCTCCTCCATGCTGCAGAGCCTCCAGCAGCTTTGCCCTGCGTTTGTCAGAAGCACCACAGTCTCTGTGGCCTAAGTGAACATTCTAGCCCAGTGGCTTCAGACTTGAACATGGATCCGAGTTAGGGCACACAGGAAGCCTTGTGGAAAGAGGCCACAGGTGCATCGTGAATATCTACAATTGTTCCCAGGTTGAGCTTTAGCCCAGTGGGTAGCCAAGGGTGTCCTTGCATGCTAATTACTGAGGTGTATCCCTGCCCCAACTCTGAATTTCTAAACGTATGGTTGGTTCAGGAGACACCCTTTGAGAAGCACTGACGAACCTCTCATGACTGTTGTATTTGCCCCACTCTTTGTTGGCCATGCTCCAGCCACACTTTCTGTCATTGCTTTCTTGAGCCAGTCAATCTCTGTAGGTGACTTGAGTGCCAAAGAAAGTTGAAACCGTAGAGAGCTCAGTTCTGCCTTAGATATATAGACTGTGTCTGTGGTATTAAAATCCCACAGGGATGGAGTATTTAGGGGGCAAGGAAGCAAATTTTTTAAAAGATTTATTTAATTATTTTATGTATATGAATACACTGTAGCTATCTTCGGACACACCAGAAGAGAGTATTGGATCCCATTATAGTTGGTTGTGAGCCACCATATGGTTGCTGGGAATTGAACTCAGGACCCCTGGAAGAGCAGTCAGTGCTCTAAACCACTGAGTCAGCTATCCAGCCCTAGGAAGCAAATTTACTGATGGCTATAATGAGGTAAGGAAAGAAAGAAGGAAGGAAGGAAGGAAGGAAGGAAGGAAGGAAGGAAGGAAGGAAGGAAGGGAGGGAGGGAGGGAGGGAGGGAGGGAAAGAAGGAAGGAGGAAGGAAGGAGGAAGGAGGGAAGGAAGGAAGGAAGAAGGAAGTAAGGAGGAAAGGAAAGAAGAAAGGAAGAAGGAAGGAACCTTGTGCAGTAGTGTCTTGAACTAAGCAAGTTTTTGTCTCATGGTCTTTGTGCTTCTTGGTTTTCTCTTTCCGGAATGATCTTGTCTCAGATTTACCAGGGCTGACTCCCCAGCACTACCATCACAGATTAAATGTCAGCCTCCTCAAACAGCCCTTTCCTGACTGCCCTGCCTACAGCAACAACTCTCCCACACCCCCTGCTTCCTGATTGTGTGATGATTGCTGATCTGACGTCATCCTGTGGATTGGTTTGCTTGCCTCCTTCACTAGGAAGCAAGAGTGCTGGGACTGTTCAGTACATGTATCCCTGTGGAGTCCCCAGACTCTATTAGAAAGTTCTAGAAAATGAGAACCTGCTGTTATTCGTGAGGCCATGAAGGTGTGTTTGTCACACAGCCCATAGAGAAGTGGGGCTGAGATTTGAGGCCAAGGCCCGCCTACCTGAGTGATGATGCCTGGGAGAAGAATGACATCATAGTTACTAGGCTTGTGGATGACTACGGGCACCTGATGGCCATTTATGGAGCCAAGACTTTCCCAATGTTTTTCAAATCGTTGAAAGTGCTTCCCACCACTTTATTTTCTCCATGACTATCACAGGCAGGAATAAAGGGAGTGAGTGTGAGACCCCGTAGCCTGGGATGAGGTGGTTGATGCCAAGGGCTATGGTAACAACGTCCTCTCCTTTTACAAATTCAGAGACTGGGGCGCAAAACCTTAATCAAATTCCCAAGTCTGCACAGCCGCAGCTGAAGAGAATGTAGAGCCATCCTGTTCTCTTGTCTTCCCCTGGAACCTGACCATGAGTTTGTTACACCTGACTCTACCCCTTCACCCTTAGAGTGTGGGCCACCACATTCTAGAACATTTCCTTCATCTCAGGACAATCTTTGGACATAGATGCCAAAGGCTCTTTTTGGTCTCGTGCCTATCCCAGCCTGGAAAGTGGGGAGATTACTTTAAATGGCATATCTCATGATTCATCAGTTAAATATAGGTAATTTCTGGTCCTTTCATCTGTGGCATGAAATTCAGTTGTCTGATATTCATCTGCCTAACCAAGTATGTGATCATTGTGTTAGACCCAAGAGAAGGGCCTAGCTCAAAGTAGGTCCACTCACTAGAAAGGGGTGGGGGAGCAGTGCAGAAAGCAGGCGGAACTTACCACATTCCCAGTTGCATGGGAATCAGGAATGCTCGTGATCAGGAAAAGAAATGAAACAGTAGCATCATATTCAACTAAGGAAGAAAAACATCCTTACTGTCCCGGATGCAGTTTAATAAGTAACTTCCTATTACGTTTGCAGCAGGAATTTCTGTAGCAGAACTCAGGTTGCCTGGCACACAGAAGGTAAGAGGCTGCAGCTGAACAAAACAGAGATCTCTACAGGTATCTGATTCCCCACCAGAACATTCGTGGGCTGCAGGGGCAGCATGGCCCACTGGTTCCCAGTCCTGGCTTCCGTGGCACGCTTGGCCCAATCCGCATGATGAGAACATCTGTTTATTTAAACAAGGCCCTTCAAGGTGAGGTGGCTTCGTGGTAGAAGCATTTGCTGCCTTGCCCATCAACCTGTGTTCCGTGCTCAGGACCCACAGGATAGAAAGAGAAAACTGACTCCAGAAAGTTGTCCTCTGACTTCCATACATATGCGATAGCTTGTGTGCATGTGTGCAGACATGTGCCTGAGTACACGCTCACGTATGTGCACACACACACACACACATACACACTGATGATTAATGATGATGATAATAATAATAATTAATAATAATAATAATAATAATAGTTTTTTTAAAACATGAACAAATCCCTTCTTGTGATAGAATTCTTCCCTGCTCCAATTTGCTTGCCTGCTCCTCCCACCTGTCCCAGGGGCTGTTGTAAGACTTTTTGGTGCATTTATTTTCATTGACTTCAGGGTCATAAAAGAGAGAGCCTCCAGGCCAGCCAGATCCACCCTGGCAGGCCACTGCTGATTGCTGAAACCTTGCCAGGGAAGATCTCCATTCATTCCCCTGATTCACTCTGGGCTCTCCGTTTTTAAGCAGGTCTCACTACATAGCCCAAGCTGACTCCAAATATATGCTCCTCCTGCCTTGGCTGAGAGCCAAGTCTACACGTGTGTTCAACCACACCAACTCTGAAATAGTTTTACACTTTTAATTTCCACTCAATTAGGAGAACAGAGTGAAATCGGGTATTGCACACGAGTTTATATATATAAAGCTACGTGTGTTTCTAGTCTAATTCTGCCATAAATTGTTCCCATTTTAGTGGTGAGCAAGTACATGAAATCTATTCAATACTGAGAGTGTCAAATTCAATACAAGGCTTCACAGCTTCTGTTTTGAATGCTAATTCTAACTGGAGATAAGTTCATTTAAGTTGTATAGTCTTTGGGTGTGGTTCATTTTAGTGTGTGGTATTTTTATTTATTTCCGAGTTTTTATGATAAAGAAAAAATAATTTCAGTATGTGGAAAGAACAGTTGCGTACCAGAGCTGGGTTATGTTTTAGTTAGCTTTAACTACTTTTTAGTGAATTTTATAGTAAGCTGACAGATCTATAGAAAGAGTTCCCTACCCCACCCCCCACCCCATCCATCCCAGAGCCAGGAGTCCTGACACAGTCTAGCTGTGGAACCATAAGAGAAGTCATATAAAAGCGAGCTCACTTGTAAAGCAGAATTATGACTCGCAGAGTTCAAAAGATAAAACTGTAGCGATAGTATTTTGACTCAGGTTATACCTTGGGATCCTGTCTCAAAATGAAAACTAAACCAAAACAAACAAAACACCAGGTCTGGTGGCCCATGCCTGTAACCCAACATGTGGGAGAGCAACAGGAGAAACTAAAAGCTATAAAGACTTCAAGGCCAGCCTGGGCTACGTTAGACTCTGTCTTACAAAGAAAACAGGAACCAGGTACAGTGTCCTGAGTTTAATAGTAACACTCAGGAGACCGAGGCAGGCAAATCTCTGTGAATTAGAGGTCAGCCCAGTCTATATATAGCAAGTCCAAGACCAACCAGGACTACATATTGAGACTCTGTCTCTAGAAGGAGAAGAAAGAGGAGGAGGGGAGGGACAAGAAGGAGGTGTGGCTTTAGGTTACATCAGGAGCTACTTGCTCCTTTTGTCCTGGGGCTTGAGGGCCCAAGAGAATAGCCCTCCTCTCACCCAGCCCACGGTCTTTGGAAGCATCTACTCTAAAGGAGTCCATAGCTGGTGAAAAATGGCTTCCTATGTGAAGGGAGAAGAGTGTGAGGATCCCATGGGTAGTATAGAATGAAGCGGGGCTTAGCTCCAAGCCTATGTTCTTTACCCTCGATCTTGGTTGAGATTTTGAAACAAGGTCTCACTGTGTAGTTCTAGCTGCCCTGGAGTCACAGTGTAGAATAGGCTGGCTTCGAATTTACAGCTGTTTTGTTGGGATTAAGGGAATACACCACAGCAGCTACTTCAGCGGCTGCTTAGGGAGTGCGTACAATGCCTTGAGCCAGCGGTTCTCAACCTTCCTCATGTAACGACCTTTAATGCAGTTCCCCATGTTGTGGTGAGCCACAGCCATGAAATTATTTTCATTGCTTCTTCATAACTGCAATTTTGCTACTGTTACTGATCATAATGAAAGTATCTGATATATGACCCCTGTGAAAGGGTCATTTTGACCCCCACAGATTGAGAACCAATGCATTAAGCAAAGGTCTGTCCATTTAGAGCAGCTCCTTAGAGTGGGGTATGATTTGCCTAACATTGCCAGCCAGGTTACCACAGGCCAGGATCAGACATCTGTAGGAATATGGCTCATCTCCCTGCTTGCCCTTTCCTAAATGGCTGAATGGCTAAAGCAAACCCCAGCTTGTGTTTTCACCTGGCCAGAGTGTGATCAGAACTCTGAATTACAGGACTAAGTGGCTGCAGAGAGCTTATATGATGTGTTGCCTGATGCCCAGAAGTATGAAAGCAACCACGGCCACCCCGTGGCCACACCCTGTGCCTTCCACCCTCTTCCCACTTTAGAAAGCCACACCAGGGGAACAAGGGTCAGAATGGGGCCATGTTAGCCACAGGGGAAAATATTTTGTTCCCTGGATACAGCCCTATGTGTTGGGTGAGATTTCCTCTCCCAAGACCCAGGGAGGGAAGTGAGACTAGGGGAGAGCAGGAGAAGTGGGGAAAAACTTACCAACTAAACAGAACACAGAATGGCAGGGCTCGTGAGAATGACACGTGCTCTATTTTGCTGCTCAAGGAGAAATCCTGACTGTCTCGCACCAAGCCATCAGGTAGCAGCTGCCTTGGTTACTAGGGGGACAATCCCGAGGGACAGTGGCAGCACAGCTGTTTGGAATCTGGCAGTCCCATAGCTAAGGAATCTCATGAATACATCCAAGAATCGTTTGGAGTTTTTATGTTTGGTTGATTTTTTGTTTGTTTGTTTGTTTTGGTTTTGGTTTGGTTTGGTTTGGTTTGGTTTGGTTTGGTTTGGTTTGGTTTTTTGGGGTTGTTTGTTTTTGAGACAAGGTCTCCTGTAGCCAAGGCTGGCTTCAAACTCCCTGTGTAGCCAAGAATGGCCTTAAATTTCCAGTCTTCCTACCTACCTGGGATGGTAAGCATGTGGGGCCACATCTGGTTTATGTGTTGCTGGAGGCGCCAAACCCAGGCTTTTGTGCCTGTTAGGAAAGAGTTCTACCAACCAAACCACAGTCCCAGGTCCACAAAAAAATGTCAAAGCAACAGGCAAAGGAAGCATTAAGTGACTTGTACTATAGAATGGAGTAAAAATCTCAGACCAGGAGCCAGAGATGGAAATTGGGTTCATTCATTCATTCATTCATTCATTCATTCATTCATTCGTGTATTTTGCACATGTTTTCTGGTACCTACAGTGAGCTGGGTACCATTTAAAGGGCTCAAAACAAAAAGCCAGTGAATGAGAGACAGTTTTTCCTCATAGAACCTGTATAAAGGACAGAGCATGTGACATGGGAGTGGGCTTTCCTGGGTCAGAAGCTTAGCAGTGAGCCTACCCACAGATGCAGTAAGACATCTGTGCTGTTGTGATGGCCTGTGTTTCCCAAGCTCCGTGCTCAGCAGAAGCCACCCTGATGGCAGGTGTGATTACCACTGTCTGGAAGATTTCTTTTTTAATCCTTTCAAAGTTGAATTTTAGTAAGCTGTGGCCTAGACATGGCTGTGTGCATCTAAGTTTCTAGTATTTAATAGCTATCACGTGGTCTCAGCAGCGGCCCACACATCCTAAAGGTGGAGGTGATCATTACAGTGTTCTCAAGTATACCCCATGCTATTATTCTGTGCTGTGCTATGCTGGCCGAGGTTTCACAGCCTGCCACCTGGGACAGGGGCACTGACTTGTGGCATTTGCCATTCTTTGTGATGGAGATATTCTTACCACGTTGGGAAGAGTTGAACCATAGTCTGTTGCTCCCCTCTGAGTTCAGTGAACATCAATGCTCTCAGTAGTAGAGGGGGCCGTGGAATGTCACTGATGGGGTAGTGAAGTATTCCAGATGCCTTTGCCTCCAGCTGTGCATTTCACGGCTCTGATGTATGTACTCTGATATATGTACGTGTACTTCAAATGCTACTATTATTTGTGCCTCATGGCCAGCATGAGGACAGTCACTGCGTTCTCAGGCGCTGCTGTGGCTGGTCCCATCACAGCCCCTCAAGAAGGATTCCTTCTCCTCATCCTTTGCCTCTTGTTTGATTATTTTATTTGTTTGTTTACAGAGGGGAAAGGCCATTCTCCTTTTCACAGCCTTGTCTTCTCCTAACCTGAGGTCTCCCAGCTTTTATTTTGTTTCATGCCACTAACATTTAATTCCATGATAAAACTTCAAAGGAACTCCACAAACCCACTTAAAACCAGAGCCTACCTAGCAACAAGACATGTTCGTGACTGCGTGTTGGTAGCCTCTAGACTGAGAGGGATGTTTCTTCTGTGACAATATGAGGCCTGGGTCTTGAGATTCAAGTTTCTCTGGACTAGGGCAGTAGCACACTGGCAGGTGCTTGCCTGGTGAGTGAAAGGCCCTGGGTTCCATCCCCAGTACAAGCAGGAAAGCAGGAAAGGAAGAAATGAGAAGGGGAGGGAAAGATTACTTTTTTAAAAGCCCAAATGAACTTAACTTTTCCCAATTTGGTAAACTTTTCTAAATCCTTTGCCCCCGTATATTTTCTACCAACTAATTCGAGACAGGCCAGGACTCTGTCTCTAACACTGTCCATTTTTACTAATTTTGAGTCCCCTGAGGACTTCTTTAACCCATGTTTGCTCATGGACTGCAATGAGCAGAGAGATCAATAGACAACACTCAGAGGTTTGGATGGAGTTGAGGAATGGAAGTAGATACCTGTGCTCAGAATGGGGTCTAAGGGGGTTGGGGTCCTCTGGGGTTTATTTGTGTTTCCGTGTGAAGTACATGATCTGTTCCCCCTGCAGCGGCTCAGAGTCAGGCCTGCTGTCTTGTTATTCAGGCACTAAGCAGTAGGCAGAGCGTCTGTACGTCACAAGTACAGTCATTCAGCTGGAAAAGCCCTTCCCTGGACAGCCTGTATCATTACTCTTTAAATTTTTGAAAAACGCTCTGCCCTTGCCTCTCCCTATTGGCTGTTTTTCTCGGGAAAAGAGAAAACAGTTGGCAGAACTAAAAGTTTCCAGACCACAGGCTGTCTGCTTCTCACATAACCCCAACGCCAGAATTTCCACTTTCTCCAACTTCACTGTTAACCTGTGCTACAGACCTGCCGCAGTGTGCCTTGGTTATGCCTTGGTTACACATTTGTGACTTTTCCTGTTTTCAGTATTTGTGCCTTCCTCACCTTTTTCTTCTCTTTCGTTCTTTTTTTTTCCTTTTTGAACCCATTGATACTATACCACAATGTCTAAAAATACAGCCTAACCACTGATTTTCAAGAAAGAGGAACTGCAGAAATAACCTGAGTAACTCTGTGCCCATGAACTCTTGACAGTGTCTTCTGGGCCCTCAGGAGGTACTGGTTGCAGAAACACCTTCGGACTGTTTCCAGGGAGAAGATGGTTCCCACCACACTTCCATCTGTGAAGTACAGCCCCCTACCTTTGCCCTTTCCTGTTATCTGGTGAGCCGCTTGTTGAGTTGGCTCAGTCTCTTATTACTTGTTGGGACCTCAGTGAGTGACTCTCAGACTCTTGAGGGTCCAGCTTTCTAACCATAAAAGAGAAAGTTGAAACTGTTTATTTCATGGGGTGCTTGTGGGAACACAGTAGACAAAATGCACCTAAACATACATGATGTAGGTAGGCCCAGGAAGCTCACTTGAGCCTGAATTTTATCTCACAACACTTAAAAGAAAAAGAAAAAAGTCATGCATGATGCTGAACATGACAGCACACACCTTTAATCCCAGCACTCTATACTACAAAGTCTCAAACTACCGGTAGTTCTCTTAGTGTTCAAGGCCAACCTGGTCTACTACATAGTGAGCTCCAGGACTACACAGAGAGACCCTGTCTCAAAACAACAACCAGAACAAAACATGTATGACAACCCATACTTGTGATCCCAGGGCTAGGGAGACAGAGATGGGTGGCACCTTGGGACTTGTTGGCCCAGAAGCCTAGCCTAACCTGGACACTCCAGGACAGTGAGAGAGACTCTGTCTCAAAAGCACCAAGGTGGACAGCACCTGAAGAACCATGCTTAGCCCTTGTCCCCCCTTTGCATACGTGCATTGGGCACATGTACCCATGCTCACACATGTGTGAGTGTGCATACACACATACAAAGAAGCATGGTGTAAAAATCATGTGTGTTTATATGGCCTGGAAGTGAAACTGGAACAGTCTAAGGACCCAAGCGAACACATGGGAGTGAGGGGGTGGGTATGGGAGGGAATGGGGGAGGGGGATGTGCTCAAAGCACATCATCTACTTGCACGAAAACGACCTTAGGAAAGCCAGTACCGTGCATAACAAATACTCCACTTTAAAAACAGTTTATAAGGGAGGAGTAGAGAGAGGAGAGAGAGGGGAAAGACTGTGTTCAAAATATGTCGTATGACATTCTCAAAGAATTAATAGAAATATTAAATATTTCTATTAGTAAGTAGGTAAATAAACACACTTAATAAAAATAATCTACCTGCACATGTTAATTTCTTTTGTGTGTGTGTCTGAGAGTTAAGGAGCTCAACTCTGAACTGTCTGGTTACAATCATACACAAACCAAGAGATGGACCACAGCCTTCGCTGACTTCAGGCACAGGGCCACTTTAAATGGTGTTTGTAGTACTGGTGATGAAGCACGGTGCCTCACACTTTCTCAGCAAACACTCCACCACTGAGCTTTGCCCTCAGCCCTGAACAGTGGTTTGGAGTTAGTTTATTGATTATGATTAGGGAAATAAGAAAAGAATTAAATTCAGATATTAGATTGCTACCCTCTCCAGGGTTTGACTAATGGCTTGATTTTCAACTTGAATAAGCCTGTTTGACATCTTAATATTCCAAAAGAAACATTTGGGGGCAGAGGTAGAAGGGGAGAATAAGCTATTTAAGCAATCTAAGCATTTAAGGTTAGCAGTACAGTTAGGGAATCATGGCTCCCGGCCAGGGAACTCCTTACACAAGGGTAAAGGCCGGTGTCCTCCACTTTCTATGGTTATCCTTTGTTCCTTTAAGATAGGCTTGGCTTGAATACAAAAGTGACAAAGCTAAACAGGAAAGGCTGGAAGTCTGGGAGTGGAGTGTGTGCTTAGCATGAGTAGCACCTTGGCTTTAATTCCCAATGTCAAAGAGTACAGCAGAGAATTACAAGAAACCAGGCACAGTGGTACACACCTGAAATCCCAGCACTCAGAAGTCCCAACACTCAGAAAACCTAAGTCTGAGCTGCACAAGGAAGTAAGTCCAGGCCAGCCTAAGATGCAAAATGGAGCCCTGCCTCAAACAACAACAACAACAATTGTGTGTGCTGTGTGTGTGTGCAAGTGGAGCGGTGTGTGTATGGTGGTCAGAGGATGACTTTTGAGAGTTGCTGAAGCTGCGGCTTTCTTGTTCTTTCTGCCAGCTAGCTTCTGAGCCCAGCACTCAGACTAGCTCGCCTAAGAACTCTCCACCACTTACTGCGCCGTTAGGATGTAGGAATTGAAGATGCCTGGATCTCTTTATGCACTCAACTATCTCCTAAGCTTCCTGACTCCAAACCCCATCCTGCAGCTCCTTGGTACCAGGCTAGTATCTCCTGGAGACCCTCAGCTCCAGGATTGATGACTTTATTCTTTTCTTTTCAGCCAGCCTTATAATATCAGGGTGCCATCTGGAAGGGATTACCTCTTGTGCCATCTCCAGGGACTGTCTTCCCTGGTGCTCAAGGTACAGGTGCTGAAAACACAACACAAACAACAACAACAAACCAGCTGTTCACAGAGGCCAGAATCTAGAATCCAAACTGCCAGCCCGCCTTGTGGGCTTTCCTTTTGGAACCCCCCCCTTCCCTCCCCCAGCAGAAAGGAGCTTACAATTGAATGCTAATGCCCAGAAAAGAGGTTAGCCTTTCAGTCCCCACTGCTGGCCACTTGTCCACAACAATGAACAAGGAAACATTCTCTCTATCCATAACCTCATTTCTTATGCCTCCTGGGTAAAGAGAAATTGAGCTCTAGCAGTTCACTGGCCAGCTTGATTTCAAGTGCCCCGCCCCTGCCTTTTTTCTCTCTCTTTTCTTTTTGCATTTGTTTGTTTGTTTGTTTGTGTAGGTAGGTAGGTAGGTAAGTCATCAGGTAGGTAGGTCTTTACGCCTATGCCAGGGCTCATCTGTGGAAGTCAGAGGACAACTTAAGTCTGTCCTCCTTTTCCACCTTGTGGGTTTCCCAGATCAAACTCAGGCATCAGACTTGGTAACAATCCCTTGACCTGCTGAGCCTTAAGCCCTTTCCCTGAACTGAAAACTTCTTACTGGTTTAACTGCTCAGAGTTTCTCTCCATGTCTCTAAAGCAGTTTTTCTCCAAAGGAACAATTCTGTCCAGGAGCGGACATTTAGCAACATTTGGAGACCTATTTAGTGTCACAGTAGTGGGAAGTATCCACTTACTACTGGTCAGTGGCTCCACATCACAGAGGGCACCAAAGATTCTGCTGCTGCAATGGCCATGGTGTTGAGGCGCAGAATACTAGGACAAGCTCCATGCGCAGTGCCCTTGTGGAGCCATCTGAGGGTCCTGTGTGTACTGAGAGTAGTACTCTCCTCAGAAGGCTGTTGCTAAGCAGGTATATGAACACATGTTTGACAGCATGAATACTTGACTGCATTGTGCCCTGGACTCAATCTCAAGCCAAGTTAATGTGGACTCAGGCCCAGGAGGCCACACAACTGTTCATCCTGTACCATGGGCCGCACAGAAGCAGGGTAGAGCCGGGAAGTGGCTCACTCAGAGTGTATGAATTCCATCTGGATTGAGATGTAAAACCCACAAGTAAATTCAGGCAGTGATTTCAGGAGACTCTCAGCCTGGCCACTCCTTCCTGTTACTCTTCCTTAAGACAGTGATTCAGTGGCTCAGTTTCCTCCCTTCCTTTTTTTGTTTGCTCTGACAAGAGGTCTCATTTAGCCAAGGCTGTCCTTGAACTTCTGCCTCAGACTCCTGAGTTGTTGGGCGTACACCGATTTTCTCCTTTCTACCTGCCTTTCTTCCTCCACCTCTGCCTCTTTTACCATAACCACTCCCACGGGGTCTGCCAGGGACCCGTGAGTCCCAGCCCACATTGCAGCAGTGTAACCAGCCCCTCCAGGACTCTGCTTTGCCCTCTGCCTAAATCAGAGTAGCAATGCTTCCTACTTTGGGGACTTGTAGCAGCATGCAACAAGAGTGCACCAGTTGTATGCCGCTAAGTCAGTGCTTCATAGACAGTGCAGTTGCATGCTGGGAAGACAGGCTCTGTCTTGAGAGAACTAAAGGAGAAATCACAGCTGACTTTTCTGGAGACATCTGTGTCAGTGCAGGCCATTCTCTGGATGAGAGTGTCAATAGCTCACGCTCAGTCACCACCCAGAGATGATATAAAAGGGCCCTGTTCTGCTAGGATTGACATCATCTGGGTGAAATATAAAACTCCATCCATTCAATAGGTCTCAAAGTAAAACTGGCATAGATCCCCGCCCCCACCCCCTTCTCACTCCAGATATTCTCATCTGATGAGGAGTTTAATAGCTCACCTTGCTCTCTGGTTGGAAAACCTGTTTCTTGCTGTGTCAGGTTTTCTGGGCCATGGCTTGGGAGTTTCTTGGGACAGCCTCTCTTTAGATCATGCTCTATCAGAATAAATCAGCAGTTCTCAACCTGGGAGGTCAAACGAGGGTCAACTCTTTCACAAGGGTCACCTAAGACCATCAGAGATCACAGACATTTACATTACAATTCATAACAGTAGCAAAATTACAGTTATGAAATAGCAATGAAAATAATTTTATGGTTGGAGGTTCACCACAGCATGAGCACTGTATTAAGGGGTCACAGCATTAGGGAGGTTGAGAAAGATTGGTATAAGTAAGTGTTAATGAATGTGTGTTGGCATCTAGGTTCAAGACTTGTGCAGGTGCCATGCCACTCAATGGGGGTCAGATGACAACCTTGGGTATCCGTTCTTGCCTTCTACTTGGTTCCGAAGCAGGGTCTCATTTTGCTCACTACTTCATATGCCAGACTAGCTGACCAGCAAGTTCCCAGGGATCCTTCTGTGTCCACCATCCATCTCTCCATAGGAACCCTGGGATCACAGATGTATGTTCTATTGCAGCCAGCTTCACATGGGATCTGGGGATCCAAATTCAAGTCTTTAGACTGGCATGAATTTCTCAGAAGCATGTTACTCCCAGCCTTCACTCAGAAAATTTTTGGAGACCCTGTTTTTAGATGGAAGCCCTAGGGGAGCAGTAAGGGATGACACAGTCAAGGTCTCCCATCCTGTGACACTTAAGATCTAGTGGTAGAAGGCAGGCAGACAGACATAGTGAGTGAGAAACTGTAGGTCTTAGACACATAAAACAGCGTGATGGAGTAGAGGAGGCTCCACATTAGATGAAGCAGGGAAGGCATCCTGAGAAGGCGACAGACATCTGATCTCGGGTCTGAAAGACATGAAGGGACCTGAGGATGGACTGAATGGGAGGCAGGGTGTTCCAGCCAGAGAGAACAGCATATGTAACACCCTAACATAGGTCCAAGGTTTGCTATGAAGGAAGAAAAGGAGGTCAGTGTGGGTGTGCTGAGTTAAAGGTGAGACCTGAGACACAAAGAAAAGTAGAAGGGATGAGCCCGGGTTAGCATCTCTTCTTGTTACTGTGACGAAATAACTGACAAACGCAACTGATGAAGGAAGTGTTGATTTTGGCTCACAGCTCAATCTACCATAGCAAGAAGTCATGGCAGACAGAGCTTGAGGCTGCTGGCCACATTATCTCCATAGTCAGAAATGAGAGGGGGAGGGGGAGGGAGGCTGGTGCTCAGCTCGCTTTCTTAGTCAGTCAGGACCTCAGCCTATGGGATGGTGCCACCAACATTGAAGACAGGTCTCCCAACCTGTTAATTCATCCAGGCTCCTTCACAGGCATGCCTAGAGGATTGTGAAGTAAAGTCTGTTGACAGTATTAACCATCACAGACCTGTTCTTCTCAGTGGAAGCGAAGTTAGTTTCTGGGTGTGTTGTGTGGGAAGAGATTGGACATCTCTAAGTGGAAAGCAGAGAGGTCCAGTCTGCATCCCTCGACCATGTTCTCACAGAGACAGGACCATTGCCCAGCTGTGTGGGAACCGCGGACCTGGTTAGAGAGCTGACTCTGCCCTCATCCAGACAGTAGTTTTGACCTTGCCTGGGTCATACCACCCAAAACCCTGAGAAGCCATCTTTATGAAGCAAGGTTTCTTCTGCTGAGTCTCAGGAAAAGCCAGTATGGAACCAGAAGAAAGAGGGGAAATAAGACGCTTGCTACTTCCTTATCGAGTGTTTCCGTGTTCCAAACATCAGCTAAAACAAAACCAAAACAGCCGGGAGTTTGCTCTTTTTTCGTTGCTGTTTCCTGTTACTTTTTAGTTGGATCCCAGATGTTCTGAGTAGTCCCTTCTGCCCGGTGTGGGATTGCCTGTCAGATCCTTACCACTCTCCTCACATCTCTTAGGTCAGATAGAAAAGCTGGGGCTGGAGCCAGGTGGTGAGTGTTCCCTCACAAACCAGAATGCCACCATGTGATGCCACATCTGGATGCTGGCAGTAGAAGTCAAGGCTGTAGCAGATTCTCACTTCCCTGTAGACCTTCCCTCACATGACCACTGACCCACTGGACAAAGCACTTCCACCAGCTACCAGCACTTGCAGACTGAGGACCCACTCTTATCAGCTGGGAAGCAAACGCAGTCTGAGGTGGGAGTTCTAACCCAGCATGCACCGTTCTAACCTCCAGATACCTGGAGTTGGGTGAGGAAGTGGTGGGAGAAGGTGAATCATTTGGGCAGGCACTGCACAGGGGTCTCCAAAGAGATCACATTTGAATACATGCATTGTGGGATTTTATTTGAGAAGTTGTTACTATTAGCTATCATTGACCATAGACCACTAGAGGTAAATTCTAAAGCTATTCCCATTGTCTCTGTGGGGCTCAAAAGTGATTCTAGATTTAGATATCTAATTAAGGAATTCTAGGTATGTGTTTCTTAAACACAGCCCTGGTTGAAATTAGAAAATCAAATATTTTCGAGTCATGCTTTAAAATAAATAAGCCTTGCCTGGCTTGGGAGTTTTCTTTGTGTGTGTGTGTGTGTGTGTGTGTGTGTGTGTGTGTGTGTGTGTGTAATTTTATTATGCATGTAATATATTATTTATATATTATATATTATATACAGTATTACATAATAAATTCTTTATTATAAATATGTATATATTAACTGATCTGTTGAGATAACATTCATTTTAATTAGATGGATTTTTTTAAAGCTGAGTAACTTTAAAAACCTCAATTATCTGACTCAGGAGGCAGAGTTCAGAGTCTCATTCCCAGGTCTAAGTTTAGTGACTTGTGTGGCTTTGGATGAATCTAACTTTTTCCCCACCCCATCTCAAACATTAATAGATGCTCTCCTTATTACATTTATAAAGTCCATAGCTCTAAGTGCTTCCCGTGAACATATGCTTATCTGGAAGTGATGCATTTCCACACCTGCTTCATGGTACAGTTTTTCCATTTCTGCCTGTGACCCTTTCAGAGCGGCCTTCACAGGAAGGTTTTCCCATGTTGGTCAGTGTGTGCAGGATTCAGGACTGTGTGCACTGCTGTGTGACAGAGAGCCGGGGTTCTCAGCTGAACTCTTGTTCCATTGTTTGTGAATCTTGTGGTCAAAGGGGCTTGCCTTCAGTTTCTCTCCTGATTCTGGAGTTCAGAGAGTACGTGCTGCAGGGACATCACAGGGTTAACGGTGTGGTAACACCTGGATTACAGAAAGCACCTGGGAGCCGTGCCATTAGATTGCTATTAGAGAGCCCTGGCTATGCAGACTGAAGGCGTGCAGGAGCCCATGCCCTTTCTCTTCCTTCTTCTGTCAGCTCTGCACAATTTCTCTGTCATGTGCTTTTTAACTGGCTTGTTCTTTACCCTGCAGCTGAGCTTCTCTACAATGAGTGTGTATAGATTATAGAAAAGTTTACCTGTTAACCAGCTTTCAAAGAAACAAGGCATGTCCTAGCATTAACTGCCAACTTGACACAACCTAGAAACACCTGTGAGAAAAGTCGAAGAACTGTCTTTATCAGATTGGTCTGTGGACACGTCTATAAGGGATGGCCTGGAGGGGTCATTGCTGTAGGAAGACCCAACCCACTGTGGTCCCTGTGGCCCATGCCTTTGGACAGAACATTATGGTAGTAGAAGGCTGGGCTGGAGAATATATTCACCTCATTGCCCCTGGGGGGTGGAGCAAAGAGCACAAACAGGAAGTGGACGAGACAAGACACAGCGTCCAAGGATACTCAACTAGCAACCTCCTTCCACCAAGAAGGCTGCCTCCAGCCTTTTTAGCATCTCTTAGTAATACCATCACATGAACTCACCAAAGGATTATTCCATTTGTTGGGGCCGAGTCCTTGTGACCGAATGGTCCCTAGAAACACCCGTACAAACTTATCCAGAAGCGAGCATCACTAACAGACATTGGCTGATCTATCAGAAATCATGATCCAGGTGAATTCCTGTGAGCAATTTCCCTGTGCTCATCAGAACCTTCATCTGTACTTCTGTACCCATTCTGGTACCATGCAGCTTTACTGGCTCCAGATTTGCTCACTCCTCTGACAGGACTCCCCACAGGTCACCCACTTGGATGAACCAGAAACCACAACCCATATCCAACAATGAATCTATTCTGCCCTGTGCTGTCACACACTGCCATGGAAAAAAAATCAAACCCCATTTTCTCAAATCTTCTCCTTGTTAAAGAAGCTCTCCCTTGAAATGTGCATTTTATGGCCTCTCTTAGTTTCTGTTGTCCACTACAGTCTATTCATAAGTGTTGTTTTGATGAACAAAATACACCTCTCACTGTTCAGCCTCCAAGTGACAAGGGCAGGCCCTTCTGTTCCTACTGACAATCAAATCATCTCTATAACATCCCCCTGGAAACACCATCCTGCAGGGGAAGGGATTCAGGGAATATTGAACAGGATGCTCAGAGCATAGGCAAATACTCCTGTGTGCTCTCCCCCTGCCCTCTTCTGCTGACCCATCATCTCTTACCACACCAGCCAGGGAAGTGTCTGCTACTCTCCTCTTCCCATGTCAGTCTCTCTGAGGGCTGTTTGCCCTCCATGGCACATCCGAGATGGTGAGCAGGTGGTGTGGGCCCATCATTTCGGAGTCTGGTCTTTGGAAACAATTTGTTTTGGTTAATTACAGAAGCCCACCAGTGTATGAACTGGAGAGCAGGCTTACTTGGTAAAGCACATGCCTAGCAAGTATGAGGACCTGAGCTGAGACTCCGCAGAACGTCTGGAAAGAGCTGGGCACCGAAGTCTGCTCCTGTAATTTTAGGGATGGTCAGATAGGAGGCAGATCCTTCCGAGATGCACCACCCTACCCATCCCCCACACCTGTGTGTCTTATCTGAGGAATGGTATTCAATGCAAGTCAACAGAGAACAGACGTGGATCATTCTGAGATGCTCGAAAGTCTTGTGGAATGCAAAGATGTGAGTTCACACAGACCAGGAGAAGCATGAAAACTGGGAAGCCATTAGAGATGGTCAGAGATTCTGAAGTTTCCCCTTGGCCCACCTGATTTCTTGGCCTCCTTCAGCCACCAGTCCTCTGCTTTGTTCCTGCAGAATTTTCTCTGCACACAGCAGTCACCCCACGGCAACCAAGGTTTCAGATCCAATTCTAGATTTCCTGATGTTCCGATTGCCCCAGTTTGGGACAGGTGACCATTTCTAGTTCAAGTTACGTGCCATTGCACAGTCTGTCACAACAAAATGACAGTCACTGTTTAATAGTCTAGAATAATCCAGGTCTTGGGAGGTGGAGACAGAAAGATCAGCTTGATGTTATCCTTGGCTACATGCTACATAGGAACCAGAAGAGCCAGCCTGAGCTACAGGAAGCCCTATCTAGCATTAAAAAAAGAAAACTAATGTATATATATAATGAAATTATGTGTTGAGAAAAGAATGTCAGTTGGTTGGAGGAGAGACAAAACAAATTGGCACATAGCAAACAGATCTTTTTGTTTTGCTTTTTGTTTGGCTGAGACATATATAGTCTCTACATAGTCCTGGCTGTCCTTGAACTCTATATGTAGACCAGGCTAGCCTCAAACTCACAGACATCTGCCTGCCTCATCAGTGCTGGGATTAAAGGTATATGCCAATGGATACATATTTAAAAGAGAGAAATAAACATATTTGGACTATAAAGCAACCTAGTAACTTGAAATATTATATAAATTATGGTATTTTCCTTAGTGGACTTATACTATGTGTTTGTGTGTGTGTTTTCAACTTTCTGTAGGACATAATATATAGTTAGTTCTTATAGGTACAAAAGTACAACAATTTAAACCAACACATTTCTTTATAACCCCCCTATACTATGAAGAAATAGAAAATGAGTGATGGTTTTTTGGTCACCTCTATTTTTATTTGTTATTGGGATTCTACTTTATGTGTTAAGTTGCATATTTAGTTTAATGTGATTTGTTTTGTTTTGTTTTTGGATACAAGATCTCAAATTTACTATGTAGCCCAGGCTGGCCTTGAACTCTAGGCAATCCTCCTGCTTCTGCTTCCTGAGTACTATTTGCTATTACAAGCATTCACTTCTATGCCTGTGACTGGTGACCTTGCACATGTAGTCAAAGTAGCTATGGCCAATCACCTTATTCACATTTTGACATGATTTTTTCTTTCCCGGGGAATTTTGAATAAATTATCCTAAAGTAAGAGTGTCAGTTTCCTAGCCTATAAAATGAGGACATTGTTTTGGAGTTGCTGCTTGCAGATCTTTGTGGGAAAGATGATTGAAGCAGGTTCTAAAGTATCCCAGGCTGGTAATCAAATTCTTATGGAGCCAAGGATGACCTTGAACTTCTGGTTCTCCTGCTGCTCTCTTCCTGGTGCTGAGATCACAAGCATGTCCCACCATATCCAGTGTGTGTGGTACTGTGAGCAAGTCCAGAGAGGTATGCATGCTAGGCAAGCCCTCTCACCTCTGAGCTGCAGCTCCAGCCCTTTCAGAAAAACTCTACTGAGACTATATACTTAACATGCATTGGCCAGCTCAGCGGCCAGAACTAACATCCCTGTTCACTGAGCCCCCCCACCCCGGGGTGTATTTGACCTTCCAATTGCTTAGGTAACAATGTGATCTGCAGCCATGAGCTAAGCAAAGCTTGTCCACTCACCTCTTATCGCCAGTTCTGTGGTTTCTGTGGGCCATAACTCCACGGTCTGACCTGCTAAGTTAGTTCACAGATGCAAAAAACAGAGTTCAGTCAAATCTGAAAATGCAGAAATTTCTTTTGCATTGAAAACAGGTTACTTATTCCCACCCTGAGCCTCTCTTGCCTCATCTGTTGAATATGGATAATAATAGGAATCACAGAATGTACCATTACAGCTCAGAGATAATATATATAAAACACTTAGGGCAATGCACGTATACAGCTGGTGTCCAATAATGGAATCTATGATGTTTTTGAGATAGGGTTTCACTATGTTGCTCAGGCTGGTCTCAAACTCCTGCACTCTAGTGATCTGCTCCATCCATAGCCAGGTGGACAAACACAACTTTCTTAATATTTATTTATTTACTTATTTATTCACTTTGAGTTTTTGAAGTAAGCGCTCCAGTAGCCCAGGTGATTGGCCTTGAATTCACTTTGTAGCCAGGACTGATCTTGACTCTCTGATCCTCCTGCCTCCACTTCCCAAGCACTGGGATTACAGGTGCACGCCACCACCTCCAATTCAATTTGTTTTTTCAAACTGGTTTTACAAATATCTGAGTTTTTGCACAGCGCCTGAAAGGAAAAGAATGTTGTCTAAGCTTTTCAAATGTGACCCAACAATCTCAACATTCGTGGCCAAAAATAGACTCAGCAACTGAGATGTCGCTCATCTCAGCGCTGGCGACACCTGGGTATCTCTCAGAAGGAGACTCATACCATTGTATAGCAATACACGGTCCCATGCCACAGAACATGTAAGACAAATAAAGCCCTAGAGGGAAATTTTCCAAAAATAACCAGAGTGAAAGGCACAGGAGGCAAAACCATGAGTACGGCTTCATCACACTTGAACTGAAGGTTTCTGTGTGTGTGCACACTCATACACACTTAGGTGTAACATGGATGGATGGTTTCACACCAAAAACAGTACATGCTTCATTCGGGTAAGTGTCTAAGGTTAACAATATTAAAGAAAGACATTTAGTATACAAGTGTAAGCTAGGGGCTAGGGATGTGGCTCATTGCTAGAACATTTGCCTAACATGTTTGAGACTCTGAGTTCAGTCTCAGCCCTGCACAAAGAGAGGGGACAGGAAAAACAAGCCAGGAACAGTGGCTTGCTCTGTAATCCCACTGCCCAGCATGTGTGGGCCAGGGGCTTTTAAGTCTGAGGCCAGACCGTCTAGCAAGGCCGTGTCTGAAAAAGAAGAAAATACTTGTAAGTGCTCCTATCAGAAGTGAACATGAAGGTGGCCTTCAGGGTGCCCCTCAAATGGACAGGGTGGTGACTGCTACAGATGGGACAGTTTGGAGAGTGAGTTTATCGAGATAAGGGTCGCTTTACAAGCAGCATTTCCCAGGACTGCAATTTTCAATGTAAAAAAAAAAAACATACATATTGAAAATTGATATGTCAAGCTGTTAACTGTATACCTTAACTGCTAACTATAAATGGTGATCTATTAAAGGGGGCAAAGGGTTCAAAAGTTGAGGCCTTTGCATTTGAACTTCAGTCTCATGTTTCTCTCCTTATAGTATGTAAGTACCGAATTGACCAGAGCGCAGCCATGATGAAAGGTGTTTGCATTTGTGAAATGTCACCATGACTCAAGGAAACATATGCATGTTTCTGGGAGATCTGCTACTCTCCACATGATCTGTGCCCTATGTGAATTTGGCCTACTCTATGGGCATTGGTTTTGCTGTTGCTATTGTTTCCTGCATATATTAAGTAGTCTTTGCTTTTTATCTTATTCTTACTTTAAACCCACATGAATGTCCCAGGCATACTCAACCTTTTGACATTGTGACAGCATTATCATCTCCAAAGTTCACATTCAAAAACTGTATAGTCAGGTTATTAAAAAACAAACAAAGCAAAGCAAAACAAAACAAAAACCCTCATGTTGTCTTAAGTAAGTGTGATTTTGTGCTGGGCCCTGGCCTCATCCAGCCTGCAGACTGCAGGTTATAGTAAGTCTTGCAAATCTATAGTAAGTCTGCTTCTGGAACTCCCACTGATGAACTCACTGGAGCATGCCACATAGATAAATAAAGTGAGTCTGCAGATTTCTGGCAGACCAGGCTTGATCCATCTCTTGATTTCTTTTGTCCCCACAGATGACAGAAGGCAGGCACTGCCAGGTTCACCTGCTGGATGACAGGAGACTGGAGCTGCTGGTTCAGGTAGGTATTGAATACTCTCTGGTAGTCCTTCCCTGTCCTCTTTGGAGCGTGGTGGCCTGTGTCCAGGCTGTTCACCTAACTGTGTCTGGAACTCAGTGCTTCAGAGAAACTGAGGGAGAAGAGGTGGCTCTGAGGTCAGTTATTGTAGCTTAGTCTTCATGACAAAATCCTGATTAAGTCAAGCTACTTGGTATATGTGAGTGGAAGCTCTTTATAAAACATGTGACACTACTTGAGTTTTTATTTATTTTACTTGTTGGTGATTTTCTCCTATTTGCCCAACAGACTGGACCAAAACTTTTTTTTTTTTAAATGGTTGAGATATTCTGTTAAAGTCATAGAGCTATATCTAGCCTAGTCATCATCAGAGAAGCTTCTTCTGGCAGCTAAGGGGAATAAATGCAGAGACCCACAGCCAAACATTAGGCAGAGCTCAGAGGACCCTGTGAGAAAAGGGAGCAAGGATTATAGGAGCCTATCCAGAGTGGTCTAGGACACCAGGAGAACACAGCCCACAGAATTAACTAAGCAGGGCTCATAGGGACTCACAGAGACAGCAATCATAGAGCCCACATGGGTCTGAGCTAGGTCCTGGGCATACGTACTGTGGTTGTTTAGCTGGAGGTGTTTGTGGGACTCATAACAATGGGAGAGAGGGTGTCTCTGACTCTCTTGCCTGCTCTTGTGACATTATTCCTCCTACTGGGTTGTCTCACCCAGCCTTGATATGAAGATTTAGGCCTAGTCTTATTGTGTCTTGTTATGCCTTGCTTGGTTATACCACTGTTCTTTTCTGAGGAGCAGTGGATCTGGGGGAGAGGGGAAGTGGGCTGGGGAACTGGGAAGAGCGGAGAGAGAGGAAGCTCAAGTGGGGACATATTGTATGAGAGAAGGACAAAAAAAATTGTTGAAGTCCTGTGGACAGGCTACACCTGTGGCGGGCCTAGGCACTTCTTTCAGACCGAGCCGCTTTACTTTCTCTTTAAGACTTGTCCCTCACACACTGCACCCACAGTGCAATTGAAATTAATGGGACAGGAGCTAGAGAGATGGCTCAGTGGATTGGAGTGCTTGCTGCTTCTGTAGAAGATCCGGGCTCCATCCCCAGCATCCACATGATGGTTCACAGCCACCCACAACTCCAGTTTTGACCTCCACAAGCACCACACCAGCACACACTGTACAAACATACATGCAGAAAAAAAACCTTTCACACATATTGTAAAATGGGTAAGTCTTTGAAATGAGGCAGAGGAATAGCATAGTAGTTTCACCAACTTTTAATCCAGATTTCTGCCTGCTTCTTTCTCTCCTACCCCTGCTTTCTTTCCTTCCCTGACCCTCGTCTCTTGTTGTCTTTCTCCTCCCTTTCTTCCTAGCTTCCTTGCCCCCCCCCCCATTTTGTCTCCTCTAACTTCAGACCTCCACACTTCAGACCATCATCATGAGCTGTGAGGCTCAGGGTTGAGAAGGGAGCCACTCAGGCTTCCGTCCAGTGGTGCCCGTTTTCCCCAGTCCCTGTAAGGCCAACATAAGTCATCAGTTGGACATCCTGGCAGATTCCAAACCACACTTCCTCCCAAAGCTCATAGATAGTTCCTCCCCTAGGTGGATGCTCAGAACTTAGTGGTGGCTAAGGGTATTTAGCCGATGGCTTGAAAGGGGGTATTTAAAAATCACACAAGCAAGCAAAAGCTGCCTTTAATGGGTTAGGGAGGAAGAAGGGGCTAGCAGCGGGAGACAGGCGAGCAAACCAGTGCTGATCAGATTTGTGTTTTGACAGCCCAAGCTTTTATCAAGAGAGCTGCTGGACCTTGTGGCATCGCATTTCAACCTGAAAGAGAAGGAATACTTTGGAATAACATTTATAGATGACACGTAAGTGTTCGGGTTCTTCACGTCTTCCCCTTCTGCCTGGACTATGCACTTGCTGATTCTCGTGGTGGGCAACAAGGGAGAAAGTATTTGTATCCTGTCTAGTTATGAGTCTCTCAGTATGGAAAATCTTCCCCTACAAATGTCATAAAGGAAGAAGAAAAGGCACACAGAGCATTTAAAAGTCTTGCAAATATCACCAGGTGTGGTGGCAAATGCCAGTCACCTCAGCACTCGGGAAGTAGAGGCAGGATGACAGATGCAAGGTCTAGGCCATACTGGTCTACATAACAAGCTCTGGGCAAGCCAGGGCTAGGAAGCTGGATAATGAAAATAACAAACAAACAAACAAACCTCAAAACGTGTTTAGAAGTGTGTGTTAATGCGTTTGTAGTCTATGTTACATGTTACATGTCTTTTTGAATGATTGGTTGGTAATGTTCCCCAGTTCACTTCATATGTCAGTAACGGAGACTCTAAGTCATTATTCATGAGTATCATGAAGCTAATTTAATGTTTTGGTATTCACAGCTACACAGTTTAAAACCCAGTTTGTGACTTACCTTCATATCTATAGTTGAATATTGAATTAATTTTACCTACCATCTACGTCTCATTCATGTTGTCTTGGAGGTTTTTTGTTTGCTTTTGTTTTTTTCCCATTTTTCTTCATTCCTCACATTAACATGTTGGGGAGAGTATGTGTGTGTGTGTGTGTGTGTGTGTGTGTGTGTGTGTGTATCCCTGTTTTATATCAACCTAATTTGTCTGTATTATATGTGCTGACATGTCATGAGAGGAATCTTTCCCTTTTCTGACGATATTTTCCAAAGAGTCCCTTAAACACTAAAGCCCAAGAACGTGTGCTCCAGACACAAAATATCCTGGCCAACCACAACGTTCTTTGCATAGCTGTCTCTATTTGAGCGGTTTTTCAGTTGTTCAGTGAAACCAGGTGGAAAATAACCTGAAGAAGGAGTTAATTTGTTTTTAACACCTTGTGCCCTGTAATGCTTCCTAGCCCAGGACCTCTAGAAGTCTAAACAAAACTGTCAACTCTGGCTGCTAACCCCAGATGCCTGTGTAGAGATGTACAAACCCCAGAAAAAGTTAGAGCCTGCCTCAGAATGTTTACTGAAGATGATTCCCCTAAAGCATCGGGGGAAACACAGTGGGCGTTGCCCTCTGACTCAGAGTCACCCAAATATATGTTCACCCAATAGCTGGTGAAGAGGCGCTTGATTGTCTGCCCTCTGCTGGATAAAATAAGAAATGTTTGTGTTCCTTTTTGTTTTTTCTTTTCACAAGTCTCTTCCAGAAAGCCTCAAGTTCACATGAGTCAATGCTTAAACTGCCATACACATGTAGGCAGAATGTTTGTGTGAACGAAAGCATATAAGACTCGTGGCCATGAATACATTGTAACTGAATGATATGCTATGAACTGTAATTGTCATGAGCGCTGTCATTTAGGAGACCATATCAAGTTGACACTAAAAGTCTGAAGACTAGAATAAGGCATTTGTTTAATGAATGTCTCCTAAGTGTCTACAAGCTACCAGATGGTATTCTAGATCCCAGGGATTCAGCTGTGAGCAACATAGTTAACATCTCTGCTCGCAAGAGTTGCTATTACAATGCTGTGATCTAGTTTTACAAGCAAAGAGATGATATGAAAATACCAGAAACTCTAACTGCACTGAGATCACGTGAGAGGGCATATTAAGGAAAGCTGGTGGGTCCAGTTTAGACAGAGTGGGCCAGGATGATGTCTGGAAGACAGCATGTATCGGACTGGCTCTGCAAACAAAAGCCAAATTGTCCAAAGATGGAGCCCAGTTTGACTTTTGTGTTTTAATATATTTGTTGGTTTGAGACAGGACCTCAAATAGTCTAGGCTGTCCTTGAACTCCTGACCCTCCTGCCTTGCCCTCAGTCCTGAGGTTATATGTATGTACCACCATGTTTGACTTAGTTTCCATTTTAAGAAATGTAGGAAAGCCGCTGTGGCTAAGGTGAAGGAAGCAGGAAAGAAAGAGGTCCAAGATTTGGCTGAGAATGAGATGGGGGGGTACCCCCTGTAGCGTCCTGAAGCTGTGGGATCTGACTGCTGTATTTGACATCTCCGACACACCCTTAACCTACATGTAACACTAGTCCACACACAGCAAATGCCATATGGAGACTGTGTGGTTATTATTCTAGGGGCTTGCTACATCCCTTGTTGCCTCTCAATATCTATTCGGGGTTTCTACCCTTCTTCAGATCATTTAGCTCCCAAATCAAAATTGCAGAGACCTTTAGATTTATAATACGCTTTAGAACACTAGAGCTCGGTAGATATCAACCCTCTGTGCTATTTTGTCTGTTCCCTGTCAATAACCCCTACGACTTTCCGTGTTTCATTTGGGCTGTTCCTGCTCCCTCAGGCCAGCCCTTGTGGGCATGCGCTCAAGCTCCATGCTACCCTACGGTGACTCTTCCTTCTTCTCCTCACTCTCCTTGTGGTCCCTCCTGAAACCCCAAGCCCGGGAACCTCATTCCACCCCCTCTTTTCTGCCCAGTCCAGGTTGTAGGAATTTTATTAGCCAATCAGGGGTAACTTGGGGGGAGTGAGGCTTACATAGTATCATTTAATGTATATGAGGATCTCCTCAGTGGGGGATACAGATCTTGGGGGAACAGTATTTAGCATTTGAATACATAGCAGCTGCAGACCAACCCCCCCACAGGAGACCCATAATCCAGTGTTGCATTCTGTCCTTCATGCATTAAATAAGAATACAGAGTCCAGAGCACACATGTAAGAGAGGCTTTGCCCAGTCCTGGAGTGATCTCACAGAATTATCT
Source organism: Uromys caudimaculatus (assembly GCA_028551405.1). Classification (NCBI taxonomy): domain Eukaryota; kingdom Metazoa; phylum Chordata; class Mammalia; order Rodentia; family Muridae; genus Uromys; species Uromys caudimaculatus. The sequence goes on from CM052700.1 coordinate 46,371,103, forward strand.
CTAGAACTGGGAGACACACAGAGTCCACAGAGGGGAAAGAAAGTGACACCTAGGCAAGCATCACTTGAAACAAATGTACACTGTGCTCTTGCTAAGTGGGAAGACACTAGCTTGAAAATGGATTAAGAGGTGAATGAAGGACAAGATCACAGGGGAACCCTTCAAGGCACAGAGATGGTAATGCACTTTTGGCCACTAAAGGACCATCAGTCCGTGGAGGGAGAAAAAGATTTAGAATTACAGTGTCATCCCTGGAAAGAAGGGGCCAGACCATGTGGAGGGCAGAAGCCCTACACACAGTGCTTTATCCAGACATTCCAACTTGCTTCACAAAGAAAAGGAAAAGTCTGGGTATGATGCTGCATGCCTGTAATCCTAGCACCTGGAGGTTGAAAACAGGTCTACCATAAACTCTAGGCCAGCCTCACTGACATATGAAACTCTATCAAGGAAAGGGGGGCTGGGGTGAGCTCACTGAGCTTGCTGCACAGCTGTGAGGACCTGAGTTCTAATCCTTAGGATCCACCTCAAAAAACAGCCTGGCCACATGCCTCTGTAACCCTAGCACTGCATAAGGAGGAAGGAGGATTGCTGGGACTTGCTGATTGACAGCCTAACTGCAGATTCAATAACAAACCGTGCCCCAAGGTCATAAGACCATGAGTTATAAAGCAAGATGCCCACTGCTCTCTTCTGGTCTCTGCATACATGTGTGCAAACACACACACACACACACACACACCAAAAAGAGAGGTGGCACAGTATGAATGATTGCCTTTGAGGACTTAGGCCACCACCTTCCTTGTCTACCCTGGGATTAGTGGACTCCTTTCCAATATGCTCTTCTTGGACCACAGAAGTCAAACTTTAACCGTTTTCCTAAGATGCCTGTGTGCCCCGACTCCCCTACAGGTAACGGGCAACACCTAATGTCAGAATTACAACCAGCTGGGGAAGGTGTCTCCTGACTCTGCCTGTGTTTATTTTCAGAAGTGCGAGTTGGTCTTTTCTGTGAGACGGAAGATCTTGGCCATTTCTGCCTTTCAGGGGAAACAGGCCTGGAAGTGTATTTATGTCTAAGGGTGCCTCCTCAGAAAGTCTTGGTCACAAGCCTAGTTCTTTGGTAAATATTTTTGGAAGGTTTTTCCCCCAGCACTCCCTTTCTGTCCATCCCCCACCCCCACCCCCACCCCCGTGAAGCCAAAAGTCGGACCCCTCCCTTTCAGGGCATTCACTGGCTCAGTCGCATTTTCCATCCTTGGTGCCACATCAGCCTTGAGACCGTGGTAAACTGAACAGAGGAAGGCAGAGCTGCAAGGGACAGTGTCCATGACTGTCTTTACCCCAGCTCTGGGAGCCAGAAGAGAAACAGGGAGATAGACCACAGTTACATAAGGAAGGCAGCAAGCCGACCAAGTAAAGCAGGTCCCTGACAGAGAGGGGCATTATTCCTAAGCTCTTGCTTAGGCTTCCCAGCTGTGTGCAGGGCAGTCTTCTACCTCTAGAGGGCAGCCTCAGCCCTCCTTCCCCACAAGGGGCCCTTTTGTCACCTCCCTTCATCCATTTTGGAAAAACTTTGCTGAGTGACTTTTGTTGATGAAGAAATAACATATGAGCTTTGCAACACAATAGCTTTGGATCTGTCCTTTCTGGTAGATAATGTGGCTTCCACTGTATAGAATCTGGACCAAAGGGAAAATGTGGCTTTTGGTTATGAGCGCTTGTCTTTTGTTTGTTCCTTGGTTGGTTGGTTGAATTTGTTTGTTTGTTTAAGTTAATTAGATTTCATACTTATTGATGAAAACACTTAAAAACAGCAAGATAAAAACATTAAATGGACCTCATCTCATCTTTGTATTTTGGCATAGGTAATTTTCTTTTTATTCCTCGGAGCGTTCACTCAGTTGAAAGGACTGTAAATAAGCAGCTGACAGAGCTCATGTTAGAGCCCTTACCTAGCATACACAAAGATTCAACTCCCAACAGAAGGAAAAATGTAAATCTCTAGTGTATACTTTCACACTTTAGAAGTATATTTCTGCTACATATCCATGAATGTCTCCTTGGAGTATTTACCGTGGTTAAGAACAGCTGCTTGTGTTATCTCCCTACTCTGACTGTAGCTTCCTCCAAAGAGGTAACCAGTACCCATACCTTGTTCTCTATGTGTCCAAAATTCTATATTAATCTTTTCCTCCGTGTTTAATTACAGCTTGCCCCTGCTTCCGTATCCAACCCAATTGCAATGTGCTGCATGTGTGGTGTGCACGCCTTGTTCATTCTTACACAGTGTTCTATGCAGGTTCATAGAAAACATGTTACACATCTTAAATCATGCCACGTCTCTGTAAGGAAAAAATAAAGGACATGCTCACCCGTGATGGTGTGTCACACTTCCCTCTCGAGGACGAGGCTACACAGCGAGATCCTCTTTCAAATCTCCCCCAAAGAAAAGAATGAGGAAGGGGAACGGAAATGGGGAGGAAAGGGGGGAGGAAGAGGGAAGGGAGAAGGGGGAGAACTCAAAGTTAGTCTAATCTGCCATAGGAAACCCTCGAAGACTTAAAACTGATGTGCCATGAATTTAAACACTTATTTTTATCAGCGTTGAAGCTGAAGTGTTCTTAAGTATCACATTAAACATGACAAAGTATAATGCAAGAATCCTTAACTTCTGCCTTTTATTTTTGTCTTGTTTCATTTTTGTTTTTCACTAACTCTAAGAAACTTTCCCAAAGTTCCAAGAAAATCTTGAGACAGTTCCCAGTTCCCAGCAGCCATATCTTGTAATTAGAGAAACAAATACACAGAAACTGAGCCCAGTGTTATATAAGGTAGGAAATCCTCAGGCATCATTTACCCCATATTGAGAGCTCTGAGTTCAAATTCCCAGCCCTGATGTTTTTCTTGCATATTTACTATAAAAGACAACATTAATAAATAAAGACTTTCCAACTTGGTCGATGCATGTGATGGGAGCAGTAAAGAAACCACTGGAATGGCTGCTCCACAGTATGGTTAGGAGTAAGGGTTTTACTGTGAATAAGAAAGAGGAAATATCCAGAGGCACCAGGAGAAGTCCAGAGCAGAGAGAAAAAGTAGCCTGGACATGTCTATGAGAAATGCCTGGACAGGGTTGTCTATGAGAGAAGCTAGTAAGTGGCAGAGATCAGGGGTAGCAGACAAATCATGTGGGCCATGAAGCCAAGTAGCTGTGAGTAGGGAAGGGCCAGGGGGCTAGCTTGCACCTTTAAATGTGTAACAGGGACTTATGAGTGGGGATTGAGGGACTTGGGAGGCCAGCCGGGGCTTTGATATGTGACAATGGAGAGCCATGTCCTTTCGGCCAGAAGCCAAGAAAATGAAGTGACTCTTTTGTGGGAGCAGGAGAGAGCTTGTTTTACAAATTTCCAAGTAATGCTAGCTTTTATCTGACCTGACCATCAGAAATCCTTTTCTAGTCCAACCTGAGCTCATTTCTACATACATGGGCTGGATGAGACCTAAGAGTTGACAAATAGTACTTGCTTAATTGTTGCAGGAAGTATTAAAAAATAAGGAATATAACACACATGTTCTCACACTAGGCCCTGGTTCTCTCATCCCCTGTAGGCTGGTTGGCCTTGCACTGGCAGGCAATGGCCAAACCTACTTTCATCTTCTGGAGCTCTGACTCAGAGCTCCATGACCTCTCCACCCACTGGCAGGTCGCTACCACGACAGCCCCATGCTTCAATACCCCCATGGCTTCTCTGGTGCACTTCAGGCAAATCCACACTTTGCTCTGTACCTTTCTCTCTGGAACCCAGATGAGCCACAGCGTGAAGGAAAATGCAACACAAGCTTAGTTCAGAAACAATAATAACTCAATCTCTGGGCACATCAACTAAAACCTAATCTTGTAAACCTTATCAAAGTCTGATTCCTCTGGTGGTGAATCCTTGTGGATCCGCCATGATACCAGGAGACTCTACTAGCTACATCTTACCTATCAGCTTTCCCCTTGCCAAAAGGACTCTCCCTCTCTCCTGCTCCTTTCTTCTTCTCCTCCGACCTGGAAGTCCCTCCTTATGCGTCCAGTGATTGGCTCTTTTATTCATTAGGGGATTGGTTCACAAGAAGCCACAGGTGTAACTCACTCCTTCTCGGAAGCCCCTCCCATGAGGGCAGAATTAGAATACAAAAAGCCCCAGGGCTATCTACAACACTTAATAAAGAGTAGCTGTTATCATCTTTTTAAAAGATTTATTTATGTGTCTGAGTACACTGTTGCTTTCTTCACACACACCAGAAGAGGGCATGAGATCACAGATAGTTGTGAGCCACCTTGTGGTTGCTGGGAATTGAACTCAGGACCTCTGGAAGGGCAGTTGGTGCTCTTATCCACTGAGCCACTCTCCAGCACCAGCTGTTCTCATTTACATTGTTACTATTTGAACCCACCTTTCCCATCCGCTTTGTTTCTAAATTTTTAAAACTATTATGTGTAAGTATATTTGCCTGCATGTATATATGTGCACTATGTGTATATAGCACCCATGGAGAACAGAAGAAGACATTGGAACCCCCAGATGATTGGTTATGCGCCACTGTGTAGGTGCTAAGAACCGAACCCCAGGTCCTGTGCAAGAGCAGCCAGTGTTTGCTTCTGCTGAACCCTCTCTCCAGCCCCCTTTTCTATCTACTTTGAATGACAGCTTGGAATTTCCTGTTTGTCTTTTAATTATTTATTCAAGGACCAAAATAGGCTGCAAAATGTTTTCTAGCTTATAACAGACTTTGCTGGAATTTGACATCCCCTTCCCATCACCAGAAATGTGTTCCGAAACTGGACTTAGTATAAGCACATTCAAGCAGGCTCTAAGATGGATAGGCCAGTCAAACAGCGTTGGAAATCATGTAAACAATCGCCGAGCGTCAAGCCATAAAGGTCAAGGTCCTGAGAGAACTGTTTATACCTGCAAACTGATGAGGCTCGGGAGTAAATAAATATTTAAACATCTGTAAGTCATGTGTCCACAGAAATAGCTCCAGAAGAGTGCCGGCCTGTGCACACATTGAAAACTGTACTGCTGTGTTTGAGCCTCCTTCATTTTACTAAACTGGAATCTTCCTCCTCCTTGACTAAAATGTGTCACCTTTAACCTTTTATATACGTGTAAAGATTAATTTAGCGTTGTTCAGTGTCTTAACCTCCCAAAGCATGATCCATCTCTTATTCTCTCAGTTTTTATAAATATGTGCATGCAATATATATGGATTTCCATTGGTTAAAAAAAATGGGCAAGCTGGACATAGTAGAGCAAACCTGGGCTATAGCAAGGCTTTGTTTCCATAAACAAAAGGCAGTATGGGTAATATATTGTACCTACTGTTATTTTTTATTAAAATTTTAAGTGTTTATTTGTTCATTTATTTTATTTGAGATGAGGTCTCACTGAGTAGTCCTAGCTGGCCCAGACTTGTATAGATAATGCTAGCCTCAAACTCACAGAAATCCACTTGCTTCTGCCTCCCCTCCCCTCATGCTAGGATTAAAGGTGTGCATCGCCAGGCCCTGGGAATCTTTTTGTTGTTGTTGTTTTGTTTTTTAATTTAAGATTTGTATCTAGAAAATTGTTCCAAGCAACTTTGCAAGCTTGTTTCATGACCACATTGCGTTTCTCTGTATAGATTTAGATAATTATTTTAGCGATACCCTATAAGTATTTGGATTATTTCCAGACTTTTGGCTATCCAAGTGAGTGATTTTTATATATGGGTCTTTTTTTTTTTTTATGTGCAAGTTCCTCTTGACAAGCTTCTCCAGTTGGAAATGCTGACTCACAAGTAGGTGGGTTCAATAGGTCTGACAGAAATTGCTGAAGGGGTCTCACGCCCGTTGTATTCGCTGCTTGATATGAGGGCGTGGTCTCACGGCCCGTTGTATTCGCTGCTTGATATGAGGGCGTGGTCTCACGGCCCGTTGTATTCGCTGCTTGATATGAGGGCGTGGTCTCACGGCCTGTTGTATTCGCTGCTTGATATGAGGGCGTGTTTCCAGGCAGCGGTGCCAGCACCGTGTGTTGCTGAACTTTCTGTGTCATCCTCTGCCTTTGCTTTGTTTTCACAGGGGTCAAGAGAACTGGTTGCAGCTAGACCACAGAGTTCTGGAGCATGATTTGCCTAAGAAGCCCGGCCCAGCTATTCTGCACTTCGCTGTCAGGTATGCAGGGTACAGCCAGCCTTCATCTCCTTCTTTGTTTATTTTTATTTTTCAAGATTTCTAGAAATCAGAGATAGTGAATAAAAAGAGAAAAGATCCCATGAGAACATTGTCATGTGAAAGAGATTGCCTACTGTCTTGGTCTAGGTTACCATAGAGACTATGTACAGTTGTTTTCTTTGAAGATAAAGGAGAGAAGCATCTTGCTTTATTCCTCAAAGACTCTTAGACTAAATGTAAGGCTGAGGAACCTAAGAGATGTATTTTAATGTTAAGCCTGGGTTTTTTTCGTTTTTTTTTTTTTCTAATTCAATAAGCTATTAAGATTCTTCAAATCTGAAATCTGGCAAACATTTGCTATTCTACTTTATGTTGGGAATAATGTGTGCTAGGGATGTTGAAACAACTAAGTTTTATACAATTCCATGTCTCAATTGAAATGCAATGCAAAACAACTGCACAGAGAAAGAATTATTCCAACAGCTCAGAGATCTGATTTGTCTCCTGCAGAGATGGACAAGGATAACTCTCATGACCCTTGCCATGTTCTGTGAGGTCTGTTTGGGAAAGTCCCTTAACAAGGTTCTGAGACCCTTGCATTTAACCAGGGATTTTCTCAGAGCTGGCCCACCAGAAAAGTATTTTAGCATTAATTATTACCAACCTAAGAGAAGGAGAATGTTTAAAGACTAACCAAGCCTCTTGCCCTCTCCATAGCTTATGATACAAAACATTGCCAATGGAGCCCCACAGTTCCTTCTGTCGTAGCCCTGCCCCCTCTTTAAACCTGATAGATAGCTTTATAACAACTTTCTATTGCTGGTAGATTGTTCATAAACCAAACTACTTTCGTAAAGCTGATTCAGATGCCTCCACCGGGAAAGCACTTGCTACCGAGCCTGGTTGCCTGAATTTGGTCCCTGGCTCACTTGTAAGCCCAGCCTCAGTGAAGTCGAAACAGGTGGATCCCTGAGGCTTGCTAGCCAGCCAGCATAGACTGCTTAGTGAGAGCCCTTGGTAGTGAGCGACTCTGAGTGCAGGGGTAGGGGATCTCTCTCTCTCTCTCTCTCTCTCTCTCTCTCTCTCTCTCTCTCTCTCTCTCCCTCCCTCCCCCCTCCCTCCCTCCCTCCGTCCC
>CM052700.1:46378942-46409356 GCA_028551405.1 Uromys caudimaculatus
GAAGTTCCCCTCCACCGGAAGTTCCCCTCCACCGGAAGTTCCCCTCCACCGGAAGTTCCCCTCCACCGGAAGTTCCCCTCCACCGGAAGTTCCCCTCCACCGGAAGTTCCCCTCCACCGGAAGTTCCCCTCCACCGGAAGTTCCTCTACCTTGTAGGAAAACTGGGTGGGTTGTTTAGTGGCTTACTGTTTGTATCTTACTAAGGATGGAGAAAATATCTGTTTCTTTGTTCTTGCATACTTCAGCTAGCCAGCTTCCTGCAAACACATGGGCTGCTCCTGGCTATGTTAAATTCTGGGCCCCATCATCACCCTTTTACATCAATCTTTGTGGACACTCGCCATGTTTTTGCTGCATCACAGCCCAGCCAAAGCAATGTGTCTTTGGAGAATCTTAACAAATGTCATTTATTTAGTGACCCCATTTGTGTGCCTGTTCTGAGACAGCTGCTCAGATCTAGTGTGTGACTGAAAATTCCAGAGAGCAAACTCTGCCTCCCCTTCCTGACAGCCCCTCACAAGGCTGTGCTATCTTTTGCAGCAGGTTCCTGGGATTCCACAGCAGTTGGTAGTGGTTTGTTCCTGGGGCTTCAGGCCCTACTTAGCACGTTATCTCAAATGTCCTGTAACTGCTTGGTGTTAACTTTCTCTTCTCTGCTAGCATAATTGAAACCCTTATCAAGGCTTTAATGATGCACTTAACTCATCCTCCCAACAAGGCAGTGACATCACCATAGCCTTTATTCTTCAAAGGAAGCAGTTGTTGTTACTCCTGTTAAAGAAATGATCATGCAGAAGAACACAGTGTAGAGCTCTCCGAATCCTTAATGGACTTCACTGAGGTCACAGAGTGGAGGCTCACAGTCCAGGGACAGCTATGAATGGCTTTTGTCACATTTGTTTGACACAGTTGTTTGTCGGAGGTTCTCACACCACCAATAAGAGAACACAGAATTGTTTGTGACATTTCCATCTGAGGAAAGAACCTGTCAGGTTGCTTGTATTGACTAGAAAATGTAACCAGGGAACTCAAACTAGAATTTAAAAAAAAAAAAAAATTATTTTACTAGAAAAACTTAAGTATTATTAACCTCATGTGTAATCCCAGCCCCAGTGAAGTCAATCAGGTGGATCCCTGAGGCTTGCTAGTCAGCCAGCATAGACTGCTTAGTGAAAGCCCTTGGTAGTGAGCAGGGGATATTACACACACACACACACACACACACACACACACACACACACACACACAACCAAAGATATTATTTGTTTGATTTGTTCTTTGAATACTATAAAGGCATCTAAATTGTCAGAGGTCCCTCATATGTGCACAACAGGTGACATGCTTGAAGAACACAGGGGTCCCTAATGCATGGACACCTAGTGATATGGATATCCTAGAATACAGAGCACAGAGATGTCAATAACATACTAGGATACAGAACACAGGGGTCTTTTCATTCATGGACATCGGTATAATGTATTAGGACATATTAGAGCATAAAGCATAGAGGTCCTTCATACATGGCTGTGGTGGTTTAAATATGCTTGGCCCAGGGAGTGGCACTATTAGGAGGTGTGGCCTTATTGGAGTAGGAGTGGCCTTGCTGGAAAAAGTGTGTCATTGTTGGCATGGGCTTTGAGACCCTCCTCTTAGCTGCCTGGGAGACAGTCTGCTCCTGGCTTCCTTTCAGTGAAGATGTAGAACTCTAGGCTCCTCTAGCATCATATCTGGCTAGATGCTGCCATGCTTCCCGCCATGATAACAATGGACTAAACCTCTGAAAGTGTAAGCCAGCCCCAATTAAATGTTGTACTTTGTAAGAATTGCCTTGGTCATGGTGTCTCTTTACAGCAGTGGAAACCCTAACTAAACCAGAAGTTTAGGGACTGGGGCTATTGCTGTGATAGACCTGACCATACTTTTGTTTCACATTGTGGATTTGGGGACTTTGGATTTGGAAAGCTCTGGAATGCTTTACGTGGGGCTTAATGGGCCATCCTAGTAAGAACATGGTGCTGAGGGTGATTTGAACGGTAGGGGCCTGGCTCAAGAGGTTTCAGAGGAAAAGAATGTTAGTACATAGCCTAGAAACTGTTTTTGTGGTATTTTGGTGAAGAATGTGGCTGCTTTTTTGGCCTTGTCTCAAGACTCTGCCTAAGGCTAAGTCTAAGGTAAAGAGAATCAGATTAATTGCATTGACAAAGGAAAATTCAGAAAAACCCAGCATAGACTTTGTCCTCTGGTTTACACTCGTGAAGAACATTTTGATCAAGTGTAGCAAGCCTAGAAAGGAAAATACAAAATGTTTGGTTCAAGTAATAAAGGGGCACCAGGAAGTGAAATGGAGCTGAATCCTGTGTTCAAGGAGATAAGCAGATTAAGGGAGTGGTGATCTCAGGGCAAGATCCCACCCAGCCTAGCTTATGGTTTGTGTTTGCAGTTGAACAAGGAATATTATGTCATGTTAGGGGTTATTACATGGTTATTGTTTTCATTTGGACTTTTAATTTGGAATTAACTACTATCCCAAAATGGAAGTCACACTTTTGATCCAGATCTTGAGGAATAGTGGCCATGACAAGCTTTGGGTCAGGCATGGTGGTACACACCTTTCCAGGAGACAAAGGCAAGAACTCTGAGTTCAAGGCCAGCCTGGGACAGAGCATGTTCTATGTGAAAAAAAGCTTAAGTCCAGGCATGGTAGTACACGCCTTTAATCCCAGCATTCAAGGAGACACAGCATGTTCAAACCACCACAATGGCCATCCAGGTGGTGAGCTGGCACACAGTGAGAAATGATCCCCACTAGTGGCCACACATTGCCAGAATGTGTGTCACTGTTATTCTTAATGCCACAATTGGACATAGCCAAATGCTGACACCAGAGATAGGGTGAGCAATCTGTAAGGAAGAGGTGAGGGCATATGTCATGTTTCATTTCTTCCAGAGAGAGAAGTGGAGCCCAGTGTAATCATATTGGAAACATTTTCAAACTAGGCACCAGCTCTCCCCTTTAGCTCTCCACCTGGCCCTCAGTCCTGGCCCAGGTTCTACTAGTATGCCATGGCAGATGGTTCTCTTGTGAAGCCCCTCTCCCAATCCTCCCCCTATGAATCATAACTCTGTCAAGTCACACAGGGATGTCATTGTCTGCCTTGTCTCCAAGATACCTGTGTCATAAGGCAGGTTGTATCTAAACAAACAGAATCCGCCCCTGTGAAGGATGCTAATGGACCCTTGAGAGAAACTCACAATTTCTTTGTTAAGTTGGTACATTTCATAAATATTAAGGCCCAAGAAACCATTCAGAAGGAACTACACTGAGCCTCAAATAAACATTTCTCCTCTCTTTTTTACTCATTATTTACTGGCCTCTGCCCTGTTTCTGCTCAGGAGAGACAATAATGGATGAGGAAATGTCTGTGCCATCCTCGTCTGAAAGTGGACAGCTATTCCTTGGTGTATTGTTGTGCCCATTCATCTGGTAGTTACTGAGTCCCTACCCTGAGTCTGGCTCTGTGCTGGTGGTGGGGTTGCAGTGATAAATGATGATGATAGAGTCCTGGTCCCACAGGCATTGGGAGGGCACAGACATTTAAAAAGTGAATGGGTAGGGTGTCTTATATAAGAGATTCTGGAAAAGGAAAATGCTCTCGGGGCAGGAACTGGAATGTGTTGGTGAAGCCAGGGCTGCTGTGTTGATCAGAATGGTCCAAGATATCCGTCTTAGTCAGGGTTTCTATTCCTGCACAAACATCATGACCAAGATGTAAGTTGGGGAGGAAAAAGTTTATTGAGCTTACACCTCCATGCTGCTGTTCATCACCAAAGGAAGTCAGGACTGGAACTCAAGCAGGTCAGGAAGCAGGAGCTGATACAGAGGCCATGGAGGGATGTAACTTACTGGCTTGCTTCTTCTCCTGGCTTGCTCAGCCTGCTTTCTTATAGACCCCAAGACTACCAGCCCACAGATGGCACCACCCACAAGGGGCCCTCCCCCCTTGATCACTAATTGAGAAAATGCCTTACAGCTGGATCTCATGGAGGCATTTTCTCAACTGAAACTCCTTTCTCTGTGATAACCCCAGCTTGTGTCAGTTGACACAAAACTAGGCAGTACAATATCTTATCACAGAAGTTGTTATCGGCAAAGACGAGGAGACAGGCAAGGAGGTATCAGATCTCTGGGGAAGTTCATCCCAGGCCAGGAGACTAGTTGGTAAGCAGGCTGGACAGTGGGAGCATGGCTGGTAGGAAGCTGTGTTTATGGAGAGAACCCAAAGGAGGGAGAGAGAGAGAGAAAGTGGCTTGGAATTCAGGGGCAAAGCACTGAGGTAAGAAGTAGTCGCAGTAGTCCAGGAAAGAAGCGAGAGGGGGGAGGGAACCATACTGCATCCCACACACTCCAATCACTTGGAGATGAGGAAAGAGACCTTCAGCAAGGTCTTGTGAGGATACAAGAGGATATAAAAATGACTTTACAAAACGTTATCAAATGCAAGAAAGTGACTGTGTGCTTTTTCTGTGACATTTCCTGTTTCCCATAATGTAACAAGCCCTGTAGTGGGCAATGGGCTAAACATTTGACAAGTGTCACCTTTACTCCTGGGCTGAGCATGGCAGTTCTACCAATGAGAAAGAAAATGAATCTATACTTTATAACCTGGCACAAGTGGCATCTCTGACACAGGATACTCCCTCATAGAGGAGGGACGAAAAGAATCCAAGGAGAAGCACACAGTGTTTTCTTTATGATGTCAGTATTACACACACACACACACACACACACACACACACACACACACACACATACACAATTTACAAAACCTTCAAGATACATGTTAAATTATGTGTGTAAGAACTTTTGAGGATAAAGACATCTTCTGCCAATCCTGAGTTCAATCCCAAGGATCTACATGCTTAAAGGACAGCATGGGTTCCCAATAATTAGCCTCCGACATGTGTGTGCACATACACACACACACACACACACACACACACACGCACACACGCACACACACACAAATATATATATGTGTGTGTATATATATATATATATATATATATCTTTGAAATTTTCAAACAAAATTTGAACCAATATGCACATGACCCGTTTGTGAATGGGCATACTATAATTTATGAATGTGAACCATCTCCTTGTGAGCTGAGCGAACCTCCCCCGGGTTTCTGGGGACTTCTCCCTGCCTGGGGTTGTTATCTTACAGCTGTAAATTATCCTTGGCAAACATACGCCTCTTTGGTAATGGAGCCCAGATGTGAACATTTGAAAAGCAGATACTGAGTGAGCTATTACAAGCCTGCCTAAATCAGGAGTGCAGGGACTTGCCTGACCTCACTGGAAAGGTTCCCAATCCCTGAGGGGAGGGCAGCGGAGGTGGTGCAGGCTGGTACCATCCTGATCCATCCACTGGGACCTCAGTATCTTTCACTAGCCTTATCCCTGAATAGCTCTTAGGCTCACTGTTCCTTTCCTGTGAGTCTTTTTCTTTTCCCTTCCTTCCTTCATATTCGCTCTGTCCCAGACTGTACACATTCTTTCCGTCGCACCCCAAACATTTCTGGAGACACTCAGGACTGAATACTCCTCAGCTTGGAAGAGAATTCTGTTAGGTAATATGAGGGGAAACTGCTACCATTTTGTCTGATTATTGGGAACAAGGAGCCTTTGAACGCCTACTGCATGCTGCATGCTTTGCCATCGACCTCTGACCTGCTGTGGGCAGGTTAGACCTCTGGAAGGAGATGAGCAAGAGCTAGCAATGGTAGTACACACATTCTCTAATTCCAGCACTCAAGAGGTCAAAGAAAGAGGATCTTGAGTTCAAGACCAGCCTAGGCTACATATCGAGACTTTGTCTCAAACATAAAAAGTACCAGGAATAAGTTCTACTCTAGGGAACATCACAGCTACAAGAGTGGGCTTCATTACTCTGCTAGATTTTAAAAAACACGTTATCTCTATTTATTTATTTATTTATTTATTTATTTATTTATTTATTTATTTATTTATTTATTTATAGACTGCAGTGAGGAGAGATTTATTGTTGTGGAAAGATACCTCAAACAAATTCTAGGTTAAAAAAAATCACAAAATAGAGTATTTAACATGAAAATACTTTTGAGAAGTATTTGAACACATTGAAAAGGAGTTCCAGGGGCCAGAGAGATGGCTCAGCAGCTCAAAACACTGGCTGCTCACATATGGGCAGCTCACAACTGTCTATAACTCCAGTTTCAAAGGATCCAACACTCCCACAAGACTCACATGCAGGCAAAACACCAATGCACATAAAATAAAAATCAATAAATCATTTGAAAAGAGAAAGTAGTTTCAGATGTTAGGGTTAAGCCCCCAAACAGAATGCCTTTAGTGATGAATTGTTGACGCCACTTTATGTTCTTCCTGAAATGGGCAGGAGCAAATTATTTGAGTAAATCTTGGTTTTCTTTTTGTTGTTTGTTTTGTTTTGTTTTGTTTTAAATTCAAGTGTGAAGAGTAATAAAAAGCTCTCCTATGGCTGTGACGGGATAGCATGTGCTACCTCACAGCCTTGAGGAGGAGGAGAATGGTAGTCACAAGGCAAGGGGAGTGTGATTAGCCAAAGGAGTAATGGGCTCCTCCTGGGCTCGGCAGAGGGTGGGCAGGGGTGTGAGTCTTCAAAGCCTCCCACCCCCATGTCAGTCCCTTCTGCAGAGCATCCCAGAACCTGGGAGTAGCTATGAATGCTTTAATGTCAGTCGTGACCCTGTCACTAGCCAGACCGATTCTGAACTTCCCGGTGTGTCTCAGTTTCCACTCATGAGGTTCCACCATCCTAATTAAAGTTCATGAAAGACACAGAATCCTCTGAACTCATTCCCAGACCGGATTCAAGTTTCTTACGGATTTACATTTCTGCTCCTCGATCAGATAGCAGGCTGTTTCTGCCTCCTATATTCAGCTTTTAAAAAAAAAACAGGCTGTGAATGAGTACCTGTTTGTCTGTCTATCTCTCTCTTTCTCGTGTGTGTGTGTGTGTGTGTGTGTGTGTGTGTGTGTGTGTGTGTGTGTGTGTGCAAATGCACCTGTGTATATCTCAAGCCAATGAAAGAAGCCTTAGGGTGCAGTAAAAGAAAACGGTAAGAAGTTAGGGGCAGTGACATGGCTGAGTGAGCAAAGGCACTTGCCCTGAACTCCTGTTGACCTGAGTCTAACCCCCAGAATCCACACAAAAGCAAAGGAGAGAACCAAGTCCACAAACTTGTCCTCTGACCACCACATGCATGCTGTAGTGTGGTTTGAGCAATCCACCCCCTACAACCTCCGCCCCCTAGGAAGAGCAAAGATAATAAACTTTTCAAGTTAAATGTGTGGTATGCCCTTTCACACAGGATTTTTCAACGAGCTAATACTTGGGGCCAGCTCGTCTATGGGCTGTAAAACGCTGAGAGGCATGCCTGACCTCATCCACCCGCTGCCAACACCTCCGCCCAAGCCCTAGATCATCAAAAGTTTACCGTCTACATCCCTCAGCCTCCAGCCATGGACAGCAGGCTCTCCCTCCATTCTTGTTCCCATCCCAACCTTTTCACTTCTCAGCCACGAAATTTTTGGTGCAGAACAGGTATCGCTAATCTAGTGGGAGGGTCTGTTGGATCATCACCTGTTAACAGTGCTGGAGGGTTCCCATGCTTGTTAGGTATTTGTACGTTTTAAACCACAGAGTCTGTCTCCGTGGGCTGAGTTGGGTGAAATAGCCCATTAGGTGATATACAGCCTTTCACTGTGGAAGATTTGAGACTGTCTGGCTTGAGTCTGACCTAGTCCCCTCTGCTCAGAGTGGAGGGCCTTAGCATATATCTTCATTAGTCACCACACCCAGCTGTCCTCTCCCCACCAGACATGCCTCCTCTGCTCCTTTCCCCAGTTCCTTGCAAAGCCTTAGCCTCTGTTTGCCCCCAGGAGGTCAACAGGACCCTGCTTTGAAGAGACAAGCACTGAATAAACAGTCCTTATGGATGCTCACTCCGGTCCCTAGCAGGTCACAACAAGGACCTCACCCTCCTCACACAAGGTCACTGGCCCTTCTAGAGAGTTAGAAAACTCAGTCTCCTTTGAGGGGAAGAGCCAGAGGGCAGGCCCTACGGACTCAGCTGGGTGTGCTTTCTGGCTCCGCTAGCCAGTCTGGAAATGTGGGAAGGAGGAAGTATGGTTCTGGCACTGAGCGCATAGGAGAAGCAAAGAATGCTTCTCTTGGGAGTTCTCCAAGACAGCTCCCCTCGCAGAGGTGAAAGGGAGTACAGTGGACCTCCTTCCATTCTATCACTGCATGACAGCTGAGAGAGAGAGAGAGAGAGAGAGAGAGAGAGAGAGAGAGAGAGAGGCATGCTTAGAGACAGAGAGATGTTTTTAAATTAAATTACAACGCAATCTTTAGCACGCATGGTGAAGGAGACCGTGTCTGTACTGTAGGGTCATTACAAGTAATAAATAGGACTTGATCACCCTGTTCAGAATGTGGATTAAGATCTGATGAGAGTCTTCTGAGGCATGTGGTTACAGTGAGTTCTCTATCTACCTACCTACAGCTCTCTCTCTCTCTCTCTCTCTCTCTCTCTCGCCCCCCCCCCATGTGTGTATATATTCATAGGTGTAGGCACCTATAGGTAGGTCATATTTGTGGTTTGTCTCCAGAAAGACGCCCATTCAAAAGCCTCCGTTAGTTTTGAAGCTGAACCTCTAGCCTGGCCATCAGATTAAGAGACTCATGGTGAAATTCCTCATAGTAAACCTACAGAGAATAAACACTATCTTTTTTCAAAAAGAGCTGAAGCAACAGGTGTTCGTGAGTGAGACTAGAGAGTCATCATCCCTGAAGACCACCTGTGCTTTTCATACACCCTCTGTACCTGAAGTTGTCACAGAGATCCCTTGACAAGATGGTGGATTCAGAGAGCTGGTAATTGGATGCCGGGGCAGAAGCACTAACCAGGGAGGATTGGCAGAGGCTGGTGAGAAATAGGATAGGGACTTGTTCACTGGAAGTAGGATACACAGGGGCCTGAGCATCAGAGATGAGCCCCATGTCTGGTATGGAGAGATCTATTCACAGCTGGAAGATCTACAGATCGATTTGGTGCTAAGCCACCAGCAATGTGGGTCCTTCAGTTCTCAAAGCCTGGCAAGAGAATTAACTGCTCAGGCTGATATGTCTTCTGCCTGAAATGACCTTCCTGCCACTGTCACCTGCTGACCTCATACATTCTTTAAGACTCAGCTCAATTGTCCTCTCTCCTGTGGCACTTAGCCGATGGATTTCATTTTGGCAGCATGTTCCCTTTTATTTATCAGCTGAGTTAGTTGCATCCCTTTTGTAGGCTCCCATGACATTGCACTCATAGTGTATTTCATTGAGATTGTTACTCTAGGGAAGAATTATATTTGCTTGGAACATACACTAGAAAGTCTACTAGACTCTGTGGACAAGAGAGGAGAGCATTGCATCTCTGTTCTGTTCTTCAGCGTTCTACAAAGGATAGAGCCAGAATTTGCTTCCTACTGTATCTGGTTTTACTGACGATGGTGATGATGATGATGAGAGAGAAAGAGAGAGAGAGAGAGAGAGAGAGAGAGAGAGAGAGAAGAAATGCTATCTGTAGAACACTGTATATTGTTTCTAGCACTTAATCTGGTTCCTTGGTTGCCAGCAAACAGGTTCCAATTGCCATTAACATAGAAAGGAACATCCTTGCAGGAAAATGAACAAAGCCTTTGAGGAGACAGGGCTTCAGTGGGGATGTGGAGAGCAGGAACTAGAAAACAGAACTATGCAGTAAAGTGGTGCTGGCAGACCAAGTAAGATCCAGGCATCTTTGTCGCTCTACCCATGTTAAGTTCCACAGTGAAAGAATTGGCCTGGTCTAGCTTGGGTCACACACCTACACATCAGAGTGTATTCTCCTGTCCTCCAAGGATAGTCCCCGCTCAACCTCACCCATTCATATCCAGCCAGCAGCCTTCTCGGCTTTGCACGTGATTCTCCTTGCAAATCAATGTGGTGTTATTGATTCAGATACAGAATTTAAGAAGAAAGCGCTGGGGAGAGAGAGAAAATCTGAATGGGAATTGGATTTTAAAACAGCGTGAAGATTTATTATGTACTCAGTGTGAAAATCCATTGCGCTGATGGTTTCTGTGCAGTTCTATTCTACGAGAGGTACTCACTGCAATAGTTCAGAGTGACAGTATGCCTGAATGATCGTAATTAGCACGGTATGTTTTGGCTGTGTGTGTTGCTTTTCCTTTATGACATACAGTCTTTGAAGGGAAGCCTGTCCATCTTCAGTGTCTTTGGATGAGAGTGGTGTGACAGAGTTGGTCCTTTTGAGCCAAGCAGGGTGTCACTCGGCAGCCAATTCTACAGATCTGAATGGTTCTATTTGGCATGTACCTTCTCTAGTTCTCTTTGACCTAAAGCGTGGATATAAAAACAATACGGGGAATTCTTACCAAGTGGCCAGCTCATAGAGTGCTCTAGGTAAATGGTTACTGTTGTTATTATCAATACTGTCATTTCTGTCCCTAACTTCCCCATCATATTTCTCAATGTCTGGTGCCAATCATGTATTAAGTGTCTGGTAAAGGAATAATTTCTAGTCATAAATAAATTCATGTGTGCTTATGATTAGTTTGGCTGGCTAATGGTATGTTGACAATGAATGATCTGTATTCATCTCTGTACTCTCAACAATGTACAAAATGAATCTTTTGGACAGGAGATAGTCTATTGAATACAGAGTGTGGTTTTAAAAGGTAAAAGGGGAATAGAAATATAGAATCTTGAGATGAAAAATAGGTTTGGGATTCTATTGATATGATGTGGGATTCTGAGCTAGGAGATCTCTACTCTGGGAGAGCTTCTCCCTTCTAGACAGCTCCAACTCTACCCATTAGTTCAAGATCTAGCACCTGCTAGCTGCTGCCCATAGGTGCTGACTTTGCTGTTTTGAAGGCAATAGAGAGAACATATGTCCATACATGTTAGTACACTAGTGATGACACCCGTCTTATTTCTCAACATGTTTATTAACATAAGTGAGATAGCTGCTGTTCCTGAGGGCTTAGCTTCCTGTACAATTGCTCACCTTGCAGCGCCTTGGAGAGGCAGCCAGAAAGAAGCTGACAGAATTCTCAACAGCAGCAAAGGAGGCCAAGTCAGATGTAGCCTGTTCTTCAAGCAGAGCTCTGACGTTCTGCGACTGCATCTATGAAAGGGTGATAACAGACCTGAACCTGTGACTGTTAAATGGGAAAATACATGAGACTACTGAGCACAGCCCACAGGAGGCCAGCCAACAGCTGGGATCCTGATGCTGCCCTCTAGTCTCTTACTGGAAACTTCCTTGGGTTATCTTTATAAATTGAGCCAAAGACTTTTTGAAAGAGAGAGACAGAGACAGAGAGAGGGGAAAAGAGGGAGAGGGACAGGGACAGGAAGAGGGACGGGAGGGGAGAAAGAGGGGGAGAAGGGGAGAAGGGGAGAAGGGGAGAAGGGGAGAAGGGGAGAGAGGGAGAGAGGGAGAGAGGGAGAGAGAGAGGAGGGAGAGAGAGCCTGGCCCTCTTCTTGATATCCACCATCCACCACAGCAAGGGCTGGACGCTGTCTGCTCTTTCACCTCCTGCTCTTTCCTCTTCCCTCCAGCTTCCTGCCTGTGGTTTCTCTTTACTGCCTCTTAGCCTCCTAGGAGTTCTTATCCTGCCTCTCGCACTCTTCAAGAGGCCACTTGTGATTAGTTTACCCATTTTTGTCCAATGAAAAGCCTCTGTTGGGAGCACTCTTTCCTCCTAGGCTACTTTGGGAGAGCTCTCTCTCTCTCTCTCTCTCTCTCTCTCTCTCTCTCTCTCTCTCTCCCTCTCTCTCTCTTCCTCCCTCCCTCTCTCCCTCCCTCCCTCCCTCCCTCCCCCCTCTCTCTCCCAGGCCTCTTCACCAGCCTGGTCCTCATAGCTGTACTCAAGGTAAAACAAACTAAAGCTATGAAAGAATCCCCAAGGAATCATGACTGTAGTCTCAGTTAAGGTCAAATTCCAAAGACTGTTTATCACACTGTCTGAAGAAGGCTCTGTCTAACGACAACGTTCATCTCTTCTGGATGTAATCTTTTGCTCAGCAGGAACTTGAGCCCCCTTGATCTTCAAATATAGTTCAAACTCCATCCCACCCTTCAAGCTGTTTAATAAGTAAGGTGTCACAGGGACCAAGTGGATTCCTACCACACACAGGCATTGTACCGGCCACCCCAGTTGTAGTGTAATGTCCTACGATCACAGGAGAGCCCTCCTAATAAAGTATCAGTAGCTCCACCTTATACAAAAGGATCTAGATTAGATAGCACAGGTCACGTTATTCTTGTTATACAGCAGCAGTTCTTAACCTGTGCATTGCAACCCTTTGGAATCAAATGACTCTTACAGGAGTCGCCTACGACCGTCTTCATATCTGATATTTACATTACGATTCATAACAGTAGCAAAATTACAGTTATGAGGTAGCAATGGAAGTAATTTTATGGCTGTGGTTCACTAGAACATGAGGAACTGTATTTAAGGATCACAGCATTAGGAAGGTTGAGAACTACCGCCATGCAGGAATTCAGTAAGGACAGGGAAGAGATATTCTTAGCAAGCATGAGATTTTTTTAAAAATAAAACAGTTCACACTTAATATCTAAGTTCAACTCTTCAAAATTGTAAGTTCAGTCATGACACTTACCTTTATAAAGACACAAGACTACACACCTCTGTTAATGTTAATAAACAGAGGGGACATTCTAGATTTTTCTTACTCAGAAGCCTGTTTTCCCATAACTCCTCATTTCCTTTCCTACCTTTCACACTTTTCAAAACCCAAGTCTCCCCAGCCTTCATTAATCTCACTTAGCAGTGAGCTAAACCCTTTTAAGTACAAATATCCCAGATTTATTCTCCTTCTGGAGACAAAGGCAACACACAGAGGTGGCATTTTCCAAACGAGCTTAACATTTCTGTGACGACTCCTTTCACAGCCTTTCCAGCTGCATTAGTGGCTCACATATTTCATTAACAGGAAAACAGAAACAAATGCCCAAGCCCCACGTGACTTCGCAGGCCTGAAGATATCATTCCCTTCCATGGCCCTCTTGTCTTTGATTCTCACTGGTTTGAGAGCAACTTCTTTTTGAGGACCCCAGCTGTGTTATGTCCCTCCTGTATTATTTAACAAGAAAAAATGCTGGGACTCAGGTTTACCTGTGCTCAGTGCAGGGCCCCAGTCCTCCCTAGACAGCTTTTAACACTGTGTGTTGATGAGAAAAGTTTGATGCCCTCAGCTTCCCTCCCTTGCCACCTCAAAGCTGTCGGAGCCCCCCCCCCCCCCTTGCTAAAAGGGAACTTAGAATCTGTAGGCTCACACCCTGTACAAGGAAAATCTTAGAAAGGGCATGGGGAGGGAGGCCCACAGAGCCCTGATTTGCATGAGAAAAGAGCAAAACTAGCAGCTTAGGGAAGCTTGGCTTCCTGCCAAGGGAAACCCTAGCTCCCCACAGAAAAGGAAGGAGCCAGCCTAACTGTAACTCTGTGTGAGATGGAGTAAGATGGGCCTGGAGTCTCCCCACCAACCCCAACTCTGATCACCACTGAGCCCGAAGGATGCCTTGAGGTTCAGATACGGCCAGCTTGCTCTGGGCTCTTATCTGGGTTTGTGGGCTCATGGAATGAGCCTCGAGCATGCAGTGTTTGCAGGTGGATCTGTACTGAGTCTCCCTTTACCACGCGGCCTACACACAGTTATGTTCTGTAGGCGATTTCATCTGCAGGTATGTGTGTGTGAGCACTGAGGTGGTGTGCGACATAAAAACGGAAGCAGAGCCATGTGGCTCCTTAACATTGTCTTTGAGGAAATGAAATCATGCCAAGAGTTGGAAGTTAAGTCAGAAAGAATGAACTTCATACACTGTCTTTCAGGTTCTACATCGAGAGCATATCCTTTCTAAAGGAGAAGAACACAGTGGAGCTGTTTTTCCTGAATGCAAAGGCCTGTGTACACAAGGTAAGGTCCTTGTTTGTGTGTTCGTGGCTTGTTTACCCAGCGACTGCCCTTTCATATCCTAACTTAGGAAAGAATACAGTCTCTCTCCTTAATATCAGCTCCCCAACATACCCCTCTCCAGCCCCTCTCCCCAACCCACCCCTCCCCAGCCCCTCTCCCTAACCTCTCTCCCCAACACATTCCTCCCCAGGCCCTCTCAGCCCTCACCTCCCCTCTTCAGACGATGAATGGCGAGCTGAGCTGGGATAGTTACACCGCCACTCAGTCACGGCTTCAAAACTAGCTTAGGGAGGCCCCACATGGAATGAGCAAGAAAGACAGAAAGATGGATCAAGTCAGAGTGCAGGAAGCCTCTTCATTTTAACTTTTACCGTACTTCAAAACGCAATCCCAGTTCCTGTCCAGCCTGCTAGTCCCTAAGGCCACGCCCACCTTAGCTCCAAGGGAACAGAGCTGGCAGCTCAGCTCAACTGACCACTTTCAGCAGCAGGTCCCTTTAGACGTGGGCCAGCGGAGGTTGTTTTCCTTTGTTTTATTCCTGTCGGTCAAGGACAAGTTACTTTTATAAACATGAGTAAACAAACATGTCAGAAAAAACGGATCGGGGTTGAAAGTGTTGCGGCTAAGTCGAAATGCCTGCTGAATGCCTGCTGAAAGTGGTTTGGTTTGATTTGCTTTTGAATGGCGTGGGTGTGGACCTTGGGGAGGGGGCCGGCTGGGTTTTGAGGAAGAGGGTTGCTATGCAACCCAGGCTCTTTTTTTTTTTTTTTTTTTTTAACCTTTATTTATTTGTATTGTGTGTGTCAAGGTACAGGGCTGTACAAGCCATGGCACACATATGGAGGTCAGAAGGCAACTTTCAGGGGTGGCATTCATTTTTTTTTACGTGAGTGACAGGAATAAAACTCAAGATCCTCAGGCCTGAGTCAGCTTGCTGGCCTCACACTCTGTCTCTTAACTGGAGTATTTATTCTAGTTATATTTGCTATGATGCTATGATTACTGAGAGCCCTGGTCCAAGTCTGGCACCTTCCTTTTTTTTTTTTTAATTTCTATTGAATTTGTGCGCGCGTGCGTGTATGTGTGTGTGTGTGTGTGTGTGTGTGTGTGTGTGTGTGTGTGTGTGATGTATGTATCTGTACATGTGTGAGTAACTATGCATGCCTGCCATAGCACATGTGTCAAAGTTGAAGGACAACCTTGGGAGCTGATCCTTACCTACCACCTGTTTGAGACAGTGTTCACATGCTATGTCTGCCAGACTAGCTGGCCTTTAGTCTCCTAGCATTCTCTCTGTCTCCTATCCCCTATGAGCACTGGAATTACACAGACTGTGTCTGGCTTCCCTTGAGCTCTGAGGATTAGTGCTTGCACAGCAAGGGTTTTAGCATCTCCTCAGCCTTCCACTGAATGTTTTATTATTTCACTTTACTGCCTTGGTTGGGTTAACTCTCTTTGGTTTGCTATGTTCATGATTGTTTTTGAGCTGACAGTATACATCTTCAGGGTACCACATCTGTCTCCAGTGAAGCTCCAGCATTCCACACGTCCTGTAAGATCCTTCTGTTTCTCGGTGTAGGCTCTTCCCATCATGCCTCACTTTTGGATCTGCTTCAGACGCTGGGGACAGAGTTACTTCTGTGTGAAGTTTTGATCACCTTCAAAGATATTTAAACACTATAAGAGCATATTTATCAGTGGGCCCGCCCATTTCTGTTTGTCTTCATTCCTTTCCACGTGATGTAACTTTTCTTCTACATGAAAGACATTAGGTAACATTCCCCACAACATGAGAATCTACTGGTGATTTATTCTTTCAAGCTTCTTTCTGAAAGCACTGGCTGGCCTTTGTCTTCAGTTTTTGAATGTTAGTTCATAGCATATAAAAGCATACATTGTCAGTTTTTTCATTTCTACAAAAATAATGATTCATTAGGATTTTTCTTATGTTGTTGCTGACGAGAGATCTGCTACAGCACCAACTCTTGGTGGCTCAGTGTGTGATGTGTCTTTTTCTCTAGTTGCTTTTCCAAGGTTCCACTTTGGGCAGTTTGATTATATGTCAATATCTTGATAGAGCTTTCTTCGTGTTTCTTGTGATGTAAGTGTCTTAGGTTTTTAGGTTTATTCTTTATATTAGATTTAGAAAGGGGTGTGTATGTGGGGGATGTGGTATTTGTGTGTGTTCACATGTATGTGGGTCATATGTGTACCAGTGCATGTGTGTGCATGTGCATGCAGAGATCAGAGGACAATCTTGGGTGTCTTTCCTCAGGAGCCATCCATCTTGTGTTTTGAGGCAGTTTCTCACTAGGACCTGGAACTCATCAATTTGGCTGAGCTGAGTGACCAATAATCTCCTTGTGAACTCCTTTTCTATGTGACTCCAGACATCTAGGTATATAAAATAGGTATAGAAAGCATTGATTACAAATCATATAGAAATTTATTTTAAAACAATTCTTTGATATACATATAATTTACCATTTTTTAAAGATAAAAGTAAATGTTCATACTAATGAAATGGATGTGTTTATTTTTACATATAGAATTCAATCTTGGCTGAGGGTTTGATATTATAGGATGAAGGAAATCTTCAAAGTTTTTCATAGTTAATTAACATTTTGATTTTATATTTGTCAGTACTAAGAACACCTTTTCATACATCTATGAAATGCAGATAGCAGAAGTGTGTTTTAAGGCCATTAGAGAGATTGTTGGAAATTTGGTCCTAATCCCAAGTGAAACTCCACTAAACTACCTTTTATGAAACTCAAGCCACCAACTCAAACAACAATGTTTAAAATCAGGCGTTCTGATACATTGCAATCCAAAGATACACTAATTTGATACTTCCATGCTGAGAAATCACAGTAGGGAGATATTAGAATTCTTTGTTCTCCATAATAAAATCATTACACTTCTGTAAGCGAAGGAAAGCTTGCATACACATTAAAAACACTCCAGTTCCTAACACTCGGCATTGTTAACTGTGGGTTGTCTGGTTTTAGACATTGCTAGCTGGCCATGTAAGCTGTGCACAGGGCAAAGTATGCATGCGGTGTGTTCAGAACTGAGCCTGCAGTGATGCGGAGAGAGGCCACACAGGCAAGCACCGCCTGAAACATCTGATCCCTTACTCGGTTGATTGTGGATCAGACTTTGGTTGTAGCACATTCAAAAAACACTTATTATTGCCAGATTATTTTTTGCAAACCCCATATTCAGTCATGTTACCCAACATGGGGTTGTGGCCATAGTCTCAAGAGCTGGTACCAGGCCATTAGAAGTGACTCTGAGGCTTAAGTTCTTCCTTTGTTTTCATTTAGGGTTGAGGTATTCTATTTTGGTTTGTTTTGGTTAGGAGTTTCGTTGTTGTATGTTTTGCCCGTGTGTGCATGTCTGTGTGTATGTGTGGTGGGGGGGAGTCTATGTGTGTGTACACATGTGTGAAAGTTGGCATGTGCATGTGTTCATGTGTATGGTTGCATGTGTGTACGTGCATGAGTGTGAGTGCATATATGTATACGCGAGCATGTGTGTGTGTGTGTGTGTGTGTGTGTGTGCGCGTGCGTGCACTCACACATGTTTGTGATCTTATGTAGTTTCTGTTGCTGCATCCTGAGTTCCACTTTTTGCACCTTAACCTTCATTAATCACATCTGGTGTGTTTGAATATTTATCATAAGAAGGATTTTTCTAAAACGAAAAAATGTTGTACAGGTTATATGTGACTACTTAACTTCAGGCCATATAAAATGTGACTGTAATAGCTATTTCCTGTGCTTGGCCACATAGACTAATTTATGCCTCAGTTCTGGGTATCTTGGGTTGACCTCATTTTCCCTTCTGGCCATATTTTGCCACCCTGATGATATGAGAGTGCCTGCTAGACTTTTGTATCTTCTTAAAAGTTTTAAATTTTTTTATTTTTAATTATACATATATGGCGCAGTGCCTGATTGAGTGCTGGGAATGGAACCCAGATTCTCTGGAAGAGCAGCCAGTGCTCTTCACTGCTGAGACATTTCTCCAACCCCCTAGATATTACTAATTTTTTCTTTTTGAATGCTACTTGCTTTTAGCCATACATAAATATTCTTTGTATTTGTTTCTGGGTGCAGTCTAGTTATTAGGATGCAGTTTGCTTTTTTCCAGACTTGCTTTTATGGTTTGGTAGACGGGCCCAGACAGAGCTCACTCTACTGTCAACTAGCTATTTCCCATCCCTGGGGCAAGACTCCCGGGTCTGCTTCCAGATGCCCAGGAATTAAAAAGTTTCCTAGTCTGCCTCAAGGCAACAAGCACCATTTCCCCATCCTGTATGAGGACCAAGCCCTGATCCCTTCAGAATTTCCCACCTTCAGGTGATCCTTCATGCAGGATGGTTGCTAGTCTGCTCAGTACCCACAAGGCCCATCTCTCTTCCCTTGGGGCTCTATTCTGCAGAGTCTTTTCAATTCAGTTCTTCAATCTTCCAACTCCAACTTCCTCAACTCAAGGTGTCTGCTGTGCTCGGTCCATCATGTTCAGAGTCCGGAAGCCTCAGCAGTAAGTAGGGACAATATGAGACTTCGCTTGTTCCAGGCTCACTGTTTATGTTGCCAAATTCTCAAGTGCTTTGAAAACTGTGGAGATCTTTTGGGGGGTGGACTTTTTCAGATAAGAGGACACATTCAATCCCCGTTATTCCACCTCAGCTGGAAGCTGAAGTACTCAAAGCAGAATCTTTGGCTAGTTCTATGAAAACACTCAAATGTTGCCACCACCAAAACTATACTATCATCCTCTCTTCTGAGGTTCAAGTCTCCCTAATTGTCGGCTGCGGAGTCAACACCTATACCCAAATGCAATGTTTATGAAGTAGGGAAAGTATCCTGCAGCCACTCTGGTTGTCTGCTCCTGTGTGGAGAAACACAGTCACCCTGGGTGACATCACTGCCTAGCTGACCACGCTCCAACAGAATGGCTCTCTCTGTCTTGTTCATGCTGCTATTAATGCCAAGAAAAATGAAACAAAAATTTAAAGCCTGCAGTCTTAAACTGATGATATTTCTCTTGTAGCTTTAGATGCTAAACTCTGCTTGTCTTGAAGAATGTTTGGAACAGAACGCTTTAAAGTCTATTCCTTTGTAGCTTGTCAGTTACAGGTCCTCCTCTCTCGGTGGGACTTTGCTCAGGCCTTCTCAGAGAAGTCAGAATACTCTTATTTAGAAAAGGGATTGTACTATATATCCCAGACTCTTCTCAAACTCACAGAAATCGGCCTGCCTCCGTCTCCCAAATGCTAGGATCACAGGCATGAGTCACCACGCCTGGCTAAATTTTACAGTTTTTCTAAAACATAATATTGACTATTACATATGAATATGTGTAAGACAATTATTCAGATAATTATTTTTTAAAAAAACAATTGACAGGAATTTAGCATGGATATTTTCTATGTAATTAGTATGCAACAGTGAAAAGACAAGTTACACAATCGCATGACCGTTCACAGGATGGAGCATCTGTCTGTCAGTCCAGTCTTAAGTAATTCCTTCAAGTGTTTGGTTGTTTAAGGACATTCCACATAAGGAATATCACCTGAACCATGGCCACAGGAGGAAACAAGTCCTATGAGCACATAACTTCAGCTGTGGATGTGTAGGAGGGTGAGTCAATGGGGTTGATGGCTAGAATTGGGGCTCACTGCTACACCTAAGAGCCAATGGGCTTCCCTCCACAGCGTGCAGGGCACGTTCCTCACTCACGATGTGTTGTTAACTTACTCTTTCAGCAATCCCACCCCACCCCCCGACCCAACTTCTTCATCTTTGCCAGAGAGCTCCTTGGCTTGTTCTTTCTTTCCTTCCACAGAGGACAGAATGAGCCAGAAGAGAGAGCTCTGATTTGCAAATACAAAACCACACTGTTTACATACTTCATTATAAGAAATATGACTATAAGATTTAATGCAGTAGCTGGAGCTCTGCATGCTGATATGAAAATTGGTGTATAGTCACCAGCTTTAGCCTCAGTAATATGCCATTTGAAATGCTGGGTAGCTCCAGTGGCTCTGTAAATGTCACTGCCTGTGTGCATTGTGAATATGCCGCTGGTGACCTTTAACTGCGTTGAAAGAAATACCTCATTTCTGACTTTGCATATCCAGGAGAGTCTGGAAGGGAGATAAAGATTTTTCATTTTTGTTTACCTCAAAGCAAACTCACATATGCACAATTTAACACCTCTCGGGCATTCAGTGAACTGCTGCTGACTATTCAGGAAGTAAATATGAGAAGCTGACGATCAACATTTCTTACTTCCTAAGAAGTCAAGAGATAACAAAAGTGGCCAGGTATGGTGGTATGTGCCTGTAATCATACTACTTGGGGCATGGAAGCAGGAGGTTCAAGAGTTCAAGACCAGCCTCTGATCCACACTGAATTCAAGGCTGACCTGGGCTTCATGAGATATCTTGGGAAAGATAGAAACAATAATGTAGAGTTTTCTAGAGGAAAAAAAAAATACAGGACAGTATCTATGCACTTACACTTACCATAGTTTACACTTTCTAGGGATTATTGATAACATTAACCTGTGCTGGATCAACTATAATTATAGTTGTCATCAAAGGGTGGATGGGACAGATTACTCTGCTCTCATCTTGTTTGAAGATGCTTCTTTGTGTAGTGGGCATCTGTTAATTGCTGAGTCCTATAACTGATCAAAGTGCTAAAAATAACTATTGATGCTCAGTTCTAAATGGGACATTGGTATCAACTACAGGAGGGCTCAGGATACATGGCATAAAGAACACAGGAGCTGAAGGATGGGAGGGGCGCTGTGATATGTGGTCTTCCGGACACGCCTCTAGAAAAGCAGTCAGTGCTCTTAACCAGTGAGCATCTCTCCAGCATCGGAAAGCAAGTTCTTTAGGCTTCAGTTTTGAAGTGTCTGTATGCAAACCAAACTCAGCTTGGCTGGACCCGAGAGCATGAAAAAGTGTGTTCATCTCGCAGGATCTATTTGAAACCTGCTGTGTGCTGTATTGGTGCATGGCTGCTCAATCGCTAGAGATGCTCAGCAGATTTCTTAATGTTTCTTCTAACATTTTAAATTCCAATTAAACATAAAGAAAAATGAGATATTTTTCTTCTGGAAAAGAAGAAAAAGAAAGAAAATCTACCCTAGTCGTCTTTTTGACATATCCCCACTTCCTGTATGGCTATCTCATTAAACATTGCCCATGACGGGAAGTTTCTGTTTGCTGGCCCTCATCCACAGCTGGAGTTTGCAGTGTGAGAAAACACTGCAAATTTTAGTATACTTTGACAGTAACGTTGATCTCTTTTCTGAGGTGAGGTTTCAGTGTGAAGGCTACTTTGGGCCTGTGCTAGCTCTGTGGTTTAAAATGGTGCCTAACCTCTTCCACAGAGAGCTCTCTCAGGACAGCAAGGGTGAAGTTAGGGCATCATTTCTCATCATGTGACCTGTGAATACCTCTGATCTGTTTACACCAAATATTCATTATTGCTTAAAACAGGGGGTGGCAGCAATTCCTGCACTAGGGAGGCAGAGGCAGGCAGAGCTCCAAGAGTTTCAACCAAACTGGTCCACACAGGGCTACATAGTGAGACCCTGCTCCATCCCCACACTAAAGAAAAATGTGTATTTTTGTTTATATATATTTAGATGACGTGTATACGTATGTGTTCATGTGTGAAGACACACATGAGTATCAATCCTTATCCTCCATCTTGTTTGCAGTGAGGGCTCATGTTGTTCGTGGCTGTAGTGTTTATGCCTGGTCTGTTGGCCTGGGAATTTCTAGGAAATTCTACTGTCTGTCTCCCTTCTCACCATAGGAGCATTGCAATTACAGACACTCATCAACATGTCTGGTTTATCCACGTGATCTGTGGTCATCATATTTACACAGAAAGTTCTTAGCTGCTGAACCATCTCCCTGGCTCCCCAAATGCTCATTATTAATGAGTAGACTCGTGGATCCTTGCCCCTCTCCAGTCACGGACTCAGAATGTGGAAGGAGTGAAAGTTTAGCCCCTGTAAACAAGATTTCAGAAGATATTTCACACACATAAATGAAAAAGCCCCTGGGCTTTGGGTGTGCTCAACCTGCAGAATGAATAACATCTTAAAACTGGCTTTAAGAAATGTGAATCAGAACAGACACAGGAGTCTAGGAATAACCTTTTTCAATTCTGTTCTTCATTTTTACTTGATGGGGTTGCTTTGAGATTTCATGTTAAGAATGCACAAAATCAGGCTAGAGAGATAGCTCAGTGGTTAAGAGCACTAACTGTTCTTTCAGAGGTCCTGAGTTCAATTCCCAGCAACCACATGGTGGCTCACAATCTTCTGTACTGCAATTCGATGCCCTTTGCCGGTGTGTCTGAAGACAGCAATAGAGTACTCATATACATAAAATAATAAATCTTTTTAAAATGCACAAAATCCTTAGAATGGAAATCTAAGCACTTGGGAGGCTGAGGGTGCTAGGTAGAAGGGTCAACAAGGGTTTATGCAGGGCTGAGCCTGAGTTACAGAGTGAGTTCCAGGTCAGCTCGGGATATAGTGAGACACTGACTAAGAAACAACAAATAAGAATGTATGAGGTTCATTTCCTTCCTAATGGGAAGAAAAGAATTGAGCGAAGAGCCCCTTCAGTGCTCAGGCTGCTGGGTGCTCAGAGCATTTCATTGAATTTGATCTCTGAAGCAGCTCAGGAAGGAGCCTTTGGATGATTAAAAACAAAGACACAGACCAAATAGTTACCTTAATGACTAGTAAGTGGCATCAGTGTCCTTGGAGTTAGGCCAGCGGCAGAACCAGCCTTTAAAAGCATCTCTCAGGCAGAAGCAGGTGGATTTCTGAGTTCGAGGCCAGCCTGGTCTACAGAGTGAGTTCCAGGACAGCCAGAGCTACACAGAGAAACTCTGTCTCGAAAAACCAAAAAAAAAAAAAAAAAAAAAAAGCATATCTCACTTATCTCCTCATTGTTTCAGTCAACGTTCTCGGAAAACCAAACTGTCCTTAATAACTTAGGACTCAGGATATTGTCCCCACTGCTCAGAGTAGAGCGGGCCATAGCAGTCACTAAGTAGGGAACAGCTGTAATTCAACCCACACTTTTTGTATGCACTCAGGGTTTTCTGTTGTTGATTTTGTTAATTTAGTTCTCATGCTGCCCCATTGCCTAAGATCTCTTATTATTCCCAGATTACATAAGGGGATACTGAGGCACAGAAGTTACATAATTTTCACAGTGTCACATAGTTAGTGGTTTCATAGCTGCTTCTTTTTTTCATTTAATATTTGTGTGTGTGTGTGTGTGTGTGTGTGTGTGTGTGTGTGTGTGTGTGTGTGTGGTGAATATTGCCAACAGTGTATGTGTGGAAATCAGGAAACAACTCTATGAGTTGTCCTCTCCTTCCTCTGTGGTTCCAGGGATTGAATTCAGGTCATAAGGTTTGCCTGGCAGGTGTCTTTACCTGGTGAACCGTATCACCAACCCAGATCCTGCTTCTCAATGAAGAACTACTTACCTCAGGAGAGTCCTGTGGCATCCTTAATCTAGGCTTTCTCTTTCCCTTATTTCCAAGCTTTGTATATGCTGATACTCTTTGCCCAGGGAGATTCATAAAATACCTCAGTACATGATGCCTTCCTCAAACAGGGCTAGGGGACAAGGTAGCCCTTCTAAAAAGACCTTTCTGAAGTACAGTAGCCCTTGTGTTGAACAAACAGTCCAAGGCACTGAGAAACTGTCCTTCCTGTGAGTCATCATGAAGGGGGATCCCTGAACCTGTTCAGCTTCCCTGGTGAGAGCACAGCACCATACCTCACCTTCGAAAAGCAGCCACCTGCACCAGCTGGTGCTGGTGTAGAAAGGCTGAAACCAGCATAGACAAGCTATGGGAGTCTCCATGTGCCCGCTGAGGGCCACATGGAGAAACCAAAGGAAACGGAACCGTACACCCTCCCAAAGGCTTTCCTGACCACATCTAAAGTACAGTGGTCAGCCAGAATTTATCTCAAGCCTTTTTAATAATCAATGACCTGAACCCAGGCTTGGCAAATTATGACTGCATTGGCTGTCTTCCTTCTTTTTGTGTGTGTAAAATGATGATAACTATCCATTGAGCCTAGTAACGTCTTCTTTGTAAATCGATGATCTCCTGGGGAAACAACAAAAAAACAGACAGAAAATAAGAACAAGCCAGTCCATGAATTGTTCTCTGGTACTGATCAGGTACAGAATCGACAGTGGCTTCCCTTCAGAAAATCAGGAGGAAAGAAGCAATTTGCTAGAGCTCACGTTGTTGACCGCCTCCTGAATACCCCGGCAGTAAAGCTTAGTCCCCAGGATGCTGAGGTTGAGAAGTGGTGGCACCCCGTGGGAGGCTCTGAGATAATTGTAGGCCTGTTGATGACGGGGATCAAGACCCCAGAACCCTCATCTCTTGCTGTGTTTCCTGGCCAAGAAGTGAGTGGTTTTGTGGTCTGTCACACGATTTTCCACACTATACAGTCTTGTCAATGGTTCAGTCATGTGTGGCCTAAAACTCCAAAATCATGAGCCAAAATAAACCTTTTCTATCTATATATCCATATGTCTGTGTATCTATAGATCTATGTATTTATCTATTTCATCCATCTATATTTATGTGTGTGTGTGTGTGTGTGTGTGTAAGCACACGCGCGTGCGTGCAGGATCCAGAAGTCAACCTTGGGTATCATTCCTCTGCCATCCACCTTCCTGATTTTTTGAGACAGTGTCAGTGTTCCAAGTCTTATGGGTCCAGTAGAAGAAAGAGGGTCACACTACAGGATGAAATAAGGCCTTGCTGGCAGCAGGGAGATCCAGCCTTTGAATGAATGTCGGAAGAGTTACACAAAAGCGTATTTATTGACTGGTACACAAAAGTTGTTTTTTCGGGGGGTCGGGGGATGTAAATCAAATTCCTCATCCCAAAGCCTCCAATCTAATCTATATGTTTCCTGAAGGAAAACATCACACCGGGGCAACGTTAGTCCTTGCTGACCATTGTGTGCGGTACTTAATAATGGAAGACATTCCAAGTGTGCCAGGACCAGCTTGTGACCAAAGTCAAGCAAAAGTTGTAAACTTCCTTCAGAAAAACAACTCTATAGTCAACAAAAAACAACTATTGTTTTCTACAATGACTTCTTCAAGGTCAAAGTATTCTAGAAGACAACTACTTCATCTACCCTAGATAGAATGATTCTACTAGATTTCCTGCTACAAGACCCAGTCCCTCTGTGGCCTGGAGTTTACTAAGCAGGTTAGACCGGCTAACAAGTGAGCCCCAAAAATCTCTGCCTCCTCAGTGCTAGCAGGTACATGACATCACACTCAGCTGCTTTTCTTTTTCCATGTGAATGCTGTGGTTTGAACTTGGATCTTTGTGCTTGCGGTTTTTGTTCAGCAAACATCTTATCCGTTGAGCTATCTCCTGGTCCCTTTTCTCTTCCTCGAATTCTATTGTGGTGATGGAAAGCTGATTAGCATACAGCTCTGTTCTGCTGAGAGTTTATCAATAGCAGGCACTGGTTTAGCCCACTTAATAAGGATGCATTTTTTTACTACTTTAACAAAGGAGGAAGTGGAGATATGAATAAATGAAATAATTAGACAAACATTAAATAGCTCATTAATGGAGTGATCAGACCTGGGGAGACTGGCTCCGGAAACCATACTATTTCTCTTTCAGGATTTTTTAACAATTATGGTGTTCTATGAAGGACCAGGGCCTCTGATGAGCATTGCCTCCTCACTATTGTAGCTGGTTTTATACTTTCCGCAGTCTAAAAGTTCTGTCACAGGGAGTTTTGTTCACAGTACAAGACACAGTATTTCCTTAAAGTTCGAGGGATCTTGAAGAAACTGGACATTTTCTGTGGCCTCAGATAGTCCTTGAGTAATAGAAAAAGATAGTTCGAGACCTTTTCTTAGTTCTGCAATGTAGAATTGGGATTTTGTAATAAACTCACAAATATTGCCCTTCAAATAAACAGCTTAAAAAAAAAAAAAGCAAGCCCTATCTGGATGGGGTGGGGTGAGGGGGATGGGGTGGGGTGAGAGCAAAAGACCAGCAGATAAAGGTGCTTGCTGTTGTGACCTGAGTTTAGTCCCTGGAACCCACAAACAGGTAGAAGGAAAGAACCAAGTCTACAAAATTACCCTCTGAGCTCACACTTGTGCCCTGGCACTCAATCCACAGACACGTACGCGCATGCATTCTTACTAATGAGCAGTTTTAAAAAAAAATGTTTCATAAAGGCTTGGGAGGTAGTTCAGGGGTAGAATACTTACATAGCATATCCAAGACTTGGAGATCAGATTCCCAACACAATTTTTTTGTTGTTGGGCTCAGTAGCATACAGCTATGATCCTGGCACTGGGGAGGAAGAGGCAGGAGGATCACAAGTCATTGCAGCCAATCGCAGCAGCACAGTGAAACCTTTTGTCACAAAAGACACCGGGACTGGGGAGATGGCAGGGAGATAAGGGCACCTGCTATCAAGCTGAGGACCTCAGCTCTGTCCCTGGACCCACCTGGGGAAAGAAGAGGCTCCGTTAGATGTCCTCTGACATACGTGCATGCTCTCACCATATAGCATACATGATAGACATAGTATAAAACTCAAAGACACTCCGTGTGATATCACATCCATGAGAATGC
The DNA here is from genome assembly GCA_028551405.1 of Uromys caudimaculatus. Lineage (NCBI taxonomy): Eukaryota > Metazoa > Chordata > Mammalia > Rodentia > Muridae > Uromys > Uromys caudimaculatus. Next base: position 46,405,740 of record CM052700.1, read on the forward strand.
CATGGCTAAAACCTAGACGTGTTCTATTTGTTGTTACTGTTTTCCAAGTGTCTTTCTTATTTATTTTTAATTGTCATGCAAAGCACTGGCTTCATTATGGCATTTTCATACATATGTGCTATTATTCTTTGTTCTTCTTATTCGTCCCTTTTCCTTACTATGGGCCCTAGCCCGATTTTTTTAAAAAACAAAATATCTTTGAAGTCAGTCAAGAGACTCTTAGCTAGGTGGCATGCCGATCAATCCCTCCTTCCCGTGGGCTCAGGAGAAGGCATGCTGCCAACAGAGAGGGCACAGAGGCACAGCTGGTTAGGCCTCCTGGATAGCACTGCATACCCTTTCCCTTCCTAATATCTACTCATATCTCTGCACTTTAAATAAATGTGGAAATGCAGGTGAGCCAGATGTTAGCAACCCAATTAAATAAATGAGTTCTTGCAAGAACAAGCAATCATGTTTTTCCTCTTACCCTGTTTCTTGACCCAGACTTCATGTGGCTTGCTCTTTCATTAGCAGACTTGAGAATTCTAAATTCTAAATCTCACTTTCACCATACTCAGGTGTGTTGCACAATGTCCTCAGAATCTCCATGCCATTTGCATAGAAGTACATGTGATTCTGGAGGCCTCCAAGACCTCTTACAAGCCTGGCTATTTTAGAAGGTCATTTGGCCACTTGCATTAAGATGAGAAATTCATCTTTCCAAGGCCGATGGAGTCAGTGCAACAACGGGCTTTATTGAAAAACAAAAAGAAAACTGAGCTTGGTGGTGCACACCTTTGATCTCAGCACTCAGGAGGCAGAAGCAGGCAGTCTCTGAGCTCGAGGCCGGCCTTAGCTACAGAGAAGGTCCAGGACAGCCAAGGCTACACAGAGAAACCATGATTAGAAAAACAACAAAAACAAACAAACAACCTTCTTTAAAACACACTTTGTTTACTTGTATTTTTGGAGTAGGGTTTCACTATGTAACTCAGGCTAGCATTCAACTTCTGATCTTTCTGCCTCAGCCTCCCAAGTGCTAAGAAGACAGTAGTGTGAAGCCATGCCCAGTTTCTGTATGTTTTCTTCCTCTTCCTCTTCTTCATCATCTTCTTCCTCTTCCTCCTCCTCTTCCTGTTCCTTCCTCCTCCTTCTCTTCCTCTTGTTCCTTCCTCCTCCTTCTCTCCCTCCTCCTCTTCCTCCTCTTTCTTCTCCTCCTCTTCCTTCTTTTTTCTGTGCCAAGGATCTAACTCAGGTTCTCCTGCTTGCACAGTAAACACTTTACCAACTGAGTCATCTCCCCAGTGCCTAGAATTAGGTTTAAATCAGAAAGATAGATATAAATATAAAGAATAATGATAGATATAAAGAATCAGGATAGTCTTTAAATGTTTTAATGTGTATCAAAAGAATACAAAGATTTTACTGACTGCTTTCCACCCAAAAAACATTTACTAACCCTTCTTTTTAGACAAACTCAGTGAAAGTTGAGATTTCCATTTGAATGATCTAAAAAAGCAAAAGATTCAGTGTGCAAACTCAGCTGACATAGCTTGATCCCACTTGTTAAATGTGTTAGCTGTTGAAGAGCTGCATGGTAGTCTGGTAGAGTTTGAACCCTGGACTTAGATAACTTGGCACTAAACTGCCCATGCCATTTACATTTTTATGTCTCTGTCATTGGCCATAGAGAGGTGATAGTAACAGTTTCTTCCTCAATGGATAAGTTAATACATATGTGAAACATATAGAAGTGTCTAGCACAGACATCGCCTGACTGTGTATATTTTTGCTGTTGTTACTGTAGTAGTTTCTCCTTTCCCTCCCAGTGAATACCTGAAGCTGAACCAACACTTACATGTACTGATTTTGCTTGTATATACATACCTACAAAGTTTATTTATAAAGCAGGCATAGTATAAGAATAACAACAGTAAATTAATCATAAAATAATAAAGTTATTAAATATGCTATAAAGCTGGGCTGTGGTGGCACATGCCTTTAATGCCAGCACTCAGGAGGCAGAGGCAGGTGGATCTCTGGGTTTGAGGCCAGCCTGGACTACAGAGTGAGTTCTAGGACAGCAAAGACTACACAGCAGACAGAATTAGCCTGTGTTGAAAGAAAGGCTTTTGTTAGAGTAAGGAAACACAAAGCAAGGTGCACAAGAAATCCCTCTACAAAGCAGAGAGAGAACTTAAGAGCCCCAAATCCAGTCTCTTCTCAAGGGATGTTGTTCTTAAGGGTCTTTGAGGGGAGCTTTTTTTCGAGGGGTTGGTTTTTCAAGACAATGTTTTTCTGTGTAGCCCTGGATGTCCTAGATCTCACTCTGTAGACCAGGCTGGCTTAGCAGTCTGTGTGTTTATGGGGTACTATAGGACACTTCAGTGCATGTATACCATCTACCTAATGCAATTAGATCAGGATAAGTGGCCATCATTTCAGCCCTCTGAAAGCCTTTTTGATAAGAACACTCTAAATTCCCTTTAAGAGCTATCATGAAGTAGTCAATTACCTTTTCTTAACCATAGATACCCTCCACTGCTATACAGCAGAAGTCATTCCTGTGACCAGTCTGCATCCCTTAGCCAAACTTACTCCATTCCTTACTGCCCCTTCTCTGGTGACAGCTATTTTACCACTGTTATCCATTTCTCCAGTTCTCCTCCCCCCCCCTCCTCCTCCTCCTCCTCCTCCTCCTCTTCATCATCATCATCATCATCATCATCATCATCATTTGTTATTGTTGTCATTGTTGTTACTAGGGCTTCACCTCAGGTGCATGCTAAGCAAGTGTTCCACTATTGAGTACCCCCAGCCCCTCTTATATCCACTTTTGAGGTCCAGCTTCATCTTTATTTTCCCACTGCTCATGCATAGACAGACATCCATAACAGGCCCTCAGTAATTATATATCAATTGAACAAAACAGATGTAACTTATATTAGAAAATAAGTGGATCCAACTTTGCAAAATGGGCCTGTGAAAGGATCGTGCCAAACTGAAAAGCAATTCTGAGTTGCAACCATTAAATTAGTCATTTTCAGCTTTCAATCTTACTTCATTTTCACTACCAAACAGTGACCTAATGTGCATAAATTCAATTTTCCAGAGTTGATACTGTACTGGGAACCTTGAAAACCAATACAGTGAAGCCTAGGAATAAAAACTTAGTAGTGCATTCTATTGACTGGGGGCCAGGAGTCTTGGTGTATCTACCCCTTGTGACTACAGTCACTGAAGATCCCCTTTTGGAAACATTTGGGAGAAGTGTAAAACCAGCCACGGGGCTACTTCAGCTCTTAGAGTCGGGTATGTATCTCTGTGGAATAAGCAGTCAGCTTTTGATTGCTTCAGGGTAGACAGGGGTTGAACATATACTCAAAGAGAGTCTATTAGATAGGAAACCTCATCTTAACCAAATCCTCTAAAATATTCTCTACTCTGACCATTCTGCTCCCTGCTGTGACTAGAATTGGCTTCCTTTTTTCTTGTCATAAGACCCAAAGTTACCACATGGCCACAACAACTCAGGGATGGAAAGGAAAATAGAAAAATGAGTCCACCAAAAGTCAGTGGCTTTGGGTATGTTAGTACACACCTCTAATGCCAGTACTCATGATTCTGAGGCAGGC
>CM052700.1:46409856-46613439 GCA_028551405.1 Uromys caudimaculatus
TAGATGGGTGAATGGATGGGTGGGTGTGTAGGTAGATGGGTGAATGGATGGGTGGGTGGGTGTGTAGGTAGATGGGTGAATGGATGGGTGGGTGGGTGTGTGGGTAGATGGGTGAATGGATGGGTGGGTGTGTAGGTAGATGGGTGAATGGATGGGTGGGTGGATGGAGGAATGGATGGATGAATGGGTAGGTGGATGAATGGGTGTGTGGATGGATGGAATACCTAATCAGATAGAGGCACAGTACTCTTGAAAAAGAAAAGCTATCTTTGTATATTTACTTTTGTAAAACATCTAAATGGGGCAGTGACTTTAGCAAGGAACACTTTTCACTCAAAGGCTTAATTTGAGCATCAGAACCATAACTTTCTCCTGATTCATCCTCTTCTCCCTCCAATCATCTCTGATTACCTTGTAAGCACCTTGCACTTTTTTTTTTTATTTAAATGACTGGTTTTCTATCAGAATGCTCTCCTACTACAAATTCAAGTTGTCGTTGTAAATTGGTGCCAGGCTGTGTTTAAGCAATTAGGAGGCTGTAATTAAAGCACGCTGTGTATGTAATCTTACATGTGTAAGGGTGAGGACAGAAGCTGAGTACCTGGTTCTCACTGTTTCATAAAGGTTATTCATCTCTTCCTCAGTTGTCTCCACTTCGGTGTCAGATGTGGGCGCCTTAGAATCTGCATGCTTATTAGCAGCACCTGACCTACTTAGTCTCCCAGTCTTTCTTGCACATATAACTATTTGGCTGCAGCTCACCATGCCTCCAATTTCCAAGACAGACTCATAAACATTCACTCCCTTGCTTTGAAAATGTGTCAGCCCAAGAGCCTATAAAGAAGGCGGGATGGTAGAGCCAGTCTGACATTTGACCGGCTGATAGCTTCCTCTTCCTGGGGATTCAATGGGGCCTCCACCCTCAGGTTGGGGGTGGGGTGGGGTGGTGCTCAAGAATGAGAGCAGAAATAAAGGGAACCATAGTCTGCTAGGACGCTGTCATCAAAAGCTTAGCTTTGAGCTGGAGAGATGGCTGGGAGATTAAGAGTGGGTACCGATTACCTTGTAATTGGTTCTTGCAGAGAACCTGGGGATCACACCAGGCAACTCACAACTGCCTGCAGTTCCAGCTCCATAGGAGCTTAGGCCTCCAGCCTCCTTCGTAGATGAAGTCATGTGCATACAGCTACACACAAACAAACATACAGACAGACAGACACACACACACACACACACAGAGAGAGAGAGAGAGAGAGAGAGAGAGAGAGAGAGAGAGAGAGAGAGAGAATTAAAAATAAAATAAACCTGAAAAAGAAGTTTAACTTTAAAAAAAAAAAAATTGAGGGAAAAAGTGACCATGTTTTAATTGAGAAATAATGTGGTGGTGATGATGATAATAGTAATAGTTAAGTAAAAGTAAAAACAGAATGGGGTCCAGGGAGACGTCTTAGTTTCATCCCTAGAACACACAGAAACACACACACACAAATATATATATACATATATCTCCTAGCCTGGTACATAGGTGTAATCTCGATGCTGGGAAAACAGGAACATCCTCAGGGCACTGTCCTGAGTCAGCCTAGTAATTGGCTAGCCTGGGCTCCCAGTGAGAGGCACTGCCTTAAGAAGCATGGTGGCAGCACTCCCCAGGAAGAATATCTGAGGCTGACCTCTGGACTCCACAGGCACACGCAGACACACACGCATGCACACACATGAAAACACACACCAAAGTACAGAGTAATGCATTCAAAAATGCTTACCTTGGCTATGTCTTGGATGCTAGGACCTACCTAGCTGATGGGTGTGCAGCCTTTAGTGATGTAAACATCTCTAAGCTATGACCCACAGTTCATAACGTATCCCGGCTCAGATCTCCCTGCTTCTAATGTTTTGTTTGCTTTGCGTTTTAACTCTTCTGTTTTCTGACCCACGGTCGTATCGAGAATCACATACTGCCCTTACCCTACCATCCCTGCTATACTCATGCACCTGGGTCCCATTTTACTATGACTTGTACTGTGATGTTACATTGGAAGAGAATAGACAGATTGCCTTGGAAAATGTCTCTCCACTGTGGATTTGCTTAACTCTGGAGTGTCAAACCCACGCCAGGTTGGCTGTGTTCCTGAATCATCTAGAAACAAGGAGGAAACATAGAAATGCACATCCTGCCCGGCTTCGGTGAGCCTGGCCCCTGGATCCCTTATCAGATCCCAAGTCTTCGGCTACACACCCAAGGCTGAGGAGTATGGCTCTTGTAGTGACCCCACTGTGGGGAGGCTACGGAAGTGGTCTTATGTCCTTCAGGATGTCTCACAAGAGGCAAACAGAATCAGTGCATCCTGCTTAGAGTTAAACTGATGCCTGCTAGGTTTCTCCAAAGTGAAGTCACCTTGTCTCTTTGTAATAAGCAAATGGCATGGAATGGACACTTGGAGACTGTCTGTCCTCTTCCATGACGGTTCTAGCCAAACTTGTGGTTGTCAGGGTGGCCTTTCCCAGGTCAGTTAACAATGTGGTCACGGTCAATGGCCATTTTGAAGTCTGACACCTTCAACTTTCTTCTAAAGAACAACTTTTCCTTCTTCCCAATCTCTATCCTGGAAAGTATTTTTAAGGAATCTACGTGGGCTCGTGGGCTCCTCTGTGTTCATTCCGTTACTCTCTAGGCTGCCATTCATTTTGATGCTCACACACACCCCCCACCATGGCTGATGGAATCCCCTCTAAGCTGGATCCCGTGTCCCTTTGGTTTGTTGCATCACTTGTTTGCCCTTTGTTTGACTTTGCTTTCTTGAGAAAGGGTCTACCTATATAGAGCAGGCAGAATGACAACTCTTGATTTGATTCTGTCTCTAGTGTCCTAAGAGCTGGGATGACAGCCCTGTGCCTTCGCTTCCCAGTCTGAACCGTTTGCACACTTCCTTACTCTCCGACACAGTGGGACAAGCCAGGCTCTCTTTGTATTTTTTGTTGCTGTGGTTTTGGAATCAGCCAGTTTTCCTTTTCATGGGGGAGAGGATCTGATTTCTTTTTAAGTGAATTGGAATCTCGTTCCAAGAACCAACTTTCAAGTCCTCTAATCTGCCTTTGACAGAAAGTAAACTTTACACCAGTCGGGGCTGCACCCAAGGAAAGCCTAGTTTGGCTGGTTTACCCTCCTTTCTCCTGTCTGTCTCCACAACTTCATCTGCATTGTTCTCCCAGAGCTGACAGATGAGTACTTACTCATTCTCTCTCTCCCTCCCCCCCTCCTTCCCTCCTCCCTCTCTCCTTCTCCCTCCCTCTTCTGTCCTGCCTTCCCTTTTCCCTCTGCCTCCCTCCCTCCTCTCTCCACCCCCTCCTCTCACTTCCCCTCCCTCTTCCTCTCCCTCTCCATCTCTATCTTCATTGTGATCAAGTTTCTGAGATACTGTCTGCAGATACTCCAGTCTCTGGTGTTGCTGCTTGTTTCTTTGCAATTAGGGCACACACCCATAAAAACTCTGCACTTTTTTGTGTGTGTGTGATATATTTTACTTAGCATATCTTTCTGTAATTTTTCTTTCCAGCCTCTGAAGTCCATGAGGTGTGAGGACCAGGAGTTCTTGTGTTCTTGCCACATATGAACCAGTGAGGCCAGTCTTTTTGGCATCTGACACTTCTCTGTGTATAGTATCCAGTCTGTGTGGCTAGAACCACCGCCCACATAATCCACCTACGATTTTCATAGGTGTAGCCTGGTTAATATCCTCACAGTTCAAAAAGATGAAGTGTTTGTTTGTTTGTTTACCCTAAGTTAAGATTACGCAAGCCCTGTGTACAGTGACTGCACAAATATGAGAAGCACTTTTTGTTAAAAGCCTGCTCTAGAGCCTCATCACCTCAGCCTTCTGTGTATAGCCCACAAATATTACTGAACACCTGCTACATACCAGGAGGTATTCTGAATCCTGAAGATTATGCTGGGGCCAAAATAGCTAAACATTCGTGTCTTTGGTTATTCTATGTAGCAGGCAATAAAGAAGGCACATCAGGCGTGCACTGTATCATAAGGTGGGAATAGTGATCACATACAGTGTGCAGGTTAGGACGGAGGATGGAGTCACTGTTGGAGAAGATGGAGAGAGGCTGTGATGAGACTGGGAGCTCTGTTTGTTTCATGACTTTACACTAAAGCATCAGTACAAAGAGCAAAGTGCATAGAACCTAAGTGCACAGCTCGGTGAGGTTTCACGAGTGTGGGACACCATAGTGCATCCAGTGCCAGTGTCAGAGCAGAAAGTTATTGATATCATTGACTTTCATGAAGAATCTTATGCAATGATGGTCCCAGACAAGTAAAAGGATGACAAAGAGCCCATTAATAAAGGAAACTATCAAATACAGAGTCTTGATTCTAGCATACAATTTGAATGACCTTCATAGTACTAACTCTCTTTACAATCACTGTTAAGCAGTTTCACGTTCAGGAGAAACATGCTGTGCTTTCAAACAAGAAGACAAAGAGGGTACTTTTTTTTTTTAACATGACAAGATTATTTTCAAATTGAAAAAAATAAATGGAGGATAATGTAAAAGATTAATATGAAAAAATTATTTATCTTAGATATATAAGGAATATTGAGTCAATTTTGTGGATTAACAGAATTTGACAAAGTGTCACAGGACAAAGCAGATAATATAGATACAGATGCAATTATATGTGAATTTGGAGGTGACATATAAGACTGGGCATGGTGGTGACTGACTATAATCCCAGTTTTTATGAGGCAGAAGCAGGAGGATCAGGAGTTTAAGATCACTGTATAGGAACTTGGAGGCCAGCCTGACCTATAGTAGGAGACCCTGTCTCAGAACAACAAAACAAACAACCAGAGTAACATCCTAAGTGTTGGTGCAGAACACATCATTAAAAAAGTTTGGAAGCCAGGCGTCGTGGTAGACACCTTTAATCCCAGCACTCAGGAGGCAGAGGCAGGAGGATCTCTGAATTTGAGGCCAGCCTAGTCTACAAAGTGAATCCCAGATATCCAAGGGCTACATAGAGAAACCCTGTCCAAAAAAAGGAGGGGCATGTGAGAGAGTAGAGAGTTTGGGAACTTTAATTTTTTTTAATTACAGTAGTTATTCGTTTGTCTATGTCAGCAGGGGATGGCCTGGAATGGAGGGTGTGTGGGAGGCATGTGCCATGGTGCATTGGATGTGTGGAAGTCAAAGGTGGCTGGTGATGTGTTTATAAAAATATAATAAGATATATGTTATATGGGTGTGTGGGGAGGTAGGTGTGGGGGAAGGGTGTGCCTCACCAGGCCCAAGCCCAGGCATCCCTTCCCCCAGAGGGACCAGACACACGCGAAGGTATAGTATAGAAATAGAGTTTATTTAGGGCATGGGGAGGGGAGTTAAGAGGGTAGTAGAGGCAGAAAAAGGCAGAGAGAGGAAGAGAGTAGAGAAGTAGAGAGGTGGAGGCCGGCCATGACCACGTGGAGAGAGGGGGAAAGGGAATGTGGAGAGGTAAGAGATAAGAGATATAAGAGAGAGGCAAGAGCCGGGCAGTGATTTCTGAGTTCGAGGCCAGCCTGGTCTACTGAGGGAGTTCCAGGACAGCCAGGGCTACACAGAGAAACCCTGTCTGGGGGGGAGGGGGAGGAGAGGGAGGGAGAGAGGGAGAGAGGGAGGGAGGGAGGGAGGGAGGGAGGGAGGGAGGGAGGGAGGAAGGGCAAGCAACCCCTTTTATAGCGGGCCAGGCCCACCTGGCTGTTGCCAGGCAACTGTGGGGTGGAGTTTAGACAGAATGCTAACAGCTGGTGCTACACAGATGTCTAAGTGGCAATGCATGTAGCTGTCTGGGCATGATGGCACACGCCTGTAATCCCAGAACCTGAGAGACTGAAGCAGGGGGAGTCGCAAAGACCTTGTCTCCACAAAACAAAACCTCAAACAAATATGAGCAAAAACATCTGCCTGTACTCTGTTCATTTTGCTGTATCTATTTTAGTTGTTAAAAGACATATATAGTAAGTATTGAAACTGGAGTTATCTTTATAAAAATAAGTAGAAATAATTAGATGCTGTGAAGAAGACAATTAGTGCAAAACGAAATGTGGTTTGACGAATATAAAGCAGTCTAAACACAGCTATAAACTTAGTTTTTCTTAAGAGCTAAGCATGATAGCATTTTGGCTATTGTGTAGCTCACATAGTTAAGATTTAAACGAAGCAGGAAGGAACATAGCCAACCTGGGTACTAAGGCTTGGAAACTCCTCCCATGAGTCCTCATAAAGGGCTATTATATGATGTAATCAACAGTGTCCTCAGTAACCACCCGGTGTTATTAAGATAATTTCCGCTGAGTGTTGCTGCATTGTTATTTCAACTGAAGCCAGTGGAGTAATGCTGAACCATAGTTTTCCCCAAAAGCTATTTTATCTAGGATAACCCTTAGGGGTCAATTACGTAGATTTCTGTTGACTCTGGATTAGCTGAAGAATAAAACATTGGAAATCTGGAGCAGCAGTCCTTAACTAGGGGCAGTCTTGTCCCCTGGGGGAACATTTGGCTGTGTCTGGAGACAAATTTAGTTGTTATAACTAGGGAAAGGGTGTTGTGTGCATCAAGTAAGTAGACAATTGATGCTATTTAGTGTCCTAGATCGGACAGTCCTTAGAGAAGCCATTTGCTCTGAGACTGCAGTCTAGAACAAAACTCTTAATTATTTATTTTCTTTTAATCCATGAAGCCTTTTTGCCCAAAAACTTTTTACTTGACTGGTGGTATATAAAATAAATTCACACATCACCTATTGACATAAATTTATTTTAAAGCAATTTACAAGTAATTTTGCCATTTATTAAAGATGAAAGAAAATTTACATACTATTGAGATGGATATACTTGTTCATTTTACATAAGAAATTAAGTCTTGGCTGAATATTTGACACTGCTGACTGATATTTTAATGTTATAATCATCAGTCTAAGAATGGGGCTTTGTACAAAACCTGCTAAGCGAAGAGGACAGAAGTATGTTTAGGGTCCGCTTGGAAACTGGTAGAATTTCTGACCTATTCCCAAGCCCAAATCCACTGAATGATTTTTTGTTTTGTTTTGTTTTAAATAAATGCAACTCAGATCAGCAACTGGAGCAGCCATCTTTATAGTGCTTTTTAATTGTGTGTTTTGTATTATGTGTGTTGCATATGTGCAATGAGATCGGCATGCAAAGCATAGCTTGTGGGAGTCGTCTCTGCCCTCCTACTATGTGTCCCACAGAAAGACATGAAAGCATAGCTTGTGGGAGTCTTCTCTGCCCTCCTACTATGTGTCCCACAGAAAAACATGGGTTGTCAGGCTTGGTGACAGATGCCTTTACCCACACCCTCCTTGACTTTCATTTCTTTTCTTTTCCTTCCTTTCCTTCCCCCTCCCCTCTCTTTCCTTTCTTTCCTTCCTTTCTTTACCTCTCCTTTCTGTTTCTAGATGAGGTTTCTAGCCCAGGCTAGCAGACTAGTCTCAAACTTGCTATGCATCCTAGCCTTAAACTCTTGAGCCTCTTGCTCCCACTTCCAATGCTGGATTACAGACTTTGGGGTCATCTTGCTTAGTTCTAAGAAATCAATTTTTAAATATCTTTTAGTTATTCTTTGACAATTTCTTATGTATCTTGAGCCTATCTACCCACAGTTCCCTGCCCTCTCACTTTCTCTGGATGTTCCCCAACAAATCACTTTGTCACATTCATATCTGTCTTAGTCACTATTCCACTGCTGTAAAGAAAACCCATGACAAAGGCAACTTATAAAAGAAAGCATGTTATTGAAGGTAAGCCCAGGACCATCATGGCAGGATGTAGGGCAGCAGACAGGCAGGCATGGCACTGCAGCCGTAGCTGAGAGCTCACTTATTATTCACAAGCAAGAAACAGAGAGAGGCTGGTCCTGGCATGGGCTTTTGAAACTTCAAAGCCCACCTCTAGTGACACACCTCTTTCAACAAGGCCACACCTCCTAATCCTTCCTAAACAGTTCCACCTCTGGGAACCAAACATGCAAATATTAGCCTATGGGTGTCATTCTCATTCAAACTACCACAACATCCTTTCCTTTTTTGTTGTTCTTGTGTCTGTTTTCATTTTTGCTTTTGTAACAACACCTACTGGAATGTTGACTCATCTTGTTGGCTTGATCTTATGCAGACCTTGTATAAGTAACCACAACTGCTCATGAGTTCATGTGTGCCAAGGTCATGTTGAAGTAAAGTAAGGTAGAAAAGACCAATTATTAGACACTGATTTGTTGAGTTATTCAGTGATTTCACTGAAGCATTGCTTATACTGCCTATTTGCCAAGCATGACTTCACTTGCTAGCTGAAACAGAAAGACCTGCAGGAATGACTAAAACAATGGGCCATTGCCCTTAACAAAGACATTTATTACCATGTACCCTTCTATAAAGTCTCACTTGCTTTCTTGCCCCAGCTTGTGGCTTTGGAGTATAAAATAAGAATACAAATTGAATCCGTTATTGGAACCTTTCAGGAGCTGTCCTAGCTTCATTCAGTTCACCATTGAAGAGAAGAGATCTCTCTTTTACCCTCAGTGGCATCACAGTGCTTTTTCCAGAAAGACTTCTACAATAGTGTCCCATTGAGAACACAGAAGTTCACAGTACTCCTCCCATCCTCTGGCTCATCCCACCCCTCACCCATGATCAAACATCAGCTTTTAAAATGAAATATTTTCACCCCATGCAATTAATAGATATACCTATTTGATCAAAAGTGATGATTGGAAAATATTAAAAGTCTTTGCTTTCTATAACTAAGCTATTATGTTTATATAAAAGCAGAAAATGTGACATACTGGATATTGTAATATTGGATATTATAATTTACAGTATCCAGTCATCTCTGGTCTAGGCTGAGGTGTTTAAGACAGTGCTCATTGGTATCACATGGCTTGTGTTGGGTAGAGCCAAGGCTAGAGTCAAGTCCTGCGATCCTGTGATTCAGTGCAGCAAACACGGACACAAACAACTCAGATTCATCTCACATTTGAGTTTCAATTATGTTTTGGTCATTGTGTGTTCAGAATCCTTCCACTGTTGTGAAGTTTTTCATCACTGCATTTTCAGTTACACAACCCTGTGTGGGGTCACAGCCCACAATTTACACCACTAGAAGACTGAATGAAAAATGAATGTATCACAGGGAGGAGAGCGTTGGCTCATGGACTCAGAGGATGTAGGCAGATGTAGTAGTCGATGGCCTGACCTGCAATATGCATAGCGATCTCTAGAAAAATGGAACTAGCACATTGCTTAGGGAAAGTGGCCTGGCAAAGGAATAGAGCCTGGCCATCCCACCAGCCTGGCTTTGTGAATAACAGCATACTCATCTCTGCATTAACAGATTTCTCTGTGTTCACATGTCTTCAGAAAAAACTGGGAGATCTCTAGGAAGCAATGTAGATGTATTTGCCTGTGTCTTTGTCACATCTGTTCACTGTGGTTTGCTGTCTTAGGGGCAAATCACACTGGCAGCATCCCTCCAGTATCTCCATCATCATTAGCAATGTCTGAGTTCCAACTAGACTGGGAAGTGCAGCCTCACTCAGCAGTGGAAATAGCTGAGAACCAGTGTCAAGAGGACTATGTATGGTCATTCATCCCATCTGGGTCTTATCTTCCCAGCTTTGTCTCTAGAGAGAGAAAACTTTTTCCTTCAGTTCTGATTTGGTAAAGCCCTGTAAGTTATCTGAACCAGCTTGTACCACTTGCCCCCAAACAATGATGGTTATGTCTCCAATACAGTCAAAAGAGAGAGAAGTAATTTCCAAAGGAGAATTACTCACCAGGCAAGACAGAAGGATGTCTATCAGTCCAGGAAAATGGGGTCTTCTTTTTTTAAACAATCTTTAAAACCTCACTGAGATACTTCAAATTTATGAGTTGTATGAACAGCATATAGCATAATAATATATGTTTACCAAACCATATCAGCTCCTAACAGTGTGCAACATCCACATTTATACTTTCTCTGTGCCCAGTGTATCGTTTTTAGTTGAGCTACTCCAAGAGTAAGCTATAAATCATAGCAGTTAACCCCTAAGAATGCCACTGTGTATTTCTCAAGATCAGGGACAAACCTTCCATAGCTGTATTGCTGTAATCCAACTTAGAACACCTAACATTGGACTCATACTGTTGCTGAGCATACAGTTCATCATTCCACCCTCTTTGCCTTCCTCCTTGCTCCAGGATAACACACTTCAGTTAGTTGTTTTGACTCTGTGGTCTCTATCTCTCAGACATTTGGCACAGTGGCATGAGTGCAGGCAAGATGTTTTCTAAGATGGCCCTCAGCTTGTTTGTGTTTCATAAATGGTTCCTCACTATTAAATCTAGAGACATTTTTGTTTGTTTATCTCCCGTAGCCCTGGCTGTCTAGGAACTCACTACGTAGGCTAAGCTAGCCTCAAACTCATAGAGATCCACCTGCCTCTGCCTCTTGGGTGCTGGGATTAAAGGTGTGATTTATTTTTGACAGAAATTGTATACCATGGTGTGCTGGAGACAGCTTATACTAGTTCCTGAGAGCTAATTCTCATGTGTCTTTTTAACCCCAGGTTCTGTCAAGTTATATTGGTTGCTTGCAATAGGTCATGGTGAGAATATGTGACCTCAAAGAAATCAGCAATCAATGCAGCTGGGAAATCCTCTTGACCTTTGGGTTCTAATTTTAGGATACACACAGCACACTATGTGTGTGTGTGTGTGTGTGTGTGTGTGTGTGTGTGTGTGTGTGTGTGTGTGTGTGTGTCTTAAGTGCACAGCATCAGAAGCCACATGGTATTTTTCTGTTCTGATGTTAGCATCCTTGTCTCTGGGTTGCAATTGGAGCTATCTGGCTCTCTCATGAAGAAGATTCACCCTTTTCCCCTTTGTCCTTGATGAGTGGTACAGAGAAGATGCTATTCACATTATCCCTGTGAGGATGTGCTTGTCTCTTTCATTTCCAATTGAACTTTCATTTGATTGAAAATAATTGTGTAGGGCTCTGGGCATGTACCTCAGTGGTAGAGCATTTCCCTAGTGTGCAAAAGGCTCAAGTCTCATGTCCAGAACCATAAATACAAGATCAATAACAACAAAATATATTATTGTCCCAAAACCATTAGTTTTATAATAATTTAAAACAGTAATTTTCTCTTTTATTTTGCTGTTTATTTACTTCTTTATGTTTAGCAATGCTAAGGTTTGAACCTAAGGCCTCACACATACTAAGCAAATGCTCTACTACCGAGCTGCAGTCTCAGCTACTTGCACATGTTTTTGGTTGGTGTTTTGCAATTTCTTTTCTTTTTAATATAAACCTATTCTTAAAATAGATAATTAGCAATAGATTGGGAAGCAAACTGACTTCTCTCAACAGTTTGTCAGTTTATAACAGATTGTTAATACCCATTGCTATGGCGTAGAATAAGTTTTAATGAAATACAACATCTGTCCGGATTGAACAGAGTGAGTCCTCAGACCTGACCTGATTTCCTGCCCTCCTATAGAATGTGTGTTTGTTGATAACATATAGCTCCATCACAGATGGAGGCAGCATTTGGGACCATTTTCCACTGTCTTGCCTGAATCCACTTTTTACCCAAAGCATACCTTTGGAAGATTGCTGGGGGAGTGACTGGGTAATGAAATTTTAGATTAGCTGTGCAGAGTAAAGGGGGAAGAACACAAGACAAAGAGCCACATGTGAGGAGACTGGAAGCTACAGGCCAACTCCCTGATCTTCAGTGCTGACTGAACCCTTTGGGTCCTATTTCACTATGTTCCCTTTCTGGTCCTAGGACTTTTCTTTTATTCGTCCCCTTAATTGGGGACCTAGAATTCACCTCATTAGCACAGTGAGAGACGCAGGCACAAGGTGGAAGGTGACCTGGTAGTTGAACTGCTGATGTAGCTCTAGTAGCCAGGAGAGTGAAGGGCCAGGACACTGTCTCAGCTTACCTTTGTGCGCCCAGCCCCATCATCTGGCTCCTGATTCTGGCTCTTTGTTTGTTGCTGGCAGTCATGGAAACCCACTAAAGGATGCCCTCACCTTTCTCTGTGAGGAGCTCCCTCAGTGTCTCAAGTGTTAGCTTGCCCTGTGTCCGGTTACTCTGTCGCCATGGTAGAGGTAAAAGAAATCAGCCCTGGGCAGTCTACAGTTTTGAAACAGCGAACTTTTAAGAACTCTTAAAAGTCTTCATTGACTTTTGCCAAATGACAGTGCTGAGAACCGGGCAGGTGGGTTATTCTTGATGGATGCATTGTTTAGAGAACTCCTGAATAAGTCAGTTTACAGGGATCAGTAGTGGGGCCCAGAATGGTTTACCTCTGATATCACCAGGACATTACATGTAAGGTGATGTGGAGAATGAGGACTAAAGAAAAAGGAGCTTTGGCCAAACTGTGCTTTCTTCCCTATCTGGAACAAGGTTTAAGACATTCCTCTCCCTCCCTCTCCCGACCCCTCCTCACCCCTGCCAAAACTGGGTTTGGACCACATTAGCTAGGAAAGGTAAGCTGGTGTTTGATGCCTCCACATGGTGCTGTCTGAGCCTGGTACTTCCCAGGCTGCTGGTTCTCCTTTTAGCATTTTTAATATTTAATGACCCTTCTGAGATGGAGAATTATGTGGCAGCTCCCTAAGGGATATCTGCTTTAGGTATCTTTTTTAAAAATCTGTCTGCTGAACTTCCATTTGCTAAATTGAAAAGGTGGTGTCTAGAATATCTTTCAGATGACTCATCTAGGGCTCTGATGAGGCAGACAAAAAGTCCGTGGGAATCCAAGGTGTTGGCAGGAATTTTCGACTTATTTTATTCATCTTTGATTTGTATAATACCCTAAAAAATACACCTTTTTTCTTCCCTAAGGTGTGAAGACAAATTTGACTTTACCTTTGAAGTGTGGCCTGTTTTGGAACTCGGGGATTTATTTTGTTTTATTTTATTTTATTTTATTTTATATGTTTAGTCGTTCTGCCAGCACCTCTCCTCATTCTCCGTGAGTTTCTCTGTGTTTGAACTTAAGGAATTTGACCTTCGTAGAATGTAATCTAATCAACACCCACCTCACCTGGTGGATTACCCGCTGTCATCCCTCAGTTTAGAAAGCCAGTGTCTTGCTGGGAAGACAGAGGGCCATTGATTCCTGAGCTCAGCCTGGCTTCTCTTTGATTTTATAATCAGTTCCTAGAGATTGTGAGCGAGCTTTGAATTCCAAGGCTTGGGGTCTGTGAGCTCTTGAAACAAACCTTTGAAGCAGCTCTTTCTGCCTTGGGTTTCAGAAAGGAGGACCCACTGTGTGTTGATGGGTGAATTAAGTTGTTTTCGTTTTTTCTAATATAAGGGAACTGATAATTATCACTGCTAGTGTAATACCCTGGGGTTTCCCCTTTTTCTCTTCTTTGTTTTTGTTTTTGGTGTTTTAATGGGGGAGGGGGGGGCTTACGTCAGGACAGCTTTATGGAGCTGCTTCTCTCCTTAAACTCTAGAGTCCCAGGGATAGAACTCAGATCTCCGGGCTTGCTTACCTCCTGATCCGTCTCACCAGCTCTGGTTTCCCTTGTCATCTAATTCATTCTATGGTTTCTCTAAGAATTATCATTAGTTTGTATTCTGTTGGAGAACTCTAACCAAGTTATGCTAAGAGAAAAACATCCAGAAACCCTCACAAGAACAATGCCCCCGTAAACGTCCTATTGTGCGCTGGCTTAAAACTATTTAATGACTCCCAGTGATGGATTTGGAATAACTAACAAATGCTAGGGCTCCAGTTCAAGAGATAAAAGGGAGTCAGAAAAAGTACCAGGCAGTTCCCAGGACTTTAAACACTGTGCACTTCTCAAGCAGTGACGCCTGCACTTAACAGGATGGGCTTAACAGGGGCATTGTTTCCGCAAATGTTAATCCTTACAAGCTCATTTGTCCCCAACTTTAAATACTTAGTTCCTCTATAGCTATACCTGCTGACTGTGGTACTGTTACACAATGCTGCACTACCATTTACACATGTCACACATGTAAAGGCATGAAGGTGCATGGAAGCACTCACCCACACTTAAGCATGTCTCCGGACCAAAACAAAACAAAACAAAACCAAAAAACAAACAAACAAAAAAACAAAACCAAGTCTTGTCAATCAAACCCCAGAACCCCAATTTTCCCTGGGATCCTGAAGGATGAAGAAATAAAAGGGTGGGGCAATGATGAATGGAGTTCATCAAACTTCAGAGCGACAGAGCGTCAGACCTCGCTTTTCCTGCTACTCATATTTAAGACTTCTCATTTTAGCTAGGATGGGATCAATATTCACTCAGTCATATGCTCCTGACAATGAAGTGAAATTATGCCTTAATAACGTTTGCATTATGTGTATGCTGAAGTAACCATGCCGTGACTCTGAGATGGGAAATTATCTCAGGAAAACCCACAACAGGCAAATATAGAAAAATCTGCCGACCTTAAAAATTAATTTGCATGGATAAATAAAAATTATCCAAGTATTTTCATTTAAAAATTGTCTAAATTTTTAGCCTCAGAGTTACTTGTCTTTTCTAAGCAAAATTTTCCTATCCAATAAACAGAGAGAGAGAGAGAGAGAGAGAGAGAGAGAGAGAGAGGTTCTTCAGTCCTTCCTTCCTTTCCCTCTCTGAGGTCTCTCTGCTCACCCCCCTCCCTTGCAATGGTATGCTCTGCATTTGATCTCAAAGTGGAGGTGCCAAGCTGTGACAGATTCTTCAGCTCCACAGCCATTTGCTCCAGCCCAGAGTAGACGTGTGCTCAGTGATGTTCTCCTCTTCCACCCACAGGGGCAAATTGAAGTAGACAGTGAGACCATCTTCAAGTTGGCAGCCCTGGTTTTGCAGGTAAGGGTCACTCGCTGCCTCTAACCAGCTCCCTTTTGTTTCTTGGCTTCCTGCTAACTGCCTGCAACTCAGAAACTTCTGCGTTGGGCCAGAACATGATGGATTTTCAAACCAGTAAACGGCTTACCATGAAAGATGTGACTTGCTGAATTCTCTTTTAAAAATTATTTGCATGTAAAACCAGCATGTGATAGTGTTTCTCTAAGACATAATGAAGTTTAGACTGTATTAAGGGAACAGAGCTCAGACCAAATTCCTGGAAAAGGACTCCCAGTCACTTGAACTTGGGAGACAGCAGTTGTTAGAACAGCTGTAATTTTCATTTAAATTTAGCAACTTTTGTACACGTTTTCTTGAGGTTGTGTAAAGAGCCCTTTAATTCTTAAAGGCACTGGCAGCTGAAAAGCAGAGTCGCTCCATTTCCTGCACTTGTTTAAAAAGTAAATAGTGTGTGTTGATTTACCTGGGTTATAGTCTAAAAAGTGTGGCACTTCAATGTAAATGTATTTATCCCGTGATCTTAGAAATGCAACAGCGATTATCAATGCTTCTTCATGTATACGTATGAAGAATATATAATATATAAAAATATGTTTATATATTAGTCTCTTCTGTTAAGTATAAGACACATCTCATGGATACTTGTATTTTCTTACCAATAGTGACCTTGTGGGTGGTACTTCTTAAGGACCTTTCTTAACAGAAAGCTCTGGACTTTGTGTGGGGGGGGGAACAACCAAGAATAAATCATTCATTGAGCTTAGCATAAATACATATTGATCATGTCTTTTTTTTTTTTTTTTTATTTCAGGAAAGCAAGGGAGATTATACCAGGTAATGATTCCTTTTCTGATTTTACTGTGTAGAATGAGGCGTCCCACTTGTAGAATGAGTTATTTTAAATAATAATGGATGCAAAACCAAAAGAAAGCCAATTGAGGCTGACTGCTCAGATCTCCTCTTCCTTCACGTAGAAAACGTTCTTTTTGTGAATGACTCTAAGAACGAAACTTTCTCACGTGTTTCATGGCAGAGTGACAGGAAACCATAATCAGAAGCCCTCCAAAGTTTCCAGTATTGTATCACGTTGGTTACCGAGATGAAGAAAACTGTAAAAAGCTTTGCTAACTGGTGCAGTACTTTTTTAGAGCGTATAATGATGCTGTGTGTAAGGGGTTCTAACATATGCAGAAACAGATTAAATCCATCAGCTGCTTAGTTAAGGGATTAATAGGGGCTTTCTTTTGCAGCTGCCCTGAAGGGACCTCACCCTTCATACACTTGACCCAGCAGTCACATTATTGCTTCCCTAACACTGGGGCTAAGTGCCTCGATGGCCACATCAGCAGAGAGAGTGTGGGTTTTCACCCTCCTCCGCGCTCTCCCTTCTGTGCAGTGGTCCTAGGTAGAGAAGCAGGAATTGTCAAAGCTCTCCGGAGGAGAGGCCTCTGACGGGAAGCAGTGTCCAGGCCAATGACCCATTGAAAGCCTGGCCTCTGCCACGCTAACGTTGCGCTTCTGTAAGCTTCACCCAGAGATTATTTACAGATCGCCTGGTACTTCTTCCCAGCCAAGGCTTTGTGCTCAGTAATGGGCTGATAAAATAATGCCTTCCAAGCTTGACAGATTCCAGTCCTTGAAGAATAATCCACTCTCCTCACCCTGCGCATTCCGAATGATAGAGTAGGGGGTTCCACTTGCCACCCCACTATTCAGTACTCACCACCTGCTCTCATTGAGAGTATAGGGTGTGTGTGTGTGTGTGTGTGTGTGTGTGTGCGCGCACGCGCCTATGTTTGTGTATATGCGTGTGTTTTGTTGCATATTCATTATGCATAGGGATTAATTCCATGAGAAAGTTTCCAGCAGTAAATCATGCCATTTTCCCCTCATCTCGCCAGTTATCCCGACTTCTAACCCCTTTTATCTTCTCAACCTCTCCTACTTTCATACATACTATGGGCACATGTATGTATATGATTTTGTGTATCCATAAAGTCTGTAGTTATATGGGCAGTCATAAAGCCAGTTTATGATGGCCTCAGCCTCCGTGGTGTGGAATGCTTACTCTCCCTTCCCCACTCCTGACTCTCTGCATCAGTCAGCTCTGATTACACCTCAGCTGTGACAGTGGTTACTTCCCCCTTAATCCACACCAAAATTCTGTCTGGTCTCCGGCCTACTTCTGAGAAGAGTTTTGAGACAAAGGTGGGTCCCTGAAAGCTGTAGTAATGCAATAGCAGACAAAAATAAGAAAAGATGATTTCACCAGCTTTCCTGAGGGAGAGCCCAGGGTCTGACAGACAGAGGCCATGAGCAATCCACGTGAGGGATATATGCATTTCAGCTTTAGATGGTCGTTTACTCTTGTTGACTTAGCTCTGGCCAAGCCTTCTCCAGCCCTTCCTTGTGTTCTTCTGGGTTCTAATAGTTTCCTTGAGGAGCCCTAGGTTGAAGATATGTCACACACTCTTTTGAAATTGTCCATCTCAAACTAAGTAGTGAAGAGAACATAGACTGAGCCTTGAACAAACTATCGGGGTCACCCCAAAGGAGCTGTTTATTTTTTCCAAGCCTCATCTGTAAGTTGGGGTCTTGAAGAAGTTAGTGAAGTAGAAGAGCTGTAAATTACAAAGTGTACTTTACAAAGGCATTAAGTATTGATAACAAGAACAAAAGGCATGAGTATCTGACACTGAAGGTGACAATAGAAAAGAATTCAACACCACCCACCCCTGCCTAATCTCCTCCCTAATGGGCAGTGTATATTCTTCTGCCAAATATTTTTTTAATAGAACTAATGTAGGAAAATCAGGCAAAATAAAGTATGATCTGTCCATGTCATCATGGTTAGAGCAAAGACTGTAGAGGCCAACGGGTTCATTCAAACCCCAAGACTTCCATGTACCGCCTGTATAATCTAGAAAAAAATAACTTACCTCCCCGAGCCTTAGTTTCCTGGAACATAAAATAGGACTTGTAATAATTGTAAGCATGCCATAGATTGGTACAAGGATCGAATTAATATTTGTGAGATGACCAGAGTCGTTCCTGGAATCATCGCTTTGGCATACCATCAGAAGTTGTCTGTTGCTTGTTGGTTGCGGTTTTGTTTTTAGACAGTGTCTCACATAGCCTAAGCTGGCCTGAAACTCACAGTAGAGCCGTAGATGACCTTGACCTCCTGACCCTCCTACCTCCCTTGGGTAATCATGGGTGGGATTACTGGCACTGCTGTCATATCCTCCTAATCTGTCAAATGGACAGACATGTGTACCATTCTCCTGCTACAAATTCGAGTTGTTGCCCATGTTAGCTGTTGTAAATAATGTCATAGTGAACATCTGTGTGTGTGTGTGTGTGTGTGTGTGTGTGTGTGTGTGTGTGTGTGTTTAAGAAAGATTTTTATTTCTTTTTAAATTTTTTTTATATTTATTTGTGAGGAGGGGGCAAGTCACAGCTCCCATGTTGTCATGAAGCTTGGTGGCCATCAAGCTTGAGTCATCCTCCACCCCTCAGTTAATTGCTCTCAGGCATCCAGAGAAGTTCCTTTCCCATGGGAAATACATACATTTTTATAGCACCACCATAAATTGGTAATATTTCCTTCCCATTTGAAGGTAGGTGTCAATCAGACCCTTATTTTAACCCAGAAGTGAAGTGAAAATCTAAGTGGCTCACTTTCAACTTCCAAACTGAAGCATCAAACACTTAGTTACTTGGTAATGCTCAGCTTTCATGATCTTAAAAACAAAACCAAATGAAACCCCCTTTGCCTTTCCAAACTCACTTGTGGCCAGCGGCGGCTCAGTGATAAAGCCTAGCTGGCTCAGCTTTCAGGAATTCTGTTTGCCTGTGTTGTGTTACCAAAGCACTTGTTATCTTTGTGGTGTAAGGACTGACTTGGAAATTCACGCTGTCAGCTATTTAAAGCAAATGGAAGTCCCCACTCCACTCCTAATGAGCCTTCTGAGAGCCTGGCTTCCTACTGGCTATGATAAAGTTAACTTTAAGTACTCTGAAGGATCCTTGGCCGGAAGAGAACCGAGAAGGGAGAAGGGCAGGGCTTGTTATTCTTAAAGGCATTTTGGAAGAAGAGTTTAAGCAGAGCTTGTTTGGGGCAAAATAATGTGTGTGTGTTGGGGGGGGGGGGGACGAAGAGAGAGAAGCAAGTAGAGTTGTGGGGCAAGGGCTGTATCTGGATGCCAGGTTAGGGTGTCTGTGTGCAATGGGAAGCTAGGGTTTCATAGGTAAACAACAGTGACCCCAGGCTCCTTACACCACTTTGAGAAAGCAACAGCAAGCAGACAGCTCCCAGAGGTCAGGCGCTGTACTGAAGACTTGCATGAGCCAAGAGGTATTAGTGATGCCCGAGAACTTTGGAATTTAACCACTTGGTTTCAAACCATTTGATGGATATGGTAGCTGCCCTGTCTGAAAGTTTGTCTCGAGTAACATTAAATAGGTAATAGCATGGTGTGGCTGCTTTATTATTTCCTCCACCCTCCTGGCAGCCCTAGGAAATGGCATTATTGCTATTCTACTTTATGGGTTACAACACTGCACTTTGGAGCCCTGGATGAGTCAAGTGCGTTAGAGGCTTCCTTGAATCTCAGAGAAAATACAGGCTTGTAACACATACTTCCTAGCAAAGTGAAGATAGAAATCGTCAGAATTGAACGTGTCTGTCTTATTTCAGGACAGAATTAATGAATTAGTAAGAGTTTATGGTGGCCAGAGAGATGCTCAGTGGTTACAAGCACTGGCTGCTCTTCCAGAGGACCTAGGTTCTATTCTTGGCACCCACGTGGTGGCTTATAACAGTCTAACTCGGATCCCAGGGCATCCAACACCCTCACTGGCTTCTGTGGGCATTATACTCAGGCATCACACAGACATCCATGCAGGCAAAACTCTCATACGTGTAAAACAAAATCTCTAAAAAATATTTTCTGTTGTTTAGTGAGACTTTAGGGTATATGGAAAGAAATTCAGCATACCCCCACACAGACAGAACTGTGTTTTTCATGTGTGTCCTTCGTCTGGTTAAAGTTAAACAAAGCAGCTGGAGATGCTGCCCATTTGGCAGTATGTACAAAGTCCCGTGTTCAATCCCCAGTACTAAAGAAAACTGAATAAAGCCCTGTTGGTGCGTTCCTGGGAGGTAGAAGTAGGAGGATCAGGGGGCTGGCGAAATGGCTCAGCGGTTAAGAGCGCTAGCTGCTCTTCCAGAGGTCCTGAGTTCAATTCCTAGCAACCGCATGGTGGCTCACAACCATCTGTAATGGGATCCAATGTTCTCTTCTTATGTGTCTGAAGACAGCTACAGTGTACTCATATACATAAAAAATAAATAAATATTAAAAAAAAGAAGTAGGAGGATCAGAAGTTCAAGGTCACCATCCTGGGCTATGTGATAAATTCGAGGCCAGCGTGAACTACATCAGACCCTGGTTCAAACAACTAATAGTCCAGCCAAGTTTCTTATATTTTCTCCAAGTTTTCCGTCTACTCATATACACTGAGTTCTAAAAGGCCACATCCGCAGTGTTTAATGTCTGAGCAACAGACCAGTGTTCTGTGGGCTTTGTATCACTAACCACAGTCTTGCGGGGCATCGGGGGCTCTGCAGCTTGTATGGTCTGTACCTTAAATTACCTTACATTAAACATGTAAAGGACGGGATACAGCTAAGAGGAAAGAAGCCCCACCCGCACCCCACAAGGAGATCACTCCTGTCCTCTTGACCAGTGAAATTCTCTCCAGAAGAGTGGACCAGGCCAGAGCATCCTGACAACTCTGTGAGACTGGAGTGAAGCTCTGTGTGCTGTTGATAATGGCTGGCTGTCTCAGACATTGACCTGTCAGTCTTCTGTACCAATAGAGAGTTACCAAGTAGGGATGAACTACTTGGACTCCTCAGAGGCACGCCATCCCGGGAGCTAAGGCTGACATGGCGAGGAAGGCATCTTGCATTCCTGCTGATGAGTGTTTGCATGTCTTTTGGTGTGGTTCTGGAAACATGGAGTGATGACAGGAGCTATAACATAACCCATTGCAGTCAGCTGTACCGACATGGCCAACGTAGCTAATCCACCTGTTAGTGAGCTGAGTTACCTAAGACGAGAAGAACTGACAAAGCTTCCAGGCCTCAAGTTGACTATCTATAATCTTGACTTCTCTAGTAGGAAGTTTGCAGATTCTGATTCTGTGTTTCTGGAGAAAAAAGCACTCGGGTAGATTCTTGTTCTCCTGGCTTCCAGTTTTCTAGCTCTGGATTTTAAGAGTACAGGTCAGTCCTGTTCACCACATTCCCCATAAGCAGTCAATCTCTGAAACTGCCTAAATAAATAGCTCTCCAAAGTCGCTGACAACTCTGGTTCCTTCTGCTTCTATTTATATGATGAGAGCTAAAATATCTTTATTTAAAGTATTTATAGATCTTTATGTTAACCTTCTTTTCAGCCTAAATAATTCTTAGAGGCTTTTTGTTTTGTTTTGTTTTGTTTCTGCCAGCCATTAAGAGTTGACAGTTCAAAGCAGACATAACAGGAGTCTTCAGCAGACTGGATAATGGTGTAAAAAAAAAAAAAAAATCTCTCATCACATTTTAATTCTTTAGACTCAAAAAAAAAAAAAAAAAGTTGACAGTTGGCCCAGTCCAGCCTGCAACCTTAAAGTTTGGCCACAGAAGGAAACAACGACAAAGGAGCTGACTGACAAAGCTTTCTAGAACACTGGCAGATGTCCCGTGTCAGGACAAGTCTTTGCAAGAGGGCAAGAGAGGAAGAGTCCTGACACGGGCAAGGTATTTGGTGACACCAACAATGTATGTGGCTGTGATGTTGCGTGTCCAGGTCACACACCCATCCCTGTCATGGACTCTTGCTTCCCACGCAGAAGTGGCAAGTTACCTTCCATGTCCTTAGCCCCTGTAGATTGTTCCAGACCCTTGGGGTTATCAGCCTTAGCAAATAGAATCCTAGAAGACAAAGTTCAATCGGTATTTCAGTTAACTAACAGAGAGTATTTTAGTGTGACTGCCCAGGATATCTCCTCTGGCGACACTAACTTAATTATTTACTGAGGTTCTCCTCAATGACAATAATAATTCAGTGACACAGTAACTGTTACATAGTAACACAGTGGGAAAGGCACTCCTCACCAAGACTGATAACAAGAGTTTAATCCCTGGGACCCAAGGAGTAGAAAAAGAGAGCAGACGCCTGCAAGTTGTCCTCTGACCGCCACACCCTTGCCATGTCGGGCATGCCCACACTCCTCAAAGACAAAACAAATACATGGATATAAGATTAGCATAAACATAGTACTAACAGTTCCCCTGGCAGCCTGCTCTGAAGACGGCGATCTGAATGAAGTGTTGGGTAGAGTCTTGCTTGGGCACTGTGACAGGAAAGCAAGGCAATCATTTACTGAGCACGAGCGGGTGCCTTCTAACATCTGTCATGATATTCTCAAAAACAGTACAAGCATGTCACCATCATCCCTCCTTTTAAAATGAATTTGGAAGCTGGGGCATAGTGGCACATGCCTTAATCCCAGTATTCAAAAGGCAGAGGCAGGAGGACTACTCTGCATTCAAGGCCAGCCTGATCTACATAGTAAATCTCAGGCTAGCCAGGGTTGCAAAGTGAAATTTTTGTCTCAAAAACATTTTTTTTTTTTAAAATTTGGAATCTTGGGCTTATAAAGGTTAATTTGTCTAAGACCACAAAACCTGGAACAGGGAACATGAAACCAAATCCAATTCAATACTTTGTTTTGGTTTGTATTTTCTAATTAAAAATTTTATTTCATGTGTTTGAGTGTTTTGCCTGTATGCATACATGTCTGTGTACCATGAGTGTGCCTGGACTGGTGCCTGCAGAGGCCAGAAAGTAGGTATGTGTGTCTAGTGCCTGTAATCCCCTGGAATTGGAGTTAGAGACAATGGTAAGCCTTCTTGTGGGTGCTGGGAATTGAACCCAGGTCCTCTGGAGAAGCAGCCAGTGCTCTTTAGCAGTAGAGCTCAGAGGTTTTGTTTTTGAGACAGAGATTCATAGCTCCCAAGCTGGTCTGGAACTTTCAGTGTAGCTAAGTGTGATGAGTTGGACCTTTTGATCTTCCTGCCACCACCTCAAGTGTCCTTCGATTATAGGCCTGTATCACCAGGCCTGGTTTATGCAGTACTGGGAATGGAAACCAGGACATGCTGTATGCTAGGTGTGGCAGTTTGAATAAAAATGGCCCCAGAGGCCCACAGGGAATGCCACTATTAAGAGGTGTTGGAGGAAGTGTGTCCCTGGGGGGTAGGCTTTGGGGTTTCAAATGCTCAAGCCAGGCCCAGTGTCGCTCTCTCTTTCTGTTGCCTGCCCATGTAGAACTCCCAGCTACCTCTCCAGCACTATGTCTGCATGCAATCATGCTTCCTGCCGTGACGATTATGGACTGAACCTCAGAATTGTAAGCCAGCCCCAATTACAGCTGTGCTCATGCTGCCTCTTCACAGCAATAGAAACCTGAAGACACTAGACGAGAGGCTGCCCACTGAGCTCATCCCTAGTCCTAAATCTAGTTCTGAACTCCAAACCTTATTGGTACAAGTACTAGGTATAATGCTGGTCTTTTGATCATTTTCCAGGGTGTCCCTTAGCTGCCTTTGTGTCTGCTCTGGTACAACAGGGGGAAACAGGAGTATGCCTCAAACTACAGTTTACTTATCAGCAAATTAGAAATAACACCCACCTTGGGTTGATAGAAAGACAAAATAAAATAAATTCACATAAACACAATGCTGAGCATTCCTTGAGAGGAGCAAGTACCCAGGGTTGGAATCCTGAGAAACCAATGATTAGATTTTCCCTTTGAATTGTTTGTTCTCTGGAGGCAGAGCTGAGAGATCCCAGGAAGCCAGAGACCAGAGACAGCCTAAGAATGAATGCTCACACCTGGAGCCCTATGAAGAAGGTTCTTTTGTGGAGATGAAAGGGGAACTCAGTGTCAGCAGAGGTGCACACAATGGCTACTTAATTCTTTTTGTCTTTGTCCTCTGCAAATACCTACCACCTGATTTGGTTTAATATATGACCCAGACATGATTAACTGGGGTCAGAGGAGAACTCCAAGAATGCTAAGTCTCCATTAACTTAAGAGGCTAGGAGGGTCCCCATTTGTCCAGCCACTGGACTATTCCTAGCCCCTCCCAGCCTCGTCTTCCCCTCTTTGGAACTCTATGTTCTCGTTTTCCTCCTCCTCCTCCTCCTCCTCCTCCTCCTCCTCCTCCTCCTCCTCCTCCTCCTCCTCCTCCTCTTCCTCTTCCTCCTCCTCCCCTTCTTCCTCTTTCTCTTCCTCCTTCTTCTCTTTTTAAGATTTATTTTATTTATATGAGTACACTGTAGCTGTCTTCAGACACACCAGAAGAGGGCATCAGATCTCATTACAGATGGTTGTGAGTCACCATGTGGTTGCTGGGAATTGACTCAGGACCTCTGGAAGAACAGTCAGTGTTCTTAACTGCTGAGCCGTCTCTCCAGCCCTGTGTTCTTCTTCTTACCTGGTGGCTCAGCTCCATGTCTCCAAGATCCAACTGTCCGGTTGATTGGACCTGTTACTAGTTACCATGGAGCCTTGCTACTTCTTCAAACATGGCTGGGCCTCCTTGCTGTCTGTCGAGTCAGGAGCTGGAACCAGTGAGTTCTGCTGGCTTCCCTGGCTGATTGGAACCGTGCTCTTTAAAATTTTGGCCTATACGAGTAGAAAATGAAGGCAGTGTGTTATTTTAGCTGCTAACAGAATTGACTTTAATCTATAAGCGGTTTTTCTAAACTGGTTACAGTAATTAATCAGAAATGGCGCAGGATGTGGTGGCGCACGCCTTTCATCCATGCACTGCGGAGGCAGAGGCAGGCAGATCACTATGAGTTCAAAGCCAGCCTGCTCTACATAGTGAGTTTCAGGATAGCCAGAGCTATGTAGATAAACTCTGTCTCAAAAAACTAACAACATAGCATTACAATATGGGACCATAGCCTTGTGTTATGTCCCTGGTGGGGATGACAGAAAGGGAAGGGTTCTATATTTTTAAGCTAGAGATAAACTCAGTTGATTTAGTGAAGGCCTAGCCATGTTGAAGCTCTGGGTTCACTCCCGAGTACCACATAAACCGGGTATGGTGGCAGAAGCCAGTAATCTCAGTACCTGGGAAGTAGAGGCAAGAAGATGCTAACTTAGCTCAAGGTCATCCTGGGCTACATAGAACACTGTCTGTCCTTGTTCAGGACTGACTGAACTGTCTGACTTTGGATGAACTTGCTTCCTACAATCATCATCCTACCTCAGAATGATAAAGAAATCGGTCACTAGGTAGAAATGTTACCATAAGTACTTCTGTGTCATGTGTGTCAGTATAAAAGTTGGGCATCAGGAATACCTGAGAGTCAGGCTTCATGGCTGAGTTTACACTCTCTGTTTTAAGGTTACACTGAAAATAACTATGATCTGACTTTGTCACATATAAAAAACAGTGTTCAAAAACCTGAGTTTGTAGCTGGCCTGAATTTGTAACTGGGCATAATCATATATGCATGTAATCCTAGTACTTTGGAGATGGTCACAGGAGGGTCAAGAATTCAGGGCCAGCCTCAGCTACATAGCAAGTTTTTAGGCCAACCTGGGCTACATGAGACCCTCCCCACCCAAAATGGCAAGGCAAAAGTTGACTGAATTTGGTGCATTTGGCTACAAAAAGACATGCCGTCTATAGTTTGGTTTGATTTACTTAGAGAAATACCAAATGATAGAAGGGTAACACATTAAGCCTTGTTATCTATGTTCAAATTCTTCATGCAATTAATCCAATTTAAATTAATCCTGTTTAATCTAGATTTAAAAGCAGGCAGTCACCACCCACAGAATACACATTCTGAAGGAATTCATCCAGGTCACCAGAATAAGGAAATCTGAAGCCTCTTGCTAAAAAGATCTTCCCCTTGTCTCTTTTGTTCCTTCTTGTTTTTCTGTCCCCTCCTTGAGGAACATGGCAGAGGTGACGGCAAGTTGCTAAAGCATATGCCTGGAACTGTAACTGCACTGTCCTTATTGTGAGTTTAAGTCACTTTACCTCTTAGGTTTCAGTTTTCCCATCTGTGAAATGGGGATGAAAATGTTTATGATGTGACTGCATACCAAAGGTTTGGTCTGAGTTTTGCCACCCTGTGATTATGGACCTTTGTCCTCGAAGACTACTTTAGGGGATTGAGTGATGTCATCATGCTGTGTCACCAGGATGTCACCCAGAGCCTCCTGAAACTGCCCTTTTGTGCTGGGCACTCAGAAGGCTGGGTCAGTCCTCCTGGTCAATTCTCTCACTTCAGGTAGATGTTTCCTGTCACTGCCCATAGAACCTGTTTTGTGTTGTGTTGATTTGATTGTACCATCTCCTCACCCACTTAATAGGTCAGACTGCTTGCCTTTGTGATTTAGTGGGTTTTGAATGGGAGACATGTTCTCATGTAGGTCAGCTGGGGCTCTGCTTCCCTATGTAGCTGAGAATGGCTTTGAACTTCTGATCAGCCTGTCCCTGTCTCCAAACTGTTGAGATTACAGGTATATACCACCACACCTGGCTCATGCAGTATTGGGGTGGAACCCAGGACCTCATCATGCATGCATGCCAGACAGTCTTTCTACCAACTGAGCCACATCTCTGTCCTCAGCCTGAATGTATTTAGTACACCTAACTTTCTGAGCATCACAAGCTAGCAACCCAGTACTGGTTGCTTACTGTGCTGGCTTCATAACTGACTAGGCCCTGCAGTTTGCCACTGCATCATAAGAAAGATTCAGTCAAACCTAGCCAGGGAAAAAAAGGTCAATACTAAACATCGAAATTACACCTTCACACCATGCCAAATTGATAGATGTGTGAGTTCATCTTGTATAAGGGATTGGAACCATTTTTCCTACCATTTTCTCTAGGAACTAGTAAATGGATATAACTGAGCAGGTCTGGGGATGTGGTTGAGGTGGTAGACTGCTTGCCTAGCATCTGGGAAATCCTGGGCTCGACTCCTAAACTGCTGAAACTGACTGTAGTGGCCCATGCCTGTCACGTTAGGTGTGGGAGGACACAGTGGTTCAAGGTCTTCGTAGCAAACAAACGCCAGCCTGAAGTATAGGAGACCTTATCTAAGAAAGAGAAGGAGAGGGGAGAGAGGAGGAAGGGTGTGGGGTCAAGTCCAAGTGAAGAGGACAATAAGCTAGTTTACTACTGAAGGCCAAATTCCACAGATTACTGAAAGAAGTGGGAATTGATTTATTTCCTTACCTTGCAGGGCTGGGAGTCAAGCCCAAGGCCTTATACATGGTAGGCAGAGCCACAGCATATAGCCACCCATGAAACAGGATTGCATATGAGGGGCAGCATTCTGTCTGCCCAGTAGGAGACTGGAGAACACCTTTAGTGTCTAACCCCCAGGCGTTATCCACACCTGCCTAGCCGTCAAGGAAATTGTGTTTCTAAGTAGTGACCAAGGTTCTTTCAAGAAGCACATAATTTAGATAAGGTGCTATCCCTAAACACTGGGTCCAGCTCAGACAGTGGTTTGGTTAACCCCTGTTACAATTATTTGCCAGACATGAAAGAACACTTTTCTAACTGTTAGGGATTATTAAGCGTCTCTCATTCTTCATGAGAGTTGGGAACCTGCAGGGATTGTATAGGGTTTTAGCACATACAGAGAAGAAAGGGCCCCTCAGCAGATCTTCTGCCAGGCTATGCCAAGGACTAGCAGGTATTAGGAATTAGGTCCATTCTCCAACAGTACATCTTTGATTGTAGGGAACATGGGCTTAAATAGAATTCCCAGCTGTAGGACTTTGCTCCATTCTTGGAGGCCTGCTTGCAACCCTGCAGTTCATTTCTGATAAGTATTTGTACATTTACAGGTAACAGGCCTTCTGTCTCAGGCTTCCAAGTTCTGGGTGTCTATGCATGTGTTCTCATGGCAAGCTCAACCAGGAAAATTAGCTATAGTTTGTTTTTTTAAACCACATATACATACTTAGATGTTAATGTTAAAAGAGGTCTATTTCCAAGTTAACTTTCTAAAAGGACTTCTTGTTTTTATTTATGTGGTATGTGTATTTACCCTCATGTATATTCATATATGAGTGCAGGTGTGTGTCCATGGGATCCAGAAATGGGCACCAGATCCCCTAAGGTGGGATTCCAGGTGGTTGTGAGCCACCCAACACGGGTGGTGCTGGAAACTGACCTCTGGTTCTCGAGAAGAGCACGAATCCTTCTAAACCACTGATCCATCTCGCCAGCCCCTCAAGTTAATTTTGTAAGGAACATGAAACTTCTGCAGACATTTCTACTTGGTCCTTGAATTTAAACTTTTACCTTTTTATGCACCTTGGTTCTGGCTCTTAAGTGCTAAGGCACTGATAAAGTAAAATGTGGGCAGGGCCTGGGCTTTGCTTTGGTTCCTTTTCTATTTTATTTTTTTATTTGAGGGGAGACGGTTTCATGTGTTCTGTGCTGGCTTCAGCCACTACATCATTCAGGATGACAAACTTCTGCCCCTCCGGCTTCTGTGGGCCTCTGCGCCTGACTTGGACAATGCTGAAGACTGAACGATGGACTTAGTACATGTTAGGCAAGCGTTCTACCAAATGAGTGACGTGCCCAGCCCTGTTTTGTTTTCTTTCAACTGCCCTAGAAACCCAGGCTTTCCCCCACACCGAGCACAGACAGCAGTGATTGTTTTGTGCTAACAAGTGCCTGCTGTTAATTGCAGACACTCCTTTCCATGCCAAGTCCGGCCAATGGCAGGTGGCTGATCACTACTGTGAGCAAGCTTGCAGTGTGCCACAAGCAGGTGCTCCCAGTTGCTGGGGGTGGCTTTCCCACACGTGTGCTTCAGCACACACAAAGGATAGCTTTGGTTTTGCCAACCGTGTGGCTTCCTCAAAACAAGATTGGCAATGTCACATTCCAACAGGGCTTTCTGAGGTCAATGGAATAAAACATACACCCCAGGGAGAAAAGCTGGGAATGCGCAGAGGAATCAGTACTTGAACGATGACTTTGGTGGAGGGTCAGAACAGCTTCCTTCAGGAATATAGAAGGAGGGTGCTGGAATGCCCAGTGGTAGGGCTCGGGTTGTGCAATCAGATAAAATGTAAGCCTGTCCTTTTAAAATTCTTTTAAATCAAATTTTATTTATTTTAATGTGTGTGTGTGTGTGTGTGTGTGTGTGTGTGTGTGTGTGTGTGTGTGTATGTGTGTATATATATATATATATATATACATACATACAAATATGTCACAGTCCACGTGTCAGAGGACAGCTTCTGGGAGTTGTTTACCATATAGGTCTGGGCATATAACTGAGATCATCAGACTTGGCAACAAGCCCCTTTGCCCTCTGAGCCATCTTGCTGACCTACAAGTCTGTTCTTTCGACTCTCCGATAATAACAGAGAAAAAGCCTATTGGTGTAGTCACTGAGCAGCAAAGAGTGTAGCTCTCTGGGCCTTCTGTCTGACTGGGAGCTTGAGAAAGCAGTCCCTCGTGACGGTTCTGGTCAAGTACATCTTTGTAATCACATACCCATCACCACCAGGGTCAGGAATGTCTAGCCAGGGAGAGTGGATTTATTGCTAGTGAAAGGCAGAGACATCCCCAGGAGGTCTCCTCACCTCCCAGCTGCTCACAAGGGCTCTGTCTGCACTCAGAGGTTGATCCCGGTTCATATAAACAGTGCTGCCTGGACAGCCATAGGGAGGGGGCCCTCTGCTCTGAAGCCAGCCCCAGCTGTCCCTGCGAGCAAACTGGGTGGCTTCACTGGGTACCAGGCGCCCAGGGACAGTCCCTAGGAGGGTGAACAAATAGTCACACAGGCACTGTGGTGCGCTCAGACGTGAAATCCTGTTTGGTCCTAAATTCTGAACACGATCAGAATGAACCCTGTGGGATAATGTTCCTTGGCTGGACTCCCTTCTCGGCTGTGGCTCTGCCCTCTTGCTTTACCATCACGGTACACCCACTGTAAGTGGAAGCTCATCCTTTCATCCACTTGCTGGCCATCTGGTGGGACATGTTGTGAATTATACTGAAGGGTGTGGAAAATGCACAGGCCATGTACAGCACAAAGTCGAGACTGCGCATCCTCAGAAGCACAGCCCCCAGGACTCTCCCATCATCCACCTCTCCCTCCCCCATCCAAGGCCAATACAATGCCATGTCTGTTATCAGAGGCATTCACATGCTGTCTGGCTTCATTTTGCTTACTTTGAACTTTCTATATATGGAATTGTTTGCTGTTTGGTTGGTTGGTTGTTTGGAGTTTTTTTTATTTTGTTTTGCTTTTAAAACAGGGTCTCAGCGTGGTATTGAATTTAGAATCCTCCTGCGACAACCTCTGTAGTGTTGGGATTGCAGGAATACACCATAGTACCAGACCATGATGTTTATTTGCTCTATGTTAATCAGATTCATCCATGTTATATGTAGCGATAGTCTATTTTCTTTGCTATGTGCTATTCCATCACATAAATAGACTGCAATTTTATCGAGTCTACTTTTAGGAGACGATGGGGGGCAACTTGTTTTATTTTTTGAGACTGGATCTTATTTATGCTCCTGGGGGCTCTGAGAACTCATTAGGTAACTGGGGGTGACTTTGAACTTCTGACACTCCTTGTCTCTACCACTGGCATGCTAGGACTACAGCTATGTGCTGTCACCCCCACTTTATGCAATGTTAACAATCAAACCCAGAGTTCATAGTGCTAGGCAAGCATTGTATTGAATTACACTTTCTGCCCATATTATTGGATATTTGTATGTATGTATGTATGTATGTATGTATGTATGTATGTATGTATTTTATTTGTGTGTGTGTGTGTGTGTGTCTTACTGTAAACAATGCTGGTGTAAACTTCACCCAAGTTTGTATGTTTCTAGGTATGCAGATTTCCAAAGGACCATACTAATGATTGACCCTCACAGAAACCTGGATCAGGACTCCCATTGACTTTTATCTAGGGATAATTTAGATAGAATCACGGTTTCAAAAGTCTGATTTGTCTGATGTCTATTGGGATCTCGCTGAAGATGGATCTGCTTTTCCCAGAATTCTAAAGTTGTTGAACATTTTTCTTCTCTGTCTTCTTTTTGTTCTTTGTAGACTACTTTTTTAGAGCTTAAACTTAAAGGAAAACTGAGCAGTGAGTGCAGACTTCCTCTCTAGCTCCTTCCCTCCCATGATTCCCCTAATGGTAGTATCTTGCAGATGTGTGGTACGTCTGTGATAGAAGCCCACAGAAAAGCATTGTGCAGTTCTCCAGGTCCTACCAGACAAACACACAGTGTTGCATATGCTTCTTTATAGCACCATATAAATGAAATCACTGCCTTGCACACCCCCGCCCTCCACCCCCATGATCCGTCTCTGCTTTGCTACTGAAGCAGAGTAGTGTATTGGTGTCCATGAAGAACTGGTTCTAAGAGCTCCCTTCCCTTTCTGCTAAGATCTGCAGACACTCCAGTCCCTTGTATAAAGTACTCTAGTACTTGCTTGTAATCCACACACATTCCTGTTTACTTTGAATCACCTGCCCATGAATTATGCTCACCACAATGAAAATGTAATGTAGGTCATGGCTATTGTATTGTTTATACCATAATGACCGGGAAGTCAGCCTGTGTTTGGCACAGGCTCAGGATTTCATAGTTTCAGTCCATAGTTGGTTGAGTCCATGGGTACAAAGCCTCTGCATATGATCATCTAATTGTTGGCTCCTCTCCTTTAAAAAGTATTAAATTTTTACTTATGTGCTTATCTGTGTGTCTGTGTGGGCTATGCACATGTGAGTCCTGGTGTTTGTGGAGTTCAGAAGAGGGCGCTGGATCCCATGCAGCTGCAGTTACAGGTGGTTGTGATTCACCCAAGATGGAGGCTGGGGCCCAACTCAGGTCCTCGGGAAAAGCAGTGTATATTCTTAATGGATGGACCATCTCTCCAACTCCTTCTGGCTCCTCTTTAAACTGGAACTCCTTAAAATAATCTCCACGCTGCTTTCCTATTAATGGGTCTGTATTAGTCCCCCCCCCCCCCCAGTGATTGATCAGTACAGAAGAAAGCCCTTAACAAGTGAATATTCATTATTTAGCATGACTCATGACTAATCCTTAGAAATTTATTAATTTATTCAGCCAGCATTTCTAGACAACACCACATTTTACAACAAAGGAAGATAGCATAAACATCACATTTTATGACTGGGAGAGACTCTGGTTGTCTAGAATAGAAATCATTCTTGAGAGATCTTTGCAGAATGACATCTCCGAGACCAAAATTCAATGTACGAAAATTCTAGCAGACAGTATTTATCATTTGAAACACATAGCTATTTCTCTGTTTAGGTGCCAGACACAGAATTTGCTTGAGTTGGTAGCCATGATGAGCACTGATGAGCTCAGTGTTTAAGATGCTTGCCTCTGGGTGGGACATAGGACCAAAGCTATGTTGAAGAGTCAGAGCTACAAGTATCCATTAGTACTTGCTCTCATCTGTGAGTTTATAGATAGAATAGTAGATACTATGCTTCCCTTTCTTTCCCCTCACTCTTTCCTCTTGGGTCTTGACTACATTTTTCTAACTTTTTTGAAGTTATTTCTTATTTATTTTATGTGTATAAGTGCTTGGCCTGCGTGTGTGTGTGTGTGTGTGTGTGTGTGTGTGTGTGTGTGTGTGTATACATCACATGTGTGTGGTTCCTACTGCCTTCAGAATTCAGAAAAGGGTCTCAGATTCCCTGGAACTAGAATTACAGATAGTTGTGAGATTCAACACAATGTGGTGTTGCGAATTGAACCCAACTCTACTACGAGAGCGAGTGCTTTTAACCACCGAGACATCTCTTCAACAATATTGATTTTTATAACTTAACATCAGGCATGCATGTTACACTTATTGCAAGCTAATGGATAAATTCATGGTAAATAACAATTTCCAGTCTATTGAAGTCTCGTTGACACAAAATTAACTATAAAACAAAGCGATTCTAGTTGCTGACCTGGGAACATGGGTTCTTGGAACATGACTTGTGGTTTACCTGCATCTGAAATACAGCAGTATACAAGTGTTGTTGATGTTGAGCAACTGCAAAAAGCTCTGTCCTAGCCTGGGGTGTGATGACTCCTGCCTGGTTCTACAGTATTAGAGTCAGAGACTGGAGGATCGTGAATTTGAGGCCAGCCTGGGCTACATAGCAAGATCCTGGTCTCAAAAACCAACAGAAGGGAGTGGGGTAGGAGTATGGGAGTTGAAGAGCAGAGCATGAAATTATTAAGAAAATAAATAATAGTCCTAAGAGTTTAATATGAATTAAATGGACTGTAGTATATTTTGATTTTTCTGGAAGCACAAACCAGTTTCCCAAGATTGTCAGTTTGATTAAGTGTTACTGCTCAGATTCCAAGTGAGTAGAGAGAGTTGTTCTTATGTAAGAACAGGAGCCAAGAGACTTTTTACTTCCTCTAGTGATCAAGAGAGCTGAGTCTTTCACCTTTAAGTAGGCCCCAATGCTCCTCTTAGGAAAACACATTGAGTGTA
Source organism: Uromys caudimaculatus (assembly GCA_028551405.1). Classification (NCBI taxonomy): domain Eukaryota; kingdom Metazoa; phylum Chordata; class Mammalia; order Rodentia; family Muridae; genus Uromys; species Uromys caudimaculatus. The sequence goes on from CM052700.1 coordinate 46,443,387, forward strand.
CGTGGAGACCAGTTCAAGTTCTTCAATATAAACATCTGGCAATAAAATGATGCTGTCATCCTTCTGTTATTTCCCTACCATCCTCCAAAATGCAATCGGCCTACCCAGCCATCTTTGGAAAGTTCCTCTCTGTAGAAATCTCTAGAATAGATAAAACCAGAAAACAAATGAGAAGCCTTTCTTTCTTTCTTCCTTTCTTTCCTTTTTCCATATAATTATTTTTAATTTTATGTGCACTGGTGTTTCATCTGCATGTGTGTCTGTGTGAGTGTGTCTGATCCCCTAGAACTGGAGTTATAGACAATTGTGAGCTGCCGTGTGGGTGCTGAGAACTTAACCCAAGTTCTCTGGAAGAGCAGCCAGTGTTCTTAACCACTACCAAATAGTAGGTGTGGGTCACACATATGGAGGCCATGCTTTGGTCCCCAGTCTATTGTTTTCCTCTTTTCTTTCTCTTTTGGATCCCTGCCATCATACGGATGTGCACTTGGTCTATGAGGTCTAGATGAATGGTAAGAAAGGAAATTCACCCTGGACCCAATGTACAGTCAGCCCTCTACAAGGAGGTTCGTGTGCTTCAGTATTATGGGAAGTGTGGTAGTTTTAATGCGATGTGCCCCATGGTCCAGACATTTGAATACTGGTTTCCAGTTGGTGGCTGTTTGAAGAGGCTTAGAAGATGGGTCCTTGCTAGAGGAAGTATGTCACTGCGGGAGAGCTCTGAGGTTTCAAAAGACCCTTGCCATCTTCAGTTCACTCCCTGCTTCCTACATTCAGTTCCAGATGTGAGCACTCTGCTTCTGCTTCTGCTTCTGCTTCTGCTTCTGCTTCTGCTTCTGCTTCTGCTTCTGCTTCTGCTTCTGCTTCTGCTTCTGCTTCTGCTTCAGCTGCCACATCTGGAGCTTGCTACCATTCTTCTCTGCCATCATGGTGATGGACTCTTATGTTTCTGGAACCAGGAGCTCAAAGCAAACCTCTCCATCTATAAGTTGCCTTGGTCATGGTGTTTCATCACAGCTACAGAAAAGTTGCCAATAGAAGAACTTAATGTTAAAAAAAAAAAATGCCTAAATGATAAGTTTTAAAACTTGCCAGTGTTTTCCTTTGCACCTGGAGGAAGGGTGTGTATTAGTTACTTACTTCATTGTTTTGACCAAATACCAAGCAAGAAGTAACTTAAGGAACGATCAGTCTATTTTGGCTCACAGTTTGAAGATGCAGTCCTTCATGGCGGGGAAGGCATGGCAGTAAAATCACTACAGCAGGAGCGTGCGACAGCTAGTTGCATTATGTACATAGTACATGAGCAAAGAGAGGTGAATGATGGTGGTCAGCTGGCTCTTCCTTCTTTATCAGTCCATGACCTCAGCCCATGGGATGGCACCACCCACATTCAGAGTGGGCTTTTGCTTCTCATTTAAACCTTCCTGGAAATGGCCTGATATGCACCCCCAGATGTGTGTTTCCATGGCATTTCTAAATCTCAAGTTGACAGACCAAGTTAGCCATCAGAAGGTATAAGGAGTTGTACCTTTGCAGAGTTGAGAATGCTCAGTATTCTAGGGCCAGAGCCTTGGGAGGACAGCTGGGAGTTAGTCTTAGAACGCAGTAGTTAAGAATCTGGCCTTAGGAGCCAAGCAGACTGACTTCAAATGTGTTTCTCCTCTACACAGTAGCCATGAACAGTTAGCAACAGAACAGGCATCTCTGAACCTCACAACTTTGCTAGGAAAACATGGAGAATAATGATGCCCTCTGCATGAGACAATTGGCACCCAGCCTACATGAGGACAATAATGCCCCTACATGCACTGCTTAGTGCCTAGTACTTTCAACAAAGTTTAGCTAGTAGGAAGAGAAGATGTGGGCATTGGGGAGAGGAGAGATAGCATGACTCTGGGGAACACCAGGGTTCTTGGGATTGTGATCCACCTTTTCATGTATGTTTCCTAGGAGCTAATAGACCTTCTAGAATCATGCTTCCTCCTCCCTTGAATACTCAGGACAGCTAGAGAAATGTTCCTCTCATATGGCACATGACCAGCTCTCGCTAGCTCATATTACATGTTCCCCACAAAGACCACACCTTTCTTGTGACCACTAGAATTTGTCCATTTTATATAGCGTTTCTATAATTTTATAAATTATAAAAATTTATAGGATTTTATAATTATTAGTTTTATAATTACAGAATGTCCAAACGGTAGACAAGTACATTTCAGTTCACTGTGGATGGTGTGAGGGTTCCCTTGGGTTTATCAGAAACATGGTCTCCCTTCCTCTTATATTCCTGAGATTTCTGCAGAGACTAACTTTCCAAAGCTGTGTTGGTCTATTGCACTTCAAAGGATGATAGGGATGGCATGACCGCAGTGTTTACGTAAGCTGATGTCTATATTGAAGAACTTGGAGACGGTCTGTGAGTGGTTCTGTGGTGACTGATGCTCCAACACACTGAATGTTAGGAGCTCCCGGAGGTAATTAAGGTGATGCTACCAGAACATGAAAACATGTATGGTAGAATATGAAGATGCTGTGTAAAAGTAGAATATGAAAAAATGTCTTCAGTCCCATTCATCTTACATAATGAAATCGAGGTTCACAGGAAGTATTGAAGACTTAAAGCATATGATGCAGTTGTCTCTGGAGGTCGGTCTCTAATGAGTAGTGAGGACCAAGGTCCTACAATAATCATTCAGGTTTCTTTATCGGAAAGCCTGACTGGATGTCTCTCCAGGTGATAGTCGGATATTAATACACTGGGTTTCTTTCCAGTGATGAGAATGCCAGGAAAGACTTGAAGACACTGCCAGTCTTCCCAACTAAGACCCTTCAGGAACATCCGTCGCTTGCTTACTGGTAAGCCAAGACAGCCCCCGTGCTGAGATCAGGGCCTCCAGGAGCACTGAGTGCTAGCAGATGAAAGAGAATCACTGTTTTTCTTTTAAATTACTTGTACCCCTTGTAAACATAGTCTCTGTGGTTTCAGTCTCCAAACTGTGAAAATGGCCCTCTTTTGCATACACACAAAAATTATGAAATAAAGATGATAAAACATCTCATTTTGATAACTTTAATTATGAAAGCTGGAATACATTTTCCAAATGCACAGTGAAATTAGATACATGAGCCTACATTGCATTTGGACTCTGGAAACTTCTGAACAAATCACTGTTAAATGAAAGTTTCTTTTTTTAAAAAAAGTGGGGTGGGGTGGGGTGGGTGGGATGCTGGGGGTCAGGTGGGGTGGGGTAGGGGTCTGGGGTGAGGTGGGGTGGGGTGGGAGATGATTGATCTCAGAGTTATGCCTGTAGTCTCACGGTTACACCCCAGGGTGTGACTGAAAAGCTAGCTGAAGTGTATGGTAAATTAGGTTCTGAAGAAAGGCTGAAATTTCCAAGTCTCCCCTCTTCCAGGATAAGATCAGAGGCTTTTCTCTACAGTACAGTGTTCAAAATGGTAATAAGAATATTTCGGATGGTACTCAGACTCAAATACTTGTGTTTTCCTTAATTAAAAACAAAGTCTCATCCCAGGCTGCCTAGAACCCTTTCTGTAACTCAGGGTGACCTTGAACCTGGCTTCTCTGCCTCTGTCTCCCAAGTATTGGGGTTACAGGTGTGGGCCACTATTCCTGGCTTCTGTGGTACCAGGAATCTAACCCAGGCTTTGTGGGTGCTAGGAAAGCATTCTATCAACTGAGTTACATCTGTGTTTAAATCAACAACAGGAAAATAGGTCTTAGGCTCAAAATTGCCTCACAATGATCTCCAACTAGTATTTAATATTTGTACTTTGTATCTAGTGTGGTGGATCTAGAATATTAGTTTTCCATTTGAGAACTTCATCTTGGCCAGGCTGTGGTGGCTCACGCCTTTAATCCCAGCACTTGGGAGGCAGAGGCAGGTGGATTTCTGAGTTCGAGGCCAGCCTGGTCTACAGAGTGAGCTCCAGGACAGCCAGAGCTATACAGAGAAACCCTGTCTCGAGAAAACCAAAGAGAGAGAGAGAGAGAGAGAGAGAGAGAGAGAGAGAGAGAGAGAGAGAGAGAGAGAACTTCATCTTGTTTCCTTTCCTGGTAAACAACATTTTAGAATATGACTATAAATCATTATTGAAGTTAGAGGTCACTGTGGAAGTAGTCACATGCTGATTAAGGAGAGGGGTCCTACGGAAACAGCAGAAGATGCCACTTTGCCTCCCAAGTGAGAATGTTCCTCTCGGGTTTCTAGTGGCTGCCTGAGAACGTAGAAGTGGAATCTGGATGTCTGAAAGACACATGTCACCATGCTTATTTCCTTGTTTTACAGTGAGGACAGAGTGATTGAGCATTATTTGAAAATCAAAGGTCTCACTCGGGGTCAAGCTGTGGTCCAGTAAGTATTGTTTCTCTTCTTTAAAGAAAACATTTTGGTGATTGCATATGTGGGTGCTACCCATTCAGATGCTCTTCAGTGTGGGGCAGGTAACAGAGAAAGAAGTATTGGCCACCTAGGAAATGGTGAGGATGATTCTGGCCACAGGTAAGGTGACGTAGCTTTGAGGTCTGAATGGGCATATACCCAAACCTTCCAACATTTTCTGAGAGATGAAAATTCAGTTTGTGACTCTACTTTAGATGGAACTTATGATATACTTGCTGTTGGAGTTCTGTTTCCTACCAAGAACAGGTGATAGTCATTACTTAGAGGTAGGTAGGTAGGTGTTGCGGGAATATTCAAAAATGAACCAGGCTGTGCTAGTGCCACAGAGCTCCATCCAGGTGATCTCAGCTCACCATCTCTCTGTGCTGGAGCTCCTGAGTCCCTTGGCAGATCTCTGCCGCCAGGCCCACACAACAACTGCCCACCCCATGGTCAGCCATTTCAACACCCAATTACCTGGTAGAATTAAAACTCTTAAGCTTATAGTTAACCAATTGGATTTATGTATCAATAAGATCACAATTTAGAAGATGCTAATACAATAATTTCAGAGCCAATTAATGATAAAAGCTGCCCACCTAGATTAGACAATTTATCCCAGTACTCTAATCTTTATGGTATCATAGCCACCTTCGGTTAGTAAAAGCCATGCTGATTCATGTCTGCTTCTATCTTGCCTTCCTCTCCTCTCTGCTGAGACGCTCTCTCTCCCCTAACTCTTAGCTCTGCCTCCCTTTCCCCTGTCCAATCACAGGCCTCCTCTGCACTAATGGAATTGGACAGGGAAAATCCTGCAACAGGTAGGTAGATAGATAGATAGATAGATAGATAGATAGATAGATAGATAGATAGATAGAGAATATCTTAGTTAGGGTTTCTACTGCTATACAAAACACAATGACCAAAGGAACTTAGGAAGGAAAGGGTTTTTTTCAGCTTATACTTCCATATCAGTGTTCATTACCAAAGGAAATCAGGACAGAAACTCAAGCAGGGCAGGAACCTGAAGGCAGGAGCTGATGCAGAAGCCCTGGAGGGGTGCTGCTTAGTAGCTTGTTCTCCATGGCCTGCACACCCTGCTTTCCTAGAGAGCCCAGGATTAGCACCACCCACAATGGGCTGGACCCTCCCCCATGCAATTTTAAGAAAATGCCCCACAGAATTGCTTACAGCCTGATCTCATGAATGTATTTTCTCAGTTGAGATTCCCCTCTTCTCTCAGATGACTTTTGCTTATGTGAAACTGACATAAAAACTATACAACACAGATATATAGACGATAGATAGATAGATAGATAGATAGATAGATAGATAGATAGATAGATAGATGAGTCTCATGTACACAGGCTGACCCTGAACTCACTAAGTAGCTAGGGATAGCTTTGAATCCCAGGCTCTACCTGTCTCCCCGCTGCTGGGGCTCTAAGTGCCACCACACCCATTGTCTGCCATATTTTTTGACTATATAGAGGTATCATTGATTTATTAAGAACTCTTCCCTTGATACAATAACTTCTAAGTTATTGAAAGTTATGAAAACCAATCTGCTGTGACTATCCCAGCAGCTGGAGAGTAACTCCTGAGAGCTGTAACTTTATGAGAAAGAGTAGGAACTGCTGGGAGGAGCAAAGGTCATGTGAGAGGTGAGACAAGGACCCAAGTCACCTATCCCCTGTCGAGGACACAGTCTTCTTCTCACTCTTACTCCTTCACCAGTCTCACTTCCATGACCCACTGTGATGCCCAGGGCAGAAGGTAGAAGGCTCTAAGGTTGATTCCTTGACATTTCCGTTCATTGCACCTGTTTCCTGGGCGGGGGGTTGGGGGAGACTGCCAGAGATGGAGCAAGGATAGAAAGATAATTTCCCTGAAGGATTTTAGTCAGGCTGATATGCATGTTAGGCAGGATCCTTATTTGAAAGAAGCCTGTTGACCTCTCCTAGTCCTTGTTCCATGGTTACAACACTGACTGTTTGACTTGGTTAACGCTTGTCTGTGGGGTTCCACTCCCTGCGCCATACTTGTGCACATGAATCACTGCTTGATGACGGCACATTCACCTAGCTCCTTATGCCCTCTATATTCATTTACATGTAGGGCAGTTACCTAAGAAATTACCAAGTTAGTGATTACAGTGTCCAAAGAAATTAATCTTCAAGATGCCATTTAAAAAACCCTTTTTAATTGGAATGAACATGATCAAAATATATTGTATTAACGTTTCAAATAATAAATAATAAAAACATTATTATTTTATCTTGAGAGGGAAAAATATCCTCCAGTTAAATAGAGATTTCATTTCCTTGGGGATGGAGAATTCTTACACAGTTCAGCCCACTCTTTAAAGGTATCTTCTTGAACAAAAATAGAAGCGGTGATATGCGCCACCACCATACCTAGCTCAAAAGTTGATCCTTAGTGTTTGCATATTAAGTGTTTGTCTTAAAAAATATTTGGAATGTGGGCTGGGGAGAAGGCTCAACAGTTAGGAGAACTGCCTGCTCTTCTAGAGGTTCTGAGTTCGATTTCCAGCACCCACATAGAAACTCACAGTGTTTCATAATTGTCCTGTCGATTCTGATAACCTCTTCTGGTGTACAGATATCCATGCATACAAAATACCATACACATAACATGCATAAATAGGCTAGGTATACTGGCACATGCCTTTTATCACAGCACTCTGAGTCCTAGGTCACCTGGTCTACAGAGCAAGGCTCTTTCAGAGTGGGAGAGAGAGAAGAAATAAAGTGCATAAATAAAGAAATTTAAAGTTTGCAGTGTTAATGCAATCTATTTGTAAGTTGTAGAAACGTTCCCGGTATGTGTTTTGTAGAAAGCCCCTGACCTTTGCATAAGGTATAAAGCACATTACTCTCTACAGTGCTCTACTACTCTATGTTTCCTTGAGTCAAGGGGCTTAGTCATAGTTAAACGAGGGAAGAAGAAGCAAATTGTGTTTTCTGAAATCAGTTTTTCCCAAAGGACTCTCTTACTGTTTTGATGTGCTTACAATGTGTCCATTTCTTTAGGTATATGAAAATAGTAGAAGCCCTACCAACCTACGGAGTCCATTACTATGCAGTGAAGGTAAGCACTTCTCATATTCCAGAGTTTCCCACAATGCCCACCAAGCAGTGCAAGTCACTGAACAGCATCTAAATGTGTGTGTGAGCTGTATCTAGAATTTACATAGTTTTAAATTATCATTTAAAATATTTATTTATTTTATGTGTGTGTTTGTCTGCATGTATGTCTGTGTACTTTATGCATGCAGTTCCCACAGGACCCAGAAGAGGGCATCAGATTCCTGGGAACTCGAGTATCAGATGGTTGAAAGACACCATGTGGGTACTGGGAACTGAACTCTGGTCCTTTTGAAGACCAGCCAATTCTCTGAACAACTGAGCCATCCCTCCAGCCCCAAAATTTCAGCATTTTAAATAGAATTGTTTTCTTAAATGTTTTAAGTCTATTACTGTTTGTAGTAAATTATAAAGCATATCATGTTTGCAAAATGCTACATTTAGGTGCTTTCCCGAATATATTCTCCCTTAGCTCATATTCCTATCTATATCTATCTATCTATCTATCTATCTATCCATCCATCCATCTGTCCCTCCCTGCCTGTCTCCCCACTCTTCCTCCCTGCTCCCCTTGCATGCTGAGTGTTGAACCTAGGACCCGTGGCAAGCTAAGTCCATACTATACCACCTGCCAGTCTAGGCCATCCTCATATCTACCCTAGTGATTTTTGTTTTCTGTTATTTGCCTCATGAATGCTCCTGGCTCTTCATTTGCTCACTCCTCTGTGTGACAGTCACACCGGCCTTCTCTGTGTGACAGTCACACCGGCCTTCAGTGTTTACGCACACATCCATAAGAAATGCTGAAGATTTTGCAAATGCTGCACTGTCACGCCCTCATCAGTGTGCTTTGTCTTCTTGTGCTGATAAACAGGAAGGAGCTGGCTAAGAAATATTTTTGATGGTAAAGGATGCAGCATAGATAAAGAGAGTTTTGTTTGAGAGAAGCATAATTTCATAACTGATAAGCTCTTCAGTGACTTTCGATGTCATGACAATGTTGAAATCTTTACCATTACAGATGTAGGGAAATCAGATAATTCGTACTTCATATTGAGGATGCCTGTGCTAAAAAAGTGTCCAAATTTAACCTTAATTCTCACCGATTCTGCTTTGCATAGATACATATGCTTAACTCTAAATGTTTCCCTCTGTCAATACATTCTTTTCATTGGAAAAAAAAAGTCCAATAAACAAACTTAGAAACACATACTATATTTATAATAGAATATCATATATATCTGCTCTTCACATGTACCTCAGACTGATTATTCATGCTGGTGTGGAGTTGTCCAGTTCCCCAAAAGGTATTCTTCCTTCTCCTCTGTTCATTGTTAATTGTGCTCTGGGCATCGGGGCTCAGAACTTCTGTTTTTCTCCTGGTAATCCCTTGGAAACTTTCCAACCTTTATAGCTGGCAATTTAGCTGAGAGAACAAAGGTCTTTTTTAAAAATCATAACTAACTTTGGGCTGAATTAATTCTTGGTTGAATTCAATTTTTTTTATTCTCTTCAACGATTTAATCAAAACAGTAATGCTTTAGTCTTTTGGATGACAATGCCCGTATTATTGGCTTTGCATGTGTGCTTATTACTTGAAGAGACCCTAAGAAAATATTTTAACAAGTTAAGTTTCTCAGTATAGTTCTGCTTACCAACACAGATTTATATTGGCTTGTTGGTACTTCTTAAAGAAAGAAATTAATAAACAGCATTTCCTGTCTAGAAGACTTAACAGATCTCGGGTCCCATGTGTTTTCTACCTTTTTAGGATAAGCAGGGACTCCCATGGTGGCTTGGGATCAGCTACAAAGGAATCGGCCAGTATGACTTACAAGACAAGGTGAAGCCTCGGAAAGTAAGTGTGAGCCTCTGCAGACACTTAGGGACCTTGAATGTTCTAGAACTGACAGTGTCACCTTCAGCGGCACCTTGAACCCTCGGGTAGTGACCTTTGCTAGGTGAAGCTATGGTACAGAGGCTACTCATGTTAAGTGTGACTTTTTTTTTTATTTTTATTTTTTTATTTTATTTTTTTGGTTTTTTCGAGACAGGGTTTCTCTGTGTAGCCCTGGCTGTCCTGGAACTCACTCTGTAGACCAGGCTGGCCTCGAACTCAGAAATCCGCCTGTCTCTGCCTCCCAAGGGCTGGGATTAAAGGTGTGCGCCACCACCGCCAGGCTAAGTGTGACTTTTTAAAATGACTCATTTAGGCATGATCTACCTAGTTCTGCAACGGGCCACCTTTTCATTTGTTCCTGGAGACGGGCTCTTGTGTGGCGTGAACTGATCCCTCTGCCTCCACCTCCCAAGTGCTAGGGTTGCATGCACATGCCACCACCCCTGGCCGTATCCACCTGTCTGTTCCCAGGCAATAACCTAAACTGTGCACTAAGGTTTGCCTATGAAGCTACCGCAATGTGGTTTACAGCCCCTACACTTTGGTTTAAATCCAAAGTTTTTGTGGTGATTATTTCCCAATGAAATGGTTATAAGCAATCTCTCTATAACCACAGCTATTTTTGCTTATCTCCATTTTCACTGTCTTTTTATAGCAAATATAGCTGCTTTCTGAAAAGAAAAAAAAAAATGGGCTAAAGGGCCAGAATCTATGAGATTTGGGTTTTCCAAAGCTAAATAAGTTACTATTTATCATTATATCATTGTAATCCTGGTATTTGAGAGGCAGAGATAAGAGAATCAGAAGTTAAGGTCATGCTCAATTGTGTTCTGAATTAGAGGCCAACTTGGGCTATATGAGATCCTGTTTCCAAAAAGCAAATTAAAAATAGGGGGAAAACCTTGTTTATGAAGCTCCTACTCTCACCTCAAGTATAAGTGCAGAAGACACACATTGTCACCTAGTATGATTTGATGAATCTGTATAGATCACCATCCGGTGGGCACTGGCCTCCTCATGGACAGTGAGATAAAATCTACTCACACTGTTCTTACGTTCTGCTGCCATCCCTGCAGACTGTAGGAGTGAAACAGTGGCCTCTTAATAAACTATGGTTAATTTACCTGCCTTATCACAGTCTAGCGTCACAGTCGAAAATAACTCCTACATGTCCACCTGTCTCCTGCTGTGTTCTTCATAAAGCAACCCCGGAAACTAACCATGCTCTGGGTCTTCTGAGACTCCTTCTACTGTCCAGCAATGCTCATGATCGTCCTTAAGTTATGGAAACCAAGCCCCTTTCTTGTCCCCACTCCATGGTTGTGACATTAACATGGATAATATGAGAGGTTGCGCTGGGCAGAGCCTGGCTTCCCTTGCCATATTCACCCAGCTCTGCTGGGCCAGACTAGTTGGCCTTTGGGGCTGCTTGTTAGAGAAGTGTTAACAAAAACAACAAGGCATCCTCCTGTGCTTGCCATCAGCTGACTGATCGTTTCTGTTAGCTCAGTTAGCAACCTTGGAGCAAGGGATGCTGGGGATCAGATCTGGGTCTTGCAAAAGCCAGACAATCACTGCTTCCCCAACCCTTCTGCCACTTTTCAAGCTCCCCAGAGTTCCATTATGTGGAAATACATAATCTCTGTAACAGATTCTCTCTCAAGATCCTCCTGTCCACCCTCCACCCAATTTCGAGTTTACAGGTTTAAGCCACCACACCTAACTAACTACCAAGTGTCTTTTGATGGACATTACAGTTTCCACTGTAGGTAGGGCAGTGGGCTCAGGTACTGAGCAAAAGAAAGAGTCCCAGCTAAGCCATTGCCTGTCATGGTTTCTTAAGGCATAGCTCACCTGTTGTACAATGTTTTTGCTCATTAGTCTGTCCTGAATTTTACCTTTTTAGTAACAAATACACAAGAGTGTTCGGTTTTACTAAACTTGTGTACAAAATAGAACTTACGTCAACTCACAAGTCAACCTATAATCAACTAGGCTGGCCTGGTAAGTACGAAATTCTCGAAACATGGAAATGTTTCTTTAAAAAAAAAAAAAAGCAGTGTCAGTGTTCCTTCCACTCTTGGAGTTCTTTCTCCCCTTTCCTTAATAAATTTGTCTGCAGTGCGTAAAGAAACAAAATGAGCCACCAGATTTTTCTCCCCACGTAATGGTGAGTCAGATCCTCACAGCAAATACTGAAGCTTAATTTCCTCTCCAGCGCTCCTGACTCACAAAGCCTCACATTCACGGCTTCATAAAAATCGGTATGCACTGCTTCACACCGATCACAATCAGCTTGTTCGTTCCAGAGTCTAGACAAGGGTCAGCAGCCACTTCCTGTTATCAGTCTGCAGTTTTCCTCTTTCAGTTTCAACATCTGACTTTCACTCCTGACAGGATGTTAGCTCTCTCTCCTTGTGCTGTCGATTCCTTGCTCTCCTCCTCTCCATCATTCCAGCGGTCCACTCTGGCCTGTGGTTTGCATCCTGCTTTCGTGTGGTGAAGTCTGATGGCGGGTCTTGCTTTCATGCACTTCTTACGTTCTGTGACCGACTGACTGGAGCTGGGGACAGGAGTGAGTTCTGCAAGGCTCTTTCCTGACCAGCTTGCACATGTTAAAAGGATGCATAGTTTAAGGGGTTGTGAGCACCCACACAAAACAAGACTTATGCTTGAGCATCTGGGCATGCAGCAAGTTCTTCAATGCCCAGGAAAGAATCGAGGTCATGCTGACAAATTAATGGCCATGTGCCTACCTTGTGGATGTAAACGCAAACCAGGAGAGAGACGTAGCAAGAATCAGAGACTCCTGCCAAAAGGCTGGTTCTAAAAGGGGTTGTTTAAGGGCTGTTGGTAAAGGCCTGCTAGCCCTTCTAGATAATGTCTGTTAATTATTGCCTCTAAATGTTGAGGGCCATGTTTGCTTTTACTACCTAGGCACTAGTAAGCATTCTTCATTTATTCTAACTTTAACTTTTTGCCAATTCAGGGGTTGGGCAGGGACCCAGGAGGTTTTCTATCAGTGAAGCGCCATGATGCAGCCCCAGAGTTGAGGGGACATACGTCCTCCACCCTGGCCCTGATGTCTATTTCCTCTGTGATCTCGGCTCTGTGTATGGATTTGTATGTGTTTGTATGGATATCTGTGTGTCTTTCTGCCATGCTGAAGATCTAACCTAGGGATTCCAGCAGGCTAAGCAAACACTCTACCACTGAGCTATATCCCCAGGCCTTATTTGCTGTGTGATCCTGGGTACGGTGTTCACCTCTTTAAAGATGTCTTCCTCTTCTTGCATAACTGTAGCTGGAAGGGAGGGTGTGAGAACTGAATGAGATTGTATTCTGCCCCATGCCTGATAAACAGCTATCACTAGATAAGGATAAACCATTCCTTGGGAGGGAGGGAGGCTAGCAATTAAGAAGAGTATGCGAAATATTTTTATTCTGACAGAGAAGGACGGGCATTGTCGCAAAGCAATCCAGGTAGATTAGAAGTCCCTCTTTTCAGTCTCTATTGCCTACTTGTAAACCCCTTTCTCCCTGTGTTACCCGTAATGCATGAAGGTGTGCTTGCTATATATGAAAAGAAAAATAATCAATGACTTTATGACAAGTTCTCGGGTATCCCAAACTGGCCTTGAACTTGCTGTATAGCCAAGAAACCTTGAATTTTTGATTCTTCAGCCTTCAACTGAGGTTACAAGTATGCACTATTATGCCCTGCTTATATGAGGCTGAGGTTCAAAACCAAGGCTACCAACTCAGCCAGCCCCTCTTCTTAGGTTTTTATTTCTCATTTAGCATTTTTAAAAAGGTTTATTTATTTATTCTATGTTTATGGGTACACTGTCACTGACACACCAGAAAAGGGCATTGGATCCCATTACAGATGGTTGTGAGCCACCATGTGGTTGCTGGGAATTGAACTCACGACCTCTAGAAGAGCAGTCAGTCCTCTTAACCCCGAGCCATCTCTCTAGTCCCTTGTTCAGCATTTTGAGAGAGAGAAAAAACAATATGTCTTTCACAAGAAACTAGACAGTCCATCCATGAGCGAGTAGAGCATTAGTGTGTATGTCACAACCTAACTCTGGCTCTACAGTAAGGACTTCCTCCTGGGAAAACAGGGTCTGTAAGAAAGCAGAGGTGGGGACCAATAGGGTACTGCTACTCTAGGTATCTCTAGACCATCCTGATGAAATGCTTTTCAAGATTAGCATCTTATTACATCATAGCATGATAAGAGATCCTTGCTGTAAATATCTTCACTCTTAGCCTTCAGTTAACTGATTTTTTAAAAACTGTTGGAATTTCCTCGTGCCTGGGGCAGATGTGTTAAGCAATACACACCCCGTCCTTCTGTTCATCTGTTAAAGCAGCACTCATTCCTGTACCATACTGAAAGGTAGCAGCTTGATTATCTTTCTAATCCCAGACATCTTGACTGTTTCAACTTCACCTTGCTCTTCCCACTGCCAGCTTGCTGCCCTGGACCACAGAGAAGGTCCCTCTATTCCAGAGTAGGGCTAATGCTAGGAGACCAGAAGAGCGCTGTCTACATCAATACAACACATTGTCTGGTGTGGAAGAGAAACACTGTATTACAAAATGTGGCCAGAGGACCAGTCCATCCTGTTTGGAAAGTGGGTAATTAAGCTTCAGCCACACCAATAATCAATCTGATTGTTTAAACCTGCAGAGCCAGTGGGAGGAGACTGCCACCTATCACATGGATTTGAAATGAGAACCAGTTCTGCATTCCCACTGACCAGTTGGGACTTGGAACTGCCACTTAGCCTCTCTGCCCCCTCATTTTCTCATCTGTCAAGCTCAGAGAATTCTCCCTCCACTCTTACCCCACGGTGCTGTAGGCATCCAGTGGGTTAAAGTAAATTGTTCAGAGTGAATGTGTCCCCCTGCACTCCATACTTTCCTGCACAGTAGGACATCTCTCTCCACCTCTGTGCTTAACCCCAGTTAGGGACTCTAATTCTGTGATGAGGACTCTCCAGTTGAGTATAGTTGAAGGTGCAAAGCATTCTAGAGCAAGCGCTTTCTCCTTCGGGAAGTCCTATCTCCTTGCTGGGGAGCATTGTCTTCACCTGGCAGGCTGTGGCTAAAGCTACAAGTTGTTTTGTTACCAAAAAGAAATGTAAACATATACTCTGCAGGAAGTAATCATGGCTGCTACCTTATCTGTTTCTCTGAAAAATCTTCTGGAGAGATGGTCGGCGGAAACAAGGAATCTTATCATTGTAAACTCGGAATTGCCTCTGGTACATTCTGTTGAGATGGAAGAACAGGCATGGGTTGGGGAGGGACATTTGATGTGTTCAGGGAAGTGACATTTAAGCTAAGACCTGAATGGTGAAATGCTCTCAAAGAGCATGGTGGTTTGCTCTTCATTCATGGCAAGGAGGGAGGGTGAATGTCCAAGGAAGACTACTACCACATCTTCAAGAACGCGAGGACTTCTTGCGTAGGAATGGCAGGTGTTCTCTGCAGAAGAGGAAATGTCTCTGCACAGAGGGGGCCATCTCATACCCCTAGTCACCCCCTTACTTGCTGTATCTGGGCCTTAACTAATGGTATAATTGTCACACACGAAGAAAAATGACACACAGAATTGGGGTCTGTAGCTCAGGTGTTTGCCTAGAGTTGGCAGGGTGCTTGCCTAACATATGAGGTCTTAAGTTCGATTCCCAGCACCGTATAAACCAAGCATGATAGAGTATACCTTTGATCCAAGTGCTCAGGAAATAGAGGTATGAAAATCAGAAATTCAAATCCTTAGATTCAGAGCAAATTTGAAGTCAGACTGAGAAACAGTGAGTCCTGGGGCTGGGTGTGGGGACAGGGAGAAGGACAGAGACATAAACCATAAACAGAGACAGAAGGTACCTGGCCATCTATGGCGACACCTGGGAACAGCACCATGCTGGCCTGGTTGTCTGGCTCACATGCCCATGTGCCCCCATTCAAGTTCTAACAGGAAGGAAGCCAATCCCTCAGCCCTGGGAGTCTAGAGACTTGGCCACAGGGGAAACTTCGGTGAGATGATGTCGTTTTAGATGTCCTGTTTTTCTAGGACACACTTTTTAATACCCAGAACTTTTTCATCTAAACCTATTTGCAAAATAGCCAACACATATGATCATTTTATATTCATGTGGCTATGAAATCACACCTGAAGAAAATAGTTTTCAGACTCTGAGAATGTTCTGTTGGGATCTCTTATGAAAATGTTTTAGCTGACACTGTTGAGCATGCAGAACTTCTTTAGTCTGGGATAGTTACATCTCTCTAGCAGATAACACGTAACGTTTATATTTAGAAACATACCTCAACAACCATGTTGATCCTAAAAGTATTATCTACATGAAAGAAACAACTCTGATACTTACCATCATAGAGCAAAAGCATCTTTATTTACATATCCTACCTCTCAGAACCTGGAAAGAACACAAAATATTGCCCCCTAATTCAGCGTTTCTCAGCCCCGGCTAGATTACTATCTCCTTTAAAGTGTGTGATTGTCCTGTACATAGTAGTACAGGGCACAGAGTCTGTGCTATGTCCGGCAGCATCCTCCCTTCCCATGTGATCACTAGCCAAGTCCCCTCCCACCACCAGATGGCCTGGAGGTGGGGTGTAGGTGGGGAATAGTTCAGTTACCCTGAGCTGCAAACCACTAATAATTGAAGTTGAGGGATATACAGGTCACAGGCGCATCTGTAATCCCAGCACTTGAGAAGCTGAGGCAGGAGGATCAATATGGGTCTAAGACTAGCCTTGGCTGTGAGATCAAACTCATTTCAAGGGACTTGGTCCTATTCTACCAAATGGCTGCCATAATTGCCTTCTCTGTTCTTTTTAATCTGAAGTATAAATGAGTATTACTCTTTCCCTTCCTTCTCTCCTCCTCTGTCTCCTCCTCTTCCTGTTAAAGATACAACAAATGTCCCTATAGATTCCACCCTGTATGCTATGCTGCTATGCTGGGGTTTTGGATCCTGACGGTGGTTACATGTGAATCCCAGATCCATCCCTGCTGCCTGGGTGTCTTGGCCAGTGTAAGGGGCACCTCTGTGAGTCTTTGTTTTCTCCTGAATGGGATTCAGCTTAAGACGGTGCTTCCATGTCTGGTCATCAGGAAGAGACAGTGCACATGGGTTTGGTACCCCAGAAGGCATTAACAACATCATTATTCACCAGATATAACCTTTAGAATATGTTAGTGATACCTGGTTTGTTTTGCTTCACAACCTGGGGAATGGGGGAATCACCCTCCCCGAGTGACTCATTGTTTGATGTACCCTGGCTGTGACTATCCTGAATTTAGTCACTTCCACTTGAATTTGTAGTTAAATGATTAACCTATAATACCGGAGCAATGAAAAGTCCCAACCCCTTGTGATATCTTTTCCTACCCCACCTTACTGTCAGACCTGGGTGATGTTTAGTTGTAGTTTGTCATGATGAAAAGGAGAACTGGATCCTTTCTGTCCAAAGTGCTCCCCCTGAAGGAGGGGGTCTTACGATCCTCAAGCAACACCCCCTTGCCCTACGCAGCGGTTCTCCAGCATTCCCCTGCTTGTCAGGGCACATTCCTTTTTCCTGGCTACTCCAGAGAGAAGGGAGCTTGCTGCCCAGTCTGTCTGTGGGGCAGGCTGATGCCCCACCACTCTGTTTCTCTATTCCTCTGTGACTGCCAGGTATGGGACAGAAGAACAGATTTCCTCCCTATAGGATATATCAGGAAACCACCCATGAGACCCACACTCCCTGCCCAGGATGCATCAGGAAACCACCCAAGAGAGCCACACTCCCAGCCCAGTGTGGTCATAGAAATTGAGAACTGGAGGCCTGATGACACAGCTATGTCAACAGAATAACTGAGCTGTTTCCTCTGTGGAAAGACAGATGTGGAGCCAGATAGCTATTGCTATCTCTGTTTCTGCTCTTAAGTGACTTTTGTCCATTTAGTAACAATTAGTCAAGTGTTCAGCAAGCTCTTCACAACACATTAGCTCAACCACTCACCGGTGTATATTCCGAGCCAGGCACTGGGCCAAGTGCCCTACAAACATAAACTTGTATTTGGATAACCTTTGGAGGCAGGCATCATTGGTCCGTTTAACAGAAGACGAAACTGAGGCTTAAGAAAGTTAAGCACAGCTCTTGAATAGTGGATCCAACTGTAAGCCCAGACAGTCAGGGCAGTCCTGTGTGTACAGACCATGAGGAATGGGATCTGCTCACAGCTCAGCAACAATTGCGGAGCATTGCCCATAGGAGGTATTAAAAAAATACTGTTGAGCCAGGCTTGGTAGTGCATGCCTTTAATCCCAGCAGTTAGTGGCAGAGGCAGGTAGATCTCTGTGCGTTCAAGGCCAGCCTGGTCTGCATAGTGATTTCCAGGATAGCCAGGGCTAGACAACTAAGAACACCAGCAACAATACACCATCACTGAGAAGAAATGTGTCAAAATCTATTGATACACATCAGACTCATTTCCTAGGAGTCCCTCAGGACTCTCACCCCTTTAAAATATCAGACTGTTTCGTTTTGCTTTTAAGGTTTTATTTATTTATGTTTGTGTGTGTGAGAGTTTTGCTTGCTTGTGTGTCTGTGTTCCACATGTGTGCCTGGTGCCTGTGGAGGTCAAAAGAGGTCAAACCACCTGGAACTAGTATTTCAGTTGTGAGCTGCCCTCTGGGGGCCGGGAACTGAACTCCTTGGGTCCTCTGGAAGAACAGCCAGTGCTGATTCATCTCACCGGCCCCAAGTTCAGGTGGAGATGTGGCAGAGGTGACTTCGTCCAGTTTTTCAAGGGCTTATACATGGGTGGGATCTAACCCATGAATAGCAACTATTGATATCATCAAAATGCCTTAAATATTTAAGACATTCTTTTCTTTGAATAATGTGGCAGATTTTTCTAAAGCCTTCAGCTGCCCTTGTGTCTGAAGAGGAAGAAAACTTCATGTGTATACAGTATCTTACACGAGTTCATTTTCCAAACGGTATTTGACGTCACTGGGGCTTTCTACCTCACCATTTAACTCCTGGACTCTTCCTCCTCTGAAGACAGATGATTAATGGCTTTGAACTCTGTCTTCCTGTTGTGATTTCTTGACTATATCTCCCTTGACCTCCCTCCTTCCCTGCCTTATCCATTCCTTTACTTTTGCAATATCAATGTAACCCAAGAAACTGCCCGCTAACTGTATCTGCTTCCTTCTGTTGGTTCCAAAAAGGACAACTAATCATTGCAAATGAGTCTAGAGTAGAGAGACCTCAGGAAGACTGGGTTGATAGTCTTACATTCACGCTTCAGCTCTTTCCACTTTACAGCTAGCAGCATCAGTAAAACAACAGATTCTCCAGCACATGGCTTCCACTAAGTGCCCATGAACAATGAACACTAACTCAAGCTGGCTTTAGAAAACACGTCCTTTCCATATTCTGAATGCTACTGAAAACAAATCCCATCCCGTTCCTTCCTGTCTTCCTCTTTCGTTAAAGTCTTCAGGATTAGGATTTTGACTTGGGCAATTCGTTTTTTTCTGTTTTAGTAGGAAAATTGCAAGTAGGTTTGTGTACACGCATGCACGCGTAATGCTTCTCTATCTTAACTCATAGACACGTACCATGCCTGACAACTACATCCAAGGCTAGTAAATCTGTAGTGTAAAACAGCTTCCATTTTGCCTCCTTAAAGCCTGAACCTTCTCCTCACATTCAGAATTCCTTTGGCGCCGTCTTCATTTCTAGGAAATGAAGAGTCCTTCTTATCTGTTTCAGAGGCTACCTTTCTAAGAAAGAGTTTCAAACCAGGCAGGTAGCCTTGGATATCTCCCTAGCCAATTCCCCTTTCCCCTTTTCATTGATCTGAAATCTTCACATGAGTTTGGCCAGAGAGAGCCTCTGGTTTTTTCTTTGCTGTTATGCACTGGGACAAGAGAAGAGCCCACATCCTGGTTGAAATCCATAGTCGGTGGTCCGTTAGATCCAGCACACTGTGCACCCTTAAACAGCTTCCACCTCCCCCCATTGACCCTTCCAGAGCCTCATCCTCCATCCCCTCTTGTCCCCCCTCACTGCCCTCCTCCCCCCTCCCGAAAACAAGCACTCAGAAACACTTGAAAAGTGTGCTGGAAGAAAGATGGTACACACTTCATGAAAAGAAAAACAGACCTATCAAACAACACTATCTTACATCTAACCACCAGCTAGATCAAGGGCAGCTACAATAAAAAGTATTTGTAGCAACTGTAAACGTTGATAGCATCACAGATAGGTACATGGAATTTCTAAAGGATTCCCCAGATGACAGAGATCTGAGCTCTGAACCGACAGACTGATGTTCATTTTATGTCAACATCCTCATAATTTTGAGGAAAAAAGTATTATTTTAATTTTGAATTATAGTTTAATGTGAATTTGAGAACAAATTTGGAGGACTGACTTCCAGAAAGTACGAGAACTCGGGCAAAAAACATGCACGTGGACAGGGACTAATTCTGTTGGTTGAACTTCATCACAGCTTTTCTCAAAGCTCAAGTTTCCTGGCCCACTTACTCGCTCTACATTCTACCTAGAGTCCACGTTTTTAGCGGTCCCAGGTCACTTTCATATTTTTCCGGCAGTGCATATCTCAAAGCACCTTTTGCATAAACTTTTAAGATCGTAGGTGGGAGGGTGGGGGAAGGCGGTTGGGGAGAAGGGAGCCCTTTTGATCCAAAAATGTCCTGCCTGTCTCCCATAACTTCTGCAAATTCAGTTGCCATGTAATTACTCCCGATTCTCTGTAAATAACTAGAGGCCCTTCAGTTTTTGAGTAGGGTTTCTCCTTTGCCGGGCGCCAGTTTGCTCTGCGCTCTGGGCAGGCTGAATGGAGTCAGCCTAGCATTTCCCATTCCTAAGTGATAAGAGGGGGAGGTGGCGGCTCGCAGAGATCAGGTTTCAAGTGGAGCCCTGGTTTTATGTGTGTGGGAATGGACGCAAAGGAAAACACAGCCCGGCCGCCTTCTGACTCTTCCTGTTGAACCTGTTCGTGTGCCAGTGAGTAGACCTGAGTAAAAAGGTTTGCCTCAAACAGCCTTGGGTGAAATTCGTGCCTGGATTCAAAGTCGGCTCACCTCCGAGGAAGTACCGTGGGAGTCCAGGCTGCCCCATTTTAGAACTCTTTTCTGAGAAAATCTACCAGAGAGAGCCTGGCTCCCCTCTCCCTGACGGGAAAGAGTGTGCTGGGGAGGTGTCTCTCGGCAGAGTGGCTGATGTCAGTGGTGTGTCAACCGTGGGAGGCTCGGTTTGTGAAACCGAGTTACACCTAAGTGTCTTATGAAACTCGATTCAGAAGGTACCGGAGCTACCATCGTGGGTAGGGAGTCAGGCAGGATCCCGGGGCTTCCTCTCACGTTTCTGCCCCATTTGGGGGAACTTCTGAATTGAAGGAAATGACAACGTCAACTTGACAGAAACCGTAGGACACTGGTATGTAGCTTTATGTGTTTACTAATTCTTTGAAACTGGGGCAGTTGCAGACAGCTGGGTGTCCTTGGTGCATGCTATTCACTTGTGCTGTTGGGGGTCCAAGGTTCAGCCTGAACACTGGCTCTACAAACTTACAGCTCAGTCCATCTTTCTGTGCGCCCACATTTGTGGAAAGCTTCTGCTCTTTCGGAAATATGTTTGCTGATTATGTGCTGCAGAGAAATCCTCCTTAGTTAGACAACTGTGTTCTGAGAAAGAGGCTCTGAGGATCGCTTTAATGTGGAGGCAGATCCTAGCAATGTCTGAGGTTGGAGGAGAGGACCACCCGGTCCAAGATAAGACCTTGTAAAGCCTACATCAACCCAAAACTTAATTAAAGGGCTGAAAAATACAGCCAGCCACACTCAGTCCTGTCAATATGCACAGTTTTGTCAAGTTATTTGGCTTTTGAAGACACATTTCCAACAAAGTTTGTTTCTCCATCCAAATGACAAATCAGTTCGAGTTCCCCATCAGAAAGGCAGCTGGACAAAGGCAGACAGAGGTTGGGAGCTCTGACCACACCTGGCAGCTCTTCACAGGAGAAAGCCACAGCCCTCACCCCCACCCCAACCCTTACTGGATTCCTGGCACTCGGTTTGCATCAGTTAGAGGGACTGGGCTAGGTGAGTGCTGCTTAGACTCACCTCAGCCTGGGAAGCTCTTTTACTTTCACTTTGCATGCCTTTGAAATGTCCTCTCTGATATTTATGGAGACATCCCCTCTAGTGACTTTCCATTTAAATGTGAAGTCTAGGTCTTTAAGCAGAAGAGCTGTGCTTACAGTAATCATGCAGGTTTCCTGTCCTACCTACCGTTGAGTCAGGGGAAAAACTGATGCGTGTTCTGGGGATGCTCGGTTTTATTGCTCAAGGAAAATTTACTGGTGAGGTGAAGTTTACTAGGTAAACATGAGGGAATAGAATGGTTTTGAGTTATAGTTGATTTGTACAAAGTTTATAAATCACCTGTTTGTGCTTGACCTGGTTGGTGTACCTCTGGAGGAACTTGCAATCATTTGGTTAGGAGGCTGACTTAATGGACTTAGTAAAACTAAGAGTAATGAAAGCTACATGGTTTTCTTAATTTCTTTTAGTTATTTCAATGGAAGCAGCTGGAAAATTTGTATTTCCGTGAGAAGAAATTTGCTGTGGAGGTGCACGACCCCCGAAGGTAAAGATCAGAGTTTTGTATGAGCTGTGATGCAGTGACTGCGTGTGCATAGCTGTTCGTATTTGCTTTTATTTCCCTTGGAGATTTAGCTCCTAGAGAAGTCACTGGGGGTCAAAGAGTAACTGTGTTTAACCTTTAGCGTAACTGTCAGGCATTTCCAAAGCACTGAGACGCTTTACGTTTCTACCAGTGATATGTGAGGTTCCAGTTTCTGCATAGTCTCTCTAGCATTGATTATTCTTAATGTGTATGTGGTTGTGTTATTTTAAAATATAATATTTATTAATTTTTGAGGACTTCATATACACATATACAATGTGGTTTGCTCATATTCTCCACTACTTCTCTCTGTAACTCAACCAGTCCTCTACCCAATTCTTACTCTTTTTTTTAACCTACTGAGTCCAATTTGTGCTACTTATATATGGATGCAGGGCCAACCACTGCAGCCGGTCAGTGTACCAGGATATGTGGTGCATGTTTTAAAGCATCTTGGTGACAGGAAATAGCCATGGTTGTTGGAGCTGCCATTCCTTTCAGGACTGGTCATAGCTTAGGCTATAGTTATAGCCAGAACCTCTTTGCAGGGGTTAATTAGCTGTTTAACATCTTAAAAGAATTATCTATTCTGGTGGTTTGCCTATTTTTATTTTGAGTGTTTGTGAGTCCTGAAAGAAAGAAAACACCACAGAAGTCAAAGTTATTCGCATGAATGGAATAGTCAGGATGTGGGTTCTCTGAGCAATCAAGAAGCATCCTTCAGTAGTTACTCTTTAGATACTAGATAGTGTTTAGAGGTCACAGGGACAGGAGGAAACTGCTGTGACAAATAGATGGCCCAAGGAGATTAGCCAGTTCCTACTGAGAGCACTGGTGCACCAGCCCCTCCCCCAGCACACACACACACACACACACACACACACACACACACACACACACACACACACACACACACATCTCATGGCCTTCTGCCCTCTACCCTTCTGCCCTTCTGCCTTCCCTAGCCGGCTCAACTCTCTTCTCCTTGTGGTTCTGTGGTTGTCTTTCTTGCTCCCTCTTCTGCCTTTCATTGCTAACTCTCCTCTTCTGCCTGCCTTTTCTGTTTTTACCTGGAGAACAAGCAGCAGTCTGGACTGATGTGGGCCTTGTACATTTTCAGCCAGTGTCATCAAGTTCACCTCCTCCAGGCTGAGACTCCCTCAGTGCTCCCTGAGGTGCTCCCTCCTGTGCTCCCTCCTAGCCTTGGGCAGGTGCCGTTTCTGCACCTCGTGGCTAACTCTGAAGGATTGCTCTTATCTCTCACAACTTGCAGTAGTCTCACTTCTCTGAGGCTTCCGACTAGATGCTCTTGTACAGCTTCTTATTTGACTAATTCCTCATCCAGCTTGAGTGTGTAAGAATTTATGCAGAGATCACTTGGGGCTGAGTGGTCTTAGGGCAACATCAGAACCTCAGGCCTTGTCAGCAAAGTCTGTGCAGCAGAAAGACTAGATGGAAGGAAGGTGCTGAGGGACAGACAGCTCTGTCTGCTAGGTACACACGTGTGCTGCTGACCCAGGGGTGAATGACTCTCGGCTTTCTTCGTGTTTTAGGATTTCAGTGTCTAGAAGAACCTTTGGACAGAGTGGCCTGTTTGTACAAACCTGGTATGCAAACTCTTCTCTCATCAAGTCCATCTGGGTAATGGCCATTAGCCAGCATCAGTTCTACCTGGACCGGAAGCAGAGCAAAGTGAGTACTAGAGGGGCTCCACACCTTTTCCTCTCTGTTCTGAAATGAATTTTCTCAGAAAACACATAAGAAAAAATGTTTTAAGCTTTACTACCAACTGTTTTGTTTCTTCATATATTTTTTAAGAGGTGGGCAATATATATAGCTAATTTAAAGGTTGTGACATTTGGCATGCCTATGTTCCTCCAGTGGTGACATCGCTGGTGACATTTTAAAGTTAGTGATTGGATCCTGCATGTTTTACTGAAACCTTCCATGTAAAATTAAAGTTTTCTGGTGTTTTTAAAGTGCCGATTTACAGATCTAAATTGCCCTGTGTTGACATCTTTGATTGCACAGTAACTTAATCGTTGTATTGATTTAAAATGTGATTGTGTTAATTCTATTTCAATGGTATTTACGTCATAGGCAAAAATTCCTTCAGCCCGAAGTTTAGACGACATCGCAATGGATCTAACAGAGACTGGAACACAAAGGGGTTCCAAACTGGTGACTCTGGAAGCAAAGAGCCAATTCATCATGGCAAGCAATGGCAGCCTGATATCCTCAGGTATTTCCCTGTTCAAGAAAGGATAAGCAATCTTCTTTGTGTGTTTGCTATAAATATTTCCAAATGCATCTTGTTGAGGCCAAAAACAAAAACAAAACAATCAAAACCAAACCAAAAATGTTTTATTAAAATGCAACAGCATGCAACCGCTTTGAATAATATTTTAAATGTATTTATTTATTTACTTATTTATTTTGAGGTAGCGGCTCACTATATAGCCCCTGCTGGCCTCAAACTTACAGAGATCTGCCTGCCTTTGCCTTCTGATACACCACCACCATCCTTTAACTATTTTTAAAGAATATGAAGTTAAATTGTAGGTAGTCAGGCCGTACAGATAGCATGAGATATAAAGATACTGAGTACTCAAGGCCATCTTGAAAGATGCTGACTCCCTGCTAGGTTGATGCCACTCCACAGGATATAAAATTCTATACACACACAATTGTAAGTGCCTAGTTCCTAGACTGTAATGGCTGGGCCCAGTCCTTTCCTTGGTGGGAAGTCTGGAGTCTCTTATCACTAAGTCTGTGGAACTTCACTAAATTGACTCGTCTCATCTAATTCCCTCTCAGCTTGTGGGTCTGAAGCAGTGGGGCTAGGGGAGTGGGGGATTCCTTTGCATAGAACATCCCATTGCCTTGCTTGCTTACCTTCTAAAGAAACATGGAGTGGGACCTTCTCAGGGACCATCTTCCCTTCATTCCTAAAAGAAAAGAAAAGAAAAAAGAAAAAGTGTAATTTCTCCTTGTGTGTGCCTAAACCACATCGCATTTTATTGGGGCTTCCGAAATGACTAAGCCACAAAGTGCAGGAGACATTTTCTTACCAGGCTCTTTCTGATGCCCAGAAGCATGTGAACGGTTTCCTGGTTTCCTTTCATTATGTTCAGAAACAAGAGAAAAGAAAGAAAACCAGCACTCGGGAGCAGCTTGCCTCCCCAGCCCTTTGTCCCTTACTCAGCAAGGAAGGAAACAGACCCTGTGTGAACCTCCCCGCCCCTCCCCCACTCCAGGTTCTCAGGACTCAGAAGGCATGGAGGAGCAAAAGCGGGAGAAGATTCTGGAACTCAAGAAGAAGGAGAAACTGTTGCAAGAAAAGCTCCTGAAGAAAGTGGAGGAGCTGAAGAAGATCTGCCTGCGTGAGGCCGTAAGTCCTTGGCCTTGCTGCCTTTGTTTGTGTTGGGTGACTGTGTCCATTCTGTGCTCTTGACCCTGTCCTGTTCTACAGGAGCTCACGGGCAGAATGCCAAAGGAGTATCCACTGAACATAGGCGAGAAGCCCCCTCAGGTCAGGAGGCGAGTGGGGACCACGTTCAAGTTAGATGACAACTTACTGCCAACTGAGGAGGTATGAGCGTGGCGCTGAGCCGTGTGTGCACAAGACTGAGGAGCTGTCTGTTCCCTGCCCTCCATCTACAGCCTGGGTTCCGAGTCATGCTGTAGATTTTTCTCTGAGCCACGGAAATAGACCAAATTGCACTCTCTTTCACGCACACTCGGATCAAAATTGAGTCCCTTACTATTTTGTTCCCCGTGTCATGGAGAGAATTCTATGAGTCTTGGGAAGAAGTTATCAATAGTATTACAGAAATTAAGATTGAATTTTAGCTTCAGATCCTTCCACTTAAAACCAAGAAGCATTCAGCAAATCGTTTCATTGCCCAAAAGTGTCAGTCCATCTGTAAAGTGATCATCATGGTGGACGTCCCCTCTGAAGGGCACTGTAAGGGTTAAATGTGATAGCATATGCAACATTCAGTATAATTAAGTTAAAGGATTTGATGGCCAACAGAGTGTGTGCTCTCTCAATTGCGTATCACAAGCAATTATGCCATTATGACCCACCCCATGGTTCTTACAGGAATTTCACTATCTCAGCTTCCATTCATAACAGAGGCAAGTTTGGATATTTGCTGAGTACCTGCCTGTGCACTCAGGCCAGACCTAAGCCCCACGCGTGGTGTGTTGGCTAATCTTTAGTGCACTTTCATAAAGTACTTTATTCCTTTTGCAAATTCAGAAAGCTGAAGGATTAAAAGATTATTTATGAGTAGTATATTCAGTCATGCTACCAGGAACAACCAGAAAGGGTAGTCAGACCCAAACAACGTGTCTCTAAAGGGCCATATATGAATGTAACATTCTGCATGTGTGAGTCACAGGTTAGAGTCTCTTTCTGAAAATTGGTCTTAACCCAGCCAAGTGAATGAATGCAAAGTCATTTTCCTCCTTAGAAACAGAAAAAGGTTGGACTATGAGAAGGTGAAGTTAAGGTGGCTGAGAGATATCTTGTCTTTCTGGAAAGTGTCTGAGGATGCTTGCGTTATTAAAACTTGGACAGTTTCATGCCCAAAAGGTGGATTACTCAGGAACGTGCATTATCATCCAGACATAATGCAAGAGAGTGACTGTGTGTGTCCAAAAAAATAAAGCAGTGTCATTGTCTAAATGCAGGATCCAGCTTTACAAGAGCTGGAGAGCAATTTCCTGATACAGCAAAAGCTGGTTGAAGCTGCAAAGAAGCTTGCCAGTGAGCCCGACCTTTGTAAAACCGTGAAGAAGAAGCGAAAGCAAGATTACACAGATGCTGTGAAAAGACTACAGGAGATTGAAAATTCCATAAACGAATACCGAATCCGATGCGGCAAGAAGCCCAGCCAGAAAGCCGCAGTTGTCCCACCAGGTGAGTTACAGAGAGCTGTGGGCAGCCCCTACTCAGATCTCCTGCTGGGATGTTACAGTCTTCAGCTTGTTCACTCGGCAAAAGAGCAGAAGAGCAGCATCAAAGGCAACCGTCCCAGGGTAGACACAGTTGAATTTTCAGTATCAAAGACATGTGTCTACGGCAGCAGGCTCACCACTGCAGTTCCGTATGACAGGACATGAACTTTCAGGATAAAGGCTCACAGGGATGCTGGCTCACTATAAAACAGACTCCCTGTAACCGGCCTGGAGTCACTGCCCCATATACTTTTCATGATGCTGGCTGTTCAGAACCCCGAGCTTTAGATAAAAGCCTTTCTGCAAGATGTTTGAATGCAGCATACCTACCCTGCATTTTCTCAGAGACCCGTTTTTGCACGCGTGCAGTTAGAGAAGGGGGTCCTATGATTATCCCATTGCAAGAGAGTATTTAAGAGTAGGCAAATGGGGGGAAAAGAGTAGGCAAATGGTAAATGATAACATGGAATTCAGAAAGATGAGAGATAAGATTATAACCACAAGGCAATCCTGGCTTTGTATAAACTTGCACACAGGATGACTGATAGGGAACTCTTTCAAATACTAACAGCTGTGGAGTTGCAAGCACACTAATTCTCTTCTGTTTCCAAGAGTCTCAACATCATATATCTATGAAGTTCTTATTCAGGAAAAAATAAAACAAATGGAGGAGTCTTTTTATGTCAATTTAAAGTCTAATTGACCTTATGTAAACACTAATGTGGTTTTAGACTCAATCATGATTGAAATGCGATATTTCTTTAAACCCAAGCCTCTCCTCCCCTTTATGTGTTAACACCTGACAAATTGAGGTCATTCCTCCACTGGTTGATAGGTTATATTCATAACTGGTACCTTACATTTTCACTGGAACGTGAAATAATCATACATTTTTCTATTTGATAAACTGAGGTAACTGGGTTTAAAGCAGACCAGGCTTAGAGCCCACGATTCATCAAGCTGAGACATGATTTTCTGGAAGCGAATACACAGACATTAACACACAAATGTTAGTCCGCTATCGATGGAGAATCTAAATGTACAATCCAGTTGGTTTGATGATGGTTGCATTCTTTGCCTCCAGACATGGGTGATTAACAGCGTGCTTAATGTTCATGGCCATTTGTCACAGCCAATTCACCCTCAAGCTGTGCTAGACCCAAGTGTTCTCCTTTCTGGTGGCTGGCATTTGGGCAGCAGATGGTGCCATTGGTTGAGCATATATGAGATAGATGTTTTTGTAAGTGACCCAGCAGCTGACTATCCTGGCACCTCGCCTTCAAGTTCTACTGTGTGTCTGATTAAGAGAGAGTCCACCCAGCTCTATTAAAGATTTGCATTTGACTTTGAATGAAGACAGCCCCGTCATAGTGGTTTTAAAACTTACATCGAAGTGTTAGATTTGTCTAGAACCTCCCACAAAAACACTCAATGCTGAATGTGGAATTATTTGCAAAATCATATCAACACATCTGAGATATCTCTTTTTACCAAATGGGACCAGAAATGCTCAAAGCACTATGGCTGTCATTCCCAGTCAGACAGCCAAGTATGGGTAATAAAACGAAGAAATATAGTTGGTGTTTATCTAGCATTTGCTGTGTGCCTGGAGCTGGCTGAAATCTGCACGCCATTAGTTAATCAAATAGCTCATCGCAGCCCTGTGCAGTAGGCACTGTTGGTATCCCCACTGCAAAGCTGAGCCAAAAGGTCCTTAGTGAGATGAAGCAATTTGCCCAAGCTCCCGTGGACGATAAATGACAAAAGCAAGATTTAAACTCAAGTCTTCTGATTCAGAGCTTTTTAAGTAGGGACAGTTTTGCCCTCCATACCGCACCCTAGAAATATCTGATGATATTTGTGGGCATTTGGGGGCTGTCAAAATTGAAGGTAAGAGTGCTGCTTCAGGTCTGTAAGCAGACACTGTTTCTACATTGCACAGAAGAGCTCCTTAGAACAAATGTGGAATTCAGTCTCCTTTCAAGATATAGAAAACATTGCAAACTAGTTTAAGACCCAAATTCTGTGACTTTTAATCCTAATGTAAGTGATACAGTTAAGAGGGGAAGTCATCACTCAGTTGGTATTGCCCAGAATACATGAAGCCCTGGGTTCAGTTTCTAAAACCAAATAAAACCAGGCATGGTGGTGTATGCCTGCAATCCTAGCATTTGGGACTTGGAAGTATCAAGGGTATCATTAGTTATATAGAGAGTTCAGGGGCAGCCTGGACTTTTGTATAAAGCTGTGTCTTCAGAAAGGGGGTGGGGAGGAGACGAGAAAGTAAGAGAGAAGGAAAAAAGAAACACAGTTAGCCCTTCCATCCTCAGATTCCACATCTGCAGACACAGCCAGCCTCAGGTCAAAGTATCTGTGGGAAAATTGTCTTTGTACTAAACATATTATTTGATAAGCATTATAATAGAACAACTGTTTATACAGAATTCACACCATATTAAGAGTTCTAAGTAATAGAGACAGTACTCACAGTATGCAAGAGAACTATGGGACAACCTCAGATTTGTTATCCTCGGGGAGACAGGAACCAGTCTCCCCTCTGCGTGCTGAGGAATGACTAATCCATTGTAACATCTGTACAATAGGTCAGATGTTTTTTATCTCCAGTAAAATGTAAGTGATTCCGACAACAGCTAATTATTCTTAATGCACTGTAATTGCTTACATTTATCCAAATGAAAATAAAATGCACTCAGTTGAAAATTGCTTCGCTGAACTCATTCTAATTGTATAAATGCACAATTATCCTAAAGGCAGTCATTTATATTTACAGAAGACATCATTCCATCCGAAAGTAGTTCTTTGTCCGACACCACCACCTATGATGATCGTAAGTGGCTCCTTTTATCATTTAAAACATTAGATACTCTGAAGAGTGAAGATCATTTTTTAAGATGTATTTTTACTTTTACTTGTGTGTGTGTGTGTGTGTGTGTGTGTGTGTGTGTGTGTGTGTGTGTGTGTGTGTAGACCATATGTATGTGGCTAACCAAGGAAGCTGGATCCCCTGGAGCTGGAGTTACAGGCCATTTTGTGACCCTTTCTAACATGGGTCCTAGGAACTGAATTCAGGTCCTCATAAAATGCAGTTAGCACTCTTAATAGCTGACCCTTCTCTCTCTCCTGCTCCTAAGATAATTTTTTAATTTAAGTAAACTTGGGCACAAGATGTAGCTTGGTTGGTAGAGTGCTTAACGGGCATGATGCCCTGAAGTTTTACCCCCAACACCAAATAATCCAGATGTTATGGTGCATACCTATGGTCCCAGTACTTGGAAGGCAGAACTAAGACAGACAGAAGTTCAAGGCCTTCCTTTGCTACATAATGAATTCTAAGCATAAGACCCTGTCTAACAAAGAGCAACAACAACAACAACAATGGGTAGCTTACTTGGTTCTCTTTGAGGAAAAAGAGAATAAACTGACTTTATACAAATGATTGGGGGGAGATCTAATTATCATATATGCAGGCTAATATTAAAAACAGGTCTACCTAATCAGAATCCCACAGCATGAGTAAGTCTGTCTGTAAGAGTGTTAAAGTCCTGTTTTTAAACTTTGTGCTTCTTTTTAAACTTTGTATTAAATAAAGACTCAGAACTGTGTAAGCTACATGGTCTTTCACCTAGCAATTTCCAGTGGTGACAATTTACATACCTGGAATCCAGCATCAAACCAGGAAACTGTAGTGTACACTTTGCTACCACTGCTTTCAAGAGAAGTGGGGATTGATTTTATTTTCCTTAGGAAGAAAGGCACATTTTATGAAACTAGATTTCATGCCATTTTTACCATGTCCTATAAGCAATGTGTGTTACAGTAGCTAATATTTAGTTCAGTGTGTTCCAGGATGGAATGTGTTTCCTATCAAGGGACTGAATACTTCCTTGTAATTCTCTATAAGTGATCAGCTTATTGGCTATCTGTCTGATGTGATTTGAAGTGTTCCGGGAAGCCACTGCCATGCACCTGCCCCACCCCCAAACCCCTCCCATAGACTGCTTTTTCTCTGAGTTTCATGGTAAATAACATAAAATCTCACAACTTCATGGTTCTGCTTTGAGCTGCAGTCCAACATACTAGCCGTTTATTTTTTGAAAATGCACGTGTTGGTTGTGAACACGCCACCTCTGCACCAATAACGCCCACCCCCCATAGGATGAGCCTTTAGCCTCAGAGGCCTAAGGTCTTCCAAGGGGAACAAAACCTTCCTGGCATATTTGCTTGGCTCTTTGCAAGTTGGGGTTTTCTACCCCCTCCCCCTTCCTTTCTTTATAGACAGGGTCTCACAATGTAACTCTAGCTAGTCTGGAACTCAATATGTAGACTAAGCAAGCCTCAAACTCACAGAAATCCACCTGCCTCTGCCTTGAAACTGCCGGGCTTAAAGGTGTGCACCACCACAGCAGACACCTTACAGACTTTCTTTAATAAAAGTTTTTGGAAGTGACCCTGTCACCCATTGCACCTGAGTGAGTTTCTTACTCAGACTGCTCACTGTGAGTTGAGAAAAATTGGCTCAGACCTCAGTATTTCTTTCTAACATGTCAATTATAAAATTTAATTTTACAAAGTGTGTGAATCTTTACTACACATTCCTACCTATGTTGCCCTGAGAAGAACCGTTGTTCATCTGACCTACCACGTCCTTTGTGAAAGACTGCCAAGCCATTCCTTTGCTCGTTTGCTCGTCTTTATTCATTGCTCCTTGACTCATTTCAGCCAATGACTCCTTCACTCTTGCTGGGCAGCGACCAAGTTCAGTACCTCATTCTCCAAGAATTCTACCCCCCAAGTCTCTTGGAATTGAGCGAATCCACTTCAGAAAATCCTCCATTAACGAACAGTTCATGGACACCAGGCAGTCCAGGTGGGTGACTGTCGTCTCATGGTTGATGCCTTGAAGCTAAGAAGTACCTTCTCTAAAATTCTTCTTGTTTCTTCCTCATCTTTCCAGATGATGTTCCTTTATGAAACCGAGGCAGGGAAACTAACCCAGAGATTTGTTATCGACATTGGGGGTTTTTGTTTGTTTGTTTGTTTGGTTGGTTGGTTGGTTGGGTTGGGTTTTGGAATTTTTTTAGCTTTTGGTTTTGGTTTGTTTGGTTGGTTTGGGGGTTTTTGTTTGTTTGTTTTTTGTTTTTGTTTTTTTAGCTTTTGGTTTTGGTTTGTTTGATTGGTTTTTCAAGAGACGGTTTCTCTGTGTAGTCCTGGCTGTCCTGGAACTCCCTCTATAGAGCAGGCTGTCCTCGAACTCACAGATTCACCTGCTTCTGCCTCCTGAGGGCTGGGATTGGTGCTGGGATTAAAGGCATGGGTCACCACTGCCCAGCTGAGTGGGATTGTTCTTATGAAAAGGTCCTTAACTCTATCCTTGGTGTTAAAGTCTGTGTGACTTATATCCAGTTACAAGGACTTTCATGATGGAGATTGAGGGATGAGGTTAGCCAACTGTTAGAATAAACAAAATACCTGAAACGAGCAACTCATAAAAAAGCTTGTGGCTTCAAGAGGTTGGAGGCCACAATCCCCAAGCCCCTTTCCTTTTGGGTGTGTGTTTAGGAGAGCATCGAAGTGGGGGGCATATGGTAGATCAGAGTACTCACCTTGGGGTAACCGAGAATCAGAGAGAGACAGGAAGTAGCTAAGCCCAATTTCCCCTTCCGCGGGATGCCCCCATGTCCTAACTTAGTCCCACTTGCCCCACCCCCAAGTTTCCATCACTTTTTAGCAAACTCACAAGTTACAAGGCAAGCGTCCTGCCTGCACACCTTTGGAAGACTTTCAAGTCAAATTCTAGCAGGCCTAGGAGTCCAGAGTTTAATTTTATAACCTTGACTCTAAAGAAACTGACAACTTGTGGACTGTTTAAATAAATTATCATAAAGCCACATGGTAGAATGGTTATGAAT
Source organism: Uromys caudimaculatus (assembly GCA_028551405.1). Taxonomy (NCBI): domain Eukaryota; kingdom Metazoa; phylum Chordata; class Mammalia; order Rodentia; family Muridae; genus Uromys; species Uromys caudimaculatus. The sequence goes on from CM052700.1 coordinate 46,476,442, forward strand.
TTATTTAAATGACATTGTAGAGCCCTGAACAGTGATGTGTGCCTGTTAGTGTAACATCAGAAGGCTGAAGAAGGATTACTATAAGTCTGAGGCTAGTCTGAAAGTCAGCCTAGGCTACCAAGAGAGAGCCTGTCCTCAGAACTAAAACTAAAACAATAAACTAATTCATTAACAATGAAATGGAAGGACAGTATACATAGATATTTAGCAATATGAAAATGTTATATGCAACTTCGATTTTTCAATAAATTTTTAAAATACAAAGTTAAGACCTTTTAAAAAAAATTATAGATACTTGTAAGTCTATACAGTTAGGAAACAAATTCATGTTGTGAGTGTGGTCTCACATTATGGGTACCCAAATCTTTAGTTTGCACTTCTGAGCTATAATGTACTTTGCTTATGTTCACAGGAAGTAGACAGTTGTGCAGGAAGTTTCCTTCTGGACATTGGGGAGCTGGTGCCAGGATCTGTGTGTGCTAATCCTGTGCTTCGGCACCCAGGTTATGTCTTCCCATTAGACAGTTATGTTCTTAGCATTCTGGGAAGTAGAGAAACACAATTTAAAGATGATACATTTTAGTCAAGTACCAGCCAATAATAGCCCATGGGCCATATTGACTCTTCCACCATGAGCTGACTGCTTTAAAAAATTATTTTCAAGAAATTGGAGGGAATGAATCAAAAGTAATGATATTTGGTAATGTCTGAAAACTGCGTTAAGTTTTGTTGGAATATAGCTATATCCACTCTCTTCCATTCTGTGTATATTTCAAGGCCCAAAATATTTACTACTAGACTTGATAGAAGAAGGGTTTGCTGAGCCACACCCTACTTGCTCTCAGTGGCTTATTGGCTGTGTACATGACCCCAGAGTCAGACACACGTGCTTCCACTCATAGCCGGGAAGGACCACTCGGGATGCTCACCTCTGAGACGCCCTTCCCATCCTCTCCCAAGCACTCTTTCCATCACTTTCCAGTAAGTTTCATATCAATGCGTGACAAGTCTGTCAGTTCGAGGAGACTCACCATTTCTTCAATTCTTTTGTAACCACAGAGAAATACTGTCCACCCACAGCAGCCCTTACAAGACACTGGAGAGGCGGCCCCAGGGAGGACGGAGCATGCCCACCACGCCAGTCCTGACTAGGAATGCCTACAGCAGCAGCCACCTGGAGTAAGCTCTTTATCTCCTCAGCTTCATCGCCATCAGTTTTGGCTTGAGTGTCTGTCTTGCCTTTGCTGCCTTTCTAAATCTTTTAAAGTGACTTTCTCCAACGGTCGCCCTGACTCAGTCTAACCCATTTCCTGCTAACTTACCATTTCTGTTGGGTCAGCAAAGACCATGTACTCGATTCCTCAAGGTATATATGGATTCTTAGTACTTTAATTTCCCCACCTAGGTAGTACCACTCCTCGTCATTGGTGGGCAAGGATGAGAATAATTGCAATGGGGTTTTTGCAGAGTTCTGCCTTAAATGTTTTCATTTTCTTTTATTTTTTTCTTTTTAAAAAATATTTATTTTATTTATATGAGTACACATGCCAGAAGAGGGAATCAGATCCCATTACAGATGGTTGTGAGCCATCATACGGGTGCTGAGAACTGAACTCAGGACCTCTAGAAGAGCAGTCAGTGCTCTTAACCACTAAGCCATCTCTCCAGCCCCTTCTTTTATTTTTAAGAGGTATATCTTTAGCAACACCATTTCATATAATTCAAGTTGACCTTGAACTCACTATATAGCCAAGAGTGACCTTGAATTCCTCATCCTCCTGCCTCCACCATTCCAGTGCTAGACTACAGATGTATACCACTATACCTGGCTTATGTGGTGCCCAGGTCTAAACCCAGGGCTTCACCCATGCCTGGCAAACACTGACTAAGCTGTATCCTCAACCCTGTAAATTCTTTTTCCAAGCTATTTGAGTTTGTGCCCACGGCAAGCTGTTGTGGAGTGCATATTAGGGACCATTTTCATCTCATTTTACAAACACAGAAGCAAAACAGAGACATTAAATATCCTGCCCTAACTCTTACAGCTGATAGCTATGCCTATGTTCCTATATGTGCCCATGTGTGTGGGTGTTCGTATTTTTTTTTAATTTATTTATTTATGTATTTGAGTACAAGGTAGCTGTTGTCAGACACACCAGAAGAGGGCATCGGATCCCATTACAAATGGTTGTAAGCCACCATGTGGTTGCTGGGAACTGAACTCAGGACCTCTAGAAGAGCAGTCAGTGCTCTTATCCACTGAGCCATCTCTCCAGCCCTGTGTTCGTATCCTTGATCGGACATGTTTGTGGAGACCAGAGTCGACATGGGGCGCCTTCCTCAAGCAACTCTCCACTTTATTTCTAAGATAAGGTCTCCCGTTGAACCTGGTATTCGCCAATTTGCCTAGACTGGCTGGCTAGCAAGCTTCAGCAATCTGCCTGTCACCACCTCCCTAGGGTCGATGACAGGCACCCTGCCTGGCTTTTTAACATGGGTTCTGCTGTTTTGAACTCAAGTTTCCATGCTCACCCGGCGCATACTCCACTGTGGAGCCATCCCCCCATCCCTCAGCCTGGTGTCCTTTTCTCTTTCTTGGACCTTTCTTCTTCTGTATTATTCATCTCCCCTTCTCTCCTTTCAGACCTGACTCCTCATCTCAACACTGCCGCCAGCGGAGCGGAAGCCTGGAGTCCCAGTCCCACCTGCTCTCTGAGATGGACAGTGATAAGCCATTTTTCACCCTTTCCAAATCCCAAAGAAGCAGCAGCACGGAGATCCTCGACGATGGGTCTTCGTACACCAGCCAGTCAAGTTCCGAGTATTACTGTGTGACGCCTGCTGCCGGCCCTTACTACACCACCCAGACCCTAGACACCCGTGCCAGGGGAAGAAGAAGGTCCAAGAAACACAGTGTTTCTACTTCCAATTCAGGAAGCATGCCCAACCTAGCACAAAAGGATACTTTGAGGAACGGTGTCTACTCAAAAGGTCAGGACCCACCTCCTTCCGGTTACTATATCACCGGATATCCACCATATGCGGAGTGCGACTTGTATTACAGTGGTGGCTATGTCTACGAGAACGACACTGAGGGACAGTACAGTGTCAATCCTTCTTACCGATCCTCAGCTCACTATGGATACGACCGCCAGAGGGACTACAGCAGGTCTTTCCATGAAGACGAGGTAGACCGTGTGCCCCATAACCCTTATGCAACTCTCCGGCTGCCAAGGAAGGCTGCCGTGAAATCTGAGCACATCACCAAAAACATCCACAAGGCCTTAGTTGCTGAGCACCTGCGTGGCTGGTACCAGAGGGCTTCTGGACAAAAGGATCAGGGGCACAGCCCACAGACTAGCTTTGACTCAGACAGGGGATCGCAGAGGTGCCTGGGATTTGCAGGGCTCCAGGTCCCCTGTTCTCCAAGCAGTCGAGCATCTTCCTACTCTTCAGGTAAGATATTGGGGGAAGCACATCACTCCAGGGGCCACCATATATCATACTCCCAATCTACTCCAACCCACTCCTGTCCAGGGTCAGAAGTTGGTCCCCAAGGTCATTCAGAGTGGTGGCCATTAAGTGGACCCATAATAAGAACTACCAACTTTAACAGTGTCCAACAGCTTTCATAGAGCATTAAAGTCTGACAAAGCCATTATAGATTTGAGCCGGGCAAACACACAGTGAGGACCTAGTCTGTGTGCTGTCTGTCCTGTGTTGGTGTTTGCACCAGCTTTGTGTTGTCTTCATCTCATGTTGATAGCCATATTTCTTAAAAGTATTCTCATCCCTGGAGTTTGACATTTTGAAAGAATATAGAGACACATAAGGTTAGCAGAAGACATTAAGGATCATATATTCCTTCTCATTGGCCAAGATGTGATAAATCTAAAGACTGAATATTCATGCACCTGCCTGTATAATGCCTACAGTAACTCTGATAGAACTGGTATTTGTCAAGTATTTTTATACATACTTTGTTTATCTTATCTCAGCACGAACTATTCTCTACTGAATTGCTAATGTCAGGAATTTGGGAGGTGGGGGACATAGCTCAGTGTTTGCCTGGGGTGCTTGAAAACCTGATTCCATGCCCACCATCATCACTGAAAACTCCAGGAATTTTGGTAGCTAATTTTGATCATCAAAAGCATTCTCTTTCTCACCCTTATATGGGGTTTGGCGACTCCCTTGGTTCACATTTGCAGAGTACCTGCTGCACACCCTCACCTCTTCTAAGTAATTTGGAGAAATGGGAGCTGAGGACTGCTCTGCCCACCACAGTGAGAGCTCAGAACTGAAGGGATCTCTGGCCTCTATGAGATCAGGGTGTAGTCAGCAACTGAAGGAATGTATGATTTGAAGAAATGCATGAATTCTTAAACTACACAAACCCCTGGCTCCTGAGGTTTGCTGCCTCCCTGAAACTTATGTGGGAATTTCCAAGCCTGTGGAACAGAGTGAACTGTATCTTTATGATTCATAAGATTGCTGACAAGAGACATTGCCATGTAGGCTTGTGCTTGGGTTCTATTTTATTACTATTTCTATGACCTGGACTTCCGATAGGATTATCCCACCTATGACCACATCAACACAGGAAGAGGTTTCTATCACTGTTTCTTGTGGTTTATGGCTCTGATCTAGAGGACATCTGTTTTGCTCAGGGTGAAGCATAAAAAACTTTCACAGATCACATCTGGACAGAGCTCTCCAAGAATAAAAGCAAACAGGGATCTGGAAATTCTTGTGGAAGGCTTTTGGTGCACAGGGCTGGGGGAACACCCAGGGAGAACCAGGTGTGATTTAAAACCCTTGACTGCCTTGGCTGTTGACTTTGTATCTAGGGCAAAGGTGAAAACCGAGTTAATACTTCCTGGTTCAGGCCTAGTATCAGTTCTGCTGACTGTCCCACCAAGAGCATTCCTCCTCACCCCAACCCCCTTGGTGTTTTAAGATAGGATCTTACAGTGTGTCCTGGGCTGGCCTCAAACTCATAAGGTCTCTCCCGTGACTGCCCTACCACACCTAGCTAAGAGCATCCTTCATAAAGAATTAAGTGGATGAAATCAAGGCTCCCGGAAATCCCTTCTGGAATGTTCCTGCCCCTACTTTATAGCTTTGGAGATGTATCTCTACAGGCTTGAATCATTCACATGGAGAGCTACATTTCCTGTTTCTGGTTAGTCAGATTTTGCACCACGTCAAGGCTTCATGATGACTCAGTTTCGGGAGTAATGGTAGCCACCTTTTCTTGACAGCTCTGTGCCAGTGTGCACTTTTCATGGGAACAGACAAGAGCTATAGTTTGGTGTGTTATTATTCTTATTTTACAGTTAAGGTGACTTCGGTTTAGATAGAGAGTTTGAATGACTCTGACAATCCCCTAGGCTGGCAGGTGACAAAATAGGGCTTCTGTCCCAGCTCTGACAGTATGACCCCCAAGCTTCAGAGCCTTCCACTTAGTGCTCAGTCTCAAAACGCTGCGTGAGGATCCTACATCCGTTAGTGTAAATCAAGCGGCATTATGGCCACACACAGTTTGTCAGTGGTGATTGCAGGTGGCTTGCGAGTGTGGAAGGAGGTCAGTAGCTAGGAACAGAATGTGAGGAACAGGAAGAACCATGACCAGGGCTGTCTGTGTGAGGCTTGGATACACACAGGGCTGTCGAGCCACCCGTGCAGCCCAGGCATGGGGCAGGACTGGTTTTACAAAGAGAATAGCAGAAACCCAGTGATACCCAGTGACATTCCTTCAATCAGACTCTGCTTCCAAATTGTGCCCTTGCCCTCTCGTGGTTCCACCCTTCTGCAAAACTAGCTTTGTCCACCTTTTGCCAGCTTCTCCCTCCACTCCTGCCACTTTTTATTCAACAACAGAAAATGTCCTGTCTTGCTAGTGGCCAGTGTTGCCTTCAGCAGTCAAGTCTCGACAAGTCACCTGGCTGAATGCTTTTCCTCCACAGACCTCTCTACGTATTCTCAAGTACCATCTGGTCGGATCTGAAGCCCAGGTGGCTAGGTTCTCTCCCTTTCTCAGAATCCTCTTCCTTTTTCTTCTGGGCTACTTAAAAATGTGTGTTATTGAAAATATTTCTGTCTTCCCTTCAGACTAACTCCTGTTAATAATAACAATTACTATGTTGTGAGCCTTTATTCTGCACTAGGCTAAATACATTCATCATTGCCTTCAGTCCTGGTGTTTTAACCACAGAGAATGTACTTATCTTCTCCTCACATAAGGAAACCGAAGCTTACAAAGGAGAAGCTATTTGCCCAAGTCACTCAGCCAGCAATTAACCCAGCAAATTGAACTGATTGCAAATTCTGACTCAAATAGGGGTCTCTCTTGGGGGTAGAACAGGGGCAAGGCCTGGACCCCTCCCCAGCAGTGGCAAATACAAAACTAAACCCAGGCTTTCATCTCTCTGCTCTCCACATACCTGAGAGTGATGCAACCTGAACAGATTTGGCTTGGCATATTTAACTAACATTCTCTCTCTCCCCGTTCTTATTTCTAGTGTCTTCTACAAATGCTTCTGGGAACTGGAGGACCCAGTTAACCATTGGGCTATCTGAATACGAAAATCCAGTGCATTCTCCATACACCAGCTACTATGGCAACATCTACAATCCCTTGCCCTCTCCAAACAGGTGAGAAAGTGTTGATCAGGTTCTTGGAGCCTGGTCCTCTTTGAGGGATGCACGGCTCCTACACTACCGTCTGCTGGTGAAGAGGTATAACATGGGATTTGGTAAATAAGAGCCTACAGGCCCAACTCTACTGTCACCTCGTTCAGTAAACAATGTTTCACTGGAAAATGGCCATGCTCACTACTCTACCTGTAAGCTGTCTGTGTCCACATTCTGAGGACAAAGCTAAATGGTTTTGACAAATACGACAGCCATGGCTAGCAAAGCCAAAAAATACTTTTGACTTTTAAAGTTTCCTGAGCTCCATCTAAATCACCCAAATTCAGCCCTGTCCTTATAGCTGTACGCTTTAAAGTCTTAGTCTCAAAGCTGGGCTTCTCTTTCTCATCTATTTTAAGGCTGTGCTTAAAACTGTATTATGGATAATGTCCATTTAAGTCTTTTCTGGAAAAGAGAAAACCTGTAGGAAAAAAAAAATCTCTGTCCCCCAGTAAAGCTCTCTGTACCAAAGTTCAGCCAACAGTTGTTGAGTTAGATTTCACCACTTGCTGTATTTTGTGTTCACTAAGACACGGTGGACACAGCCAGCTGTCCTGTTTGTCTTCTGAAGTAATTCCTTGTAAACAGCAAAGGGAACACACAGGCACAGTGCATGACAGTGTGACTCTAAAGAACCGTGGCTTCTTCCAATGAGCACGTGACTCCCCTGGCATAGATGATAGGCAGGCGGATGGAGCAGTGATTGTTGTCTCATCTCGGGCCTATTAAAATGAATTCTTCTGCCGAGGAGAAACTAGCTGCATTCCTTCCTCTTAACTCTCCCATCCTCACCCACAGTGCTGTGAAGACATGTATTTTCCGGGTCTTTTTTAATTTGCTCTTGATGTAGAGACTACAGTCTGTACAGTGTCTGTGCTAGTGAACTGACCAGGTTAGCAGCTCCCTGCGGAGGCAGTTGGTGTTCCGAGCTAATTGGAAGTCACTCCCCCCACCCCGGCCTTGTTTTTCTTCCCCACATTCCATGAAGTTTTTCTTGGCTTGAAATATTAAGCCAATTGTCTCAACTCCACAAAGGGTGTGCTCAAAATAGACTTTTGGTGAAACTATACTTCATAGGGCGTCAGCGAGCTGCGACTTGTATAAATAATGCTTAAAAATGAGTCCGCAGCAGGATCCAAAGTGCACGGCCCCAAGTTTGAGCTGAACCTTTTCAACGAAGCTCTCATCACTTTGGCTAATATATTTGCAAATACTTTTCGTGTTTGGACAGTATTTCTCTCCTTTCTGCTGATTCAGTGCACAAGATGGTTCCAGTATCTTCAACACCGAGTTCATTGAATCCAGGAACTGCTAAACATTCTGAGAAGAAAAACTATTTTTAACCAAGTCTGCCTATGTATTTCAGTAAGACCAAGATGACTGGACAGAGGAGGCTGGTGTCAAAGGGGACATAGTGTGCAGGAAATTGGAAGCTATTTAAAGCTCCATTGTGGTGTGGGTGGGTGTTTGCACTCACAGGCACTCATTGTGGAGAAAATAAGGAAAATAGTAAAGCGCTAGAAAGATAACAATGGCGCTGTGATCTCACCCACCAGAGGCAGGGATACTAACATTTGACACATTTCTCCATTTCCTGCTGTCCATTCTAACATGATCATAATGATACAATAAATATAGTTTTGCATTTTATACTATGTATGAAATTATCCCATTCTCAAAAAGCTGATATTAAAAAAATACATTTCTATGTGGTTAAACTTTTTGTTTGTTTGGCTGATTGGTTGGTTGGTTTGGATTTTTTTTAAGGCAAGGTTTCTCTATGTAGCTCTAGCTATCCTGAAACTTGATTTGTAGAACAGGCTGGTCTGGAATTCAGAGATCCACCTGTCTCTGTCTCCTGAGTGCTAGGGTTAAAGGCACGCCCCACCACCAAGCTACAAGTCTGTTTTGTAAGCTCCTGCTTTTCAGATGATGAACAACATTTATGCCACAGAAATAATAGAAGCACATATTTCAACCTGTCCTATGTAGGATTTTAAAAAACTATGATACAATCTAATCATTTTAATTAATTCAATTTAATAAGCCAAACACAACAATAATCTTCATAAAGTTTCATAGATTTGCCTTAAGACGGCATGATGCATTTTTATGTAAACATGTTTTTAATGCTGCCATGGTGGTCCATGCTCTTGAGAGCTAAGGCAGGAGGATTGCTGCAAATTTGTGGGCAACCTAGGCTACATAAAATCAGTCTAGGCAATAAAGTAAAACCCTGTCTCAAAAACCAAAGCAAACCAACCAAACAAAAAGCATGATTTTTAAAATCAGAGACAGAATACATCCATGTGAAAATCTTATAATGAACACTCTCTTTTACAATTAACATGTATAATAAATTTCATAATGTACAAGAATAACTCTAGATTGACCACCCTAAAGTCTTAAAATGCTCAGCAACAGATGAGTGGGATTGGTTTTTTTGGTATTTTGTTGTTTTTTTTTTTTTAAGATAAGCTCTGATATTTACAGAAAGCTAGGAGTTTTTATTGGCAATTTTTTCCCCAGTAAGGTTTGGTAAACTTGGTGAACTCCTCGAAGCAGACCAATCTCTGCTCAACTGCTATGGTTTCCAGACAAACTTGTTTTCTTTCACTTCCTGTCTCCCTCTCCCTCTCCTATTCCTGTCTAACTTCCCCCATCACTAGGCACAATCACAACCGAGGCCCTCTGTCGCAGAGGATGGCTGTGACTCCAGAAGTGAGATCAGTATTAAGCTCGGTCTTGCTCAGTGTAGCCAGCCGTAGTAAGTACAGTGCTCTACTCTGCCCATTGCTTCTTTCTCTACAGCAGGACTTTCGCCTGCCCTGGCTGCTGTGTGAAGTTGTAAAATCTGACTTGGCTTTGACATTTCTTGAAAACACTAAACATCCTGAATTTACATAGTATCTGTTCCCAAGGCTCTCCTTCCAAAGACTTCTTAACTCAGCTTTACTAAAAGACTTTGGAATTGAAAACAAAAGTCTACTAAGTATCTAACCTCTTTTTAACCTACTGTTAAAGAACTGGTTTGTTTAACTGAACTGTTTGTATGATAGACTGTGCTTGTTGGAATATGCCATCTAAGTGTGTCTGTTTCTCCTTCCCCCCCCCCAGCAGTGTTCAGACCAAATGCTTATATGACGTCATTTCCTGGGTCATTGACAATTTATATTTGGCCCATAAACCCTTGGGATATGATATATATCCCAAACTATCCCTGCTAACTTTTAAGTGTTTACCTTACTCCTGAGAAAAGCACATAATTTATTCTTTTAATTAGAAGAGTTGCCCAAAATATGCCTTTTTTTAAAAGTTAAAATATGATTATTTAAAAAATTAAGAAGCAAGCATGTGTCAAAGATCCACTTTTATTATTGATAAGGAAACTACCTATGCTTCCTTAAAGGGAATTCAAAACAATAAAAGCACTGGGATAAGATTGTTCCATTCTATGCCAAAGCAGGCAGTGTCCAACGGGGCAATAAACTCTAACCTGAAAGACTTTCCTCTGCAAAAGGATACATTTGTATTTCTCCCAGACAAACGCCTTTAAGTTAACATGTAACTTAATACCTTCTGGGCCCTAATCAATAGTAAATGAAAGTTAAACAAAGGGAGAACTCTCCTGAGAGTCCAACGGTCCTTTGTGTGCCTGGCACACAATGCTTTACTGTGCTGTGAACCCAGTATGCACTCTTTTTTTTTCTCCTGTCTTAGGCTCTTTCCTCTAACCTGTTGGACTGTTTGTACTGAGGGAGTGAAATAGATCCGGGTAGTAACTTTCCTGGTTCCCTTTAACAGACAGTATGCAGAGACCACTCCGCTGGACGGTACAGACAGAAACCAGCTGGAAGACAACCTGGAGAATAGTGAACAGAGGCTCTTTTGGCACGAAGACTCCAAGCCCGGAACATTAGTCTGAATGCAGTTGGACCTCCTGACCGAGCACTGCGCATTCTCACACTAGTGTGCCTTGCAAAGTCTGTTTGTCTTCTAGAAGGCTTTAGAAACGAAAGGCATCAAAGGTCGAAGACAAGACTTAAACGTGGTTTGAAAGTGAATCACACACTAAGCCCCACAAAGCCCTGGATGAGGACTTGCCTTCCAAACTCTAGGCACTAAGTCCGATCCCGTTGTGAAACTCTTGTCAAGAGGACCTGCACGAAGCCCTGACCCACAGTGAGCTCTTGTGAAGGGAATAGCAATTGTCAAAGGCGAACCTTGAAGCTGGGAAGATGGTCAGGGAGTTTGTCCCATTGGAGAGGAGGATGGGAGATTTCAGAGCACAATTCAGAATGTTGAGAGAGGGAACCCAGAAGCTCATCTTCACAGGGTTTGAACTTGAGCTGAGAGAAAACATGCTGTTTCTACAAACAGATGAGGACAGTTTAGACAGTATTGGAAATTTACTTGAAGAGAAGTTAGATTTTCACGAAGTTCTAAATGAGTGTAGATGTTTTAGGCTATTACAAGGTGATGTTCTTCCTAAGCACCCTAATATGGATTCTAGTCTTCTGATTGCTGTAGCATCCTGTACTATAACTTAATGGTAGCCAACTAGAGGAAATGAAGTCACTGGCCAGCTCTGCTTGGAGAACATTCTTAAGGTACATGCCACCAATCCCGGTTGTGCTTCCCAACACTGACTGCTCAGACTGGTGACCTTGCCTGTCATCCAAATGGTGCCCTTGAGGTGGCAAGTTTATCTGAAAAAGTGTTTGGAGATGCTAACAGAAAGGACCCCAGAGGACAAAGCCAACCCACATCACCGTAGACGACTCGTGTGCCTTAAAGTGGTGAACCGTAGAAAAGGAAGCCTACCATCTGAACTCCAGAAGTAAATGCGAGTCACAAAGTGACAAGCCGAGATTGACAGAAAAGACTTGGCAGGAGATTGAATTATGAGGATTCGACTACCTCATACCCGCTGGAGAAACTCAATTATGTAGGTTTGTGGTTCATAGGATTTTGCTTGCTTCTAGAGCAGGCTTGATCTTTGTCTCTTTATTTGGCTTCAAAGTCCCACAAAAGGTGCTCCCTTCCTCTCCCTTTTATATGAGTTTCTTGTTCATATTGTGAATAGAGACATTTCTCAACAACTTTTCTGGAACATTTTTCTACTTGTATTCCAAAGCATGTAATATATACATAAAAAATGATTTGATAACTGCTCCTCTCTCATTTGTATCATTAGAAATGAAGTTCGGAGAAATTTTTTTGGAAAAAAAAAGACACAAGTAAAAAAAAAAAAATAACTTATTCCTTTTTGCATATTTGTATAGCCTCATGGAATTGGAAATCGCCTTTTGCATATTCTTTCACTGTTTTGACTTTTTGAGACCTATTATTTTTTTATGTAGGTCAATAAACTTATGGTGTGCTACTGACATGTGTTCGGGTGCTTGTATTCGTGTTTGGGGTACACAAGAGGCAGTGTGAGATGTTCCATTTCAAGACGGACATTGGGCAAGATAAAAATACATTTAATATTACAAGGTTTTGTTGATTCTAAGGTACACATGTTTTTTCATACTTAATTCAGAAAATAGGGTTCATATATTCATCATGTCCTATTGGAGTTGGCCATGGTTTGGGTTTTAAATTTGGTTGGTGTTTGTTTGCTTTCTTTCTTATTGATACATAAGCTATTGTTTTGTTCTGTTGTTTCAGTGTTGGGCCTGAACCTAGGTCCTTGCACACACACTAGCCAGATTCTCTACCACTGCAATATACCCCAGCCCCCTGCTGGGCCTTACAACAAGGGGTCTTGGAATTGATCAAATGTGGTAGTTAATCACTTCACTGAGAATGACTGAGGGGAATGTTTAGGATTTAGGTGTGAAAATATTAACTGATTGCTAATGAGTAATTCATCTTTGTTTTGAAAACAAATCCTTTCAATAGAGGAGGACATTTCAGTTTCTGTCTTACCCTGTTTATTGGAGAGAGCTGAGTTGGAAATGAGATGTAAGGAAGCACAAATGAGTGTTTCTGTGCATGTAGCCTACATGAAAGCCCCCTTTTCCTGCTCAAAAATGATGTGCTCAGAACCGCAAATACAATCCTGAAAGAAAAAGTATGACGTAGCTTCCACATCGAAGAAGTCTCAGGAATGGAAGCATAGGAGGTCTGCCATAGGATCACATCCATCTGTGGTGGGAATTACTCACTCAAAAGCAAAAACAGATAAAGGCAAATTTTCAACATGTACCCATGCTCTTCCTAACACACACACACACACACACACACACACACACAATTTCCCCAGTCACATAAGGCATTTAAAATACATATAACATGTAATCATGTCCTGCAAGTGTTGCCCAGAAGATAGAAGACAGTGTCAGATCCCCGGGAGCTCCAGTTACACATAGTGGTGAGCCCACCAGTGTGGGTGCTTACCTCACGTCCTATGGAAGAGCAGCAAGCAATCTGTGTGGTTCAAGGGAGAAATGTCCCTTTTGGGTGCATTTATTCGAGCACTTGCTTCCCTGCTGATGGCACTGTATGGGGAAATTGTCCAAGCTTTAGGAGGCAGAGCCGAGCTGGAGGGAACAAGTGATTGGAGGAAGGCTTTGAGGATCTGTAGCCTCTCCCTGCCTCTTCTTCTCGCTTCCTGTGTGGATGAAAATGTAAACGGCCAGATTCCTGCTTCTGGGGAATGCCATGCCTTCCCACCACTGTCAACTCCAGATCTGGAATTGCTGGTTGAAATGAATCTGCCCACAAGTCACTTTTGTCTGTGATATTTCATCAGAGCAACAGAAAAGAAACTAATACACACTCTCAACTGTAGAGACATCTCTAGCCCCGTAACTTGGAAAGTTTCCTGTGCCTAAATTTAAAAAAAATCTAGCATTGTACTACAGATATCTCTTCCTCTCCTCTTTATAATATATATGTCATATATAATGATATAATTAAATATTCAAATATAATATATCATATATTATATGACATTATTTTATAATTATATGATGTAGGCTATATGGTATTATATATCATATACAATATATAATAAATATGTATACAAGTATATATTCTATATAATGTGTGTTAAATATTATATATACTGTATATATGTGTGTGTGTATATATATATATATATATATATATGATGTATCTTGGGGCTCACTCCTTCTCAGTGCATATTTATCTGCCTCACAAGTCTGCATATTTTGGCTGGAGAAATGACTCAATGATTAAGAGTAGTGGTTATTCTTCTAGAAGACCTGGGTTTGGTCTCCCAGCATTCACATGGCAGCTCACAAGCATCTGTAACTCCGGTCCCTGGGGAATCCCGCAGCCTTTCTGGCCTGTATATATGCACATGGTACACAGACATACAAACAGTCCCATACACAGAAAATAATAAACAAATATATAAGGTGAATTTAATACATAGACTAGCCTCCCTTGATGTTTGTTCTGCTTTTCTATACTTGAAAAAAAATAAAATAAAATTCACCTTTGTACTCAGGAACTACCAAATGTGAAAAGCAATAAAAATTCTAGAATCATTTTAATCTATTAGTTTGGCATGTTCTTAGGAACAGGGGTTTAGACCAAAGAGTTTTCTAATATTGAGTTTTCAGAATTGGAATAATGACTTTATTAAGTTTCTGTTATGCTGTGCTATGGTGCATCTTAAACTATCAATGGTAAAATACAAGATTTTAAATTTGCCAATATATTGTGAGGTGATAGACTGGTAAGGTGAAATAAACTGAATTTTTATGAGAAAATTAATCCCAAAACACAAATTACTAGTTGATTAATAGAGATCTGGAAATATACACTGGTATTTATTGTTCGCGTTGGCAGATGTAAAGCTACTCTATCCCATGGCATGGTGATGCATGCCTACAGTCCTTGCAGCTGCAGAGGCCTTGGCAGGATTCCTTTAGCCCAGGAGACCAGCCTGGGAAAAATAATGAGACTTGTCTCAAAAACAAACACCTCTTCAGTGGAGCCAGTGTCTGAATACTGATCTTGCCGGCTTCCTGCACAAGATGTTTCAGGCTACACTCCCAGGAGCACTGACCTGGACTTGAACATCCAAGGAGATGCTTCATCCATCCGTGATTTCTTTTTTTAAGTCAGGGTTTTTCTGTGTAGTCCTGGCAAACCTGAATCTGTCTCTGTCTCTGTCTCTCTGTCTCTCTCTGTCTCTGTCTCTGTCTCTGTCTCTGTCTCTGCCTCTCTCTGTCTCTGTCTCTGCCTCTGTCTCTCTCTGTCTCTGTCTCTGTCTCTCTCTGTCTCTGTCTCTCTGTCTCTCTCTGTCTCTGTCTCTGTCTCTCTCTACATATATAGATATATATATATAGATATAGATATATCTTTGAAGAGCAGGCTGGCCTCAAACTCAGAGATCTGGCTGCCTCTGCCTCCCAAATGCTGGGATTAAAGGTGTTGTCTTAGTCAAGGTTTCTATTCCTGCACAAACATCATGACCAAGATGCAAGTTAGGGAGGAAAGGGTTTATTGAGCTTCCACTTCCATGCTGCTGTTCATCACCAAAGGAAGTCAGGACTGGAACTCAAGCAGGGCAGGAAGCAGGAGCTGATACAGAGGCCATGGAGGGATGTAACTTACTGGCTTGCTTCTCCTGGCTTGCTCAGCCTGCTTTCTTATAGAACCAAGACTACCAGCCCACAGCTGGTACCACTCACAAGGGGCCCTCCCCCTTGATCACTAATTGAGAAAATGCCTTACCTCTGGATCTCATGGAGGCATTTTCTCAACTGAAACTCCTTTCTTTGTGATAACTCCAGCTTGTGTCAAGTTGACACACAAAACTAACCAGTACAGGTGTGCACCACCACTGCCTGGCTCATTCGTGCTCCTTAATAAGGTAAGTCATCACTATCCTTTATAATCTTAAAGTGCATTGGAGCCACGGCCCTTTTCTGGAGAGAGAAAACACTTTGTGACACAGACTAACCCTGTAGGTAACAAGACACTTAGCCCCCCTTTCAAAAGCTCAGTGTGCCAGAGCAGGGATGCGCCTCAGTTGGTAGAATACTTGCCTAGCACGGACAGTCTTAGATCCCATTCCAGCAATGTGCTTCAACTGAGCGTGGTGGTGAGACGTACCACAATCCCTGCACTGGGAAGTAGAGGCAGAAGGAACAGAAAGGAATTCAAGGTCACCTTCAACTATATAGTGAGTTTGAGGCCAACTTGGCCTACATAAATATAAAAATTGGCAGCTCCCTATCTCCTCTGTTTAAACCTTATTATCCCTGCTCGGATTCCCCCAGGTCTTGCCTTCTCTCAGTCTTCCTTCCAACCCCAGTCAGGTGCCACCCTGGGGTAGAAAGAGGGGTGCTTGGGCTTTCTCCCTTCTAGTTGGACAGAAGCCAGGCTGGCATGCTCAGCTTTGTGTGCAGCTCCTCATTTCCTCCCAACAGACTGGTGAGGTGCACTGAGTGTCTCCATGTTCCAATAAGGTACCTGGAGAAAGTTAAGAATACATCTTCACTGGCCAAATTCCATGCCCTAAGCTACCAGAAGTGTAAGTAATACAAAATCCAGAATGGACTAAAAACCCAAAACATTTTTAAAGACTTGTTTCATTATTTTATTTTATGTGTATGTGTGTGTGCACCTGAGTGTCTATATATAAATATTTATCTACACATACATATATGTGTGTATATGTATACTACATGCATGCAGGTGCCTTTCCTGGCACTGGAGTTACAGGCTGTTGTGACTACCCCATATGGTTGCTGGGACCTAAAACCAGGTCATGTGTAAAGAGCAGCAAGTGTTCTTAACCACTGAGCCATCCCTCCAGCCTCCCACCTCCCTGGAACCTATAACTTTTTGAACACCAACCCAAAGCCACAAATTAAACACTCCGGACCATGAATCTTTGCTTCACACACAAAATTATTAAAAATCCTGCATGAAATTTCCTTTAGGTGTCCAACATAAGTAGCCTGTACCTATAATCCCAGCCCCCAGGACACTAAAACAAAAGGATTGCAAATTGAAGACTAGCGAGACTCTGCAAGAAAGAAAGAAAGAAAGAAAGAAAGAAAGAAAGAAAGGAAGGAAGGAAGGAAGGAAGGAAGGAAGGAAGGAAGGAAGGAAGGAAGGAAGGAAGGAAGGAAGGAAAAGAGAGAAAGAAAGAACATACTTGGGCTGGAAGGAGATCTTCAGTGGATTGGTAAACACTGTATGATATATTCTAAGCCAGCAATTAATATGACTAATTTCCACCTGCCAATGGCAAAAGGCAGAGGCAGTCTGTGTGTGAGCACAGGTTAAGATAACTTGTAACTAGGGTGTTACCAAATCTCAGCAGGCTTCTCACTAGACTTAATTATTAATGGCTGAATGAGTTCACTCATGGATCAAATCCATCTTTTAAACTGTTTTGGTTAATAAAACCTCTTGGCTCCAGTGCATACATACTTGTTACAAGCACCCATAAGCAGAATGAAATAAGTATTGATTCGTAGCACTGAAACTATGTATTGATCCTTCCCCAGTTTTGATGATTCAGGGGCAGTAGAATGATATGAAATATGGTGTGCTCTTTATGGGGTTGCTAAGGAGTCCCCTTGAAAGTCATCTCGGCATGTCTGGGTACTCACAAAGAATGAGTCTGATCTGCGATTAGACTCCAAGCAGAATCTTAGCCTGCCCCAAAACATCTTTAAATCACCCCACCCTCTTCTTTCTTGTGGAGTCAGTAAGAGTTTATCTTCCTGGCAGGAGAAAATGGGAGGCCTGCTTTTGTGGTACTTATCAGACACAGCCCTTAACATGCAAACACACACACTCACACACACACACACTCACGCACACTCACGCACATACACACACACATTATACACACACACACACACACTCACACTCACGCACACACACACACAGACACACACTCACGCACATACACTCACGCACATACACACACACATTATACACACACACACACACACACACTCACACTCACGCACACACACACACACACACACACACACACACACACACTCACGCACATACACAGCATTTTTCCATTCCCTTTGCTTTCAAGTACCAGCAGCCTTGGCAGGAACAGCAACCTGGGACTGGGACAGTAGAAGTTGACCCAACTTGGGATTTTTAGGTCATTTTCTTCAATGCTGGTCATACACAGAGCAGCCAAGGTTGAAGAAGTCTGCGAATGTCAACTACGGCTGTGCAGGCCTCAGTGGGGCATTAGGGAAGTCTGTGGTGATGTTTTGGATTCACCCAATAATTGGGGAGCATGACTGACATTTGGGGGCCCAAGAACGATGAGTCAACACAGCAAACTATCCACCACCACCCACCTGAGTGGCCACTGTGATCCTTTGAGAAACCCTTGCACCCGAGAGCAGGGTTACATCTGGGCGCTGTGTTCCTAAGGCTAACATGGAGAGGAAGAGAAGTAAAGTAAATGATTGTTAATGAGAGTCAGGCAAGATACATGTGATTCAGGAAAAAAATAGTCACCCCAACCACTAGCTGATATGCAGTGTGCTGACTGCAGATCCACAAGTCGCAGGCCCAGGCAATTGGAAAGAGTGGGCTGGTTCCCCAAAGCTTTCAGTGCCATGAGGAAGAAGCACAACTCTTTGAATGACTTGATATGACTCTTAGTTCTGTGAAGACCAAGGGTGATGAGGAGACAGGGATGTTACCTGAGATTGGTGGCACACCCTGGGTCCCTCTGAGGAGTTAGTTGATGCTGGATGGGGTCATTCCCCAAATACCCCAAAATAGGCATGATCTTAGAAACTAAAAGAACACTACTAGCCAGCTGAAATCCGAGCAACAGCAAAGAAAGTTCTCACAATGGCATTCAAACTGCTGTGCTTCCATTCTCTGAGCCCTCGCCTACAACTCTGTGAGATGGTTGTATGCCCTGATGAGGCCGTGAAGAGTGACTCAGAAAGCTAGCCAAACCTTTGAACCCATGACAGTAAGTGTTAAAGCTAGAATTCCCAGCTATCTTAGTCAGGGTTTCTTTTCCTGCACAAACATCATGACCAAGATGCAAGTTGGGGAGGAAAGGTTTATTGAGCTTACACTTCCATGCTGCTGTTCATCAGGAAAGGAAGTCAGGACTGGAACTCAAGCAGATCAGGAAGCAGGAGCTAATGCAGAGGCCATGGAGGAATGTAACTTCCCGACTTGCTTGTTTCTCTTGGCTTGCTCAGCTGGCTTTCTTATAGAGCCTACAACTACCAGCCCACAGATGGTACCGCCCACAAGAGGCCCTCCCCCCTTGATCACTAATTGAGAAAATGGAGGCATTTTCTCAATTGAAGCTCCTTCCTCTGTGATAACTCCAGCTTGTGTCAAGTTGACACAAAACCAGCCAGTACACCAGCCTTGTGCATTTGATGCTGCATCTCGTGCTATGTAAGGATCGGGGTGCTGCTTAGGAAGCAGTCAGTGACAGAGCAACTGCTTTGAATGGAAACCACTGAAAATGGAAACAGAAAAGAAGGAAGAAGAGCAAAAGCCGGGGGAAGAAGTAGAAGGAACGGCTGAAGTCAGCTCAGCAGGGTGACCGTCACAACCAGCTGTCAGGAAGGAAAGCCCAGCCCGCACACTTTCAGGCCTGCAAGGAGTGGGTTACAAGATAAGGGATTCGCCTGTTCTCCATCAGGGTTCAACTTGAGAGGCTCCATGAAGGGTCTGGGAACAGCCAGTGGGCTGGCATCATCTTTGCAAATAATGTGGAGGAAAATGGCATTTGTAAGTTTTACCCCAAATGCTTCTCTTCCTGGGAATGAGCCTCAGCCATCATCCCATGCCTCTCAATAGACACAGACAAACAGACACACGTGCACGTGTGCGCACACACACCTTGTTAGGGAACTTATTCTCTGGCTTGCCCTTTCCTCAGAAGATGCAGGCATCCTAAAAAGATCAAAAGCCGGGAAATTGAAAAGATCTCATCAGGAACCCCAGGAGCTCCAGGCTGGGAGAGGCATCAGGTACCCTTCAATTACTGGAGAAGCCTTTCAGGGAGTTGATGGTGGTGTCTGTCCAGAAAAGTAGTGGTTAGAGGTGTGGGCTTTGAAGTCAGGCTGTCTTGGAGACAGACTATCTGTCTCGGAGTCTATCCCAGGCTCAATGCTTGTTGGATTCTAGAACTAGCATTAGTCTTCTGGGCCTCAGGTTCCTCCTTGGTCCAAGACTCACAAGGGTACTGTATACGTTGCACAGTGTAATGGATACAAGTAATGCCGCACAGCAGGTACCTAGCAAGAAAATAAAGCAACCTATGTGGGAAAGTAGTAGGTGCTGCTTCTGATCTGGAAAGCTGAGGTTCTCTCTCTCTCTCTCTCTCTCTCTCTCTCTCTCTCTCTCTCTCTGTGTGTGTGTTCCTGTGTGTGAACGGGGGCATGTACATGTCATGGTACATCTGCCACAGGTCTTATACAAAAGTGAGACTCTTGCTTGTCCAGCACTATTTATGCCGGGTTAGCAGGCCCATGGACTTCTGGGAAATCTCCCATCTCTGCTTCCCAGCTCACTGTAGGACCACTGGATGACAGATGTGCAGCTCCATCACTCAGCCTTCTCTGCCTTTTCAGGATCCAAACTGAGCTCCTCAATGTCAGGGGACAGCTGCTTTACCTATTGAGTCATCTCCCCGGCCCCAAATCTAAGGTGCTTTAATTTACTCACTGAAATATCAGTACTGATATAAGCACCACAGCTGAGGGTGATTCCTGTCCCCACCTCCTAGAATTTCCCCCCCTCATTTAATCCTCACAGCAAAGTCACCACTATTAATCCCAACCCAAAGCTCTTGGACATTAGTCTGTGCCCAGTGTGTAGTTAGAGGCACTTAAGGTTGGGTTCCAGAGACAGCCTTTGTAAAGTGTGAGTTCCTTCCGCTCAGAGTCCACTGACAGATAAGGCTGCACTAGACACCTGAATGGGTGTTTCCCACCTCCTCATGCCTCAGCTGTCCTGCAAGGCCAGGGCAAATTATACTTGTGAGCATGCAGGAGTGAATGCCACCTTAAATCAGATGCCCAGGCACTCCCTATCTCAGGCTGGGTCAGGTAATGCTGTTGGCTCAAAACCAAGTCCCTGCCTTTTCTGCACACATAAGAAAGCAAACAAGCAAAAGATTTAGCAAAAAATAGAAGAGGGCAGTTAAATTTGGGAAAAGAGGTCTGAGTGCCAATTTTTTTCTTTAGAATTTTTCAGGCATCCTGGGAAAAATTCAGACAGAGCTGAGAACAAAACCATTCAGCATGGGAAGTGTCCTGTAGACCGAGATTCTAGGCAACTGAAAAATAAGGACAAGACCACTCTTAGGTTTGGCTGAGGATAGAAAGTTTTGTTGTAGATTTGAGGGAGAGGACAGCCAGAGGCACCTGGAAGGGTCCAGACTGAACTGGGCCACGGTCGACATGGGTGGCAGGCGATCCAAGAGAGGAACCAAGAGCCAAGAGACTAAGAGGGCATGTAGACAAAATGGCTGAGTTACATAGTGATCAGAGGCTGGGGGAAGGGAAGCCCAGGGCTACAGAGGTTTAAGGGAGGGGGAGGGGTGAGAAGTGCTGGGAGAAGCCACAGGTACTGAGTATTTCGGAGAGAGGTAGCCAGAGTCAGGTTTGATTTGTTAATAGACACCTCAGTTAGCCGTGTCCTGGGTTTCTTTGAGATCTAACACTAGGCAAACCCTCCTCCGTCCAGGGGTAGCTGGGACAATTGCATACACGAGTGAGAAGTCTGTGCAGTGAGGTGGCACACACTGATAGTGTCCTGCCTTAATGCATGAGCCATTCATCTGAATCGAACTTTCCAGGTTTCCTCTGACGGTTGAGTTACGCCCGGACTTTCAGAGCATACAATATTGGTTAAGAAGGACACCTAGAGGCCATCTGGGTTTACTGCAGGCAGGAGCTCCTAGCTGCTGCCCTGGGTCAGGGTTTCCAATATTGTATGAACAAGGTGCTGTAGGCTACAGGCGGAAGGAAACAGGCCAAACAAAAGCCCAGTTTCTAATTTCTAACCCCCAACACTTCTGATTACTCGCTATGATCTTGGAGAAGTTGTTTCTGGGTTTAGAAGCATCCATAATTGTAAGGATTCAATAACATTTAAGACCTTAGAAAATAGTGTGTGCCACAGTTCTTGGGACAAAATAAGCCAGGTCTTGTTATTGTTTCTAATGGGACTCTGCAAGGGAGAGAGTTGGTAACATTTAACAGCATTAAGTTTAAACATCAATAATGTAAGACTTAAGTATTTAATAGTCACTGAAGGCCACGGTAAAGATTGATAGAAAGTAAAGAACTTTCTCAGGTGGAAAAAAGAAAATCAAACAAGCCAAACTGGCAATATTTTTAACACAGTCTTTCAGAAAATCAAAATTAATTTATACACACACACAAATTCTTTGTTTTAAAAAAAAGATTTTAAATAAAGACAAGATTGATGTGACTGGTTTTTCCTTTGCTTCAGACACCAAATGGCTTGTCCCTGTCTGGTATTCTGCCAACATAGAACAAGAGGGCCCAGTGACTTCTTTGTTTGCTTTAGATACAAGAATGAGAGCCCAGGCAGGATAAGTGCTCAGACACACCAAAGGTCACATAATCAAATACAGTCTGGAAATCACCCCCACACGGGAGCATCCTGGTGCAACTCACCTTTTAAAGGGCATCTGAAGGAGGACCACAGGGCTGGGAAGAGCCCAGGGCCTCGTGCATGCTCCATTGGGGCTGCAGCACAGAGACACATGCCAGCTGGCCATGTATTTAACTCTCTGAGCATTCATGTATGTGACGACGGGGGGGGGGGGGGGAGAAGAGGGACAGAGAGAGACAGACAGAGAAAGAAAGACACAGAGAGAGACAGAGACAGAGGAGGGGAGGAGAGGAAAGGGGAGGAGAGAGGAAAGGGATAGGAAAAGGGAGAGGAGGAGGGGAAGGGTGGGGAGAAGAGAGGAGAGGGGAAGAGAGCAAAGGAGAGCAGAGGAGAGGAGAGAAGAGAAGTTACAGTCTTACATGGCCGAAGCTGGCTTTCAACTTAGTATGTAGCAGAGAACGACCTTGAATTTGTACTCTTCCTGCCTCTACCTCCTGAGGGATTAGAGGTGTGTACCACCAGGCTTGGTTTACTTGCTGCTGGGGACAGAACCAGGGCTTTACACACACTGGGCAGGCATTCCGCCACTGGGCTGCATCCCCTGCCCTCGTACTATTACTTGTTGGCAAAGCGATTTGGGCTCAGAGTTTTCCACAGTAGGCTGTCATTTTACTGGCCGTGTGGTAGAGTTTACTGGTGATGTGTTTAACAAACAGAAACAAAGAAGACCCAGTTACGTTTGAATTTGAAACAAGCAAGGATGAACCTACAGAGTGCATCTATGTCCCCAGTGTGTCCCCTATTTTATTGGACAATGCCCTCCTTTGCCCTGTCACCCAGGCAACCTGATGGTTTGGTAAATAGAGCTACAATTTCAAAACGGTCTGGATCTCCCTGGTTAGTGTTGGCAATTCCTCTAGGCTCCACCCAACAGCTACCTAGCAACAGCTAGTGCAGCTGCTTGCCAGGTGCTAGCCAACCTCTCCCCTCCCCTTCCTCCTCCCCCTCCTTTGCCTTCCTCCTCCCCCTCCTCCCATTTCCCTTCTTTCCCCCCTTCCCCTCTCTCCATCTCTCTCTTCCCCACAAGTTCCTGGTCATCCTCTTCCTCTCTTCCTCTCTCCTCTCTCTTTTTGTCCTTCTCTGTCCCCCTCCTTTCCCAGATCCCCTGCCCTTCCCCCAATAAACTTCCTTTTGCACTAGGCCAGTCATGTGGTGCTGATTCCTCTAGGGAACACCTTGGCCGGGCCACCAACATGCTCCCTCTCACTGCATTATACTGCTTTATAAAACACAAGAGTTAGGATTCTCCCTTCTGTGCTCTGCACAGATCAGCAAGTGTAGATGGCTAAACAGAGTAACGAGATAGAAAGAGGTGTCAAAAAGTGGCTCGGTGTCTCAGGCTTCAAGGCAGAGGCAGGGGCTGAGCTTCTACTCCCTTCACCACCACTGCTGCTTCTGGGCAGGAAATGCCCTGCACAGACTATGTTGCCTGTCCGTATGTTGAGATCTCCAGCTCAGGGCAACATAAATTACTTCCTTGGCAGAACCACAACCTGACTCCAACAATCTACTTCCATTTACAGTGCAATGTAAATGATTGAGAACCTGTAAATTGGGGGCCTTGAAAAATACCTGTAATCATGTTGCCAACCTGGCTCTGAAACATCGGTGGGTTCCAACTGCTTGGAGCTTGGTAAATTGAGTAGGTGGTGAGCAGCTATTTCTTCTAATAATGTGGCTGTGTGCTGATGCAGACGGAGATGTTTCTAGGTTCGCCTCCATGTTATCTCCATGTTAGCTACCTTTGGAGGGCTTGGGGCATTCATTTTTTTAATTATAAAGGAGTGAAAGAAACATTAGAGCTGGTGGGATTGCAAGCTGGTACAACCACTCTGGAAATCAGTTTGGGGGACCCTCAGAAAAATGGACATAATACTACCTGAGGACCCAGATATACCACTCCTGGGCATATACCCAGAAGATACTCCAACATGTAATAAAGACACATGCTCCACTATGTTCATAGCAGCCATATTTATAATAGCCAGAAGCTGGAAACAACCCAGATGTCCCTCAGCAGAGGAATGAATACAGAAAATGTGGTACATTTACACAATGGAGTACTACTCAGCTATTAAAAACAATGACTTCATGAAATTCACAGGCAAATGGATGGAACTTGAAAATATCATCCTGAGTGAGGTAACTCAGTCACAAAAGAACGAACATGGTATGTACTCACTGATAAGTGGATATTAGCCCAAAAGTTTCACTTTACAGTAACCGCTGGACTGAGAGTGAGGTCCCAGATGGAAGAGTTGGAGAAAGGACTGAAGGAGCTGAGGGAGTCTGCAGCCCTATGGAGGGAGCAACAGTGTCAACTGGTCCACCCCCACCCCCCAACCTCCCCACCCCCATCCTCCTGGAGGCTGGACCACCAACCAAAGAATACACATTGAGGGACCCATGGCAGAGGTGGCAGAGGAGGGCCTTGTTGGCCATCAGGGAGAAAAGAGGCCCTTGGGCCTGAAGGTGTTAGAGGCCCCAGTAAAGGGGAATGTCAAGGTGGGAATATGGGAGTGGGTGGGTGGGTGGGAGGTGGAATACCCTCATAGAGGTGGGGGAGGGGGAGGGGATAGGGGGTTTCCAAAGATGAAACCTGAAAGGGGGAAACATTGGAAATGTAAATAAAGTATCAAAAAATAAATAAATAATTAAAAAAAGAAAGAAAGAAAGAAACATAAGAGCACTTCAACTTCTAACTCAGGTCCTTCCGACCCAGGCAAGTTTTTCAGGTCCCTCCCCAATAACTAAACCCTTCCCTGAGCAGCACAAACAGCAGCTTTATACAGCTGCCAACCTCAGGATTACTATCGTGTGTGTGTGTGTGTGTGTGTGTGTGTGTGTGTGTGTGTGTGTGTGTGTGAGAGAGAGAGAGAGAGAGAGAGAGAGAGAGAGAGAGAGAGAGAGAGAGAAACAGAGTACCATCCCTCACCAGTCTCTCCATTAGGCCTTGGCTTAAAGCGGGGCTTTGGGAGGTAAAGAGGGAGTGCGGCAGTGCAGTGATTGCCAAGCAAGCACAGGAAGACATGAGGCAGATCCCAAGCACCTGGGCTTGGTGGCACATGATTTTAATCTCAGAACTGGGGAAACAGAGGCACCTGAATGGCTAGGGCCTGCCTATTTGGCCAGTTTCAGGCCAGTTAGAGACCTTGTCTAAAAAACAAACAAACAAAAAAAACGGTGGGTAGCACCTGGGGAATAACTGAGGGTGTCCTCTGACTTAAACACACACACACACGCACACACACACATACTCACACACACTCACACACACTCACACTCACATACACATGCACACATACATAAAAGAAATAAAGGCCCATGTTTTTAAAAAGATTTATTTGTACATGTACTTATATATGTTCATGAGTGCTCTGTCTTTGTGCTCATCAGAAGGGGCAATCATGATCCCATTACAGATAGCTGTAAGCTACCGTGTGGTTGCTGGGAATTGAATCAGGACTTCTGAAAGGGCACTCAAGTGCTTTAACCACTGAGCCATCTCTACACACACACACACACACACACACACACACTTTTAAAAAAATGATTTATTTATTCTTTTTTTTTTTTTTTTTTTTTTTTTGGTTTTTGAGACAGGGTTTCTCTGTGTAGCCCTGGCTGTCCTGGAACTCACTCTGTAGACCGAGCTGGCCTTGAACTCAGAAATCCACCTGCCTCTGCCTCCCAAGTGCTGGGATTAAAGGTGTGCGCCACCACTGCCCAGTTATTTATTCTTATTTTATGGATATTGGTGCTTTGCCTGCGTGTATGTCTAAGAGTGTCAGATCCCTGGAACTAGAATTACAGACAGCTGTAAGCTGCCATGTGTGTGCTAGGAATTGAACCCTGGTCCTCTGGAAAAGCAGCCAATGCTCTTATCTGCTAAACCATCTCTCCAGCTCCCCCATCATGTTTTATTTCAATATATGTTTCACTTGAACTCTGAAGCCACATCATGACCCAGCAATGTAAAGTACTTGTCTTGCAAGCAAGAAGACCTGAGTTTGATCTCCAGAACCCATAAGAAAGAAAGAAAGAAAGAAAGAAAGAAAGAGAGAGAGAGAGAGAGAGAGAGAGAGAGAGAGAGAGAGAGAGAGGGAGGGAGAGGGAGGGAGGGAGGGAGGGAGGGAGGGAGGGAGGGAGGGAGGAAGAAGACAGCAAGGCATAGTCACATGCACATGTACTCCTGGAGCTGGGAGGCATGAGAACTTCATTGAGACACATATTATTTGTCAGAAGTTCTGTAAGCAGAGGTGGAGTAATGGAGTGATGTAAGCAACACTAATCTGTTGCCTGGCAACTTGAGCATCTAAGATGCAGGCTTCTTTCTGGCTGATGCTTCCTGAAGGCTGTGAAGGCAAATCAGTTCTACCCTTCTCTCTCTAGTGCCTGGTATCTTCAATAGAGGTCTTTTTTGGCCCTTGTGTTGTGCAAGCCCCACCCTGGCCTGTGCCTCCATGTTCTCCAGGCATTTATTCTGTCAATCTCTATGACCAAACTTCCCCTTTTTTATAAAGACCAATGGTGTGAGTCTAGGACTCACCCTAATGATCTCAGTGTAATGAGCTTGTATCTTTAAAGTTTTAATCTCCAAATGAGGTCACATCTTGAGATTGTAGGGGTTAGGTGTTGAAAAGAATGTTTTGAAGTGGAAACTTCTGGTTTCTTTGGAAAGTCGGATGCTGTTTTGATGGGGCAGACTTGTGAAGGAATGTTTCACTGAAGCAGACACAGGTAAGAAGATGTTTTGCTAAAGCAGACACACGAAAGGACGCATGATGAAGGATTTTTTGCTAACGACACACATGTATTGGTTCATCTTATGTTGCATTGCTGGGCTCTGCTTGTCATGACTTCATTAAAAGAAGAGCACCAAAAACCTTCTGGTGGTGCTCTGGCAACTTCCGGCCATTTCCTCGGACTCAGGCCAATGGGCAGAGTGATGTCAGCTGACTCAGGCTCACATGGAGTTTTGCTAAGACAGACTCATGTGGTGCGGCAAGGCCCGTGGGAGGAC
Source organism: Uromys caudimaculatus (assembly GCA_028551405.1). Lineage (NCBI taxonomy): Eukaryota > Metazoa > Chordata > Mammalia > Rodentia > Muridae > Uromys > Uromys caudimaculatus. The sequence continues at coordinate 46,503,824 of CM052700.1, forward strand.
ACTTGATGTCTGGAGGGAGTACAAATCGGACTCAGTGGACAGTGACGGGCTTGCTTGCAATGCTTTGCAATGCTTCCTTGGTCTGCATCTTCGTCTTTGCTGATCTTCACTTCGTTGAGAGAGGCACGGCAGAGAACTCCTGGCCTCCCTGCTGGTCTCAGTCACTCCTGCTGACTTGTGCAGATCCAGCAGAGGCCTGGCTACTTCTGCTAGATTGTGCCAGTGCATGCTTGCGATCCTGAAACTACCAAACTGGACTGCTGGTATATCCGAGAAGTGTTTGCAAGAGGATGGAGCTGCCGCTGCTTACTTCTGCGAACTGAGCTGCTCATTTCCTGTCAGTGCAGATTATATTTGCTCCAAAGAACTATTTCTTTTTTTTTTTTTAAAGATTTATTTATTTATTATATGTTAGTACACTATAGCTATCTTCTCTTTCCAGTCCTGCTTGTTCCATCCCTGCTCGCTGTAGCTGTCTTCAAACACCCCAGAAGAGGGCATCAGATCTCATTATGGATGGTTGTGAGCCACCATGTGGTTGCTGGGATTTGAACTCAGGACCTTTGAAAGAACAGTCAGTGCTCTTAACCGCTGAGCCATCTCTCCAGCCCTCCAAAGAACTATTTCTAAACAGATCCACTTACCCTGTATCCTTCTTTACCCCTAATAACTTTTCCATTACCTCTGGTGGGTGATGGGCTAGAAGGGGGGTTAAAGCAGTTAAGAACCATTATTAAAATTAGAGTTAAAAAAATTTAAGACAACAACTTTTCTTCTTGGGGACACATTTCAAGAAGGAACATCATCCAACTCTAGAGGTCAACTTTCTGAGGTTCTGAAACGAGATAAAAACTGTAAGTCAACAGAAGCAAAGATAAAGAGGAACAGCAGCCCTGTGAGAAAGGATGCAGATCACAGAGCCTCGTATGCCAAGGATCATGGGAGGTGACCAGAAACCAAGAGCCTGGCATGAAGCGGGGATTTCCTTTGAGCTTCTAGAAAATACCAATCCTACCAAACAAACCCTGCACTTCAAACAATAAAGTTCTGTTCTGGTTCTGGTTTTGGTTTTAAACACTATAACCTAACAACATCTGTTTTTAAAACAGCAGCAGCAGCAGCAGCAGCAGCAGCAGCAGCAGGAGCAGCAGCAGCAGCAGCAGCTTATCGTACATTCTGGAAGGAAGGATTTTGTAAAGTAAATTCTCATTCAAAATCCCTTGAGTCATGGTACTAAGAGCTGAGTCACATCCGGATGCCGTGTCCTGGAAAAGAAGCAGCTTTGTTGCTTTGTTCGGTGCTCACTCAGACTTCAGATTTCCAAGACCACAGAAGCCCAGCCACACTCTGTGTAAGAGAAGCATCAGCACAGTGTAAAGGCTTGGTTTTTTGTTTGTTCCTTTTGTTTTGTTTTTATTCTCTCTCTCTCTCTCTCTCTCTCTCTCTCTCTCTCTCTCTCTCTCTCTCTGTGACTATTAAATGTGAACATGTTATGATGCTAAAGGTTCTCAAATATCTTCTTTTCCTTGAGACATAGGGTATCACTGTGTAGCCTTGGCTGGCCTGGAACACTCTGTGCTCTGTGCTGGCCTCAAATTCACAGAGATCTGCCTGATTCGTCTTCCGAGTGGTGGGATTAAAGGAGACACCACCGCGCCTGGTTCAAACATCCTGCATGTGTGGCTCACACTCCAACACCAGCATCTTTGACAAACAGCAGAAAGTACTACAGGCTCTATGAGGTAATAGGTAAGCCACCAGGGAGCTTGAGGATGACAGAGCATTTGCTGCACTTTCAGAGGACCCAGCTTCCATTCCCAGCTCCTGCCCTCTTCTGGACTCCTCAGGCACTGCATATACATGTTACACATCGATGCTCGCAAAACACTTGTACGCATAAAACACAAGTAAATGATTACCGAATACCTATAATGTGCCAGGTAATGGGAGTGCAATAGTCTCCCACTCAGGGTCCACCCCACAGGAGTTTGCAATCCAGTATGAGGACTACACCAGGTTGACAAGCCACTATAAAACATGATGTGCCCTGGACCTAATTCATGTGATGATTAATACTGATTGTCAACCTGGAGGATCTGTGGTTACCTAGAGACAAACTTCTAGGATTGCCTATGAGAGGTTTCTTGTTCTGATTAACTGTTTTGGGAAGATCCAGCCTAAATATGCATGGCACCATTCTATGAGCTGAGACAGAACAAGGAGAAGAGGGAAATGACCACCAGCATTCATCTCTTTCTGTGTCTGGCTGTGAATGCAAAGGCCAGTGGACTCATCTCTCGTTCCATGCCTTCTGCGGTGGCTTGGAGGAGAACGGCCCACATACACTCATATAGTTGAATGCTTGGTCTATAATGGTTGGGTTCGTCCAGGAAACATTACGGGGTGTGGTTTTGTTGGAGGAGGTGTGTCACTGGGTGGTGGGCTTTGAGCTTTCAACAGCCTACACTATTCTCTACTAACTCTCTCTCTCTCTCTCTCTCTCTCTCTCTCTCTCTCTCTCTCTCTCTCTCCCTCTCTCTGCCTCCAACTGTCTAAAAGAAGTAGGCTTGGCTACCATCCTGGTGTCATGCCTACCTGCCTGCTGCCCTGGTCCCTCCCAGAGTGGTTATGGATTTAGTCTCTGAAACTGTAAGCAAGCCTCCCATTAAATAATTTCTTTTATAAGTTGCCTTGGTCATGAGTGTCTCCTTACAGCAATAGTAAATTAAGACGCTTTCTTTACCAGATGGCTTGTGTCCCTGAATTGTGAGTCAAAATAAGCCCTTCCATAAGTCGCTTTTGTCATAGCAATAAAAAGAGCATTTAATGCAGTAGGCTACTGGGTGTGGGCAGCCACCAAAGCTGCAGGTCAGATTGGAGTCCATATAGGGTTTCTGGAGGAGGTAACTTCAGTGTGTATTTTCATGCAAAGTCACTAGTCCTACATCTTCTCAGAGAAAGGATGCTGTATTTGAGCAGATATACAAGCTGGCAATCTTAGCTACTAAAGAGGCTGAAGCACAAAGATCCCAAGTTCTCAGCCTGCCTGGCTACACAGTGAGTTCAAGGCACTTCTGAGTAAATTATTTAAACCTGTGGCAGGGCCAGTGCAAACCTGACATCCTGAGTCCCATCCCAGGGTCCCACATGGAATAAGAATTGATGTCCTGAAAGCTGTTCTCTGACCTCCGTACACATGCTAAAGTATGCACCGACCCCACAACACATCACACATACTCGAGCGCGCAACGATGAAGATGACGATGAATTAAATTTTTAAAAAACTGTCTCAACATAAAAATGTAAAAACAGAATTAAAGATTCAAACATTGCGTTTTTCTGGCATGTGTGAGACCTGAGGTTCAAGCTTTTAACCTAAAAATAAAGAAATAAAAAGATATTACTTTTGTTAGCCTCTTCCTTTCACCAAGTATCAGGGAATACTGGTGGGATCTGTCCGAGAGCAGTCAGCGGAGAGTATTTTGTGGTATTAACACTGTAGGCTACTTGCCAATTGCAGGGTTCACTCTCCAGGCCAATAGTTGCAGGCTGTCTTTCCTCTACTGGCTCCTTTATTGTGTGCTATCAAGTGTATCACATTAAAATAATTATAATTTTCTTCAAATCCCAAGGAAAGAATGTCTTACTCGAAGGGGGAGTTTGTCCAAATGGCTTGTTTATCTTTCCTTCATTGGAGGGGGAGCTGAAGGAAGAGAGTCCTTGAAATGAGGCAGTAAGTTAAGGTTGGGAAGTACAAGGAGACCCATGTGTATGCCAAAGTCCACTGGAGCTGTCCCTACAATTGCTTGCAAATAACAGAAAACATAGTGGTGCCTGTGATTAGTAGGTCGTACGTAAACTATCCTGAGTGGGAGAGTGGCTTGGGGTCATTTTACTAGAAGACACAATGATGGTAAGAACAGCAATAGGTAAGCCTGCAGTTAGGTGCCTCGTGCCAACTCCATTTCAGTCTCACAGCTATGGTGGGGTAGGTACCTCATGACTCCCCTTTTGCAGATAAACACGCAGATACTCATCAGGTTTCACACTGCAGATCATCTTCAGCTGGGAATGAGGACAAAGATTTGTTCCTGTGAAAGGTAGACAGTGAGTATGTAAATACACAGTCCCCAAAAGAACAGTGATCTGGGCTTACTGGCCCTTTTCCCTGGGAACAATGCCACTGGGGCACTTTAGAAATGAGCCCAATCACTAATGAGCCCCCTTCAGTAACTAATATCCTTTGGCTAAGGTTCCATTTGGAAGAGCTTTGTGGAATTCATGTCACTAATAAACTTAAATTTCTGGTTCCAGTTAATACAAGCAACTTGATAACCACATGGTAATTTGTAGGTTTAGATGCATAAATTAGATACATGAAGATTGTCAGAGTAATCAAGATCCAATGGACTCTCCAAAAGCTGTGACATTTACGGTCTGTCTGGCATAGTCTCTACAGGGGAATAAGGTTTAGGCTGGACGTGTACCAGGAATCTCAAGGGAAATGCACATCCTTAGCCCAGTGTCTCTGTTGGGGCAGTGTCACTGGTTACTATGGAGGAGACTAACAAGGTAATCAGACTCTGGAAGAGAAAGAAAATAGCTTCAAACTTGGAGGCCCCAGATTCTGATCAACAATATATTTTTAACCACTAGAATCATGGCTTCCAGCCCACTCTCTCCCTTTAGTCATTCATTAGTAATGTACTCATTGACAGGGCAACTCTTACGTCTTATTTTTACATGATATGTGAAAAAGGTATGTGTATATTAATTTTAAAAATGAGCCAATAAGCATTCTCTGGCATAGGCTGCTCTCGAATTAAAAATAAGATGGGGGGGGGGGGGAGACACAGTGGTGCATGCCTTTAATCCCAGCACTCAGGAGGCAGAGGCAGGGGGATCTCTAAATTCAGGGCCGTCCTGGTCTACAGAGTAAGTTCCAAGATAGCCAAAGCTACACAGAGAAGCCCTGTCTCAGACAAACAAACATCTCAATCTTATAAACGTGATACCTGATATAACAGAGTGGGGCAGGGACACTAGAGCTGATACTAGTTAACTCAGGTAGAAAATCTTCATGGCTTTATGTAGTAAATGTAGCTTTAAGTGCACTGCTTCTGTGTGTGTTTACCACACCGGTAAATGCAGTTAAGTTCTTTGGTACATAGTGCCATGCATCTTCAATCCGTAGTTCCACGACGGGTCTGCAGTAAGCAAGGCTTTCGTGAGAACAGATACTGAAGTCCCCTGTGAGGCCCCAAGTCTCTGTGGTGCTTGACCTCGTTCTCCTGCCTGAAGAAAAAGTTCACTGCATAAATCTAAGGAGGAATATCATGTGGTGGGTTCTACTCTAAGTTGTGTGGTAAGGGGAGTCCCTACACACACACACACACACACACACACACACACACACACACACACACACACACACACAGAGAGAGAGAGAGAGAGAGACAGAGAGAGACAGAGAGAGACAGAGAGAGACAGAGAGAGACAGAGAGAGACAGAGACAGAGACAGAGAGACACAGACACAGAGAGACAGAGACGGACAGAAAGACAGAGACAGTCTGTCTGTCATAGTCTCTCTCTGTATGTGGTGTGCCTACTTGGGAGATTCGTGACCCTTCTCAGCATTTCCTTTAGAAGCTTTTTTTTTGCTAGGAAGGGTGATCACCTATATTGGAGAATATGTAGCCTCATCTCTGGCCTCAACTTCTGGACACCAATGAAACCCCTTCTCCATTTTTAATAACCAGAAATGTACCTCACCATTGCCAATGTCTTCTGAAGAGGCGCCTCCTTTCAAGTAGAGAGCCGCTCTTCTAATGGGAAGCATTGTTAGTCAAGTCAGAGACAATGTGACCATCATGGTGACAGTCTGCCCTTGCTGGGCCTTTTCATTCATAGGGTGGGCAGTGTGCTAACGAACTCTTAACCTGGGCTCTTTGGTGTCTGAACCCTCTTAGGTCACATGAGTCAATAACGAACTGGTCAGAGTTTAGCCTTCTGGAACCCAGTACCATGTTTCTTCTTATTACTTGTATAAAGTGTAAAATCTCTCTCTGAGCTCCAGCTTCTGAATCCATAGGATAGCAATAAGCCCAGCATTCTCTGTTGGAGCGTGGCTTGCCCTGCCATCCACATGACAAAGGAGAGTGGTATTTGTCATCTGTAACATAAGCTCCACTAGTAGTTGTCATTTTCTGCTGGGTCATGCCAGGGCATGACCTGGATACCTTGGTTGCAATGGAGTAGTTTTGCTATATTTATTTATCTTGCCTAATGTGCCAGAATTACTTTTACGCTATTAAAATTTGTGTTTTTATTTAAGCACTAATAAGTGAAAAGATTAAAAAATCTGTATCCAAGCTCCTAAAAAGAAATGTAGGCTTGAATGCTTATTCCAGTGCCAAGAAAGATGGAAAATCTATTAGGATCAACTTAAGGGTCAGATCTACATTAAACCAAAGTATGCTTGCTATTTTCTTATTTTTATTTTTGCCATGAAGTTTTGAGGTGCCATCTGTCTTCATCTTAGGAACACATAGTTTGAAAGGCATCAGAAGACCACGGTCACTGGAATTATACATGCCACAACATATGGAAAAACCTCAAGAACTGTTTAGTAAAAACAATAAGGCAATAATTTGGCCTACCACTTTCAAAGCATCCACTACACACAGGGCTCCTCACTGATGCCCTCTGGTTGCTGGCTGGACCCTCCATAACCTTCAGATTGCGTTTCAGTGGACTACATTTAGACAAAGATTTTTTTTCAATTTTAAAAACCCCCCATCATACCTATAAGTATGTTTTTGTTCTCAAGTGATGTTAGTAAGTATAGACCAGAGATGCTGGCAACCCACTGCAGTAACCAATGGTTAAATCAATCACCGAGTGATTTAATAAAAAAATATTAGAAATAAAATCAACAGGGTAAAATTTCTTTGGAAGCACTTAGTGTATATTACCTTCATTTATTTAAAAATAGAACCCGGGAGAATGTGAAGTACGAAAGGAATCCCACCTGTCACAGGATCAGACAGTGACTTAAAATAACAGTGGTGGTAGTATCAGTATGCACACATTTTTAGTCCTAAACTACCTAGGAGTTTAATGGTTGTTTTGCATTTCTGGATGGGTAAAATGTCCAAACTCTGAGGGGGGGTGTCCAAATAGGAAATTCTGAAAACAGTTGAAGCTTTCCTGTCTAAGATCTGAGTTAATCCTGTTTATTGGCTAGATTTTCAGAACAAGAGGCAAAATAGACTCCCTTTGCTTCTGTTTGGCTGTAGCATTGTCTCACCCCAGTCTACAATTCTATGTAGATTGATAAGCTCATACAAGGTGAAGTAATTGTGACTTTTGCAGGGCAAGAACCAGCTACAGTACGGTTGGCTATTTTGGACTTTGATTTGTTATTTTTGGTTCAGGTTGTTCCAAAGAAGTCACACAACCTGCAATGGCCTTGCTGTGTAAGCTGACACGCTGGTGGCTGCATACAATCGCAAGGTGATGATACCCATGTCCTGACGGGGTGGAAGGTGAATGCCCTCTGTGTACACGCGCCTCTGTAGAAACTGACGAGAAGGCCAATCCCACAGTGCAGTGCTGGAGCAGACACACGAGCTGTGGCGTTGCAGTGTTTCTAATGGCTCTGCATATTCACTCAGTGATTTCACCATATAGATCTTATGCTTCTTCCTGGCCACTTTACAACTCATCCTTCATTGTCCCGACATATTTGACCAGTTTTGGATGGGCTGAGCCTTGATAATGTAGAATAAACAGCCTGGTCCTTGTCTGTATAAAGCTTCCTGGTTCTTGAAATATTGGCAAATCTTTTAACATAAAGAAGATAACAACCACGTACCTTTTAGTAAGTTGCCATTTATATATTTGAATTTCCCCTCTCCTTTTTACTCAGTGAAAGGAGGGTTGTTTAAAAAAAAAAAAAAAAAAAAAAACAACACCATTCAGAAAACTACTTGTATAGTCTCTCCAGTAGCCTCAGAGCTCTTACTTATAATCCCTGTAGTTAGACCATAAGAAAGAAGCACCAGATGAAATAGAACTCTCGAGAGAATTCCATGCATGCATGCAGTACACGAAACTGTGCTCTACTAGACATAGCACAGGCTGTTGACAGATGAGGCTTCTTCGAGGGGCTGATAACAAGTCTGGGATGGCAGGACACAGACAATGTGGTCCCGTCCAAAAGCAAGGGTCAGGACAGACAATGTTACAGGACACAGGGAGAAATCAGAATCCCTAACCGTGAAACAAGGCAGGCTAATGAGCAAACCTGCATTTGAATAGTGCTCCACCTTCTGGATACCTACACACATACTCTCAGTTGGCTCCAGCAATGGCATTGAAGTTTGGGAGGCTTTGATGAGTCTACATATGGGGAAGTACAGCTGAATAACTGGAATCACCCAGGAAAGCATAGTTTATTGGGGTGCTGTTCATTTGTTTGTTAGGGGGTTGTTTTGTTTTTGTGATGGTTTGGATAAGAATGGCCACCATAGGCTCATATGTTTGACTACTTGGTCCCCAGTTGGCAGAACTGATTGGGAAGGATTAGGAGGCGTGGCCTTGTTGGATGAGGCCTGTCACTGGTGGCAGGCTTGAGGTTTCAAAAGGCTGGTGCCATTCCCAGTGTGCATTCACAAGGAGGTGGGAAACAGAGAGAATGAGATGGAAATGGTGGCTCCGGGTAATCTGAAGAAAATGTGATTTTTATTATTCAACTGGGCCATTCACCTTAGTGCTGCAAACTTATTAGAACTGCAATACAAGGGACAGCTTGAACTTGAATTGGGGAGAAGACATTATTTTTGTTTGTTTGTTTAGTTTTGAAATGAGGTTTCAGTCTGTAGCCTTGACTGGTCTGAAACTCGCAGAGATCAACCTGCTTCTGCCTCCCAAGTGCTAGGGTTACAGGTGCTAATATCACTACTTTTTACTTGTGTGTTATTCTGTAATTTTATTAATGGTCCTAACATTAGGATTCAACCACTTAATATGCCATAAAACCTTTTCTTCTACAGAGGATCAATGGTGTGGCTGTAAGCTTAGCATGCATGCAAAAAAGTTGACACTGAACAAGGTTTTTCAGCCCAGCACATATACAAAGCAACATTAGGGCACCAGACTTTTACAACCAGAAAAGGCTTGTTTAGATGTGGTCAGCAGGCAGGAAGGCCAGTTCTCCAAGCTCACAGCTGCTTTCCAGTCTCTTGGCATCAGGGAAATTGGTAACAAGAAGAAAGAGGGGGGAGAGCTGCTCCTGCTGGTTGAATGGCACAAGGGGGCTTTGGGGTGCTTTTGGGCAGGCGTAGCTGGGCATGCCTTTTTGGAGGTCACATGCTTCTTCTAAGTGGAGGTCTTGGATATTATAGCTTCTAACATTATCAGCTGGTGAATAGGCTTCTTTTGCACATGTCCATTCTTGAACAGCCAGTTCTGACCTGCTTGAATACATTAGAGGCTTTCCCTGAAAGATGACCTAAGCCCTTTGTTACTTAATAGTCAACCTAATTTAACTGTTGTGTTTCCTTTATTTTTTTCTAATCTGCAACCTCTCGTTCCCCTAACAATATTGAGAGCTTTTCCCCATTGGACGAAGCCTTTGTGGATAGACAGCCAGATCCAGATACCTACTTACTGAAATTTGAATTAAAAACTGTACTTCTTGAAAATGTTTCCCAGCTTTCTTGCCTATGAAAGACAGTGCCTGGTGTAGCCCATGCTGGCCTTGAACTCACTGTGTAACCTAGGATGACCTTGAATTATGGATCCTCTGCTTCCCTTTCCTGCCTGCTGGGATCACAGACAAGTACCAGGTACTGGGATCAAACTCAGTGTTCCTGCACACTGGGCAGGAGTTCTACCAACTGAACGACACCCTCAGCCCAAGGGCATTTGAAAAGCAGTTGCATTTAGACTAAATGTCCTACAAGGTTTTGTAGTATCTTCTTTCTACTCTCCCCCAACTCTGCCTCTTATTACCTTCACCCTCATTTACAACTTTCTTGCAAACCACACTAACATAACTAGAAAAGAGCAGCAAGATGTCAGAAAGAGCAATGTGAATAGTTATCATGGAAAACTACCAATTATTCCAGCAATCTGCTGGCCTTTCATAAAGAGAAAGGTAGTACCATTCATTCACTCATCCACCCACCCATCCACATATCCATCCATCCATCCATCCATCCATCCATCCATCCATCCATCCACCCACCCACCCACCCATCCATCCATCCACCCACCCACCCATCCATCCATCCATCCATCCATCCATCCATCCATCCATCCATCCATCCATCCATCCACGTATCCATCCATCCATCCATCCATCCATTCACGTATTGAACTGTTTGGAGCTTTTCTTTCTCTGTCCTAGAGATAACAATATGATGAGGCAGCTGATATCTTTCTGAGCTTGTGTACCTTGCATTTTATGACAGAATCTACCCAAGATAAAAAGGTAAATCTCTAAAAGACATTGCTAAAATTATTTGACAAAAGGCAGAGTTACCAGCTAAGTGACTTCCTGAAGGGACAGAAGGGAACAACCTCATTTGTGTTTATACTTGGCATATACTTAAAATGTGTTGTCCTGTTACTGAACTTTATGCTTCACATACAAGTCAATGGAATTGTCATTGTAAATGTATAAAAACTCATTCCTGTATAAGTGCTTTCCCTCAAAATTATAAAACTCATGCTCGGTCTTTTAAAAATGGTCAATTATGAAAGACCTTTTTTTCCCTTTTGGTAACAACTGATCAGTTTTGAAAAAGAGAGCCTGACATATTTAGTAGTTCAGGCCTGAAATCAAGTACTTAGAGGATGGGGTAGGTGGAGCTCTACAAATCTGACATCCGTATACTGTGTAGCCATTTCTAGGCCAGCCAGGGCCACATCCTCAGACTCTACCTCAGAAAGCAAAAAGAGAAGAGAAAAGAGGAAGAAAGGAGAGACGAAGAGAGAGAAAGGCTTTGGACTTCCAGAGACACCATGTGGGTGGAGGTAGGGGTAGGCATGATTAATTATATCTTCACAGTTGGATTGTCCCCAACAAAGACGGCCACAGTTGCCGCACAGTGAAACTACATGTGATGGGGAAGAACAGGAAATGATTTTAAAGCAAAACACTCAAACAGCCTTTAAAAGGAAGCCCAAGGCCTGGAGAGATGGCTCAGCAGTTAAGGACACTGGCTGCTCTTCCCAAGGTCCTGAGTTCAATTCCCAGCAACCACATGGTGGCTCACAACCATCTGTAATGGAATCTGATGCCCTCTTCTGACAAGCAGGTGTACATGCTGATAGAATATTCATATTCATAAAATAAATAAATCTTACAAAAATAAAAATAAAAGGAGCCCAAGGAACCCTAGCATACACTGAATAAGATCATCTGGTAACCTGTTATTTCAGGGGTCTTCCTGTCTACATATTGTATTTTCTGCTTTTTAATAATAAATATACATGGTTATACTTGAAAAGAGGTTATTTTAAGGACAGAGAGCAAACAGGCTTGTTTCTAGTGAACATATTCTCCAAACACATCTTTGGAAAAGGACAAAGGGGAAGGCCTGTTGTACCCTTGTAAAGTTCGATAAAAAATTCTTGAGACACTGCATGCAGTTCCTGGTTACACTGCTAAGGTTTCTGGTTGCTCTGGCCTTTTCTCCAATGTCTCTATTGCTTCTTGAGTAACGACCTGTGCAATCTAAATTCTCCTTGCATTTCAATTAACTGAAGTGCTCATATCTTGTGTGGGTATACACTTAGCCTGCTTTTTTTAACCTTCATATTTTATTTAAAATTTCATTGACATATTGATATATAATTTACACTGAACAAAATATCTGCATCTTAAGTACACTCAAGATCAGTTTTGGCAAATGCATTCACTTATGTATCCAACACCCCAATACAGCAGTCACCCCAGAACACTCCTGACACCCGCTTTCCAGCCAATCCCACCCTCAGTAAGCAGCTACTCGTGGTTCATTCTCCCAGGCGACCTTGCACTTGACCTTCATAAAACCAAACTCTTACTTCGTGTGTTCTTCCTGTCTGGCTTTTTCCATTCAATTTGATGGTCTTGAAATATGGAGGTGTTGCTGTGAACATTGGATGCTTGTTTGCATGACAGAGGAGTCTTTCTTTGTGTGCCTAGGGTAGAATATCTTTATCCATGTTTCTGTTGGTGGATTTTAAAAAACAAAACAAAACAGGGTCCCATTGTACCCAGGCTGGTCTCGAACTCCAGATGTAGACAAGAGCAACCTTGAATTTAGGAATCCTCTTGTTTCCCTTTTCCAAGTGCTGAGGTTACAGCCCTGCAGTGCCGAGCCCAGTTTCAGTGGTGCTAGGACTTGACCCCTAAGACTTTGGCCTGCTAGGCAAACTCTCTACCAACAAAGCTGCATCCCTGTTCTTTCTGCTGGAGTCTTTCTGGAATAATCTCTCTGACACCAGTGAAATTGGAAGAGAGGAGATGCTACTACACTGGAGACAGGGTAGCTCCTGAAAGGCTTCTATGCCAAGTCTGGTTTATATTCTCATTTTATACTCTAAACCCACAAGATGGATCAGGCAAACAATTGAGATTTTACAGAAGGGTATCTGGTAGTCAGCAGGCTGTTGAGGACAATGACCCAGTGTTTCAGCTGTTCCTCCAGGTCATTCTGTACCAGGCAGCAAATGAAGTAAGGCTAGGCAAATAGTCACTACAGGCAGTGCTTTGAGCAAATCACTAAATAAATTCAACAAACTTATCTGATAATTAGTCTTTTCTATCTAATTCTACTTCACCCTGTTGTGGACTTAATACTATGAATTGTTTTAATTTTCTTTAAAGTGCATTTCCCATCGAGCCATTTTCCTAACTTCTGCATTTTTAATGAGCTTTTATTTTGTGAAATGATCCAGAAAAAAAAAGTTCACATGGTAAACACAGGCAGACAGACTGTTACTCAGCTAACATTAGTGAGTAGCAAAGCTGGACTTGCCAACCTGCTTCCTTCCTCCGTTTTGTTTATTTTTGTTTTTGTTTGTTTGGTTTTGATTTTGTTTCTCTGTGTAACCTGGAATTCTTTCTGTAGACCAGGATGGCCTCATCAAACTCACAGAGCTTTTTTTTTTTTTTTTTTTTTTTTTGGAGACAGAGTAGCCTTGACTGTCATGGAATTCACTATATAGAACAGGCTGGCCTTGAACTCACAGAGATTTGCTCTGCTGACTTTAGTATTTTTATCTAAAAAATGTGTAACACAAAATTTGCCATCACAGAAGAAAAAAAAAAAAAACCACCACCAACAACAACAAAGTGCAGCTCGGTAGAACTTTCTCAGCTACGGAACTGACCTCTGTACTAGTTTAAAGACTCCACACATCCCTCAGTCCTGCTGAGCAGGGCAGTACTTTCTGTTTCTATGGACTGAAAGCTCCAGCCTGACAGAGATGGAATCTTTCCATCTTTTGTGACTGGCTGATATCACATGCTGTCTTCAAGGTCCACCCATGCTGTTGTCTATGGATGGACTTCTTTTTAGAGGTAGAATCAAGTTCTTACATGTTCACATGTAGATAGCATGTACTGCTCACCCATTTACCCAGTGACAGACATCCTGCTTGGTTCTTGTGAATAAAGATCTATGAACATGAGACCATGAGTGCACGTCTTTGCAACCCCGCTTTCAGTTCTTTTGGATAAATACCAGAGACAAGACTGGTAGGGCAGTCTTCATCTTAAATGAATCCCTAGAACCCCTGGGCCATCATACAGTTCCACAAACAGACAGTGCTCCTCCCTCTCCTCTCTCTCTCTCTCTCTCTCTCTCTCTCTCTCTCTCTCTCTCTCTCTCTCAAAATTGTGTGTATGGGTGTTTTGCCTTCATGTATGTCTGTTTCCAGACAAGTATGATCCAAATTTTTTCTTTTATGAGACGGGGTTTTCTGTATAGCCCTGGCTGTCCTGGAACTTGCTTTGTAGACCAGACTTGCCTTGAACTCAGAGAGATCTGCCTGCCTCTGCCTCCCAAAGGCATGGAGCACAGCCACCTACCTCAAGAATATACATATATATTCAATTTGTAGCCAGTGTCTTGACATCCTCAACAGGTATCTGATGATTTATATGAAATAACAAGGCAGGGCTGGGATGATGGCTCAGTTAAGTGATAGTGTACTATATACAGGCATAAGGATCAAAGTGCAACCCCTAGAACCTCATCCCCACCCCACCCCAAAAAACAACACAAAACAAACAAAAACTGGCATGGTGACGTGCTTGCTAAGGGGAGTGGCTGGGGCTCACTGGACAGCCAGCCTAGCCTACTCGGCAAGCTTCAGGCCAATAAGAAACCCTGCCTCAAAACATAACAAAACAAAACACCCAAGATCGATGGCATCTGAGGCGTGACACCACAGGTTGGCTTCTGTGCTCTGTACACACGGACACACACACGCACCCACAATAACTGAATAATCACCTTCGATGCTGTGTGATTTCAGCCCTGGATATTAAATGCATTTGTACTGGACAAATTATAGGAGGCCACAGAAGACTAGGAGCTATGACTTCCGAAACATACCTGTAACTCAGCACTCCAAGGACTGAGGCAGGAGGATTACAGGATAGAGGGCAATCCCAGATAAATAATGAGTTGTTGCTTTGTTTTGTTTTTATCCCTAATATTTGGGTCAGTTCTGGCAAGTGTTGTGGTTCTTTCTAATTCTTTCAAGATTGTCTAGGAAAACTTGACCTGTCTAAAAAGTGCTTGTCACATGCTTAGGAGTGGTAAGTACTTGATAAAGTTTAGCAGAATAGCAGCAAGACCAATAGCATTCTCAGCAGCAGGATTTTTACAATAATGGTAACAATAGTATGGCTAGAAACAGTGGCTGTGGCAGCTGTGGCAGCTGTGGCAGCTGTAGCTGCAACAGTGATCAGAATGCCAGGTCTAAGCTACAGTAGTTAATGAACAGGATTGTGGCCGGGCAGTGGTGGCACATCCCTTTAATCCCAGCACTTGGGAGGCAGAGGCAGACGGATTTCTGAGTTCAAGGCCAGCCTGGTCTACAGAGTGAGTTCCAGGACAGACAGGGCTACACAGAGAAACCCTGTCTTGAAAAGAACCAAAAAAAAAAAAAAAAAAAAAAAAAAAAAAAAAAAAAAAAAAAAAAAAAAAAAAAAAAAACCAGGATTGTGATAGCTATCTCACTCTGCTTTGGAATAAAACCAAAATAGGGACAATTTAATTTTAAAAAGTTAATTTTATATGTATTTTTATTTTATGTGTATGTGTGTTTTACTTGTCTGTGTTTATATGCACAGTGTGCATATATATGAGAAGGTCGCCCTAGGTCACTGGATCCTCTGAAGCTGGGGTTATAGATGGTTGTAAGCTACCATGTAAGTGCTGGGAACCCAGCCCAGGTCCTCTGCAAAAACAAGTGCTCTGAATTGTTGAGCCATCCCTCCAGCTGCAATTCAATTAAAAAATAATTGATCTGGCTTATAAAACAATTAAGGTAAAGTGATGAACTGACTTAGCCACTTTTGCCTTGTACAATTCAGAGGCCATTCTAAGGGCTTGCACTATGGGTCAGGGAAATTTGAGCAGAGACAGACATTTATATGACACTCATGAAATCTTCAGGCAATTTGTAGGCAGTTGGCAGGGTCTTGGAGATCCAAACAAAATTGCACAAGAGAGCAGCATACCACAAACAGGTCACAACTGATTTATTTAGCACCACTTGGAAGCTACTCTAGAGGTTGTGTCCATTTTTAACCAGAGCTTAGCTGAAGCAAGAGAGGGCTTATCTACCATCTTCACAACCAGGATCAGTAGAGGATGAAAAACTTAAAAAAGTAAACGGACCGAGAAGGATGTGTTGCCTTCTCCGGCCATCTGCATTTCTCGTATGTTAGGAGGACTCACATATGTTTGTATAAGTATCACGTATGTGTTTTAGAGAGAATAACATGTAGAAGACATCCTATTTTTAGTTGGGTATTGGGCCTTAGAGAAATCGTTGCCTTGTACAATTCAAAGCCCATTCTGAGGGCTTACATTATGGGCAATATGAACAGTATTTGTTAGCTATTGGGCAGAGCTAACAGCTAATGTTCATCAAGTTACTGCCAATTATGTCATTTAGGTGTTTCTCTAGTGTTCTACAAGTAAGTATGGGGTAGGTGGGTGGCTGTCCAACTTTTCGACATTAAGACTCTGTTGTGACATACAATTTACACTTAAGACCTGCATAATTGAGTTAGGAAAAAAATCATAGAAAGATTCATAATATTTTAAGTAATTCTACCTTTTGTATTGGGCTCCATTCAATTGCTATTCTGTGGTTATGTAGGCAGTGGGGCTGCAGGTTAATAATGGCTGTGGGGAAGGGTTGACTGGTGACTGGCAGTGACAGTTCTGTGGGGCAGGTACCCAGGTCCAGACAAGGACTTGAGAGAAATAAATGCAAACCTGTTTTTTGAGATCAGGGAGGGCATTGGAAAGGAGATGACCTCAGTGAAAGATGAAGAAGAAGAAAAAAAGTTGCTCCATCCAGAAAGTTGGAGTGAGGGAGGGGAGCTCTAAACTCTGGCACAATAAGCCACAGGAATTGATGGGAACTGCACAGGAGGAAAGCGTTGGAATCCAGAGCCTGCAGGACCTTAGGACTACGCACGCATGCACACACGCACGCATGCACACATGCACGCATGCACGCACGAATGCAGGTGTGAGCACTTCAGATTGATCAAAAGCCAGCAATCCTATAACCTCATGTCACAGAAAAATCATCACATTTCACAGTACAGATGTGTGTCCTGTGGAAGGCCGTTCTTACGTCTGTTCCTCTAGCGATACGTTTCCCTTCAGCTTTCATAGCCAAGTGTCCACTTCTTGTGCAGCTTTCCAGAGTTACTAAATCCATTTTCAAGTAAATGTGTGTGTATAATCTTTCCACACAAATGTAGATTACGTATATTAATCTCTTACAGAGATAAACCACCATGTATCTAACCTCTTTTCCTAATTTATTTAAAAACTATTAGACTATCTGGGATGTAGAGAATAGACAGCAAGTGGTTTTCTCTGGAGTGCTTTTCCCTCCCTTACTCCCTTATTCCAGTGTCCTTTCCCTCCCTTCCCCCTCCTACTCTTCTACTCCATCCCTCCCTCAATCTCTCTGTCTTCCATTAAAACTAGATGTGCTCCTTTTCTGGCAGGGGAGGTGGAGTGGGGGTGGGGGTGGGGGTAGAAGTATGGGGCACTAGCAAAATGCTGCAGTCACTAAAGGTCAGAGCTCTAGGAGGGAACACTGGAGTTTTAAAGCTTTGTTTGTGGCTGACACAACGAAAGGCCTGAGACCTCCAACACCTCCAAAACACTACACTCCTTCGTTATTAAGGACAAGAAGGCACGTGTCTCCACTCATCTCCGATTTTTATTCTTGTCTGTCCTCTAATTTGTCCAATGTGCTTTCGGCACAGTAGCCAAAGTGGCCTTTTGAAAGCATAAACCATAGTGTGCTCCATGTAAAACCCTCTGCTGGTTCCCAATGATGCTTAGAATGAACGACTTAGCCCTGGTCATAAAGTCACCCCCTGCCGGGCCCTGCCTTCCTCCCTGCCCCCAAATCTTCCCTGTCCAGTCAAGTGAGGCTTAGGTCACCTCACGTTCTGAGCTCTGTCCTGCCTGACTTTGCACGTGCCATGCGTCTGCTGCCTTTCCTAGGTCTGCACTTACGGCTCAGACTCTCCTTCCTAGAGGGGATTGTTCTCCACTGCTGTTCTCGAGCATAGAGAATCCACCTTCCTTAGCATTTCATGCAACCAGAAATGGCTGCCATCGTCTTCCTCACTATGACTTTCTCTGTCTCAAGTTCTGCCACATTCCCAGCGTCCTAACATAGTACACTGCACAAAGCAGGCCCTCATCAAACACTGTGTCTTAAGCTATGTAAGCCTGGCCTGTCGGATACGTGCTTGGACCTTGCCCTGGGATTCCCAGGCTCAGGGCAGTGTCAATCATTTCTGGTTGAATTAAATTCTGAAAGATGAGCACAGACCTGTGACAAGCAAGGGGAAAAGAACGAGCAAAGTCTTCGAGGCGTTGAGCTGCTCTAGATTTACCCATCAGAATCACAAGAGGGTGTCCCCACCCCCCAACGAAGCACAGATTCCAAGACCCAACTTTGATCATTCTAATTCAGCAGCTTCTAGCAAGGAGTCAATTTCATGTCTTCCTCTAGACTATGATCCAGAGTCAGTTGATCTGTGATCTGTTGGGCCATGCAGGTGACATCCCTACAGGTAGCTACTTGCTTTTGTGGTCATG
Source organism: Uromys caudimaculatus (assembly GCA_028551405.1). Lineage (NCBI taxonomy): Eukaryota > Metazoa > Chordata > Mammalia > Rodentia > Muridae > Uromys > Uromys caudimaculatus. The sequence continues at coordinate 46,522,202 of CM052700.1, forward strand.
TTGGATGCTGAGATGGGAAGCTGCTGAGGTGACCGCTGTAAAGTACCAAGAAGAGTAAACACAGCTAACTCAACTCAGTGTCAAACTAATCAGACCGCAACACTCTCTCTATCAGCAGGAGGGTAAGTTGCTCTGGGAAGCAGCTGGGAGAGATTTAGTCACTTCCTGCTCATGGGAGATTCTGTCAGAGGGATCGGAGCTCCTTATAGTAATAGTCTTCAGTCAGCTTGGTCATCAGAGGCACATGAAAACAAGTGGCATACCTCAGGATCAAATGATAATCTAAAGGAATTCAGATTGTCTTTCTTGGGAGGGTTTCATAGCTACACTTCAGTGCTAAGCTTCTATGTTCTTCATAGGCCATTGCATCTAAAAGGCTCTTGGCTGCTTTCTGTAAAATTGCCAAGATTTTTAAAGCCTCTTGTTCATGGCTGTTAATATAATGTTTTCTTTTATGGAAGCATTTTTTTAATGTCCTATTAATGTTCTGTATTTTTATACTTTGTTCTTGTTTCTCCTTAACTGTTTCTGTGGCTGTTGCTGAAATATGTCGCGCTGTGTTGTTTGAGGGGATAATCACTAGGGAAAAGAGCACATACACGTTCAGATGTATTTTTTTTCTAAAGGTTTTTTTATCTATTGATTTGCTGACCCTGGATGAAGAACTCTGGAGCATGGAGGGATGTGTGTGTGTGTGTGTGTGTGTGTGTGTGTGTGTGTGTGTGTGTGTGTGTGTGTAACATATGTATATAATTTACCATGGAATAACACTAAGAGGACCACTTAGGCATTCACATGAAATGCATTTAGTTTTTTCATAGTTTTTGATCCTGCAGTTTGACTTCTTAGAATTTATCCAACTTAACCTAAGGAAATAAACTTGGGTGCATACAAATATGTATATAGTTCATTGAAGACCTGTTTGTACTTCTGAGAAATGGAGACAGTTTAGATGTGTAACAATTAAGGATTGGTTACACAAACTGTGCACTTTATGAGCTATAGCTCTCTACAGGGAGACCTTAAGAATGGTGTGGTTCTAGAATATATAATTGCCTCAAAAGTAATCTGATTTGATCAACAAGAAAACACAGAGAACAGACTGGATATGGTGGTGCTTGCCTGTAACCATGACACATGGGTGTCAGAGGCATGAGGACAGCTGCAAGTTCAAGACCAGCCATACCACAAAGTGAGTCCCAGAGCTACATAACCAAACAAACAGTAAACCAAAGAACACAGGGCTAGGGATGCAGCCAAGGGCAGAGTTGACCTCCAAGGTCAAACTGCCAAAGGCTATAAAGATGGCACAATGATCCAGAGTTCCTGTTTCTAAAGAAAAGACTGAAATTAACCAGAGTACTCATTGCAGTTGCTCTCAACAGGGAAATAAGGTGTAAAATTCATTTTCTCTCTTGCTCTGTATGTTATGTTCCACTTCGTACAAAAATATCTAAATTTCTGAGTAAAGAGTTGCAAAACTCAGAGTTTGACAATAGTTAGCGTGTGGTGGCACACTCCTTTAATGCCAGCACTCGGGATGCAGAGGCAGGTGGATCTCTGAGTTCAAGTTCAGCCTGGTCTACAGAGTGAGTTTCAGGACAGCCAGGGCTACACAGAAAAACTCCATCTCTGGAAAAAACATAAAAATATATCTAAAATATATAAAAATATAATGGTGAAGTCTTTCCTCAGCCCAACCCTTCAGACATCCATGCCCCTCCCTAAAAGCACTTGAAATGTTTGGTTTCTTATTTACTTTTCAATAATCTACCTCACTGATATTTTTATATTTATCTATTTGGGGAGTGGGTTGTGTTTGAGACAGGGTTTCTCTATGTAGCCCTCGATGTCCTGGAACTTAGTATGTAAACCAGGCTGACCTTGAACTCACAGAGATCTGCCTGCCTCTGCCTCCTGGGTACTGAGACTAAAGGAGTGCAGAACCCGGCCTAGTTTTTATTTGGATTTACACACATGCGTGTAACTTATTGTCTCAAACCTATCCTGTCATGCCACTGTTTCAGAGCTTTCTGTAGGCAATTAATGCACACAATTGTGCTTTCATCTTCATGGGAGTATATCTGAGGGACACACCTCAAAAAGTAGAGCTGCTGGGTCAACATAAATGTATAGTAGTAAGTTGAAAAAACTTAGTGTCCCTCTCTCACCGGTTACAAAAAAAAATTATTTTCAGGCCCTTTTCACCCCATATTTCAACAGTATGATTTTTAAAAAATTCTCTTCAGATCCATCTTAATTTAGCTAGCTTTGATAAACACTTACTAAGGACATAAATGGTTTAAAATGCCTTACATGGCCCCTCCCCCTTACATGGAAATTCAGGGCCTTGTTATCCCCATCTGTCAGGTCACAGGATCTAGATGCAGATAAGAGCGGCTTGCACAGTTTCACTTACACAGGGGTGAATACCATAGCAAGACCTGAGCTGTTCCCTTCAGTGGCGTGGCTTCCAGAGCCTGCTGGAGAGAACAGGCAAAGCCCAGCTCACCTTCCACCTTCACGGGACACTTCAGTTCCAGGAGAAACTGCATTTGCTGGCTGGATTGTCATTCTGGTGTTTTGTGAGTTGTTTAAATAAGCAGCAGCAGGCTCCCCCTGGAGATCTAGAGCACATGGGTGTGGGCTGAGTGGAACAGGACCCTGTGGTGGGAGGGCTTTAGAAAAGAATGCATTTTATTCCTGCAGAGATTCCGTAGACCGGCTACTCACTGTCCGGCATAGCAGCTGTACTGAAATGTCAGATGGATTTGTACAGATGACTCAAGTTGCCAAAAGAGGAGTCATGTAGTAGCTCCATGACTTGACTCTGCCCAGAAAACCTTGCTTAATATAGATCCCACATGAGCTGAGCTATAGTCACTCCCAGCAGCTCAGCCAACACCATTGAGAGAGAAAATCTCTCAAGGGTGGGTTGGCCTAAGATATTTGTTAATTAGAAGACATTGAGGCGTTTGCATACTGATTCCTCTTTTAAAAAAAAAATTGGATTATTTCTTCTTTTCTGGTGATTTAAAACAGATAAAAAGAGTAAATGATGTCGGAGCACAGCAGGAATTCAGAGCAAGAAGACACACTTAGTGAGGAGCTAGATGAAGATGAAATCCTGGCCAACTTATCCCCTGAAGAGCTGAAGGAACTGCAGTCAGAGATGGAAGTCATGGCCCCTGACCCCTACCTTCCTGTGGGGATGATCCAAAAAGATCAAACTGACAAGGCACCTACAGGAAACTTTGACCATAAGTCTCTCGTCGATTACATGTATTTGCAAAAGGCGTCTAGACGCATGCTGGAAGACGAACGAGTTCCTGTCAGTTTTGTGCAGTCTGAGGTAAACAGGGATCTGTGTGGGACACAAATGGCTGCCGGGACTGGGCTGGCAGGGTCTGTTTTGCAATTGTGATTTCTCAAGACTACAGTGTGTGGTTCTGTTTTGGATTTTGCCACATCTAAATTAAATAATATTAAGTTCTATTCCAGACTGTAACTTTCTGAAAAAATGGTATAACTGCAGGAGGCTGGGGGGAGTTGATAACCTCTTGTCAGTATTTCTCTTTCAACATTGGCGCCGGTGTCTCTGTGTGGAATTGTTGGTCTGTAGCCATAATACATAATGGTTTAACTCAGAAACGGCTCTTCTGACTTTTTTTTTTTTTTTTTTTTTTGCTTCTCCTTTTGAGAAGCTTGTCCAAATTCTACTCCACATTTCTCCAGCTTACTTATGCACATATAATATTTTACATATAATGTCAAAGATTCCCCACTTCTGAGGAAATCTGGCCATACACACTAAACTAAACCCGAGACTGAAAATGTGGGAACACTGTACTTTGGGCATCGGTGGTGACATCTGGGAATTGATGGCTAAGAAGGTGTCTTCCACATAGTCCTCTCTTGAGACATTTTAATCTAAAAACTAGAGCTGGCATGAGCTTTGCAAACCTATTATGTATAAAACAGTCAAAAATTTAAATCCATTTTATTATTAGTTGTGCGTGCGTGTGTGTGTGTGTGTGTGTGTGTGTGTGTGTGTGTGTGTGTGTGTGTAGGTCAGGTGTGGTGACAGGTACCTTTACCTGGAAGGCAGTCTTGTTGGCCCTAAAACACAAATTGTAATGTCGCACTTAAAAATGACTTAGAAAAAGAAGACAGATTTCCCAAGTATGATTTCTTCTGGTCCACCTGCTAGATACAGGTATATCTTGTCACATGGGTGTGATGGAAAGTATTGAAAATTAAGCAGGAACTGGAGTCGAGGAAATAAAGCTCAGGCTTGATCCGGGTGGTGCTTACCATGTGCTTTGCAGACCTCTTACAATTGCACGTCTGTGAGTTCAAAGACAATCCCACACAAAGACCAGTTTTAGGAGAACTACAGAACCAGTGCTTTTGTTTCTTTCCCTGTTGTGCATTGAACAGCTTGATGATTGGCGCCCCCTGCTGGGACGGATGAGGCATGGGATGTTACAGGTTTTAGGAGGTCCTTAGGGACAGCGTTGTCAACTGTCAGATCCAACCTGCCACGCAGCATCAGCATGGAGTTCTTGCTCAGAATACTGTGTGTCAGACCTTTCCACAGGCTTTGGGGATTACAGCCACAAGATGCACAGATGTGTGCAAAGTGGAGTAACGGACGCAGGAGGAGCTGGCGAACACTGATCTCGAAGACTGCTTTTTCCCTTCCCTGACACAGCAGAGCTGTAAATCTCACCCTAATCCTGTTCCATTTTAAGGCTGGCTCTTCCCTCAAGGCACTTTGCTTCAGAGACTAGTGCGTAATGAAGGTGGGTTTCCCAGAGCCAGGGTCCAAACCAAGGTTTTAAAAACACTCCAGATTATCGGAGTACTCTCGTTTCCCTGCACCATGTCATGGTCTCGTGAAATGCAATGTGTACATGTCTATGAGAGCAGTAGATACTTTAGGAAGGATATAAGGAACCTTTTTGGGTTTTTTTGGTTTTTGTTTTTTGTTTGTTTGTTTTGGAGACAAAGGTTTCTCTCTGTAGCCCAAGTCTGGCCTCAGATTCGCAGAGCTCCACCTGCCTCTGTCTCCCGAGTGCTGGGATTAGAGGCGTGCACCACCACAGCCCTGCAGAAAGCTATTTTCTAACATAGCTCTGGAGAATACAAACACTCCCTTTCCAATACACATGCAACAAAGGTTCTGATAGAGGGATTTAAAAATCTGTATCATTTCCAAATATGTTTTAACAACCATCATTTAAAAATATAGAATCTGAAAACAAAAAATGGCTAGCTTTTATTTTAATGCACTTGGTCTTGTGTATCCTCAGGGACTCCATCCTTGAATTCAATGAATTTTGACCTGAAAACACTAAAAGGGGGTTGTTTGTTTATTTATTTATTTATTTAATTATTTATCTATCTATCTATTTGCCACGTGGACTGGATACGTACAGACTTTTTTTCTCTTTTTAAAAAACAAAACAGTGCCCCTGTTTACATTATTGTAGTAGCTATTAGATGGTCTAGAGACAGTGTAAAATATTCTTGTATGGGCAGGTGGGTGTGTAGGCTAGAAATGCGTGTGCACCTATATATGTATGTATGGGCACAACCCCAAGCATGTGTTCGCAAAAGTCCCTCCTTACTTGGTTGTTTTTGCTTACTGTGGAGTCCCCTGTATCAGCAACACAAGGCAAACTTAAAATCAAAAGCCACACAGTGCAAGTAGCAGACACCCAGCAGACCCTTCAGTTCTTCCAGGGGTTACCTTCCTGGCTCAGAAAAACAAAAACAGGAATTTGATAATTTTAGAAGTTTCTTCCTATATGTATATAAATTTGTATGTATACATATATGGAATAATATTATACATTATGTTTATTAGGCTGAGTTATTTCACTTAAAATGACTTTCATTTAAGTTTTTGTTTGGTTTGGTTTGGTTCTGAGACAGGGTCTCGCTATATAGGTCTGGGTAGTCAGAGACGCATTATTTAGACCGAATGCTGGCCCAGAACCGAGAGATCTGCCTGCCTCTGCCACTAAGGTGGTGAAGTTAAAGGCAGGTGCCACAATGCCTGGCTTTGTTTAAGTTTTTACAAAATCTTTTGTGTATGTGTGTGTTTCCGCGGGGGGTGGGAGGGCGGGGAGGGACAACCTCAGGCATTAGTCACAGCATTCACCTGTTTGAGTCCGGGTCTCTTGGTCTCTAAATCCCCACTGCGCATGCCAGGCTTAACTGGCCCCGAGCCTGCAGAGATTCTTCGTCTCCATCTCCGATCTTTCGTCTTACTTTATGTGGCTGCTGGAAGTTTGAACTCCGGTCCTCAGATTCTTATGCTTGTGCAGCCAGTACTTTACCCACTGAACCATTTCCCCAGCCCAGAAAGACTTATGAAAGACTTTTGTATGGTTGTGTGTTTGCGTGCCTGCATGCGTGTGCATTCCTGTGTGCGTGAGATTATTAGCCTTAGTGAATTTGAATACAGTACCTAAGGAAGCCAGAAGAGGGCGTCAGATCTCTGCAGCTGGAGTTACAAGCAGTTGTCAGCAGCCAGAAGTGGGTGAGGGGAAACAAACTCAGGTCCTTTGGAAAGGCAGCAAACATTTCTTAACTGCTGAGCCATCTCTCTAGCCCCCTAAAAAAATATTTTAAACTCCAGTAGACATTGCTGTATTTTGTATTTCTTCACTGCTATGGGTTCTAATTGTTGTAAACCTATCTTTTAGGAAAACACTCAAAAACAGCATGAAGTAAGAGACAAAGGCATTAAAAACATGCCCCAGTTTTTAAAAGAAAAGCTCAATAGTGAAATCCTTGCAAAGAAAAGAGAAGCAAATGGGAGCAACAATGTACAAGAAACAGAAGATGATGATGAAGATGAAGAGGATGAGGAGGATGAAGAAGATGAAGAGGATGAAGAAGAAGATAATGAAGATGAAGAAGAGGAAGAGGAAGAAAACGGTGAACAAGCCAACAGAGAAAAACCTGAAACAAAGGAACAAGTCCACAGCAACATGGGCACCTTCCAGCAACTGGCTACTAAAGCACCAGAAGAGCAAAAAGACACACCAGAGACCAAAGAAAAAAGTGAGAAGAAAATAGCCAAATTAGATCCTAAGAAGTTAGCTCTAGATACCAGTTTTCTGAAGGTAAGTGCAAGGCCTTCAGGGAACCAGACAGACCTGGACGGAAGCTTGAGACGAGTGAGACAGAACGACCCTGACATGAAGGAACTCAAACTGAACAACATTGAAAATATCCCTAAAGAAATGTTACTGGACTTTGTCAATGCAATGAAGAAAAACAAACACATCAAAAGCTTCAGTTTAGCCAACGTCGGTGCTGATGAGAGTGTAGCCTTTGCCTTGGCCAACATGCTTCGTGAAAACAGGAGCATTACCACCCTCAATATCGAGTCCAACTTCATCACCGGGAAGGGAATCGTGGCCATCATGAGGTGCCTCCAGTTCAACGAAACTCTGACTGAACTTCGGTTTCACAACCAGAGGCATATGCTGGGCCACCACGCCGAAATGGAAATCTCAAGGCTTCTGAAGGCCAACACCACCCTGTTGAAGATGGGCTACCATTTTGAGCTTCCGGGTCCCAGAATGGTGGTAACGAACCTGCTTACCAGGAACCAGGATAAACGCAGGCAGAAAAGGCAGGAGGAACAGCAGCAGGAACAACTTAAAGAGCAGAGAAAGCTGATAGCTATGTTGGAGAATGGGTTGGGCCTACCCCCTGGGATGTGGGAGAGGTTGGGAGGACCCATGCCCGATCCCAGAATGCAGGAGTTCTTCCAGCCTTCATCTGGGCGGGCCCTCGATGCTCAGCAAGTCCCCTTTGGTGCAAGAAAAGAAATGATCAAAAATCCACCCCAACCTCCACAGTACAAAACAGACCCCGACTCCTTCAGGGTGGTGAAGCTGAAGAGAATTCAGCGCAAATCTCGAATGCCCGAAGCCAGAGAGGCACAGGAGAAAACCAACCTCAAAGATGTAATCAAAACGCTCAAGCCAGTGCCCAGAAATAGGCCGCCGCCGCTGGTGGAAATCACTCCCAGAGACCAGCTCTTGAATGACATCCGACACAGCAATGTCGCCTACCTAAAGCCTGTAAGTAACAGGAGGGTGAAATGATGAACCCTTCCCAGTTCCCCTCCTTTTCTCCCCTCTTGTTTTTGTTATATTTTGTTTTTGAGACAGGTTTCATGTATTTCAGGCTGACCTCGAATCTGCTAGGTAGCTGGGGGTGGTGTACCCCGTCACGCCTGGCTAATGTGGGGATTGATACCAGGGCTTTGTGAATGTTAGGCGAGGGCACTATCAAATGAGCTATATCCTCTGCCCCAACCTCATCAGTTTAACCCCTTGGGGTCTTGATTGTTGGTAAACAGAGGTGCAACACCAATACAGTTAAATTACTAGTTACTCTTAAGGACAGACCCATATATGCCCTGTGACAGTAATACTCACAGCTAAGTTCTATTGAGTACATGTATAAGCTAACTGAGCTGACTTATGTGATCATCAGAATTCTAGAAGGTTGGCAGTTATTCTCCCCATTCTGTGAAGGAGACACGGATCCTTTGGGAAGTTGATAGCGTGTCTAGCAGACGGCACTAGGAAGTGGTAGCACTGCCATTAAAACTCAATTTTGAGGTCTCAAACTTTTACGTAGCACGTTGTTTTGAATCCTTGATGTGTATATGTAAGACCAGACCGTTCTGGGCACATAGAGCTGAGAATTAGCGACCCCCAGAGCCTCCTTGAAGGAGCAAATGAGGGAAAAAAAATTAAGCACATTTGTAAGTACCCGGAATAAAGGCTCCAAGGGACTGGGTTCTTCATCAGCAGGCGAAGTTAGACCACCCACAAATGTATTTCTGTTTGCCTTTTAGGCAGCCAGCCAATGGCACACCTCAGGTTACTATCGTCGTGAGCCAATGGAGTTTAGAATATCTGACTATTATTTCGGTTTTAATATTCATAGTGTCTCTATAAAAGTCTGCGATAAAGCTGACTAGGGAGCTGGTTTACTGCCTCAGCTTAGGTTGCAGAAATGATTTTTTGTGGTCATTATTACAGTGATAGTTATACAGGCTGAAGGATCGATATCCATAGGCCATATTGACTGATAAATATATATTATGTTATATAATATGATATGCATTCATAATATATATTCTATTAAATGCATAAAATATATAATTATACAAATACATAAATATATTAAATATATATAATTATATATATATATATATATAATTGAGCTAAGATTGTGTTGACAACACAGTCAATATATTATTTCATCACAGAGATTCTCATTTTTTTCCAGCTTTACTGAGCTATCCAATCTCAAGGTAGCTGCTATTATTTCATCTGTGTGTAGGAAAGTCTTGAACTCCCGTCTCCTAGAAATGTATTGTCATTGTCCCGTTTCCTGCATCAGAGATGTTTTCATCTGTGAGTTGGAGAGAGCTGGATTGGTTCTAAGACAGGTGTCACTGTAGAATGCTAGAAGTCACATGAGGCCAGGCAGAGGTCCTCTGCCTGCCTTTGGACAGGACACAAGCCAGACCCCTGCTGGGGTAGGTAAGGGTGCTGTCTGTAAAAACTGTCACTTTGAAGTCATGGGTGGACAATAGTCAAGCTGACTTGGTGCTATATAGTCAGAAAATAATTTACTAAAAGCAGTGAGAGTTTCAAAAAACCCATGTCAAAGGGAGAGGAGCTCAAGTGACCATCTGAGCAAACCTCCTGACTCTGGAAAGCATGAACCTCTGAGGCTTCGGGCAATTCACCACCACAGCCAGCATTTTCTGTGGGCCCTGGGGAGCTGAACTCAGGGCCTCATACTTGCACAGTCAGCACTTTTCTCTCTGAGCCAGCCTCCTAGTGCCATTCTTTAAAATAACAACAATAAGCTAAAAAGGAAAATCCTTTAAGAATGGTAGCTTTGCTTATTGACATGTGCTTTGAAATGGCTTTGCACCGTCTGGCTGCTGACAGCTCCTCTTGCCTTCAGTTGCCTGGCATAGGCTGCAATGTCTGCCTTTTTGCATGTATCTCAGCTATGTCCCATGACTTCTGTTCAGCTCTGTGAGGAGAATGTGAAAACACGTCACTCAGCTGCTGGGCAAACTTCACTAACGTCCATGTGCTCTCACCTCTCTGTGTCTTCTTCCCATAGGATAAATGTCTGCTTTAAAGCCAGACCAGAGAGCAGTCTTTTCAAAGTGTTTCAACTTTTTTTTTTAGCTTGTCCTTTGAAATAATATTAGATTGACAGGCGCTCAAAACCAGCACAGACTTCTTACCTCCGCCCATCACCTTCTCCACCTTTGCTGTCATTATTTACAATGCAGTGCAGCTGCCCAAGAGTGAGCCCAAGGCACGTGACTCACTGGAGGTCCTGGGAGCATGTCCTTAACTCACCTGTGGTCAGCTGCTGTAAACACCTTCAGCTGCAAGGTGCTTCCTCATACCAGAGGAACTGAAGCATCACGAAACGACGTCTTAGACTCAGTGAACTGCCATAAACACTAGCAACGGTGCTGTCATGACTGCCAGCACAAAGGAATGTCTTTTGGTCAGTCAAAATAGACCTAACCAGGTTCCCTTTATAGGGAAATGGGAGGTATTGTGGATTTGAACTGTAAGTGTAATAATGAGGTAAAAATTAACACACAATTTTGACACTGTGTGTGTGTGTGTGTGTGTGTGTGTGTGTGTGTGTGTGTGTGTAAACCCTGTCCTGGTTGGGTTTTTTTTTTTTTGGTTTGTTTGTTTTTGTTTTTCGTTTTGTTTTGTTTTTCACAAGCTAGACAAGCTAGAGTCATTTGAGAAGAGGGAACTGAGACAATGTCCCCATGAGACTGGCCCGTGGGCAAGCCTGCATGCCATTCTCTTGATTAGTGACTAGATTGGTATGGGAGGACTGAGCCCACTGTGGGTGGCGGCAACCCTGAACAGGTGATTCTGGGTTGTATAAAAAGCAGACTGAACAAGCTGTGGGGCGCAAGCCAGTAAAGTAGCACTCCTCCATGGCTTCTACCCCAGCCCCTGCCCTGGTTTCTCTCAGTGATGCAGTCATAAGTTGTAAAGTGAAATAAACTCTTTCCTCCCCAAGCAGTTTTGGGTCATGATATTTATCACAGCAATAGAAACTTAACAACGACAACTCCTAAAATTAGAATATCAACTGTTCAAAACACACCTGTCAATCATTTGACCTTGGAAATCTTTAAAAAAATACGTATTTCCCTCTCAGAAATTTTATTTTTAATGTAATATTGAGAATGTCCCAATAATCAATTTTTATTTTTATTTTTATTTTAATGCTTATTCTCTCAGTAGCAGATGTTCCTGGCCTGAATGGGAATCAACAGCAAAAATAAATAAATAAATACAAATAAAGGAAAACCTATACACTTTGCTCAAATGCCACAGACTACATGAAACAGCCAATTAAATTCAGTTTGAGAGAAAAATTCTCTCTGGGTCACATTGCTGAAAACTGGCAGCTACAAACCAGACTTCAGGCCTACTTTAATTGGGCAAGGTATTATTTTGTAAGTTCTAAATGTCCCAGAAAACGTGCAAATATTTGGCACCACTGAAATATTAAATCCAGCTGTGTAAAACTTGCACATGCATGGCATCAGTGCTGTGTGTGTGTGTGTGTGTGTGTGTGTGTGTGTGTGTGTGTGTGTTCTCAGAGCTTTGCTCGTGCTAGGCAAATGTTCTCCAGCCAGTTCCTTCTGCCTTGTGGCCTCCCTATGGGCTGGGTAACGACCTCTCCAGTTTTTCTCATGCCGGCTGACTGCTGATCATCTTGCTTCATTCACACTTATTGTTTCCCGAAGAATTCTTTCGTTTGCTCTTGATTTTAATGTCTTGTCCAAGAAAGTGCATTTCTTAGCTTAAAAACCAACTCATTTCCCTACAAGTTAGTAGCTGTCAATAACGCTGATGACAACACATAGCAAGGTTCCCCCTCCCCCACAAATGCACATTTTCTTTAATCTATCACTTACCACCTACCATTATGGAGGAACCTTTGTACTTTTCACTGAGATAAGATTCAGCAACTTAGTTCTCTGGAGCTAAGTGTATGTGGAGCAAAGCCAAGTTCTTGCGCCATCAAGGGGACAATAGCATGCACTCCACTCCATGTTGGGCTCACCTGCACAGATAGACTGCTCCCAGCCAAGTCAGCAATGGAGTAGCATCCCCAAGCTTTCTCTCCAGAAAGACTTGAGTTTGATAGCATCACGTGCAGCCCTGGCTCACCAGAGTCCCTGTGGCACACCAGCGATTTCAGACTTGAAGAGGATAGACCTGGAGCACTCATCTTTGTCCCTGCCCACACCTGGCTTTGTGTATAAAATTCTTTCTTTTTCTCGGGTTCTTTGGTTTCTGTCCTGTTTTGAGCCTCTTCACCACCTTCTCTTCTTGTATGGGTAGAACTTAATCAAGGCCAGTTCCCCAACATTCCTCCTCTTTGGATAATCCACGGTTCTCCAAGTATTCTTCCTTCAGCCTGTTCTCAGAGCAGGCTCCTCTATGTAGGCCTTGCCAAGTTGCTCCTCATCTCGGTGACACATTCTTCTTTAAAAGTCTTGGACTTACTTCCAACAACTTTTTACTTACTTGAAAAATAAACAGAACCAGAAGTATAGACAAGAGCCAACACCTTCTCCTAACATTCATAGGGGAGGTTTTTTGGGTTTTTTTTTTTACATACATTTTTTCTAAAATCTATTATCAGAATCTCATTTACATTTCTAGGCTCTTCCCTAGATTTTCTGGTTCAGTAGGTCTGAGATGGGGAATCTCTCCTTCTGACCAACTTCCTAGTGATATTGATGCTGCTTATTTGAGGGACCATAGTTTGATGACAGCAACTTCACAGCATCCTTGGGGCATGATAGCCTCAAATGATCTTTTCTTCTACCCATTGAAATCGATACAAGTTCCAAGTCTTATTTCAAATACTGCTTCCTAGACAGAAAATCAAGCCAGCAATAGTACCGATCCTGTATCTTTATCTGGAACTACCTTCATCCAGAACTTCTTTTATACTATCGATCACAAGCTGCTTCAGGGTTAGGGCCCCTCTGGGCACAGTGTACATTTCTCAAATTCCTTAACGCATGTCTTTTTTCTCTCTATTCTGGATACCCACTGAGGTGTTGGTCCACAGCCAGATTCAAGATAAAATCTGAAATAACCACCACTAAAATAAATATTATAATCCTGCCACATCTCCATGTGTGTGTGCGTGAGTGTGTGCCCTCTACATAAAGCTGCATGTATTCATACATCCCAAATACACTTAAAATTACTAAACTAATGAGTTAAGCAGAAAGGAACCCCTACTAATAACAGGAATTGATTTTCTCCTGTTTGTGATTTTGATATTTTAACCTTTAGTTAAATTTGTTGTTGTTGTTTTAAGAAGCAAGGCTGGTCCTGAACTCCTGATTCTCCTCTCTCCATTTCAGAAGTCCTGAGGGTACGGGTATGTGCCGCTACACCCAGCTCAAGTATGATTTTTTTTTTTTTTTTTTTGTAACATCAAATCTAGTCATCTTTTCCTTGGTTTCCTCTGGCTCTGCTGAGAAATGGCATCTCTAATGACTAAACATGTCTTCCTCTTTCCTTGCAACTTTATTTAAAAGCCCAGGTTTTCACAGAATGTTTGCTGCTATGGATGAATTAAAGGGTTGAACTTTAGAGAATAAGCTGGTGCGATATTTCTGCTTTCTTATTCTTTTCCAGGCAGTTAATGATGATTTAGTGACTCAGCCCTTTACCCGTGCTCTGAGCCCCAGCTTGGTCCTATTTGGAACATGGTATTGTGGGTCTGGCCCCTAAAGTGGGCCAAAGCTACATTTTGCTTTAAAAATTTTTTTAGATTTATTTTTATTTTATGTGCGTGCATGGTTTGCCTACATGTTTGTATGTGTACCACACATGTACCTCTTATCTGCAGAGATCAGAAGAAGGCCTCAGATTCCCTGGAACTGAAGTTACTGATGGTTGTGAGCTACCATATGGGTGCTGGGAACCGAACCTGGGTCTTCTCCTAAAACAACATACGTTCTTAACTGCTGATCCATTTCGATAGCCCCACACTTGGCTTTTTAAAATGTTATTTATTTAACCTCCACATATGTTTTTAAACACATACAAAGATCATTACAGTTTTAGCTATTTGTTGAAGGTTTACAAATTATTTAAAACATTCCATGTATTTTTAAAAATCCCATTGCTCTTAATTATTGGTGGTTTTCATGGGTAAACCCTACCCAGACACAGCCACCCCCTTCCCCTTGAAGTCTGACACCAGAAGTGCAGAGGATCAGAGGCACATGGGGACTTCCCTTGGCCTGAAGAGGATATCCAATGTCGCCTCTGGAGGGCAGGGCACTGGAAACATTCCTCTCTGAGAATGTGGACAAAGAACTGACTGCGAGCAGATCCCACAAGGGCTCATCACTCTGACAGGTGCACAGGAGCAGGGAAGAGGAAAATATGCTCAGCTGTTAACAAACGCCGAGCGTCTTAGCACCGTCAGCATCTTCTGAAAAATATACACATGATGGACGAGTCACCTCCAAGGGGGAACACCACTTAAAACCCTTTAAGAACTGACTAAACCCGAAGCTGTTGCTATGCCACAGAAGCTGAATGTAGATTTTAGAGTGGACAGATGTGACTCTTTTGTAGTTATTTTGTCCTTGGGAAGTTTACCTAGATATAGTTTATTTTTATTTTTATTTTTTTGAGAAATATATTCTGTTTTTTAAATGTTACTGAACATTATTTTGGAAATGTGCTTCAAGAAGAATAGACTCTGTGTGTGTGTGTTTGTGTACATTTTCATGTCAGAGGTCAGTCTCAAGCATCTTTCCTTGGGAGTTATTTACCTTGTTTTGTGAAACAGGGCCTCTCACTGGCCTGATAAGCTTGACAAGCGGGCAAGGAAGGCTGGCTAGTGAGCCTCCTGGGTCACTGCATTGATCTCTCGAATGCTGAGACGGTGAGCAGGTGCCGTCACTCCTGGCTTTTTAAATGTGGTTTGAGGAGGTCTAACTCATTTGCCACTCAAGCACTTTACTAAGGAAGCTACGTCTCAGACCCTAGAACATAGATCATGTTTAATTATATGTAGATGCTTGTGTGTGGCTATGTGCATGTGACTGTAGGTGCCTGGAAAGGCCAGAAGAGGGGTTCAAATCCTCTGCAGCTGGAGTTTCAGGTAGTGTTGAGCGCCTAACATGGGTGCTAGGAAATGAATTCTGGTAGTCTATAAGAGCTGTTTTTAACAGCTGTGCCGTCTTTCCAGTAGTTCTAGCCTTGAGACCTCAGGGAAGTCAGTGTCTGCTCAGAGCCCTCCTCCTCCTCCTCCTCCTCCTCCTCCTCCTCCTCCTCCTCCTCCTCCTCCTCCTCCTCTTCCTCCTCCTCCTTCTCTTCCTCCTCCTCCTCTTCCTCTTCCTCCTCCTTCTCTTCTTCCTCCTCCTCCTCTTCCTCTTCCTCCTCCTCCTTTTCTTCTTCCTCCTCCTCCTTTTCTTCCTCCCCTTCCTCTTCCTCCTCTTCTTCCTCCTCCTCTTCTTCCTCTTCTTCCTCCTCTTCCTCCTTCTCCTCCTCTTCCTCTTCCTCCTCCTCCTCTTCCTCCTCCCCTTCCTCTTCCTCCTCTTCCTCCTCCTCCTCCTCTCCTTCCTTCTCTTCCTCCTTCTCCTCCTCTTCCTCCTCCTCCTCTTCCTCCTACCCTTCCTCTTCCTCCTCTTCCTCCTCCTCCTCTTACTCTTCCTCCTCCTCCTCCTTTTCCTCCTCCTCAAAAGGCTGGTGTAGGACAGACGCAATGAACGAATTGGGTTGTTTTGGTTTTGGTTTTGGTTTTTAAAGTAATTGTCCTCGTTTACCACTCACTCCCATTGTATAACTTGATCTTTCAACACTATGGACTGGAAACTCTTACTGTCATTTTACAGGGGAGGAAAGTGATACTTAGCACCCACCAAGCAGCTAGTAAACTCTTGGCACCAGGCTTTGAACTTCCCTTGTTTCTGTGATCCGTTTCCCCACAAGCCCTGGATTGGTAAATGCCCGATAACAGTGGCTTTGGTTCTTTTGCCTCTATGGTGATTTTGGAGAGCAATGCAGCCAATATTTCTAGTGCCTTCTGCATCCACATGTAAGTTTTATAATTTTTGCTTTACAGCTCTTATGTTTCCAGGATTCATTTTTTTTCTTCTTCTTCTTCTTCTTCTTCAAATGCTTAAACCACAGGTGCAACTGCCAAAGGAGCTGGCATAAGAGGCAGCAGAATTACCAAGAACAGCAAGATCAGAGCTGGAGGCCATTTCACCAACAGTGTGGGGGACAGAACTGGGGCCGTGGCTCCAACCAGGCTGGGGATGGTTTGGGCTGTGAGAAGGCACAGGCCCAAGAGTTAAAGGAAGGATACAGAATATCGATCGATGTTCACAGGCAACATGTTCTTCTTCTCAGACTCTGACTGCCTTGGGTGAAAATTGTAGCGTGATGCTTCTAGAAGCAGAAGCTAACCTTGTTTGGTCAACACTTTACGAATGTTTTCTTCTAGTGAATGACAATAAATATGATGGAAGTACTAACTGTCGAGTCTACGCCCACTTCCTTTTCTTCCTCCCCCCATCGTCATCACTGTGTGGCATCTAAAAGGGAGTAAATGTGAAGTGAGTGCCTGGCAGGCCTTCTGCTGCTTTTTGGAATAAAGGACTCTTTGCTAGTTCTCAGAAAACCAATGAAAATCCCTCCTCTCTCTCTGCTCATTATTGTTCTCACTACTGTAACAAAATACCTGACCAAAGCAACTCAAGGAAGGAAGGATTTACTGTGGTTCATGGTTTGAGGGTATAGTTTATCATGGAGTCCTGGGTAAGGCATAGCCGGAGCCTAAGGCAGCTGGTCACTTTGGTCACAGGATGCAGAGGGAGATGGAGACAGTATTCAGGGGCATCCCCTCGTGAAGTTCAGTCTAGGACCCTAGGCCAGGGATGCTGCCATCCACATTCAGGGTTAGTCTCTCCTCAATTCAGCCTCTCTGGAAAGCTCCCCAAGATGTGCCCACAGGTGAGTCTCCTAGGTGGTTCTAAATCCAGATAGGCTATCAGGGAAGATTAATCAGCCTGAACTCTGCTCAGCATCCTTGCTGACCCTCTGATGTCTTGAAGTATTCTACTGATACAGGTGTCCACTGTGGGGAAAACAAAGCACGACCAGAAAAAAGTCAGGAGAAAAGCAAACCCTTCATACATTCAAATACCCTGCTGTGATTCCAAACTTAGGGAGAGCTACAGACAACATGCTGTTTTACAGATAAAACTGTGGGGGTGATAAATAATACAGTAATTGGCAAAGTTTTTACACACACACACACACACACACACACACACACGCACGCACACGCACGCACACACGCACGCACACACGATTAATTTGAGTCTCTTCAAAACCCCTCTAAAGGAAGCATGTTTACAGAATTAAACACCTCATCCTCTGCTTCAGGATATTCTGTCACCTGGTCCTGGTGAACCAATCCATTTTCTTCCCTTGAAAGCCTTGTATTGCTCCCGATAGAACATTCTCCTACACACTCAGGATATCTGTCCTCTTTGACTTTTCATAGACAAACCCAAGACATCCACCATCTATGAAGGTCCTGTCCAATCTCCCAACTACATGGCAGGTTCTATCCCCTCTGTAGAAACGTTCCCAACAGCTCCAAGCCCTTTCCTATCCCCTTTCTAAGGTTTCACAGTTCTTAGTTATACATTAGTGTTCGGAGATGCACAGAATTTGAGATACTGTAATAAAATCTCTAAAATAGTGATTTTTTGGTTTTGTTTTGTTTTTCCAGAAAGGGTTTCTCTGTGTAGCCATAGCTGTCCTGGAACTTCCTCTGTAGACCAGGCTGGCTTTGAACTCATGGATCTGCCTGTCTCTGCCTCCTACGTGTTCGGATTAAAGGTGTGTACTGTCACCCAGCCTTTTTGTTTGTTTTTTGTACTTCCTGTTTTCTTTACCTGAGAAAGAAAGCAACACCTTCCATCTCTTCCCTCTAACCAATCATAGCTGATACGGGGCAGGCGAGGTGGGCCGGGAAGGGATCGCTCTAATGCAGGGGTTCTCAACCTTCCCAATGCTGTGACCCTTTAACACGGTTCCTCAGGTTATGACACCTCCTCCTCCAGAGGCCAAACCTACTCCATCTGGGAACCAGCCTCCATCTTGAGAGAGAGAGAGAGAGAGAGAGAGAGAGAGAGAGAGAGAGAGAGCCTGAGAACTTGACCTGCAGCTAAACTCAAGTGCCAGGAAGGACCCACGGCCTGTCCCTGGCCAGAGTTACCCCCTAGCTACTTCCTAGCAGCAGCTAATCAAGGTTTGTGATTGATTCAGATGTGCTTTCAGACCGTTCGTGATTGTGCACCAGCTTGCTTCAGAGCACCCACCTGTCGGCTTGCCAGGTGGCATTCTATCAGATGCTTGCCAGGATACACACACCTCCACTTGCTCCCATTTTCCTATAAAACCTTGTCCCAGTGAGAGGTCAGGGCTGCTTTACATGGGAGTAGGTTTCTTGGTGATCTTTGGGTTTATGAATGCTTCCTGACACGATACTCCAACTATAAAATTAGTTTTATCTATGTTATAACTGTAATTTTGATACTGTTATGAATTATAACGTTAAATCTATGGTTTTGGATGACCTTAGGCAACCCCTGTGAAAGAGTTGTTTGATCTTCCAAAGGGGTCAAGACCCACAGATTGAGAACCACTGCTCTAATGGAACAAACTGGAAACAGTACATCCGAAGAAGAACAAACTATGAAAAAATGTGGGCTTTCCTGTTTTGTTTTGTTTTGTTTTGTTTTGTTTTGTTTTGTTTTGAAAGATAGAAAATACAAAAGCATACAAATTTATGTAGTTTTTAATTAAGCAATTTTAAAAATAGCCATCAGATAATAGCTTTGTTATCTCCCATAAAACTATATTTTGAGCTGTGTGTGTGAAAGCATGCATGTCATGGCATGTGTAAAGGCTAGAGGCCTAGGACCCCTCAGTGGAATCAGTTTTCCCCTTTCCCCTTATATGGGTTCCAAAGATCAAATCGAGGTCGAGAGAGACACACAAGAGAGGAAGCAGTTCTCACTCACTGTGCTTTTTGTCTATCTACGATCTTTTTTTTTTTTTTTTTTTTGTGGGTGCAGCGAACTTTATTGATGGTATTCAAGAGAGTAGGGAGGCTCCCCAGGCCCCTCCTGTTATTATGGGGTCTGGGATGGAAATTGTGAGGGAGATGCTCAGTGTTGGGGGCCGAGTTGGGACAGGGACTCCTCAGCAACCGAGGGCCTCTCTCTTGCTCTCAGTGTCCTTGCTGGGGTGGGTGGTCTGGGGCTTCTTACTCCTTGGAGGCCATGTAGGCCATGAGGTCCATGACCCTGTTGCTGTAGCCGTATTCACTGTCATACCAGGAAATGAGCTTTACAAAGTTGTCATTGAAAGCAATGCCAGTCCCAGCACTGAAGGTAGAAGAGTGAGAGTTGCTGTTGAAGTCGCAGGAGACAACCTAGTCCTCAGTGTAGCCCAGGATGCCCTTCAGTGGGCCCTCAGATTCCTGCTTCACCACCTTCTTGATGTCATCATACTTGGCAGGTTTCTCCAGGCAGCATGTCAGATCCACAACATTGGGGGTAGGAACATGGAAGGCCATGCCAGTGAGCTTCCCGTTCAGCTCTGAGATGACCTTGCCCACAGCCTTGGCAGCACCAGTGGATGCAGGGATGATGTTCTGGGCAGCCCCACGGCCATCACGCCACAGCTTTCCAGAGGGGCCATCCACAGTCTTCTGAGTGGCAGTGATGGCATGGACCATGGTCATGAGCCCTTACACAATGCCAAAGTTGTCATGGATGACCTTGGCCAGGAGTGGCTAAGCAATGGTAGTGCAGGATGCATTGCTGACAATCTTGAGTGAGTTATATTTCTCGTGGTTCACACCCATCACAAACATGGGCATTGGCAGAAGGGGCGGAGATGATGGCCCTGTTGGCCCCACCCTTCAAGTGGGCCCCAGCCCTCTCCATGGTGGTGAAGACTCCAGTAGACTCCACGACATACTCAGCACCTGCATCACCCCATTTGATGTTAGCGGGATCTCACTCTTGGAAGATGGTGATGGGCTTCCTGTTGATGACAAGCTTCCCATTCTCAGCTTTGACGGTGCCGTTGAATTTGCCATGGGTGGAGTCACACTGGAACATGTAGACCATGGAGTTGAGGTCAATGAAGGGGTCATTGATGGAAGGCAGCCCTGGTAACCAGGCGCCCAATACGGCCAAATCCGTTCACACAGACCTTCACCATCTTGTCTGCGGGACGAGGCTGGCACTGCACAAGAAGATGCGGCTGTCTTTGGAACAGGGAGGAGCAGAGAGCTGTCTATCTACTGGAGATATTAACTTGTTTTAAGAGGTAAAATTAGGCCAGTAAGATGGCTCAGGTAAGTATGCTTGCTGCCAAAGGCTAACAACCTGAGTTCACTCTCCAGAACCCACAGAGTAGGAGAGAAGTGATTACTGCATGTTGTATTCTGACCTCAACATGAACAAAATAAATAAATGAAAATTTTAAAAAATGGTATTTAAGCCAGGCAGTGGTGGCGCACACCTTTAATCCCAGCACTCAGGAGGCAGAGGCAGGCAGATTTCTGAGTTTGAGGCCAGCCTGGTCTGGTCTACAGAATGAGTTCCAGGACAGCCAGAGCTACAGAGAGAAACCCTGTCTCAAAAAAAAAAGAAAGAAAAAAGAAAAGAAAAGAAAAGAAAAGAAAAGAAAAGAAAAGAAAGAAAGAAAAAAGAAAATGGTATTTATACACCATGTTTTTATGTTTTTTCTGTTTTTTTTTTCTGTGATGGATGGCGATAATTACCAACTTGACAGAATCTAAAATCACCTGGGAGATGGATCTCTGAGCATACCGGTGAGGGATTACCTTGATCACATTAAAGTGGGAAGATCTGCTCACTGTGGGTGGCACCATTCCCTAGATGAAAGCAGAGCTGGACAACAACATGCACTCGTCACTTCCTGTTTCTGACTGTGGGTGTAGTGCGTCTATCGACTTTAGGCTCCTATTACATTGACTTTCCCACTGATAGACTATACCTTCTTGGAACTGTAAGCTAGCACAGACCTTTTGTCTCCTAAGTTACTTTCGTGTTGCAGGAATCTTGTGAAATAAGCACTCTGGCACCAATGAGAATGGAAGAGAGGAGATGTCACTGGTGGACCGAAGCCAGGACATCTTGTGAAACACCTCAGTCCTGGGTCCAGTTTGTATTCTCATTTTAGACTCTAAAACAGTGATTTTAGTAACTGCATTAAAGGGTCACAGCATTAGGAAGGTTGAGAACCACAGCTCTGAAACTACAGGGAGGGACAGGGCAAACAAGCGAGATTTTACAGAAGTGCCAGTCAGCAGGTTGGTAAGGTCAACAATCCCTTGTTTCAACTGTCTCTCCAGATCATTCTGTTCCAGGCAGCAAAATCATGTTGGCAAATAGGCAGTACAGGCAGTGATGCAAGTAAATCACTAAATAGTTCAATAAATCAGTACCTAATAATTGGTCCTTTTTAAAGACCTCCTCCTCCTTCATTAGTCAGAGTATTTTATCACAGCACCAGGAAGGGAAACCAAGATGTCATCTTTCCGGACCTGATTACTGGCTGTTGGAAATCGCAGTGAATATCTTTTTAAAATTCAGGCTATCACTTCCTACAAACTCAAGACACTTGTGTCAGAATATATCACATTAAAATGGAAGTTTATGAGCCAGGCATGGTGACACATGCCTTTAATCCCAGCACTCCCAAGGCAGAGACAGGTGGATCTCTGTGAGTTTAAGGCCAGCCTGATCTGCAAGGTGAGTTCCAGGACAGCCAGAGCTGTTACACAGAGAAAACATCTTAAAAAACAAAAACGAAACAAAGAGGAGGGTTTGAATGTATATAAAACCCACAGCAAGTTTAAAGGATTCTGCCAAACTTCGGTTGTTTTTCTAGCTTCAAATAAATACCTATTAAGGGCTTTGTTAAACAGCTTTCAAAATACAAGGTAGAAGTATTACGTTTTGGGGTTTTTTTGTTTGTTTGTTTTTTCAAGGCTATCGCCAAGTTTCTTGGTATTTAATACATACATTGAATAAAGTCTCACTAAAATGCTTCTGATTTTACTCTTCCTATTTGGGTAATGCTACAGATTCTAAACCCTATCTGAGCTCTGGACTAAAGATAAGGCTTCAGATTGGCTGAGAGGCTAAAACACAAGAGCTCATGGGTTATTTAGGACACACAGAAGGGCTTTGGAAAAGGCCTTACCGGGTATCCTTTCAATGTTAGGAAAACCTAAATGTTTTCTATTTCCCGTGTGAAATCACTAAACTGGCAAACACCCACGTCTCCTCTGTTTCTAAATATATGAGCCATACAGGGGTAACTGAAGTGAAATGCATATGCTCACGCCCTCCTAACTCCAGTACTATTTACGTACGTGTATGGCCACCATGCTTGCTATCAACAGCTTTCTAGCTGCAGGAGCTGTGACTCCTTTGGCTTGGTCCTCTAGGGAAGCTTTGCAGGCTCGAAACTGGTTGTCTTCTCTGAGCTCCTAAGGAATTAATACACGCTCATTTCTTTCTTTCTAAATGCTCTCATCTGCTTAAAAAAACCAAACGACTGGGGCTGGAGAGGTGGCTCAGAGGTTAAAAGCACTTCCTGCTCTTCCCAGAACCCATATCAGACAGCTCACAACCACCACCTCTACACCAGCTCTAGGAGTCCAATGTCTCCTGGCCTCAGTGGGCACTGCATACACAGGGCCTCCCTCTCTCCCTTTCTCCCTCTCTCCCCCCACACAAATAAAAACGATAAAAATAAATCTGTTTAAAAAAACCTAAACCATGTAAACATCATTATCTTGGACACCTTTTTATTGTTGTACTAACAAAAATGTGTCATATAGACAGAACTCAAGTTTGGTTCTATTTTTATTTATTTTTAACAAGAATAACAGAAGTTAGAGTTGTAACCATCCCCCCACCCCACCCCCAACCCTACCCCAGGAGGTTGACATTTAGTTTGCAAGAAACACCTGCTGGTAAAAGCGTATTACTACCCTCTTAAAAATTTTACAAAATTTAACAAAACATTGTTCTAAACAGCTACCTTCATATTCGTAAACAAAATATAAACAACTGGCTGATCCAGTTTCCACTGCACATCCAGCAGGTGCCAGAGTCATAGAGATCACCTCTGGTTTTAAAACAACAAAGATAATATCGCTAAACTAGCATAGCCGACACATCATAGTCTTGGGGGATTTTGGAGGAGACAGCATTTAGAGTCAGGCTGACACACAACATCCCATACTTGAACTGATTTGCATTTCCTCCACACTGCCTCCAGGCTCTACAGTGACTTCTTCCCTACAATACAAAGGTACTGTGGCTGTCCAATCCACATTCTTTTTCAAAACCACACTGGACACTTCAGACACAACGGGAAAGTAGGTCTGTATTTTTGCAGTTTCTGAGGCCTTCCATGGGTCATATCGGAGATCTTAACAGTGGGCCTGTGCATGCATGATGCCTTTGGATAGTTGGGTGGTAAGACGTGCACCTTCTGTTTCAAAACCACAGACAGAAATGGGTCTGAACAAGGGGAAAGTGCAACCGGATTCCCTCTGCGGGCCCATCACTGGGGGAGCTGCGGGCCCTGTCACTGGGCGAGCTGGGCTTACTCCCTCGCTTTGCTGATGTAGTCAGCAAATTTGTTGATGCTCTCTTCCTGCTGTTCCAAGGCATCCAGGATAATGCCCATCGGCGTTTTCTTCAAGCCGATTCCCTCCATTTTATTTTCCAGCTTGTTCTTGAGGTTTCGAAGTCTCAGGGATGCATGGATGAACATCACTGAAAGAAATGACAGCGTCAAAGCAAGAATTCCCTTTACTTTTTTCTAATTATGTAAAATAAATACAATTTCTCATTTTTTAATTGTGTGTGGGTTTGTCTGTGTCTGTGGGTTTATGCACAGGAGAGCTGGTGCCTGCCGAGACCAGCGGCATCAGGTCCCCCTGGCGGTGGTTGCTGGAACTGGAGTTCGGGGTGGTTGTGAGCCACCTAATACGGATGTGGAGAACCAAACTTGGGTTCACGGTCCAGCCCAATAATCCCCCCTTCACCCCTCACACATATGTAAAGTGTGTTTTTTAGCTGTCAGGTCTGCTTGCCTTGCTGATCTTCAGATGGTTACGCAGACTTTATATAAAGCTGCTTATCAAGTCGCACGCAGATTGGTGTGTGTGTGTGTGTGTGTGCGTGTGTGTGTAAGAAAACACAGTACTAATGTGGAAGGCTGTTGATCTGGCAGCCACATTCTTTTTCCCCACTGAAATCCCTACCTTGCAAATGTTACTTAAACAACATGACATTCCACTGACATCCACTGACGTGATTCCAACCTGAATATGAACCTACTTAAGCAACTTCTAGGCTTTCATGTGTTGTTTTAGAAGACTCTGGCACTGTGTTAGATAAACCGAGAGGTTATGCAATGCTCACCGGCCAACTTCATCTACATTTATTTTAATGAAGGAAGACAAGGAAAGCAGGTTTACTTACACAACAAAGGAAAAGTGATGCCAAACACAAAGACCATGACACCCCCAAACATGGATATGAGGAAGTAGCTGGCTAGCATGACCACCATCACGAAGGCCGTTGGGTACTGCTTCTTCATCCGGCGGAGGATGTCTTTATTGTGTGCTGCCCACACGAACCCCGTGAACACCAGCACCACAATGACTCCTCCAAGGATCATGTTGAAGGGACTCAGAAACCTGGGATGGGAAACAAAGAATGACTGGCTTGGTAGCAGGTAGAGCATGGGGAGAGAAGGGAAGAGGAGGGGTGAAGACCATTGAGAACTCACTAAGTAATTCATCAACACCATAACTTTAAAGCCCATAACCTATGAAGTAGACAGAACTGACAGATTCTCAATAGAGAAACAGCCTTAGTAGTTAGAAACAGTGACACTGACAGCTGGACATGGTGGCCCACACAATCCTAGCACTTGGAAGGCTGAGGCAGAAGGATCATGAGTTCAAGGCTAGCTTCAGCCACCTGGCAAGACTCTGTCTCAAAAACAACAACAAAACCAAAACAACAGCAACCCCCCAAAACAAAACAGAATGTGAAAAAGAGGATGAGGGGGGAAGAAGAGATGATCAATAATAACAACAACAAAGGGAATGGTGTAACTGAGACATTAAGGCCGCCACAAGCAGTCTGGCACCCACCAGACTTGCCAGTGTATCTTACTAGAGCCCCACAGTTTGAAGAGCCCATGTTCTTATAGATGCGTTGTGTTTAGCTTTCATATACCCTAGGCACTACTGCGCACCAGTTGCTTTGTTCTTTCTAATTTTTTAGCACCGTTTCATGTTTAGTAGAAATGTTGGATGAATTCATCTATCCATGATGGATACATATAGGGTAGGGGGATCATACAATGGCCTCTGTGAGCAAGATCCTGTCTACAGTCATGTTTCTGTTTGGACTATACAGTGTTTATTAGAGTATTCATTTGAATCCTATGGGAAAAACCACAAAACAAAACTCTTGCTTCTACTGGAATAAGAGAATCACACTGGACCCTCCTTCCATTTTGGAACCCAGCAGCTGGAATACTTTCTCACTGAGGCTGAACAGAAGCTTTCCATGGAGCCGGATCTTCCCTGGCCACCATTGCTTCCTTGACAAGAAAGCCTAGAGTAAGCTGCTGGTTGATAGTCTGTTTTTCTAGTAAGTGATCCAAACCACTGTCTCATATAATCTAATCTTTCTGCCCTACAGAAATATTGGTTTATGATTTCTGACACTGACACACACACACACACACACACACACACACACACACACACACACACCTCTTGATTGAACTTTCCAGAGGCCTCAACCATCCTCAACATAAGTTGTCGACTCAGAAATCCAAATATATAACTTCTAAATTCACTGGTCCGTGAGACAAAGGTCTTTCATCACGGGACAACTGGCACTGACTCTGGGAATACAGGAAATACTATGAAGAAGTTTACCACAAGCATTTTGTACATGACAAGGACCCAGCGCTATAGTCTTCTACCTTCCCTTCCTTTTGATGGAGACAGATTTTCACTATATAGGCCAATATTATGGTGTGAATGAGAATGGCCCCA
This sequence comes from Uromys caudimaculatus, assembly GCA_028551405.1. Taxonomy (NCBI): domain Eukaryota; kingdom Metazoa; phylum Chordata; class Mammalia; order Rodentia; family Muridae; genus Uromys; species Uromys caudimaculatus. The sequence continues at coordinate 46,548,524 of CM052700.1, forward strand.
CAGGTTCACATGTTTGAATACTTGGTTCCTACTTGTTAGACTTGATTGGGAAGGGTTCAGAGGCATGTCCTTGTTGGAGGAGGTGTGTCAGCACAGGGTGGGCTTTGAGGTTTCAAAGGACTCAAGCCATTCTTAGGGCACCTGCTTCCTGCTCACCAAACCAAACATGAGCTCTCAGCTGTTCCTGCTGCTGTGCCTTTCTTCGCCACCGTGGACTTCTAACCTTCTGAAACTGCAAGCCCAATTTAAAATTTTCTTCTATAAGTTGCCTGAAGTGAGAATTGTGGTTTCTTTAAACAATCCGTTATATGAATATGTTTTTGTTTTAATGCTGGCTGTGGGCTACGAGGCTGCTTCGCAGCAGGTGATTATGATTTGCCCCGTACACTAGCAGGGATGTGATCTTTGCCAGCTGCAGAGAGTTTCTTTCTGGGGACTCTGGAGAAGGTGTAAGTGGGAGAGCCCTGAGAGGGACTGGTGTGGTGGCTGCTCTTCCCACTGCCCCCCTGCTCCCATCCCCCAGTTCATCCTGCTGCTGCTGCATTTGCTGTTGCATTTGCTATTACTGGATTGCTGGTTTGTTGGACTGTTAGATACAGTCTGATGACAGATCAGACTTGCCACAAGGAACCCAATTCTCCTAATCAGCAGGGAATAGCCTATTGAGGTCTATGCCCCCTTTCCCCTCCAACCTTCTTTCTCTTTTACCTAGTTTTGAAGTTGGAAGGAATCAGGGTGGAATAAGGGTTGGAAGAGTGGTAAACATAAAAGCCCAATAAAAAGCTAAAAAAGCACAACATTTGCCTTTATCATGGTGTTTTCTCACCACTCTACACCCAGGCTGGCCTCAAAACCCATCATCCTCCTGCCTCAGCCTCCCAGGTACTATAGTTACAGATGTGCAGCACCATTTCCAAAAGAAAATTCCTTAATGTTTTAGCTCTGATTCTACGGAAACACCAACTAATTTGAGTAGAAAGTGGAAGTTTATTATCCTTGTTGTCAGGGGGTTGGAATTAATGTAAGACTGCTTAGAAAAAGCTAAAGCTCTCCACTTTTAAAAAAAAGAAAGAAAGAAAGAAAGAAAAGAAAAGAAAAGAAAAGAAAAGAAAAGAAAAGAAAAGAAAAGAGAATTGCTGGATGTGGTGGTGCACACCTTTAATCTCAGCATTCAGGAAGTGGAGAGCAGCATATCTCTCTGTGGACAGCCTGGTCTACGATTTGAGTTCCAAGCCAGTCAGGACTGCATAGTGAGAGCCTGTCTTTAAAACGAAAAGGGGGAGAGGGAGCGTGAGCACACAGAGAATTAGACAACGGTAAGAGTTGTGCACTATAGCTTAAACACACTTAGCCTATAAATACGTATAAATGCCGTTCTGGGATCATCTGCTGTTCTGAGTCAGTCTCACCACAGAACATGGCGACTTTAATCTGTTGCCTCCAAGGAGGACTCTTATATTCTCAGAAAAGGTGAAACACAACAAGCCCCAGATATGGATGCCAGCTTAGGGTAAGCATCATGCTGAGCTACTTCTGACTCAGGGCAAGACCATTCCAGCCTCAAGGCAAGGCTGTTGCTAACCAAGACAAGCTCCAACTGCAATTACTCCAGGACACTGTGACATTGAACCACTGCCTGCCTGCCTGAGAATTCACTTCCCTTCCAGCATGAGAGCAGCCCCTCAGAAGGCTGTGTGCAGATGGGCTCTCTACTGCCTTGCCCTCTGTTGATGTACCACAGTGTATCTAATGAACGGTGTGTTTCTTCCTTCTTTTGTCTTCAGAGAATCCATCCCCACCAGTGCCATCCCCAGCAGGACAAAAACAGTTGCCTATTTCACTCAAAATCCTTGACAACACTGAGACCCTGCAAGCCAGAGAACACAAAGGTAATAAATAAACATGCCAAGACCGAGATATGTCCACACTGGTGGTATGTATATAAAAGCTGTTAGGAATAATCTATGTGACCAGTGTTTTACTGGACTGGGATAGATACAGATATGATTAAAAAGCTGAAGTATACGGGTATGTACAAGGAGATCTGGCTTATAATTTAGTAGCACAACAAGATATTGATAATCTATTGAGTGGGTGAAAACAATGATAACACATTCCCTCGGTTAGATTTAGCATATCATGTATGTGATAGAAACCTAAAGTAGAAATGTTTATCATTTACATTTTCTTTTGCCTCCCCTTTCTCCTTCCTCCTCCTCCTCCTCCTCTTCCCCCCACCCCCCTCCTCTCTCATTGAGACAGGGTCTCATGTATCCCACCATGGTCTCAAACTTAATAAGTAGATGAGGATGACCTTAACTCCTGATCCTCCTGCCTCTACCTCCCAAGTCCCGGAACAATGTGGGCCACCGTGCCCAGTTAACATGTGCTTCATGTCAAACCCAGGGCTTTGTGGTTGTTAAGCAAACACTTTACCAGCTGAGATACAATCCAAGATCTTTGTATATATGTGTGTGCTACTGGGAATGAACCCAGCTTTGTGCATAAGCTGTATCTTTACCTTGGTGGTTTTGGTTTATCTTGGTTTTTTGTTTGTTTGTTTGTTTTGTTTTATTTTTCTGGGGAGGGGGGTGTGTCTCAGCAAGTTGCCCAAGATACCCTAGAACTCTGTCTTCCTACCTTAGCTTCCCTGGTAGCAGGGATTACAGGTCTGCAGCACCTGATCTGGCTTATAATTTGCATATTATTTTCTAATAAAAATAAAGTAACTACATAAAAAAGAAAATATAGAAGTATAAAATCAACTGCTTCTCAGTTCACAGCCCAGGCTTAGTGCTCTCTTCATGTCTCTAAGCTTGCATTACTGGGATTTGAGTTCATCACCACCCTGAGGCTTTTCTCTACCTCGACCTTGGCTTCCTGCTGTCTGTCTGCACTCTGTGTGCCAGTTTGGACCATCTGACCTCCTCCCAGCTCTCAACACCCAGCTCACAGGCTGTTCTGCCTGCTTGTCCTCCCTCCCTCCTGGTTCCAAGCCACCCAGAGTGACCCAGCCTCTCTGTGTCATTAATATTTTACTGTGTATTTTCATCTGGGTCATACCTTGTCTCCTGATACAATCCCAGCTTTGATTTTTTTTTTTTTTTTTTTTTTTTTTTGTTATTGGAGACAAGGGCTCATGTAGCTCCTGCTAGCTGGAGCTTACTGTCTAGCTGGGAATGACCTTAAGCTCCTGACCCTCCTGCCTTTGCTTTCCAAGAGATGGGATTAAGAGCACATGCCACCATGCTTCAAGACTTAATCTGAGAAAGGCAGAATCAGGCAATGCAAAAAGTATATCCTTCTGAACAAATCTTAGACAGCCTTGTGTCAGAGGCCAGGGAACTTCCAAGCCGAGCATTTATTTTTATGTTGTTCAATTACCTTATGCTACTTGGATAATTAAAAATACCTGACATTTAAAATAGTAAAGATAGCCTCTCACACAGCCATCCCTGTAACCCAGGACCCACCCAAATGTTTCTGGGCTGTAAAGAAAAGTAAAGGTCAAAAAACAGAAAGAACTAGAATGGAGGACCAGGGCGGAACGTGCTTGCTACACAAGCCCGAGGAAATGAGCTTGGTCCTCAGCACCCCGAAAAAAGCCAGTGTGAACGTGTGCACTTGTAATCCCAGCACTGGGGAGGTAGAGACAGGTGGATCCCTGGGACTCAGTGACCAGCCAGCCTCGTCCTTTCGGCAAGTCCAGATCTCAGTGAGAGACTTTGTCTCAAAAGCATGGAGAATGGTGGGGAGAGAGCCAGCAGAGGATGGAAGTCTGAAACTGAAGAAAACCCTTACAAACTGAACTACAAACAAGAGCCGGTGAGTCTGCAGCAAAGTACCAAAGTCTTTCTGGAATGCTCATTAAAATAATAATTTGTAAGGCGCATAATAAAAGTCACATAACATATTTTTTTTTTCTATTTTTACTTTGGACAAGTAAAGCAGAGATCTGAACCGAATGTCTAAATAAAGTCTGGGATGAAGAACAATGGAAAGTCCAGAGCTGACTCAAGCAACTCCACATCTGCTCTTCACCTGCTCCTGCCGCTCGGGCTCAGGGAGAGGAAGCAAGGGCTCCTATACAACTGGTTTTAGCTTGCTTGCAGCACAGCCAGCCGCAAACTATAATTAGAAAGCGTCAAGCTTTAAGCTGAGGGGGAAAAAAGAACAAAGTTACTGGGAGGAGAATTTATTCTCTTCTGTATTCAGAGTACACGCAGCTGCATTCTAAAAATCAGTCAAAGGAGCACCATGAAGATGGTCTGGTAGCCACTTACACTTGTAACACAATGACACACAGGCACACATGAAACACACACACACACACACACACACACACACACACACACCAGACATACACACACATACCAGACACACACACACACACACCAGACACAAGACTAACCACATTTTCCAATGAGTGCAAGAATCTGGGAAGCAGTTATGCTTTCAGATGCCAATGGTTGGGCTGTTGGTCACACCCATCAAGATAAAACCTACTTTTTGAATAGTGGTTTCCGTAAACAAGACACTCATCTTTCACGGGGCCCTGCTGGGTGCAGGCTTACTTACTTATCCATGAATAATAAGAAGTGGGGAGGAAAAGGGAGAGAGAAAGTACTTAGGAGAAGAAGAGAGAAGATGGAGAATATGCAGAATATTTGAGATTCTGTTCTTTGTAGAACACAGACCTGATTGTGTAGGTTAAAAATATTAAAAATGTTTTCAATGTGAGATGAACATAGTCACATAGATTACCCTATTCTATCAAATAATAAACCTTTTCCTGAGGTGGGGTTGTTCTTGGTTGTAAAAACATTCAGAACACCACTGTGAGTTTCTGAAGCCATCTTAAAGAGTGAGTGAAAACAATACCACTGTGCAGTATGAGACAAAACGGAGGTTCAAAAAAGTGAAAAAGCACAGTTATGGGGGAGGAGACGCGGTGGGGCTGGTCTTCACAATACAACCGTTCGGTGTGGTTAATGCAGACAGGGACTTAACCCCTCCATTCCAAGCTGCTCGATTCCTGCACCATGGGAATCCTCCCCTAGATTATTTCTCTCTGACAGAAGGTGGCAGAGGCTGAGAGGCAGCTCAGCGATATAGCAGTTGCCGGGTGTGTGTGTGTGTAGGGGGAAGGGAGAGAGAGAGAGAGAGAGAGAGAGAGAGAGAGAGAAAGAGAGAGAGAAATCTGAAGGAAGGTGGCTTTGTGGTGAAATACACCCCAACATTGTCCTCATGATGCTGCTGGCGAGATCTACAGATTCAGTATACACTGCCGAGGGAGGAAAATCCCACCCAATTACCGAGTTCTAGAGCTAGGAGCATCTTGGAAAGCCCCTCAGTTCACAAAGAAATGAGCTAAGGAAGTCAGTAAATGTGCCCAAGGCCACCAATGGCAGAGCTGCCAGTACAACTAAAGAAAACAGAGGGCTCAGAGCAGCGCAAGAACGTTTGATAAATTCTGTCACACCAAGCAGAACCCACAAGGCCCAGAAGCGTTTCCTAAGCAGACACAGCCTCATGCTGACTTCTAACCCAGACACTGTTTTTGATGTGTGGTTCCGGAGGAGCCTGACTCACAAGGAAGGGGAGCAGAGGTCTGTTTACGCTCTGAGAAGATGAGGTTTTCCTGTGGTCTTTACCCAGCCAGGAGCTCACGCCAATTATGAACACAACCAGGCACTTTCTTGCTTCTCACGGCCTTTTTAAAACCAGCACTCTATACATTCTACAAGGCCTGCCCAGACTACTGCACACTGTTGTACCTGAGGTGGGTCCCTGGGACAGGGAGCGTGGCTGCAGGGGGAGATCCTTGCTCCCTCTATTCACCAACCTCAGTATTTGGCTTAGTCAACATCTACTGAGGGGCCCTTTTGGTACCTGACATGCAGCAGCCATCCCTACCAGCTTCCTGATGCCATGGCTTGATTCTGCACTTATGCCCAGGCTTCAGGAGGTTGTTAGAGCTCCCTCTGCTTCCCAGGCAGCCACTGGCCTGTGCAGGAGCCGTTGTCTCTGCCTGATTCACTCCAACCTTCTTTAAGGCTCAGTTCGGCAGCCTTTTCTCAGCCTCTCTGAGCACCATATGCTCTTTCCCGCAGCCCTTTCCACAGTGGCAGCTTTACATCTATCTATGTGGGTGAGGACTGAACACATCGCTAGCCCCTCCTAGACAGAAAGCTCCAGAAGGAACAGAGATGTGCCATTTTTGGCCCTAGCACTTAGCACAGCACATTTGATAAATGTGTCAATGGAAGGAAAAAGAAATAAAAGACTTACATGGTTTCTTACCATTTCACTAAGTTCAGCATATTTCTGTGGCCATTCATTAAGAAGCATGAGACTTAACATAGACAAGCCACAAGTAACAAGTATCCCCATTGTTTACTAAATAGGACAGGGAAATAGTTCCAGCCTTTGTTTCTTCACAGAGCTTGTTAAAGGGACAAGAAAGAAATGCGCCACTGGGGGCGTGGGGGGGGGGGCGACTGCTCCTATACGATAAGATGACTGGAGGAAGAAGCAAGGCAGTGAGCTTTCTGGAAGGTGCCTTGGCAAGCCGTGTGACTGGCTATAACCACCAGGGACAAAGGAGGGAGATCAGTGATCTGCTGACCTGTCCTCTGAGGGTCCTTTCTGTTTCTCATGATCACCCTAAGTGTTCAGTGGCTGTTTTGCTTTCCCAACATGGTTTCTGTCCTGGCAAGGACTATTATTTATTTCTTCTTCTTCTCCTCCTCCTCCTCCTTCTTCTCCTCCTCCTCTTCCTCTTCCTCCTCCTCCCTCTCCTTCTCCTCTTCTTCCTCCTCCTTTTAAAATTACATTTATTTATTTAGTGTGTGTACTCACCACAGTGGTGACATAGATAAAGGTCAGAGGACAACATTCAGGAGTAAGTTTGCTCCTCCCACACAGATATCAAACTTAAGCTATTAGGTTTCTCTGTAAGTGCCATTACCACTGAGCAATCCGGTCGGCTTGGAAGAACTCGATCTGACTGTAAAGTATAACTAGGAGCTTTAGACACAAATTAGTCTTCAGGATATGGGACCATCATCTCCTGGGCCTAAGGATCACTTGGGTAAAGGAGACTTCAAGAAGGACAAAGGAAGTTTAGGTGGGAACGGAGCATGTCTCTCTTGTCACAGAAGGTCCAAGTAACGTAACCTTGGGGTTTCTCTACCTGGTTGAATAAGCAAGGCCCACGTTATTCACGGTATCCTGTATGCTTTGTACCACAGAACTAAGCACCGCCCCCACCCCCACCCCCACGAGGGTGCAGTCCATGCAGTTGGTGTCTCAGTGTATTTCTAGCAAGGCACACTTTGCTAACCTCTTGTGCTTTATTAGCATACTTATTATTTATGTGTATGTGTACTTGTGTGCACATGTATGCATACATGGAGGTCAAAGGTTGACATCAAGTGTCTTCCTCCATTGCTCTCTCTAGCCTATTTTTTTTTTTTGAAACGAGATATCTCACTGACCACCAATTTGGCCAGACTGGCCAGCCAGCGAGCCCTGTGCCAGCATCCCCAGATTGCTCTTTTTATGTGGACACTAGGAGTCCAAACTCAGATCCTCATGTTTCCCCAGCAAGTACTTCACTTCCGAACATCCAGCACTGTTGAGTTTACCTTTGATAAGCAATCAGTAGGACCTGAGTTAGTAACCATAGCTAATCCTCCCCGCAGGGTCAGAGTGCCAAATGGGGTCAGAACTCTAATTGGACTGCAGCCAGTCCTTTTAAACTTTCTATGATGGGGCGCTGCCTTCATCACGTACAAAGTTGGAGAGAATGGAAGAATGACGCTCACATATCCCTCACTGCTTGGGCTCACGCTCCTTCCCACAGCCAGGGACCTTCTGGAAGTGACAGAAGACACTTGCTTATTGACAAACTGGTCCTTCTAAATGCTTTCAGTAGTGTACTGTCCATGAAGGAAAATCTGAGGATAACTGTCACATGGCAAGGGCGGGAAGTTGGATCGGACACATGCTAATGAGATTGGTGACACTAAGTTCCCTTCCATAGAGTGTCTGGCAGAGGCAGGAGAATCTTTGTGAGTTCCAGGCCAGCCTGCCCTACAAAGGCTGTTACATAGAGAAACCCTGTCTCGAAAAGCCACTAAAAAAGAAAAGAGTGGCCGGGCAATGGTGGCATGCGTTTAATCCCAGCACTCGGGAGGCAGAGACAGGCGGATTTCTGAGTTCGAGGCCAGCCTGGTCTACAGAGTGAGTTCCAGGACAGCCAGGGCTTCACAGAGAAACCCTGTCTCAAAAAACTAAAAAAAAAAAAAAGAAAAAAGAAAAAAGAAAAAGAGTGTTTTATTTATCACACACTAACCTCCAACCTATGCATCACATCAGCAGGCTAATAATCTGGACAGCAAAAGTAGCAATGAAAAAATGCCATTTTCTATATTAAATGGCCTTTCTGCCTGCCAGTGAATAGAAGGGAAGGCAGAGACACCTGCCTATTCATGGCAAGCACCTGAAATCCTATCTATTTACAGTAAATGGCTGTTGAATGGAAGCCAAACTGCAGGTATTGTCTCAACAAATGCAGCCGGAGCATTCCTTGAACAGACGCGATGTCAAGGGTAAGTCTTCAAATGATGAATGTACAATTCACAGGTCCAGAGGAAAATAATACAATATACTATAAAATGATAGAGTCCCAACATTGTCCAGAGCTCTGTAGCCCTAAATTGATTCACAATTCCGACTTCTAAGAGGGGAGGCCGGTGGAGAGATAGCTCAAAGGTTAAGAGCACTGACTGCTCTCTCAGGGAATCTGGGTTTAATTCTTAGCACCCATGTGTCAGCTCATGACTGTTCCAGGGGTTTGGGCACCCTCACACAGACATACATGCAGGGAAGAAAGGAGGGAGGGAGGGAGGGAGGGAGGGCGCAGGAATCTAGACTATATATATTTCACTTTACCTAGAAACATTGTAAATATTTTCCTAGTAAAAGGAAACAGAAACACTAACTAGTTGACCCAGGCAGGGTGGGAAACTAATTCTTTTAACCAAAAGGAGACAATGACAGAGAAGCCAGGGAGAACAAGAGACATACATGACACCAAGGATATTTCATGGAAGTAATTTTGCCTACAAGGGATAGAACACAGGGCCTTGTGCATCCAAAGCTCCCTCTCCCTCTGAGCCACATCCTCAGCTCAGATGAAAGATCTTTAGATTAAGTATCTGAGTGTTGACAGATCTCTTAAAGGCCTGCAGTCAGAAGAACCTCAAGACCTACCAGAGGAAGGCATCCATCTGCACTGTGTCTTCCCTGAATGAAGTTAAAGAAGCACGACGGGGCAGATGGAGATGAGATCTGGGAGGTTGGGCAGATGGAGTGTTTGTCCTCAGGGCTCCAGCTAAGCACTCCGTTTCATATTTGTTCAACCAAGAAGTGATGTGAGTTGTGACTGAAATATCATATTATGAAAATGTAATAACCCTCTCACCTGTCCACATAATAGTGTTTCCCCTATTCCCAACACTGGAGAATTTTCTAAGTGAAATTAAGATACGTATCTATGTAATTGTGTATTTTTTGGTTTTTTTCGAGACAGGGTTTCTCTGTGTAGCCAGGGCTGCAACTCCCTCTGTACAGAAGCCTGGCCTCAAACTCAGAGATCTGCCTGCCTTTGTCGCCTGGGCGTTGGAATTAAAGGTATACACCGCCACTATCTGGTTGTAGTTATGTATTTTTGTAGGCTTGGTTGATGTGTATAAAAATGAATTCTGACTTTTTTAGCATTGTCTTACTACCCCTCCGGACCTTAATCTTGATAAAGGCATCATAATGTACTATTCTCCACTTCCTCCCAGTTGTATCTGAAAGGTTGGTGAATGAAGGAAGCAATCCAAATAAGAATCCATTGAAAAACCGCTGACCTCACTAATCTTAAAGCATAAACAGACTGCAATTTATTCGATTTGCAAACAACCATGAAAATAATGGTTAGTAGTTCCTATTTCATTCTTATTGTTCATCACACCAGTAGAATGAAATGAGTTTTAAAAAGACCACAGACAAATCTGTAAGGAAACAAAGCTACCAGCATAAACTTACAAACAGGGTCGTATACAGGCACTGGGGTATAACAGGAATGTGAGGGTCACTGACTGTCTATGAATGGCAAGAGACAGTCTATGAAAAAAATTCCAAGTATCTTTTGTCTTACAGTATACCTTTCACTATATTAAAAAAAAAAAAAAACCAACAAAAACCAAAAACCTAAGATGATCTGGTTTACCTGATCAAAGCCAGGGCAAAGGACAGCAGCGACAGGGAAAGCAACCTCAAGGGCTAATTGGAGGCCAGCAGGGGAGGACACAGATGTCAAGCCTTTTCTTCCCACAAATGTTTAAATATATCCCCGTGTAGGGCACCCAGGACTTTCTTAGCTCTTTCTTCCCTCACCAACTGGCAACCAGTTCTTTCTCCTTGTAGTATTTAAAAGCACAGGGTGAACATTCTCAATACCAGATACTGACAGCCATATGCCTTGGGCATGTACAGAACCATACTTCTTTTGAAGAGAATCACCTTAATACTTTCTTTTTCAAGTCTGTAATTACTAGCCTTCTAGAAACTTCTTAGCATCTTGACAAGCCAGAAGCAGGAAGTAGCAGCTGTTGATCCCACCCTCCTTTAACACGTTCATGGGCCAAACGATCAGGACACAGAGTGATTGCTGCCACCCAGCAGTGACATCTCTCTGTGTTAGGGGAGAGGGAAAATGTGTGTGTGTGCCTTGTAGGCAAGGAGAAGCATTTACAAACTGCAAATAAGGTGTGGGGTTAGTGACTCTGAGGCCACACTAGAAAATACAAAACATGAGCTTTTATATTAGGAAGGAGTAGGATAAGTTAGTACAGCAGTAAAATGATGTAATTTTCAAATAGTTAAACCTAATTAAGCAGGAACTTTAGCAACTTTACCATATGGTTTGATTGAAAAGCTATTCACCTGCTAGCAATCACCTTGGCTACCATAAGCAGTTTGGGTTCCAATTGGCTGCATGACCTCAAACCTTCATGTTTCCAAAAGTGTGAGTATTCAGCAGAATTCCTAGCTCTCATTCAGATCTGGGGTCACTTGGAGAGTCAGAAGGGAGAAAATCAACAGATTCCTGAACCTAGCAATAAAACAATACAATTAGAATCTCTACAAGTGACATTGCCATAAGTCACTGTGCCATTTAATTATGCCATTAATTCAATGTCAGTGTTTCTGTTGAGTCAGACTAGACCAAATTTTAATGTGAGGATGAATCCTCCAAGACCCTTGTTAAAATATAAAGCCAAGAGGTCAGAAACGAGCCAGACAGTCCTCAGTTCTGATAAACACCCAGGTATTTTCCCAGTTCCTATCTGTAGGCACTCCATCAAGCACGCAGAAATCTTCACCCACTGCTAGAGTGTAGAGCAGGCTTAGTCCTAAGGTTTCAAGAGTAATTAACTGTTGCCTGTGATTTTTACTTTGGAAAAACAAAACAAAACAGAAACAAAAACAATGGCAAAGACCGCTGTGGTGGTTTGAATGTGAGAGGCTCCCATAGTCTCACATATTGGACTGTTCAGTTAGGGAGTAGACATCTTTGAAGGATTAGGTGATGTGCCTTTGTTGGAGGAAGTGTTACTGGGGTGGACTTTGAGGTATAAAAAGTCCATGCCAGGCCCAGTCTCTGTCTCTGCCCTCCCCCCCATCGGCCTGTGGATCAGGATGTACCTCTCAGCTGCTGCTCCAGCGCCATGTGTGCCACCATGCTCCCTGCTGTGATGATAGTGGACTGAACCTCTGAAACTGTAAGCAAGCCCCAATTAAATACTTTCTTTTATAAGAGTTGTTGTGGTCATGGTGGGGTAAAAGGAAAGTGACAAGTACAGATTAACACTGGCAATGAGAGACATTAGGACAGTGTTCCTGCCATGAGGTGATACCAAAGCTGAATCTTGCAGAAGTGGGAACAGACCCAGGCTGGACTCTGGTGGTAGAGGTCACCGGTCTAAAGATGCTGTGTTTCTGAGCTGTCTCATTGGCAACGATAACAGTAATAAGAAATAAGTAACATTTTATGCAGCAAAACTGAGGAGGCTGGCACCTTGTAAAAGCACCACCTATGGGATGCTGGCTAGTGTTCAGGCAGCCTGTGAGGTGGGTGCTGGTGTGAAGATGAGGCAGTGTGCTCACACAGCTAGTGCCTGGCAGCTGGGATTCTGATACACTTAATCTGGCTCATAACTACTAAGTTATACTACTTAAAGAGGCAGATGAAAATAAAAACTGTCTGTAAGAGGGGCTAGGAAGCTAAGTGATGCACACCTGTAATCGTAGCCCTTAGGGGACTGAAGCTGGAGGACCTAGATTGAGTTCCAAGACAGCCAAGAGCGAGATCCTGTCTAAAAACAAAAACAAAAACAAAAACAGAGGTGGTAGGAGAAGAGAGAAGTAGAGAGTGTGAGAGAAGGAGGGTGGAGAAGGAAGAGGAGGGAGAAAGAGAAAGAAAAGGAGGAAGAGGAAGAAAAAGAGTAGGAGGGGGAGTTGGAGGACAAAGAGGAGGGGGAGGAGGAAGAAGAGAAGGAGGAGGGGAAGGAAGAGGAGGGGAAGGGGGGGAAGGAGGAGGGGGAGGGAGGAGGAGGAAAGGACCAGCGGGAGTTTACAGAATCTGAGATGCACAGTGTACTTACTACATGGGAATCATGCCCTGAATAAAGCCATGGTTTTTAGAACAAAGACCAAACCTCCTCTTCTTTTTGAGATGAAGTCTTGTTACACAGCATGAAACTGACTGTGTAACTCAGGCTGGTGTCACTCTACACTCCTGCCTTGTCCTCCCGATTGCTGGGGTAACAAACATGCACTGCCCTGCCTTGCTTGAACACCTAACCTCTGACCCCCAAACCCATCCCGATCAGGACCCAATATGGACATCTGTCTCTATCTTGACCCCTTTTGATCTCCATCTCTGTCTAGAGTTTCCTAGTGCTTCTGGAACAATATCATGTACTCCCGAGTCTTCCCTCCCCCATGCTGAGATCTGGAAAAAACAGCCCCCCCCCCCCCGGTCTATCCTCAACCAAGCCAGAAACAACAGAGGACCCTAAGAGCCATCCAATGTCCCCAAGGGGCTGCCTGGCCACATGGGTGGAATCACTGACCATTTCATCATGAGAAACTATTACCCACTAGCAGCGGATCCAGATAAGCAGCTCCCAGAAGTGCCCAGACCCACCCATCTACCACAGCATCCAACGAGGACAGTTCTGTTTAGAATGGGGAATGTTCCAGAACCAGCCACACTCTCTGATCCCAATGGTATTGGATTTCTTCCGCCTTTCAGGCACTTTAGTTCTAAACCTCCTGACCCCCAGGAAGATGACACAGTAGTTAAGGGGACGAGCCCGGGTCTGTGGCTGTAAATATGTCATTCAACTTCTCTGAGTGTCAGGCTTAATAATGAAAATAGTAATAGTTTAGTTGTGGAACTGTAGGACACAATGCAGTAAAACACTTAGCACACAGTACTTAGCAAAGTACGAGGCACACAGCCCTCTATAAAAGTTTATTATTAATTATAAAGAAAGAAAAGAATTTGTGGGGAAAGCTAGAAAGGGTTTAGATATGCATAGACAAAAACAAGTAAAGGTTACAGGCCCAGTTTATCCTGGGGTATAAAGAAAATTTCATATTTCTGGCTGGTGTGGAACTCATGCAATCCTCCTGCCTCAGCTACTTGAGTGCTGGGTTTATAAGCATGAGCTACCATGCTTTGCCTGGCTCTTTGCAAATACAGAACAACAGGTACTTTTTATCTTCAAAGATGTCACTAACAATGACTAGTTCTATGTGGGATGGGGATGAGAAAGGTGAAGACTCTCGACTGCCAGGTTCAGTGGCCTAAGAGCATAATGAGAGAGCTATATTTAGGTAAGAGCTGACTGTGAAAAGTGGGTTCTATGAAGGCCACAAGGTGACCATGTGCTGGAGTCTGGACACATGATGCTTTGAGTGTGAGGAGAGGGGGATTTTATTTTTAACTTGTATATTTGATTGGTCTGTGTCAAACCTTTCTATTTAAGGTAAGATAATCCACCCCATACCTACATAACCGCCAAAGAGGAAGAAAAGAAAATGAAAGTTTACAAGAGATGTAAACCCATTATTAGAGTTCTTTGGTTTTGTTGTGTTTTTAAGATAGGGTTTCTCTGTGTAACTCTGGCTATACTCAAACTTGCTCTGTAGACCAAGCTGGCCTTGAACTCACAGAGATTCTACTGCCTCTGCCTCCCAAGTGCTGGAATTGAAGGCATGCACCAGCAGTGCCCAGCTAGTTATTTTATTTTAAAGAAGCGACTTTGTGAAGTTTTTCTCTGGGAAGAAGCACAGTTTTGGGGGGCAGGTTCGGGGACAACTGCCTCTGGCTTTCTTCCTTGACTAATGGTTCCTCAGCTGCCAGTTTAGCCAGAGTCCACTAGAGCCTGTGTCCTCTTCACACTAGGCCAGCCCCAGAGTTGGCAGTTCCTTCAGCCACACACAGCTAAGATCTCACATGGAGCCTGCAATTGAGAACTGGTGCCCACTCCGAACCACGCCCGGAAATAGGGAAGCTTGCCAGTCTCCGCTGTGCTGTGAGTTTGCTTCTTTTGAGGCTCAGCAAATGCCATGTGTCCCTGGGCCAGAATTCAAGTCTGATTCATCTTGGTGTGCTCAGAGCTTGGCATGGGGTCTGGTGCCCAGAGGTAGCTAAGTAAATAAGCCAGCTAACCTCAGGCCAACTTAAGAGTGCCTTATCACTCACCCCTTCCTAAGGACCCTTTTCGTTTTGTTTTGTTTTCTTTCCTAGCAGCTTTCTCTTTCTCTTTGGGTTTGTTCCGAAAGAGAAACCTTAGAAGAGGATTTCTTTTAGGGCAAGAGGGTCCTTTGTAAAGCCGTCTGTTTAAATTCGTATAAGAGATAATAAAATGGCGAATATAACCACTTATTTTGTTAAAAGGTGGGCAGAGCATTTTTAAAGGGTAAAGTACAAGGAAATGCAACTTCTCTGGAAACAGGTGCAGAAATGTGTGTGCGCGTGTGTGCCAGAATGTTCATGAATAGCCATACTTATCACGGGGAACTTCTTAACTCGAATCGAAAAGGCCTTCAGATACGTTTAAGACCTCAGGCTAAGGAGCAAAGCTAAAGCGACCATGTCTGGCAACTTCTGGGAAAAAAAAAAAAAAAGCCAGGGTCTCTTTCCAGAATCACCTCATAAGGGAAGATGCCCGACCAGGAGACTCGTACTCTCATGAGCTGAAGCTCAGCTCCATGTACAGTATTGACAGACATTAGGCAGAGAGGCCACTTAAACACAGCCCTGGGTCCACACCCTGTCACTCCAGGCTTTTCTAGGCAGCCCCAGGACAAGGTTACACCACCACATTTTTCTTGTTTTTAAAACACCCACTGTGATACAAACATCTGACAGGCGGCTGACCTCAGCACGGTGGACGTGGGAGGGGGTAGTTCTCCTTGTCCCAAGTTCTCAGCGTTGCCTTTTACCTTTTCCCTCCCAGGGTCCCTGTCAAGTCTCAGCCTCTAGAGCAAAAAGAGAAAGAAAGGGGACCTCAGATAGCTACGGCCTCGCCCTGAGAACAAGTTTCCACTGGGTTGGCCACTTCCCAAGACCTCAGGGCAGGTGCTAGGTGTGGACCTAGTCTTGCATCTCGCGATCTTGTCACTGGGGTCCCTATGTCCTGACCCTGGACAGGTGCTCCAGGCGGAAGACCCCACTTACCCAACGACCGAAATCATCATGGCAGCCACCACCAGGTAGTTGGTCTGGTAATAGAGCAGATTGCTCACTACACGGTTGTTCCATTTGGAAATGTCCCTGAAGTCCGGCCGGGCGAAACGATCAGAGCCCGGGAAGAAATCATCCCAGGCACGGAGCGGGGCGAGGTTCACGTCCATGTTCCTTTGCTTCGCGAGCTTCGCTTTCGGAATCTGGAGGCGGCGGCGGCGGCAACCAGCTGGATGAAAGATGACAGCCGCTCCTTCGAATTGGCTCTGCGGTTAAAGCACTGCAGGGCCCAGGAAATTGGCTGCGGGCGGGTGTGTTGGTCTGTCTGTGATTGGCTGGAAGTGGTTAGTGACGGAAAACAGTGGGCTTTACCAAATGTGAAGCAGAGTACTGACAAAAAGTAACCGGCAGAAATCCCCTACCTAAACTAAGGTGGTGGTGTCAGTTCTCTCTCTGGCAGTTTAAATACAAATTATCTCTTTTTAAACACCATTTGAGTGTGCTCTCTGCCTTTGAGGGAGAAAAGACGGCAGCTGTTCAGTTGTTAGTCTAAGTGGAATGGAATGGAAGACGACCTCAGTGTCACTGGAAGTCCAGTATTGCTAATCTCCCCACATATGCATGCAATTTTCATGAGTTATTTTGTGTGAAATCAGACTGGAAAATATGGGAGGGAGGGTTTGACTGAAATGAACCGCTGATTGTCAGCTTGCCTTTTTCTTCGCTCTCCATTTCTGCTGTCCTATGGCAAAATTACTGAACTGCTGTGCCATCGTTATAGATAGATGATCAGATAGATACTGGATGGCTTCACTTCTTCCTGAGTGAGCTCTTAGCAGCTTCAAAGCAAACAACTGCTGGAGGTGGTCTGTGTTTCTCGGCAGAAACATGGATTCCCCGGCCAGAAAGGTTTCTTAGGTTTATTCCAATATTAAACCAATAACATTTACCTAAGAAAACATAGTATCTTTAAACAAACAAACAAACAAACAAACAAACCTCCCACAGCAGGATTTCTACAAGAACACCAAGCTACACAACCATAACATATACACAGAGGACCTAGAACAGACCCATGTAGACCCTGTTCTAGCGGCTTCAGTTTCTGTGAGCTCCTGTGAGCCCTGCTTAGTTGATTCTGTGGATTGTTTTCTTGTGGTGTGCAGGCCCCCTCTGACTCCTACTATGGAAGGTGGGCTTCTAAAATGGCAGTGCCTAAAGTAACAGTGTTTCTAAGTTTGCAACTGTTAATTTTTAACCAAACTCAAAGTGCTCTGCTGAGACCACTAACTTCCCCTAAAACAAAGAATAATAAAACATATTGAGGCTAAGTCAAATTTAGTTGTCCTTGCTGATTAGAAAGGCAGTTGAGGAAATTAGGATGGCTTTATGAAAATTCCTGCAGCCACTGGTGTTTAGGATAGCTTGGTAATCGAATCCATCAATTTACTCTGGAGAAAAGTCGTTCCTTTTAAAAAAAACTTATTTATCGTGAATGGATATCTTGCCTGCATTGTGTATGTGCCCCACCCGAACGCTTTGTGCCTGCTGAAGTCAGAAGAGGGTGTCAGAGCTCTTGGAACTGTAGTTACAGATGATTCTAAGCTGCCATGTAGGAACTGGGACTTGAATCTGGGTTCTCTGAAAGAACAGCAAACGCTCTTAACCACTGAGTCATCTCTCCAGGCCAGTGGAGAAATGTCTTAACTTCCTCCAGCCTCACTTTCTTCATATGTAAACTGGGGTTAACAGAAAATCTGCCACAGAGGCTAAAGGAGGAATCCTCGGGAAGTGCTTAATATATGTTGCATTCACAGATTTTACTGTCATCAGTAATAGTACAAACTGGCCTGGTGAGGCAGCCCTGGAAGCTCAGCTACTCCAGAGGCCGAGGCAGGAGAGGGCTTGTAGGGGAGCTACAAAGTGAATTCAAGGCCAGCTGGAGCAAGTTGATAAGACTTTGGCTCAATATAAAAGCAAGAAGAGTGCTAGAAATATATAGTTGGTCCTGTGTGCAGATCCCATTATTGCAACAACATGAACAACGACAACAACAACGGAAAACAAACAAAAAACCCAAAACAAAACAAAACAAAGAGCTTGCAGAGCCCTTAATTTACCCAGTTGATGTTTATAGTGTTTTAACCTGTTTTCTATAATTTTATAATAACCACCTGCTGACTTTTCTCAACGTTGCCATTGATCTTGTGGTTACCTCTGAATAGATAAACTGGGAGAGAAAAGTTGAGACTGCTCAGTACCATGTCCCCAGGCGTTCTAAGGCCTTTCCAAGGTCTGTGAAGGCACTCTGGAGAGTCACAAAGGGGAAGTACTTGCTTTGCTCTGCCTTCTGAGGACCTGCAGGGCAGGAAATACTCAACTCCCAGGCAGTGAGGAGAGTGCTAAATAGAGCCATGCCAGGCCTCTATTCAATTACAGGAAACCAGAGGGTGTGGAGGAATTCCTGGGGCATAAGAATTTTAAAAGGCATCAGTGTGGGCAAACTGAGTAAATGATCTTGGTCCAGTGGTGGGCGGGAACACAGAGTCCGGCACCTGTTAGAGAAATCTGTGAGCATTGGCAAGTACAAGGCAGAACTTTCTCCTTCCAACGGCTCAGAGCTGCAGGAATAAAGGCTGTCAAAATGAAGTAGTGGCATGCTTATTCCTCCATCACAGGCAATCCAGAGTGAATACACATTAGCTGGCTATATTTTTTTATTTATTTGATTAAACCTCAAAGACAGCTCAACATAGTGGTGCAAACAAGCCTCTATTCCCAGCTCCTTGGCAGATTGAGGCAGGAGGATTGCAAATTCAGGCTTGTTTGGATAACTTAGTGAGACTATGTTTCAAAACAAAAAGAAAATGGGTATGGATATAGTTTCAGGGTAGAGTTTTTATAGCATATACAGAGCCCTAGGTTCGTCCCTCACTACTGCAAATAAAAAGAAATCCAAAGAGGTCTCCATTTGTTGTCGTTAGCATTCTGTCTAAACTCCACCCCACAGTTGCCTGGCAACAGCCAGGTAGGCCTGGCCCACTATAAAAGGGGCTGCTTGCCCCTCCTCTCCCTCTTACCTCTCTTGCTTCTCTTGCCTCTTGCTCTCTTGCCCCCCTCTCTCTCCCATTCCCTTACCCCCTCTCTCCACGTGGTCATGGCCGGCCTCTACTTCTCCACTTCTCTACTCTCTCCCTCTCTCTGCCTTTCTCTGCCTCTACTATCCTCTTAACTCTCCTCCCCAAGCCCTGAATAAACTCTATTCTATACTATACATCTTGTGGCTGGTCCCTCAGGAGGAAGGGATGCCTGGGCATGGGCCTGCTGAGGGACCCCCTTCCCCCCACACCTCACCATATCCCTCTAGAACATATATGTCTCTTTATCTTTTTATAAACACGTCAGTTGTTGTTTTGTTTTTTCTGTTCATAGGATGAATACCCTTCCCTCTCTCTGAAAATGTTGAGTATGCTTCTGTCTCTGATTGAACTGTGGTAGGTTTTTGTTTGTTTGTTTGTTTGGTTTTCTCTATATTTTTATACCTTGTCATCCAACTATTTTAAATGCAAATGAGCACACATTGAATCAACTTTACCCCAGTCTCTGTTTAAAAGCTATTATTAGCAGCTATGTCACTATTTTTAGGTGGAGGGAGTAGGGGTAAGGATATTCACTGCAGTAGTCTCTTACAACAGATGGCTCAAGTGCTGGCTGTTCTTCCAGAGGACCAGAGGTCAATTCCCAGCACCTACATCAGGCGGCTCACAACTACCTGTAACTCCAGCTCCAAGGGGGCTGGCGCTTTCTTTCTGGCTTCTGTCGGAACACACACACACCCCATACATACACATAAATAAACGTTTTTGTTTTTTGTTTTAAAGCAGTCTCTTGAGGCTTTTCCATAGGGACTTACGCTTTAGTAAGCACCATCCTGATAATTCTTTCGTCTGGCCATAGACTATAGTGGATGTCTAATAGTTTATGATGTGCTTCACTGCAAATAAAACAAATCTACTGAGGATTTTGGTCGCTTGCCACTATTACTGTCATTATTGAAAGGGAGGTGGCTATTTCTAATCAGTTAGGCAGATCTAATGATGTCTGCTGTCAGCTGTCAAAATGGTGAGTCATGGTGACACACAGATGCAAGACAGACATCTTTGTGACCTTCTTTTGGGTGTTTTGTCTGCATGTACATTTGCACCACTGGTGTGCTGGGTGCCAGGGAGTTGCAAGCTATTGTGAAGCACTGTGTGGGTGCTGGGAATTGAACCTGGGTCCCCTGGAAGAGCGTCTGATACCCTCCTCTGATGTTTCTGAAGATAGCAACAGTGTACTCACATGAAATAAATAATCTCTTAAAAAAATTGTCAATCTTGTTATTCTCACTTTACAAATGAGGATCTGGAAATACACAAGGTCTCATAGTTAATAGCTGGGTGGTAAGGATTTAAATTCAGTTCAGATTACTTTTTTTTTTTTAAATCTCACCTTAGTAAAAGAGATGTATGTTTGTGTAAATACAAATTTGAAATATATGAATACAATTATTCTTTCCTCTCTTTTCTACCAGAGTCACTCATTTGCATACAACATATGACTGTGAAGAACAGAGTGAAAAAACCTCATTTATTTATTACCACCTGCAGGTGATGGGTTATACAATAAATCTCTATATTTTTATATCTAATTATCTATCTTACCTATCATTCATTTATTTATCTAATAATTATCTGGATGTATTTATGTATAACAGAATAGTTTTCTGACAGAATGGTGTGACACTAAAGTATTAATACGGATTTCACAAAGAAAATAAGACTCTTCACTTTATGTCCATTTAATGTTTTAAACTTCATGCCCATAAAGGCAAGGATTTTGAATCTTCCTGAAATATGGAAAATGGAAATACCTTTCACCATTTTTCCCGGAGGAAAGCACTGGCATACTGGGGTGGTTGTTTCAGTTTTTAAATAGAATATATGAACATTTTACACAATTATTTATCAACATATAAGTGTATAAATAACTAACATATCTAAGTTCATGCGGCATAGCAACATTATAAATGGTATAACATTATATAAGTAGGCATAATTAATCAAAGATTTTTAATTACACTGTGAAATGCTTGCAAAGACTAAGGGAGCCTAAGTAGCCAATTTACCCATGGCTTCCCGCGGTTCTGCTAGCTTTCCCAGACATTCCGCCCCTCCCTCTCGTCCCCTGAAGCCACGCCTCTCGTACTGGCTCCACCCCTTGCTTTTCTTTCTAATAGCACGGTCTCAACGCGCTGGTCCCCGCGCTGCGCACCTGCTCAGCTTTTCCAACCTTAAAGCCTCGTTCCCAAACTCCAGCTCTGCCTCTCCTCTTGAAGCCCCGCCCTACCGCGCTCCCTCACTCTCTTACCTGAAGCTCCTCCCCTCCGCCCTGGCTCCGCTCTCCCTCCTTCCATTCACCTGCAGTCCCGCCCCTCCCGGGCGGACCCGCTCGCCGCGAGGGCCTCTGGGAAGAGGCGGGGAACAATATGGCGGATGGCGAGGAGCCGTAAGTGTCGAGGTTTTGCCGGAGCGCCGAGTTGGGCTGGGTTGTGAGAGAGCGCGGCGGTGGGTGGTCACCGCTGCCACCCGGGGGTCCCCCAACCCCTGACCCGTCTCCTCGTCCCCATACCCTTGCGGCGCCCTCTTTGGAGCTTGATGCTGACCCTTCTTTTATTCTCTCTTTCTTTTAGGGAGAAGAAAAGAAGGAGAATAGAGGAGCTGCTGGCTGAGAAGTTAGTGCTGCTGGGAGGCCGGGGTCCTCTCCGGAGACCCCCGCCTCCCCCTAATCCCAGGCCTAGGGGACCAGCCGCAGCGGGCCCGGGGGGACTGGGAGGGGAGCACCTAGAGCAGGCCGCGTGTCCTCACCCCTGACCCCGTCCCCAGCCCGAGCCACCGGCCGGCTGCTCCTTGGCTATGCTCCTGCAAAAGCCACCCGGTACCCCCCTCTTCCTCCAACCCAAATTGTCAGAGCTGTGACCTTGTGGCAAGTGAATCCAATCTAAATCTAAATGGACACGAGGCCCGTTTTGGGTCCTTGGTAAACACTGTGACAATAGTACACATAGTAAACTTTTTATGAACACTCTGTGAATCAGGAATTGTGTTAAAACTTGTCATTCTTGCAAGGTAATTGGGTCTTAAAGGAGATGGCAACTCACTTGCTCTCTCATTTACCACATAACCTGTATCAAATACTTTTTACTGCCACAGATTTTAAAATTCTTTTCATATGGCCAATCCTATGTGATTCCTCTCCCCTCCCTCCGTGGGAAGGGGAAAAATACTTCTGTAGTGGGTGTGGTGAATTCATAATTTCTGTGTCAGCTCTCAGTAGTACTTTGGTCTTTTCCATGTCCCTTCTTATCCTATGGTTGAATTTCAAATGCAAGGGTTCACATTCCTTTCCCACCTTTTAATTCTCTACCTTTTCTTTTCTTTTTTTTTTTTTTTTTTGCACGAAATGACAAGAGCTGTCCCTAAGTTCAATGTGTAATTATCTCTTTACCTCATGACCATCAGAAGTAGTTGCAGTCTACAGTTGAGGTTTCTGACAGTTAAGGAATCTTCTCAAAGTTAGAATGTGCTTGGTTGTGGAGTGAAACCCAGCGATGTATCAGAACAGCAGCTATGCAATATGTGTTGGTCCCTTTTGTAAAAAATTGATATCATGAATATATTTGAAGATAGAAACTTTGGGGTTACAGGAAAGTTATCACAACCAAACATGAATGAATCCGTGATTATAAAGTGCATTTGAGTTTTTTGTTTTTGTCCTTTTTTAGAGGAGTCCCACCTTATTAGTTGCATGTTCTCAAAGATTTCTTAATGATAATGCCTATGTGTGGCATAACTGTAACCTAAACATTTTGTGTGTGTGTGTGTGTGTGTGTGTGTGTTTTGTGTCAACAAATAGACCTTAGTATTAAGAGAGATTTAAAAAAAAAAAAATACTGGGATCCCTCTGAGGAAAGCAATATTATTGCTTTCCTCCAAAATGCTCTCAGTGCTCCATCCAACTTGGGAGGAGCCATACATAGTATTAGATTGAAGCACCATAGTTCTCAAAGACCCCCTCACCCTATGCATTTGTTATTTCTACTGAAGGAGCTGATGGTGGAAATTTGGAGTGACTAAATACCAAACAAAGGGAAGTCCTTTTCTCACTGAATCATCAGTGTTTCAACTTTGACCTCTGGGTGCTGAGGAAGCTAGGAGCACAGAGGCTGATTTATTTCCTCAAGTAGGTGAAGAGTGCTTTCACATAACAGACAAGCCAAAATGGAAAAATAGAACCACAACTCAGTTTTCCTTTTTATTTGAGCAGGTCTGGTGTGGTTACCTTTACATTTGGGGAGACCTAATAGTTATGGGCGTGGCTTTTTCATACTGATCTTTGCAGCTGAATTTACTGTGTTCTGTGCAGAATGGCTGTTGATGGTGGGTGTGGGGACACTGGAGACTGGGAAGGTCGCTGGAACCATGTAAAGAAGTTCCTCGAGCGGTCTGGACCCTTCACACACCCCGATTTCGAACCAAGCACTGAAGTGAGAAACATTTATTTTTAAAGAACTGCTCTAATAGTTTTACATTTCAAAAATAATAAGATGCTTCCTTTTAAATTATAATACAGATAATAAAATTGTTTTGTGAAATTAATTTATCTTATGAGTATTGAGTTGAACCTTTACAACCGATTTTATGTAAATGACTAGAGATGCATTTTTTATATTTTTCATGTAAGTTTAAACATTTTCAAGAGTAGGATTAGTTGATGATACCATATTCTGATATGTTTAAAATTCTAGTTTAGAAGGATGCCTAAGACACATTTCACTGTTTGTAGCCCTGATGTGGTAAATTAATTCTAATAAGACTATAAAATATGCTTACTCAGGTATTAAAATTTAGTTAGAAATTTTTACTTAGTATTGACTATAATTAATTGAATGTTAAAAATGTGCTTGCAATATAATAGATATGTATTTTGAGCTGTGCCTGACTTGAAGCAAATATTTGATTAGATAAAATTTCTTTCCTATTACAAAGTAGGGACAAAGTAATCACTGTAATGTGTTTTATGACCTGTTGTGCCCATGAGGAGATTTTGAAATAGAAACATTACTCATAAAGTTGTTGTGGAAACTCTTGAATTTGGTTCAGTAGCTTGTGCAGATAAATCCTCCTCCTCCTTTAGTGGTCAGCACAGTGCATAGTAGTCATTCTTTCTTTGCATAATGTAGTCATACATCATATTTTCCTGTACTTTGAAAGTATGTCTGCACAGTAGCGTAAGATTGTCACTTCTGTTAAGCAGTGTTTCCAAGTTTTATTACTGCTCATCTGGAATTTGCTAGTTTCTCAAGTTTTGTAAGCTCCACTCATTGTTCAAAGAAAGGTGCAGTTGCTCTTATCTAGTTTTTGTTAGACCTTCAAACACTTTTAAATTTTAAAATTAAAAAGCGTAAAGGGTGGGAGGAGGAAAACAGAGAGCACTAAAGCTGCTATGTCACCTATAAAATGCTGTACCAGCCACCGCTTGAAAAAAGATATAACTAGAGATAGTTTTTAAGAATTTTTTTAGATTTATTTTTTCATGTCTGTATGTGTACCGCATGTGCCACATGCCCACAAAGGTCAGAAGAAGGTGTCCTTTTCTCTGGAACTTGGGTTATGGATGCTCGTGAGCCACCGTGTGTGCGGGGATCAAACCTGGGTCCTCTGCAAGAGCAACAAGTGCCTTGATCTGCTGAGTCTTCCAGCCCTAGGGTTAGTTTTTCTGCTAGGAATAGGCTTTTAATTTCTTACAGTAAAAGTAAATTTAAAATGTTCAAATTGAAACTCTGAAATTATTAGGATTCAAAATTTGTAATTACATCTCTTTCATAACATGCCAGGTATGTTTCTTATTGTTAATTGACTTTTTTTGTGCCTATACCAACAACTATTGTGTGGTTTGTTGCCTTATTCATGGTTCTTGTAGTTATCATCTGGATTTTAATATGTCTTTCTATTTGTTACAGTCGCTCCAGTTTTTGTTAGATACATGTAAAGTTCTAGTCATTGGAGCTGGTGGCTTAGGATGTGAGCTTCTGAAAAATCTGGTAATATATATGTATAATTCTATTTTCTTAGACATCAGTAAATTCTTTTGCTTTCTGTCATATAAAGAATGTCTTCATTTCATAATTATTACTTTTTTCTCTTGAACATTTATTGGGTAAATTTAGCAGGTAAAATTCTAGACAGTAATAAAAATATATAATACTATTTTGGAACTATAAAAGTCTTAAAATTAAGTCATATTTTTCTTTGCTTTTTTTTGCTTTTACCTGGTGCTAATATTATTTTATTGAACTAAATAGCAGAATAGATAGTTTACCTTTTAATGTGTAATTTTAAATAATAATTTCTTTCTTTTGCTTCTCCAGTTAGGTGGGTTTTTGTATCACTTTATCCAAAATGACACACTGAGGTGCAGCAAAATTAAGACTCCTTCATTTTTCCTGGAGTATAGTGAGGTTTCTAGGCTCTAATCCAAGTCATCAGTTCCTTATATAAAGTGCTCTTTTTTACAGAAGCACTGCATGAACTAATATGGCTGCTTTTGATGACCATATATGATAATGAATGCCTGTGATTTGGGACACCTGAGCCTTTACTAAAACTATCTTTGTGTACTATTTAAATATACATAGTTGTGATGTAATTGCTTTCATTGAGTTCTTATAACCATGAAATAGCTTTGTATAAGTTTCTGTCAATTTAACAGAATTAGGAAGGGGAAAATTTATGTAGAGCTGCTGTCTACCTGGTTTCTCACTGGGTAGAGAAATAGAAAATATTAGTAAGCAGATGATAGCCATGTGGAAGACACCTGCGACCTGCCAAGAGTTAAATTTATTTATATACAAGGTTTATTTTTACTTTATGTGTATGCATGTTTTGCTTGCCTATATGTATACCAGACGGGTGCCTGCTACCCAGGGAGGTTAGAAGAGTCTGTCAGACTGAAACTGGCATTACAGAGACTTGTGAGCTGCCATATGGGTTCTGAACTAAACCCAGATCCTCTAGAGGAGCAATAAATGTTCTTAACTGCTGAGCCATCTCTTCAATCTGGCAATTAAAATTTAGATATCAACACAATCATACTGATTTGCTAGGAAACAGTAGTGTTGCTCCTACTAACGTTCTAAAGTTTTTGTTGTTGTTGTTTGTTTGTTTTTGGTTCTTCGAGACAGAGTTTCTCTGTGTAGCCCTGACTGTCCTGGAACTCACTCTGTAGACCAGGCTGGCCTTGAACTCAGAAATCCACCTGCCTCTGCCTCTTGAGTGCTGGGATTAAAGGCGTGCGCCACCACTGCCCGGCTTCTACTAAAGTTTTAAAATGAAATACACCACTCTGTTAGTGCTATGTTAGTTCTATGGAAATTGTCAGTCACTGTGGTCTCTGTCTGCAGTGAATTTTAAGGTTGGGAAGACAAGTCTTAATGAAATCAATAGTAGTACGTATGGAACAGTATGGTGTTCCAAAATGACAACTCCCTCTCAGATTTACTCTAGTGTGAAAACTTAAAACTTGCCAAAGGAAAGGGTTTGTGGAGTTTGGGCATTGTTTTTTGTTGTTGTTGCTGTTTGTTTTTTTCCATTAGGCATGTACAGGCCCCTTAAAGCTTAACTTTTTTCATTTTGAAACCATAATACTTACTATTACAGTGTACACTGCAATATCAGTATACTTAGATTACATCTGAGGATTATCTATTACACAATGGTTCTCAACCTTCCTAATGCTGCAGCCCTTTAGTACAGTTATATACTCATATTGTGATGACTCCAAGAATAAAATTATTTTTGTTACTACTTTATAACTATAAAATTGCTGTGGCTAAGAATGGTAATGTAAATATCTGACATGGAAGATGGTCTTAGGGGACCCCTGTGGAAAGGTCATGGCCCACAGGTTGAGAACCATTTTGTACTACATTCTGATCCTTGGCACATACACAGAATGTAGGCCCTTCACTTTATCATTTATTTTGCTTGTTTTAGATGTAAGCACAGAAGACATGCGTTTTTTTTTTCCCTGACTGTAAGCCCTCTAAAGGATCACTCTAAAAAAAGAAGAAACCATCACTTTAATA
The DNA here is from genome assembly GCA_028551405.1 of Uromys caudimaculatus. Lineage (NCBI taxonomy): Eukaryota > Metazoa > Chordata > Mammalia > Rodentia > Muridae > Uromys > Uromys caudimaculatus. Next base: position 46,575,526 of record CM052700.1, read on the forward strand.
TCACTGGTTAACCAAATGTTACAGTCCTCTTGTAAATGCCATGCACAATTTTTGGTGATAAAGACTCAAAACAATATAAGCAGGTGTTTGTTTATGGAACTCAGATTTTCTTTGGGGAAAATAAAAAAGAGAGAAGGAAGGTATATGGAAAATCAGATGGTAATAAATGGGTGAAGAAAAGGAGGCCTGAGGGTAGGCAGCCTGGTGGTGAGGTCAGGGTTTTCCAAGGTGCTGTTTTCCTAAGGGGTGAACAGTGTCCTAGAAGAATATTGGGGTCGGGCAGTGGTGGCACACGCCTTTAATCCCAGCACTCGGGAGGCAGAGACAGGCGGATTTCTGAATTCGGGGCCAGCCTGGTCTACAGAGTGAGTTCCAGGACAGCCAGGGCTACACAGAGAAACCCTGTCTCGAAAAACCAAAAAAAGAAAAAAGAAAAAAGATTATTGGGAAGGAAAGGCTCTATGCGGAGGGGTCATCAAATACAAAGCAAGAGATTGTTAGTTTTCCCTTGGTTATAGAGGACTTAAACCTGAGTACTTGTGCATTTTTGTTCTTTAACAAAATTCTTGAATTTTTTATACTTTGCAGACTTTTTTTTTTAAGCCAAAGAATAAAATTATATAGAATTTATTGCTGAAAACTGTATGGATTTAGGACAGAGATTTTCAAAATCTATGTTGTGTTTTAAAAGAAAGGAAACTGTTGCCTAATTAGATTGCTTTTCTTTCCACAGGCATTGTCTGGTTTTAGACAGATTCATGTTATAGACATGGACACTATAGATGTTTCCAATTTAAATAGGCAGTTTTTATTTAGGTAAGTTTGATATTTTAAAAATTCTGATAAACATTTGAGTTTGTGTTCTTTGCAATGTAATAATTACCAAGGGTCTAACATGGATTTTACAAAAACAAGTAGAGCAGCGCTTTTTTTTTTTTTTTTTTTAATGTTCATTGATGTTTTGTCTGCATTTATGTCTGTGTGAGGGTGTGTAACTAAAGTTACAGACAGGTGTGAGCTGCCATGTGGGTTCTTGGAATTGAACCTGGGTCCTCTGGAAGAGCAGACAGTTCTTTTAACAGCTCAGCCATCTCTCCAGCCCCAAGAAGTGCTACTTTTATACTTTAGAAATTGGATACATATTTGGGTATTCGGGTCATGGTTGTTTTATAAGCACATATATGCGTTTTGTGTGCCTTTGCTGTCTGACAAGTTTTTAATGTGTTACAGCTTTGAAATAGACTGATTGGTTATTGATAACAAGCCGCACCTTTTAATTTATAACTAACAGAGTTACAATAATAATGAGGTAACTAACATGGGCATGTTGTCAGAAGGGTGACTTGCCCTTTTATTTATAAAAGTGTCTTGCAAAGAGCTCGCTACCCGCCATGTCCTGGAGAGCTCTACCAGGACAGGCTATTGACTAGGTTCGAAGTTCCCGCCAGGGGGTGCTCCATGCTGTAGAGAGAAACCGTCAGCGGGGAAAGAGACTGGAGACAGATGCGTAGGAGCAAGAGGAGACCCGATCAAGCTCCGTTTAATCTTTAATGTTACATATTTTTAAACACTTTTGGGCGGGAAATGGCAGAGGGAGGGGAAATTCATAATGTAACCAGACGTCACACACATAATTATATGTCATTGTTGTCCCGGGACTGTAGGCAGTTCAGAACAGGAAGTCTAATCCCTAGCTGGGGGCAGTGACCATGGGGAGGAAACAAAGGGAGGCCTGCTGGAGCCGGAACACCTTGATTTGCTAATCAAGCCAAGTCTAAGAGTCAGGGCCTAGATACAAAGCAAGATAATCTGACATCTGGCAGAAAGAGATCAAGGGAATGCCTGCTGTGAGGTCCGAGAGACACTGTGGCTAGCAAAATAAGTCAAACCTGGGATCCTTCATCTAGCAGAATATGCCAAGGCCAAAGCCTTTGTCTTTGACAGTGTCTTAGTTACAGCAGTCGGGTCCTCTGATCCTGTAAATTAATGTAACAGTCTTCACTAAAACCATGCTGGAGTTCTTTTGTGTGAGACTCATAAAAGTACAAAAATACATTTAGAAGACTCTTGGCACTTGACTATTCTTCTTCCTTATGTGAAGAGCTGCCCGTGCAGAGTGCTTGAATGTGGATTCAAATCAAGGTTTCTATTTCATAGTACTTTTCTATGCAAGTAAGGATGAAGAATAAAATTCTTAGCAACTTTAAATAGGGAAAGAATAAATTCTTTATTGGTAAAAAGAAAAATTAAATGTTTACTTTGGAGTTCTGATTTTAAATAAAATTTTGATTTGTTATTTTTTTTACTTTTTAAAAAAGACTTCTACTGTCCTGTATGAAGGATACAAAGAATAAGGGCTCAACTCTCGAGTATGTGTGTACCAGGAAGTTACAGTGAAGCACTTACTCTTATATGTGATGGGTGACTCATTTCCATGGGAACTGTGAGAAGATAGTAGAAAATCTTCACAGGCTTGAAGAGACACTTTGTGTCCTTCTGTACTTAACGTCTGATTATTATCAAAGAAGGATGTTTCCAGACTTTACTTTTAGTTTCTTGAAAATATTGCTGTCCTTGAAATTTATTCTCTCTTTTAAGGAAATTGGGGACTAGTGGTGCATTCTTGTAATCTCGGCACCAAGGAAGCTGAGACAGGAGGATCTGGATGAGCTTGGGCTGTGTAGTAATACCTGTCTCAAAACAAACAAAGCATAACAAATCCCATCATGGTTTAGGGACCTCTGATTCCTACTTAAGTGGCACACAAAAGATGGAGGTAACCCTTAGAGGGTCTTTCTTCCCCAGAGTGAATTTCTTTATGTATATTTTACTAAGACCAGCATACAAACACAGTGAAGCAGGCATGGTGGTTCCTAACTCTAACACCAGCATTTGAGAGGCTGAAGCAGGGTTGCTTAAAATTCTAGAGGCCGTGCTGGGCTATATAATACTAACCTCAAGACCAGGCTGAACTGTAGAGTAAGATCCTGTCTCAAACAACCAAATAGCAGATTGATGTTCTGGGATTCAAGCTGTGTACTTGGAAGGCTCTTTGTCTAGGGTATTTTTATATTAGGAAGTGTCATGTTTGGAAGTAACCACTAAACATGCTGTTGTTACACTTAACCCCGGGGGGATGGAGGCCCTACTGTTTATAGCTCATATTTTCAGTTAAGAAATAAAATTAAACTTTTAATATTTATTTAGACTGTCAACAAGGGTTTAGTAACTATACATTTACTTTATTACTGATATAAAAATACTGATGGAGAGTTGGCTCTTCAGTTAAGAGCACAGATTGTTCTTACAGAGGATTTAGGTTCAATACCACCAGGTGGTTTACACCCACCCATAATTCTAGCTGAAAGGAGTCTGATGACTCTAGCCTCCTCACGCATCTACACACAAAACTTTTAAGAACAATAAAAAAGTTGTAGTTAATAATTTTTCAAAGTATGTTATAAATAAACTGTCCATTTTTTCATTTGGGAGCTAATTATGTAGACCATCTAAATTCATATTATGGATGACAACTTAATACAATGTTTTTTAGGCCTAAAGATGTTGGAAGACCCAAGGCTGAAGTTGCTGCAGAATTCCTAAATGACAGAGTTCCTAACTGCAATGTGGTCCCGTATCCTTTCAAAAGAATGAATATTTTTCTAAAACTCCTCCCTTATTATAAAAGATGCTTAGTAGAGAATACAGCTGATGAGGTCTGTCTGCAGCGTGCCCCTTTCTGCTGAGGAGATGCTGATCATTTGCTTTCCAGTTCAGTCTTCCCTTTATGGTTATGCTCATGGTTTTGGCCTTGGCTTTTAAATTATTTGTATAACTGATGTCATTATCTGCTTTTATTCTAGTTTTAGTATTAACTAAACATCTACACTAGATGTATCTTCACCTACCCCTTAAATCTTGGACAAAAGTTGGCTCACAGTGGATCACAGATGTAATTTGTAAAGCTGTAAAATCAGGGAATCCTACAGATCATTGTTGGGTTCTGAGGCTTGATGGAGAGCACACAGACCACATTGAAATTAATAGCTGTGGTCTGAGAAAGACTGGTGGGGCTAAAAGGACAGGCCAGACACCAGAGAGAACACTTAAGCAGCTGACAGAGGACCCGTCTAGAGTTCAGTTATTCCTGGGTATCTGTGGGGAATTGCTTCCCAGACCCTTTCAAGGACTCCAGATCTACTGATCCTCAAGTCTGCATGCAAAAAGGTCTCCACTGGTAGGTAGTTCATTTGCCTGGCATTCATGAAGCCCTAGGTTCAACCCCCAGTACTATAAAATAAATAACTTAAAATGTATACTGTTTTCATATTTGTGCTATCCACATGTCTTAGGGTTTTACTGCTAATGAACAGACACAATGATCAAGGCAACTTTTACAACTTTTAAGGACAACTTTTAATTGGGGCTGACTTACAGGTTCAGAGGTTCCGTCCATTATCATTAAGGCAGGAACATGGCAGCATCCAGGCAGGCATGGTGCAGGAGGCGCTGAGAGTTCTACATCTTCATCTGCAGGCTGCTAGCAGAATACTGACTTCTAGCCAGCTAGGATGAGGATCTTAAAGCCCACACCCACAGTGACACACCTATTCCAACAAGGTCACACCTCCTAATAGTGCCACTCCCTGGCCCAAGCATACAAAATCCATCACATTCCACTCTCTGGCTCCCATAGACTTGCTCAAACACATGAGTCTATGGGGGCCATATCTAGCTATAGCATAATGCAAAGTACATTTAGTCCAACTTCAAAAGTCCCCATAGTCTATAGCAGTCTCAACAATGTTAAAAGTCCAAAGTTCAAAGTCTCTTCTGACATTCATCCAGTCACTTAACTGTAATCCCCAAAGCAAGACAGGAAACCAGCTGGGCAAACTCCACACTCTGCCTCTCCATGGCTGATGTCAAAGCAGTCCTCGGATCTCCAGCTCCTTTGCCATCTTTGTTGATCGTAACAAACTTCTTTTCCTAGGCTGGTTCCACTCCCTGCTAGCAACATTCCTTAGGAAATATCCTATGGCTCTGACATTTAGAAAATCTTGGGGTCTCTAAGGCAGTTTCAATGTTACAGCTTCTTGTTTGAATGTCTGGGATCTGCACATGATCTGGGCTCCTTCAAAGAGCTTGAGTCACTTCTCCAACTCTGTCCTCTGTAGCACTCTAACCTCAGGTTGATCCACTCCACTGCCACTGCTATTTTTGGTGATCATGCCATGGCACTGGCATCTCCAATATGCTGGGGTCTTCCTATGCAACTAGGCTTCACCCATAGCCTCTCATAGGCTCTCTTCATGGTGCCAAGCCTCAGATCCTTTGCATGACCCCTTCAGTCCTGTGCCATCACCTGCAGCTGAGGCTGCACTTTTACCAATGGCCTTTCATGGCCTCTCACAGAGCCAAGCCTCATTTGTTCTTCATGCCTTCAAAACCAGTATCACCTGGATGATTCTTACACATTACCAAGTACAGCTGCAGCATGAGGTACAACCTTGGCTATCTCTGGAACATAACTTCTTTGTGCTCTCAGAAAATACTTCCAAGATTTCACCTCAGTGATGCTGGTCCTTAATCACCACTAATTTCTTAACTCCAGCTAACCAGCATCAATTGTCCCAGTAGTCCCTTCTATTTTTTTCACTCTAAAGCCAGAGCCACATGGCTGAAGCTGCTGTGTTCTGCTGCTTTCCTGGAACTTGCTCTGTAGATTCACCTTGAACTCAGAGATCTGCATGGCTATGTTTCCTGTAACACTGAGACTAAAGGCATTTACTACTATGCCTAAATTTAAGCTTTTCTTTACCTAGAACCTGCTTTGTCCCAGACTGGCTTTGAATTTAGAGTTCTGTTTGGCTTTGTCTCTTGGGATTAAAGGTGTGTACCACCATGCCTGGGTCTAAAGTTAGCTGAGTACGATCTTACCCTAAAATCCCTTAATCTGTTATCTCCTAGAACATAGGATTCAGTTCCATTTCACTCCCTGGTGCCCCTTTAATACTTGAACCATATATTTTATATTTTTCCTTTCTAAGATTGCTATGCTTGTTCAAAACACTCTTCATGAGACTTAACCAGAAAACAGTTTTTACTGGGCTTCTTTGAGACAGCTAATCTGAGTCTCTTCACTTTAGCCTCAGGCAGACGCTTCAGACAAGGGCAAAAAGTAGCCACGTTCTTCATCAAAATACCACAAAAACAGTGCCTAGGCCACATATTGAAGCCTCTTGGGCCAGGTCTGCACAGTTGAAATCATATTCAGCAACAAAGTCTTCCATATTCCTACTAGGATAGCCCATTAACCCCAACTTAAAGTGTTCCACTACTTTCCAAAGTCCCCAAATCCACATTTTTCCTAACAAAAGCATGGTCAGGCCTATCACAGCAATACCCCAGTCCGTGGTACCAACTTCTGTCTTAGTTAGGGTTTTACTGTTGTGAGCAGATATCTTGACCAAGGCAACTTTTAAAGGACAACTTTTTTTTTTTTTTTTGGTTTTTCGAGACAGGGTTTCTCTTAGCCCTGGCTGTCCTGGAACTCACTCTGTAGACCAGGCTGGCCTCGAACTTAGAAATCCGCCTGTCTCTGCCTCCCAAGTGCTGGGATTAAAGGCGTGCGCCACCACTGCCCGGCTAAAGGACAGCTTTTAATTAGGGCTTACTTACAGGTTCAGAGGTTCAGTCCATTATCATCAAGGCAGGAACATGGCAGCATCCAGGCAGGCATGGTGCAGGAGGAGCTGAGAGTTCTACATCTTCATCTGAAAGCTGCTAGCAGAATACCGACTGTAAAGCCCACACCCACAGTGACACACCTACTCCAACAAGGCCACACCTCCTAATAGTGCCACTCTCTGCACCAAGCATATACAAACCATCACAACACATCTGGATATTTATCTATATCTGATGTCTTAAAATATCTTTTAATTATTTATAATATCAACTGTGGCTAAATGCTATAAAAATAATTATACTATATTATTTGGAGAATAGTGAAAAGACAAAGTCAGTTTATATTCACTACTGATGGTTTTTCTTTTGTCATGTATTTTTGACCTCGGGTTGGTTGAATCTATTTATGGAACACCTTCAGATATGGAAGCTTGAATGTTTATGACAGAATTTCTAAAACTTAACAGAAAAAAAAAAACCCATCCATTTAAAAAGTGGATGAATATTGCAAAGGGATAGTTGACTGAAGAGATAGGTGACAAAAATCTTACAAAAGGTGATTGTCATCCAGGAAGACAGCAGTGACCCCCACTGGTGAGGGAGTTTAAGGCCAGCCTGGGCAACTAGTGGATCCAGTGTCAAAATAAAATTAAAAGGGCTGGGATGTAGCTCAGTCGTAGAGTACTTGCCTAGCCTTCATGGGGCCCTAATTCAATCCAGTATCAAGGAAAAAGAAAGCTTCAATAAGATGTTACATACCTTTTAAATTGAAAGAGGAGTAGTAGGTATGTAGGGCTGCAGAAATAACAGAAGAATGTGCTTACTTATTAGTGATAGAAAATGAAAGAGTGTAACCATCTGGAAAACAGTTTGACCATTTTTTTTAAAAAATTTAAGTATACATTTAACTTTATCATTAAGTTGGTTCATTTTGGGACATTTTAGTGACATTAATACATGTATTCTCAGAAAAATCAGTACACAGTTGCTCACATCAACTTTATTTGTAGAAGTTCCAAACTGGAAATAACCAGGACCTGAGTAGGTGAACTGTGCTCATCTGTGCCATAGAGTACTCCTAAGCAGTAAAGGAACAACTAAAGAAACTTGTACCACCTGGGAAGGAGCTCATGGGCATTTGAGAAAATGTCTAGCCTCAAGATGTCATATACACAGGATCCCATCTATATCCTGTTCTTAAAATGAAACACGTAGGAAGATGGAGAACAGATTAGAAATCACCAAAGAATAGGTATAAGTTGGGAGTTGGTATAATTATAGATATACATTGAGAGATTTTAGCCACATGCTGTGGCACATGGTTTGAGAATTGCTGCATTGTTGAAGATCAGCCTGATCTAGATAGAGGTTCCAGGCTACTCAAGTTATATATTGAATTCTCAAAAGAAATGGGGCTTGCAAGATAGTGGTTAAAGGTTCTTCCTGTCAAGTCTGGTGGCCTGATTCCTAAGACCCCATGGTAGAGGAAGAAAATGATTCCCCAGAGTTGCCTTCTGACCTCCAGCGTGTACCATGGCACACTCCCTCCATACAGAAATACAAAAAGGGGAAGGTGTCATGGGTCATTGTGTATTATGCCAGTGTTGCCTTTTTTATGGGTTGATCTAGTGCACTTCTGTAAATGCTGAGCATTCAGAGTATAGCTTCTCTGGACTGCGTTTACAGCTTTTGGTGACTCTATGTTGATTTGAAGTAAGTATGCTTAAAAATAGAAATGCAGGCCTCTTTGTAAGGAAACAGAATTAAAAGGGAGGATATTCATGTCCCATCTAGCTAGCCCTGTTGTTGAGACCTGGGAAAGTTGTTTTATAGATACCCACCCAAGAGAGAATATCTTGGGCTGCCCCCTAGTTTCCCTGTTGGGACTTCTCCACAGCTTCCTTTGTTTCTTTTTCAACCTAGTTCTCGGTGTGCCTTAGGTTGCTGGTTGCTGCATTCAAAGGGAATAGTGTTCTAAATGGGTGGGTGAACTTAGACGTGAGTTGGTTTTTTAATGCCTTCATGTGTAGGTAGGAGTCTGGATAAGCACATTTTGCGTGTTGTCCCTCTTTGTGTTGCTGGTGAAAACCTAGTGAATGCTTAGAGCAGTATCGTGTGTAGTAAAGTTTTCTTCACTAGAAAATTAAACACGCTTTGTGTATACTTGTGCTTCTTTGTTTTTGAGAAAGAGTCTCTCTGTGTAACCCTGGTTGTTCTGGAACTTCTCATGTAGACCAGGCCCCCAAGTGCTGAGATTAAACGTGTGCAGTCCTTGGGCTTGTGACTGATTCATTCTCACAGCTAACAGAATGGGGGTCCATGTGACCTGCAAGTGCAGGACCGGGTAAAAAAAAAAGAGACCTACAGCTGATTTTTACCAGAGGTAGAAAAAAATGCAGAATTCACATCAAGACCCAGAGTCTTATGTAAACCCACTGCACCCAGTTGTACTAGCTGTTGAAATTCTCTGGATTGTTTTTATATGAGGCTTACATATACACATATACATTTATATGTATATATAAAACTCTTGACATTTTTAGTAGTCTGTTTCTTGTGGTAAAGAATTCTTTTCATATGATATATTTTAACCATGTTTTTTTTTCCCTCAACTCTCAGATCCTTACCACTTCCCTACCCACCCAATTTTATATTCCTTTTCTTTCTTCAAAAAAAGAAATCAAACCCAAGAAACAAATAGAACCCCCCCACACACACTGAAACACAAATTAAGCAAGCAAAAGACCAATAATGCAAAAAAAGTCAAAGCAAAATAAAGTACAAAGTTCACAAAAAATACCATAACTCTTTAATTTTTTTTTTTTAACACATTTAGTGTGTGGGTGTGAGACAGAGACAGAGACAGACCTGCCTCCATTTGTGCACATACATCCATGCATAGAATAAGGAAAATAACCTACATTTTGTCAGAAAATAAGGACAACCCCATTTTGTCAGACTTCCTGAATTCCACATTGATTACTTATCAGTGCGGATAAGTAAACATAGTTTGTTCCATATGGTGCTGTTAAAATCACTTCAGAAGTTTAAAACTTTGCCGGGCAGTGATGGTGCACGCTTTTAATCCCAGCCCTTGGGAGGCAGAGGCAGGCGGATTTCTGAGTTTGAGGCCAGCCTGGTCTACAGAGTGAGTTCCAGGACAGCCAGGGCTATACAGAGAGACCCTGTCTCGAAAAACCACACACAGACACACACACACACACACACACACACACACACACACACACACACACACAAAAAAGTTTAAAACTTAGCATCTTAGGTTCCTTTACTTGGATTCAGACATTTCAACAAGATTCAAGATTTTAACGACACTTTCTACCGACGTAAGTTCTCCACTTGGTATTAAGTTCTTGCTAATTCTGTCAGTTTGTTACTTTGTTTTTCCTCATTCTAGATACTTGAAACACCAGAGCACTGATTCTTAGTAGATACCACTAGCTGCTTGCTTGACTTAAGAATTACTGAAGGATTAGGAGGGCGGGGAGCTTCTAATAAAATTAGCTTTTTTTTTTTTAAACAAAGTAAATTACTTTTGCATCACTGCCTTTATTTAAATTGGTAAGTGTGTTCAAAGCAGTTTTAGAGTCACAGCAAAGGTGGGTAGGCAGTAGTGTTTTTGTCCCATCACACAGACAGCCCTTGTTGGTAATCTGAGTTATGTGGGATGATGGGAGAGAGACACTCAGATGCAGTGAAGCCTTGAGAAAGCAGGGGGCTCAGCCTCACTGGACCGAACCCCAAGAAGCCTTTCAGAATCGTATTTATTGACTGTTATCCTTATAGAGTGAGGCAAGCTCCTCATACCAGAGCCCCGATCTAATGTGTGTGTTTCTTGAAGGAACATATCATCACCTCTGCAGTCTCATGCACTGTTTGCAGTGCTCAATAGTGCAAGATGTCCTGGTTTGCTAAAGAGTATCTTGTGACTAAGATCATGCAGAGGGTATGAAGCTCCTTCGGAAAAACAGCTCACAGCAAACAGTCACTACTAATCACAGTGATGTCTTTGAAGCCCAAGAACATCTAAAAACCGTTGCTTCATTCTGATGTTTATACCAGATACAGTGCCGACTATACTGCCAACCTGCCTCACTAGCAGTGGTCCACAGGCAGTGATAGATTGATACAGTCCATGAGGCCCTGCTTCAGCACTGGTACAGTAGTGTGTTTGTAAGCACTAGTGACCTAGTGGGCGTGGTGGGGCCAGCAAGAGGATAGAGAATTTGAGACTTGCCTAGACTACATCAACTATATCAAAAATTAAACTTTTTTTTTTTCTTGTAGAATTTCATATTATTGTATGTGGCCTGGACTCTATCATAGCCAGAAGATGGATCAATGGAATGCTGGTAAAGACTTCAGTGTTGGGGTTCTCTAAAGGTCCTTGCTGTTGCTTTTGACATACTTCAAATCAGAATTGTTTGTTTAATTTTAAATTAAGTAGATAAACACATTGTTACTACTTTCATTGATTTTCAATGAAATGTGTTTATTGTTAGGAATGTAATTCCTTCATTCTGATATAGAGCTATTGAGTCCCAAACTGACTTCTAGAATTTGCTGGAAATATGCTGCTGCTGCTGCTGCTTTCTCCCCCCCCCCCCCCATTTCCTATTCTTTTTTTAAGCCCTTTAAAACATTTCCCTAGATATCTCTTCTAAATTATGAAGATGGTGTGTTGGATCCAAGCTCCATTGTACCTTTGATAGATGGGGGGACAGAAGGCTTTAAAGGAAATGCCCGAGTGATTTTGCCGGGAATGACTGCTTGTATTGAGTGCACTCTGGAACTTTACCCACCACAGGTAATCAGAAAAGCTCCTACATTTCTTTCTTAGTATCTTGGGTGGTAATTAGTGTTGGTTATTACATCTAGTCAGTGTCTAGTGTTTGTAATTGGGGATAAACATATTTAAATATATGTTAAGGGTATAGGTTAGTATTTCCCATAATGAGGGTATGAGGTCAAACTTGTATACTTCAGCCTTGAAACAAAAGCAAAATTTAAAACAAAATTTGCTTAGAAGAATAAAGTATGATAGTCTTCTGTGTTTGAGAGAAGATACTATATATCAGATCTGTTTTTATGGTTTTGTATTAGTACTTTTTTCCTCTTATTAGTGTTTTGCTAAGTGTGTTTTTCTTTTAATTATGTGTATATGTGTAAGTGTTTAGGTATGTGAGTACAGTGGTCCTGGACACCAGAGGTGACAGATTCCTCTGTAGCTAGAGTCACAGGCTGGTATGAGCTGCCCGACATGGGTGCTGGGAACCAAACTCAGTTCTTCTGAAAGAGAAGTGTATACTCTTAAACCACTGAGCCATCTTTCCAGCTCCTTGCTTTTTTTAATTTAAGAGAAATTACAAAGTTATATGTTGGGATAAGTTATATTCTGTTTTCTTCATATACTTTCCCTTAATGTTAAATGTAAAGTGTGTATACATAGGGTTCAGATATTTGTTGGAATCTTAGGATGTATCTTTCATGAATAAGGAAGGTCTACTGTAGTTATTACAGAGAATACAACTACTGGGAACAAGGCTGGTGAGGTGGCTTAGCACATAAAGACCCTGAGTTCAACCCTAGTACCCCCATGGTGGAGCTAAAAGTTTTCTTCTGACTGTCATATGTACACTCTAGCATGTGCTTACATGCACATACATGCAAATAAATGTAATAAAGAATTTAAAAATAGGATTAAGAATGATCTTTTCAAAGATGGAGCTCTTTAGCCTGTTTACTTATTTTAAAGAATAGTTGCAATTTTGATTTATAAATGTTAGCAGCTCTATGAGTATTAACTTACAATTGATTTAATTCTGTGCTTTTGTGTTGGTTTGCATTATACTTTTACATTAAATACAGGTAAAACAATCACTCACATTTCAGAATTTATTTAGTATTTTTCTTTTTTCTTTTTTTTTTAAGATTTATTTATTGTATGTATGTGAGTACACTGTTGCTATCTTCAGATACACCAGAAGAGAGCATCGGATCCCATTACAGATGGTTGTGAGCCACCACGTGGTTTCTGGGAATTGAACTCAGGACCTCTAGAAGAGCAGTCAGTGCTCTTAGCCACTGAGCTGTCTCTCCAGCCCAGTATTTTTCTTTTCATTTCCAATAGAACTAGAATGTACATGCTAAGGTGCAGGACAAATGTATCTTTCTTTATAGGCAGCTCAGCCCCAAGAACGCTGACGCCTCCTATTAGTACACAAGTCTTAATGCTTTGTAGTGTTTGTTATATAAGTCAAGAGCTGAGATGAGTGCTATGGACTAAACCAGAACAAGAAGTTGCATTTTAAAATAGTAATCATTTACTAAGAAAGACAACTTTTGTGGTTTAAGGTCAATTTCCCCATGTGCACCATTGCATCTATGCCCAGGCTCCCAGAACACTGTATTGAGTACGTAAGGATGTTGCAGTGGCCTAAAGAGCAGCCATTTGGAGGTAAGTTAACAATCCAGACTTAAAAAATATTTTATATATTATTCATTTTGAAATTTTATTTAAAATTTACCTTGTGGTTATATATGTTTGTCTCCCCACAACAGATGGGATTCCATTAGACGGAGATGACCCTGAACATATTCAGTGGATTTTCCAAAAGTCTGTAGAGAGAGCATCACAATATAATATTAGAGGTGTTACCTACAGACTCACTCAAGGTGAGTTAGTGAACTGTCATAATTGTGGGATAGGTAGGGAAATACTCTATGGCAGTGATTCTCAATCTTGTTCTTAAGACTATCTATATATCGTATTTACATTACGATTCATAACAATAGCAAAATTACAGTTAATGAAGTAGCAACAAAATAATTTTATGATTGGGGGTCACCACAACATGAACAGCTGTATTTTAAATTAGGAAAGTTGAGAACCACTGCTCTATGACAGGAATGCTTGATATGTAATTAAGAGATTGCCATCTGAAGTTTAATTAAAGAACTATGGAAGTAATGTGTTTCCAGTTACTACAAGGTAGTAGCGAACTGTATTCAGTAGAATACATACTATTCAGCTAGTGGAGATTGAATGATGGCACTGATTCTATATTTATATACAATTGTACAATTGAAAGAGCCCTTATCTTCAAAGTCTAACTGTTCACTTCATCTTTGAGGAATTTATCCTCTCTTGGGAGCTGTCAAAAGACTATCAGATAGTTACTCTGTATCTTGTTTAGTTTGCGTTTTGGCCAGTATCTTACATAATCTAATTGCTTTTTATTTTCTTTTTAAATTTTTATGTGTTTTGTCTGCATGTATGTATGTGCATTTCATGCATGCCTGGTGCCTGCAGAGTGCAGAAGAAGGCATTGCATCCCCTGGAATAGAGTTATAGAAAGATGTGAGCTACATATGGGTGTTGGGAACTGAACCCCAGGGTCTTCTGGCAGAGTAGTGAGTGCTCTTAACTATGAGCCATCTCTCCAGCTCCTAGTTCCCCTTTAAATAGTAGTTTCTAACTATTGAGCATAGTAGTCACATTCTCTCCACATTTTAATATTTTACCACTCCAAATCTTCCTGATTCCTCAATCCTTTGGTAGGTCGCAAGGCTTTAAGTCTTGGTGTGCTTCTCTGACCAGAGTCCAGTTATCCATCCTTCTGGGATCTCCTAGGCCATTGTATAGCATTCTAGGGTTAGCCATACCTCTGATGCTGGGAACAATCATAAAGGAAAGCTGATGTCTTATCACTTATTTTTTGCATTTAATACTCTGTTCCCATTCGTTGATGTTGCTACTCGTTGAAATTTGCATATCTTTTCACCAGTCCAGTGGCTAGGCCTTCCTTTCCCCCTTTCTCCCTCCCCATCTCCCCTTTCTCACAGAAATAATATTCTGGAGGTTGTTTATTACATTTTTTATTGGTCCTGGAGATCAAATCCAGGGCCTTAGCAGCCTTTTTAGATTTGTCTCTGTTATCAGACCTTCTTGAGTCTCTCAGACTTCTTTACTGTCTTCACAAAGATACTGTGAAAGACCATTCCAGGTGCTCTCCCAAAGACTGGTGGTTCTGTTTTCTCATTTCCTGGTTGCTGGATCAGTCACAGTCACAGTCACTGAATGTGCCTCTAGCACAGGGTCACAGTGAGCAGTCCTGCTCAGCTGTGGTGACCAGTGTTCCAGTCCTGTTATAGTTCATCTCTTTTGGAGTTTTGCCATAGTCTCTAGAAAGAATTGTCTATTCTTTTTGCAAATTTGTCATTTCTTTTCTGTGACTGTTTTCTTTACTCCTTCTGGTATTATCCCTGCTGCCTGTTTCCTTACCTTCGTCTACCCGAGGCTGTTTTGTGCTCCTCCTGCTGGAATGCTGGGAACACATCTTATAGTGCTGCCTCACCCTCCAGGTTCTTGTGGTTTCTCTAGAGTGAGCAATTCAAGTGCAGTTTGAAGACTCGAGTCTTCATTTTGTACTATGGGAGATGGTTTGTTCGTTGCTTACATGATTATGGAAGTGAAAAGTTAAAATCAGTCAATGTAGAGAGCTGTGCTTTATTCTGTGTGGCCAAGACTGTAAAAGAAAGATACTTTTAAAAGATTGGGGGTTTTTTCATTGTGACATTTTGAGAATGGAATGACTTGAATTAACTATATCAAGAATCATTAGGAAACTTTGTTTACACTTATTCAGCCATTTGAGAGTCTAGTACTATATATAAGACTATGTGGGATGGGCAGGTGTGGGCACAACCCATTTCTGTGCTTGCTAGGGGTAATGTGGATATATTTAATTTCTCAGCCTTGCTTGCCTTCTTCTTAGAACAAGGCTGGTGTGACTAGCATCACCATGTAGGAGCATTAAATAATATTTGGTATTCACACTATACCAGAGTATAAGAAAACACTGTTGTTATTACGTTTCTGCTTTGTCATTATGGAAAACTACAAAGACTTCATTTCAGTACTGTTGCTTAAGATTTCAACACACTTCAGACTGTTGAGAATGAAAGAAAGATGATAATTCATGTTTGAATTTCTCTGCTGTTTTTTTTTTTTTTTGAGCTATTGACCTTGTCAGCTTCCCAACACCATGCCTGGCCATACCCAATTTTATTTCTTGATTTGAATGCCTGAAAAATCAAGTTTCAGAAAATGGTATTTTACAATCAAGACTTTAAATGATTTAATTACATGATTTTAACTTAAGGTGACTTTAAAAAAAAAAATCAAGCTGGAGAGATGGCGTAAGTTGTTAAGAGTGCTTATTATTCACAACTGCCTCTAGCTCCAGCTCCAGGGGACCAGACACACTTCACATGTACACACACATGCATATACACGTGCACGTTCCCCTACACCTAATTGAAAATCTTGAAGAAAAAAAAAAAGAAGGAAAGAAATGACCATATTTTATTTGGCAAATTTTTTCAGGGGTAGTAAAACGAATCATTCCTGCAGTAGCTTCTACAAATGCAGTCATTGCAGGTAAGGGGAAAAGACATTCAGCTTTACTTTTTGCTTTGATTTTGACTTAATATCTAAATTGACATTTCTGTAGTTACTTGCATACTAGGAATTTGATATCTTCTTGGGTGAGTTACCCAAAGCAAATATGTTCCTGTTTCCTCTGTATTTCTTGTTTTATTATGTCTTACAAGACCTTATGTTTCTCTTTGACAAAGTGCTCACAGTAAAGGAATGTTTTAGCATGTCTCTTTACTCATAGGGTTAGCTTTTCATTGATCTGATGAAGATGAAGGAAAAGTTGTATTGTTTGAATCATATGAAACAAATATAAAACTTGTTCCTATGTTTTTAAAATTATGCATTTTAAAATCTATTTTTCTATTAAAATTACAATTTTATCTGATTTATCACTGACTTTGAAATTATATAATTTTTACTGAATTCAAATGTCTTTATTTTCTCTCTAGCTGTATGTGCCACTGAGGTTTTCAAGATAGCTACAAGGTAATGAGTTTTATTTTTAATCTGTGTATGAATCCACATTATGTCCTTGCTCAATTAGATAAGTGAACTTTTTTTCATTACAGTGCGTACATTCCTCTTAATAATTACTTGGTATTCAATGATGTAGATGGACTGTACACTTACACATTTGAAGCAGAGAGAAAGGTTAGTAGCATTAAAGTAATACAGATATTTTTCACTATACAGTCTTTGCTTTTATATACTAATTATTCAGAATTAGAAGATAATTATTTATGCTATGAGTTACTAAAGCTAATAATATGTATCTTTTTTGGATAGCTTAAATACTGTAAAGCATAGTAATTTAGAGCAAATAATCTATTACAAAAACAGGCTTTAAAGCAAAAAATATTTTCATAGGAAATATGCATGATTATAAAACAACATGATTTCCATATCTTTGCTTAAAAAGAGACTGAGACTGGTTTGTGTTCCTCTAAATTATTCTTTTATGTTTGTAGGAAAACTGTCCTGCGTGTAGCCAACTTCCTCAAAACATTCAATTTTCCCCATCAGCTAAACTACAAGAGGTTTTAGACTATCTAACCAATAGTGCTTCTCTGTAAGTGTTGAGTGTTTATATTGTAAAAGTCATTTTTTAAATTTTACAATAAAACAAGAACTACTTCTTTAAATAAGATGGTGTTTGCTACTTTTTTTAGGCAAATGAAGTCTCCAGCTATCACAGCCACATTAGAAGGGAAAAACAGGACACTTTACTTACAGGTCAGTAGTATTAATTTTTAATTTTTTTCAAGAAAATTATATTCTTTTTTTCTTAATGTGCTATACATTAAAATAATGTTGTTCTCCAGTCAGTAACGTCTATTGAAGAACGAACAAGGCCCAATCTTTCCAAAACATTAAAAGGTATTTTAAGTAAATGTGTACACTAATAGTTTTCTTTTTTAGTAAATATCTGCTATCTCTCTCTCCTTGCCTCCCTCTCTCCCTCCCTTCCTTTCCTCCCCTGTGTGTGCGTATGTGGGGGGGTGTCTGTTTGTCCCTAGTACCAGGGATTATAATCAGGCAACCCTTGCTAGCTGGCAGGTGCCTTATCCCTGTGCCAGCTGTCTCCTCAGCCCTCAGTGTTTGGAGATAGGATGCCTTTGTGTGGCTTCAGCTAACCTTGAATTTGCTTGTAGCCAAGGCTGACTTTGAACTTAGATTTACTCGTAGTTATATATGACCAAATTGTAATTATTTATATTTCTAGAAATAGTAGAATCAATGGCTCTTTTAATAGAAAAAAATTAAAACTCTAAGAAATCAAATTTGAAGACATATCTGAACTATAAAACTATAATTTGTGCGTTGTGTATGTGTTATTTTTTTTGTTGAGGTATTTATTTTGCTTGATCTAATGACATTCTTTTCTATTTTAGAACTGGGACTAGTTGATGGACAGGAACTGGCTGTTGCTGACGTCACTACACCACAGACTGTACTATTCAAACTTCATTTTACTTAAGGACAATATATCTACACATAATAGAAAATTCATAGAAATAATATACTTTATAAATGATATGGAATTGAAGAGCCGAGAAGATGAGGCAGAAGGGAACACCTAAGAAAGAAAATTTAATTGATGCCATTTTTAGCATTAGTATGGCTAGAAATTGACTTTTATATATACATATATGTAAAAAAATGAATGACTCTTTTTTAACTTTATAAGTTTCTCTTGAAGACTGAACATTGGGGTTGGGCTAGTAAGCATTTTCATTTTAGTAATATGGAAAACTATGCCTCCAGGAAAGATTATGAACAAATGTATTGCTTCCTTAAGGCAGGACAAACACTGTCTTTTGTGTGAGTTTGTTATGGTCAAAGAGCATATTCCTCAGCTTGCATTTGAGCATCCACATGTATAGGAATGTATCCTTGAATGGAAGTGAGGAATTAGGTTTTAAGAACATTAAATATCTACAACCCGGCATCTAGAGTATATCAAACATAGGCAGTTTCTTCATTACTACTCATATAATTGTGACTATCCATGTGTGTATTAATTATTGCAGAGTTTAACTTGTCCTTGATAATTTGTAAACAGTATTATAGATTCATACCTGTGCATGAAAATACAAAATATTTTCATGTATTTGTTTGCAAGCCACAGAGACCAGTATGCACAAATTTAAACCAAGACATGGCTGTTCAAAGAGAATTAATGTTTAAACAGTTATCATTGATGCTTTTGCACTATTTATTAATAAAATTGTACATTGTCTACTTTTTATTGAAAACTTTAAAGTATATCAATAATAGTAAATAATTTTATAGTGATGTAGAAATAATTTTTAAATGTTTAACAGTTATTGCCAGACTTTTATTGCACCTGAGTTAAATTTTTAAAATTTTACCATAGTGATTTCCATAGTACAGACTAGGTTCATTCATTCTAACTAGTAAATGAAATGGAATGACTTGATTTTTATAGTAAAGTCTCTTTCTTAACATGCTTTTTTTTCTTCAAAAATGCTAAAATCCCAATGGAGCACAAATACTCAAGTACACAGTTATAATGGTTTTTTTTGTTTGGTTTGGTTTGGTTTGGTTTGGTTTTTCGAGACAGGGTTTCTCTGTGTAGCCCTGGCTGTCCTGGAACTCACTCTGTAGACCAGTCTGGCCTTGAACTCAGAAATCTGCCTGCCTCTGCCTCCCAAGTGCTGGGATTAAAGGCGTGCGCCACCACTGCCTGGCTAATTATAATGTTTTAATATGGGGACAAATAGTACCTGATCTTCATTATTGGTTTTTATTTAGTTGCAATTTTTTATTCAGAATGTTAGTGGGTGGAATCTGTCTCTCTGTCCTTCTCTCTGGGGTGGGAATGCTGCAGGGATATAACTAGGCCCTCCCACGTTAGTCAGGTGCTCCATCATGGAGCTGTACCCCCAGTTTCTAGCTCCCTGTTGACAAATTGAGTTCATTATAAAACCACACAGGGTACATTTATATGTTTTGTTTTTGTTTTTGTTTTTTTTCCGTTTTTTGAGACAGGGTTTCTCTGTGTAGCCCTGGCTGTCCTGGAACTCACTCTGTAGACCAGGCTGACCTTGAACTCAGAGATCCACCTGCCTCTGCCTCCCAAGTGCTGGCATCAAAGCGTGCGCCACCACTGCCGGGCTCAACACACATTCTTTTTTTTTTTTTTTTTTTAAGATTTATTTTATTTATATGAGTATACTGTTGCTGTCTTCAGACACACCAGGGAAGGCATCAGATTCCATTGCAGATGGTTGTGAGCTACCATGTGGTTGCTGGGAATTGAACTCAGGACCTCTCAAGAGCAGTCAGTGCTCTTAACCGCTGAGCCATCTCTCCAGCCCACATTTATATGCTTAACCCAACATGCTACAGGGTTAGCACAAGTTTTTCTTTATGGTTCTTTCTAGTATCAGATTTAGGGCCTTGTACTAGGCCAATATTCCATCACTAGGCTGTATCTCCAGTAAGCCTCTTTTTCTTTCTGTCTTTTTTTTTTTTTTTTTTTTCTTTTAAATAAGGTAAGGTCTCATTGTATAGTCCAAGATGCTTTTAACTTGTGACCCTCTTCCCCTGCCTCTTTCTGTACTGGGTTATAATAATGCGTTACAAAGCAACACGCTCCCCCCCCATCCCCTTATTTTTTCAAGACAGGGTCTTACTATGTAGCTCTGGCTATGTAGATGAGGCTTGTCTGAAACTCAATAAGATCTGCCTGCATTTGCCTTCCAAGACCTGAGCCTTTTTAAAGGTGAAGATTATTAACACTGAGTGCTTCCTTCCTAAAGATGCTGTAATAATCTTCATAAAAAGGCAACAATATTTTCATCAGAGCTTGGAAAGTAACTTTGGAAGATTATGCCATTTGCCCAGTGCTGTGCATTTAGAAGTATTGGGACAGGAGTTCTGTAGGCCTCAACTCTTCTTACATACTCAACTAAGCTCTTTGAAAGAAATTGGGTTATTTAGTACAATTATACAATTTGTATAGTTACCAAGTATTAGTATAACAGGCAAAGATATTTTTCCTGTGGATCTGTATACTTTAATGTACATGCACATGAGTTGAAACCCTGTGCTGACAGAGTGATGTTTGGACCAGAGGCTTCTGATAAGGATAATGATACTGATAAGTAAAATTAAGGTTAAAACACAGGGCCTGCAAAACTCTACCGAGGCAGGCAAGCCTGCAATACTCTCATCAGAGGAGTCAGAGTCCAAGGACAAAGGCATTAAAGTTACAGGATATGAGACTCTTTGGCACCTCCTTCAACCCCTTCACTGTCGTCTTTGCCTCTCGGGGCAACACATCCTGTACATTTCTTTTTATGAAAACCACCTCCTCCTCACTCCTCGTCAGCCTCTTCAGCTTGCTGGGATTCTGGTGTGCCCTCATCTTGCGGCTTTTTCCGCTCGCTCTCTGGCTTCTCATCTTTTGTCTGTGCTTCATGATCTATCTGGCTTTTCCTGTTTGCCTGACTTTGCTTCACTCTCAGACTCGGTTTTGTCTTCTGGCTTTCCTTCTTTGTCATTTTCTATGTCAAGCCCACCCTTAACCCCCTTGCTTCTTTCTTTTCAGGTACACATAGGTCTTCAAAGAG
Source organism: Uromys caudimaculatus (assembly GCA_028551405.1). Lineage (NCBI taxonomy): Eukaryota > Metazoa > Chordata > Mammalia > Rodentia > Muridae > Uromys > Uromys caudimaculatus. Next base: position 46,596,778 of record CM052700.1, read on the forward strand.
CTAGGACCTGGGTTCAACAGAAGCATCCTCTAGCCACTAGCCTGTCACTAACATGCTCCAAAATGCAATATAGTGGGATAAAATTGCTGGAAGATTATAACTTGCCACAGATATGATTTTTTGTTAAGAAAAAGTCTCCTTATAGCTTAGCTCCTTGCAGTGTAAAACAGATTCTCAGGGAGCAGGCAGGCAATGTGTTAAACAGAGTTCTTAGAATGAGTTGTCAGATATATGGGAAATTGTAATGTGACAATAGTTGTGAAAAGGAAATTTTAGTTCAGTCATTCTTTATCACTAGATGACACCTATGGAAAAAGGATTAGTGCCCTATTAAGAGGTTTGAGGTGCCATTGCCCTCTAAAACAAAATGTACTAAGGCCATTGCCAGCCCTGAACCAAAATAGGGCTCTTAAGTCCTTAAGAATGTAGATTTTCTTTCTTTTTGAGAATAGGGTCATTGTAGATATAATTAAATAGGATGTGATCATTCTCAAATACGGGGGCACCAATCTAATATATGGTAAGCATCCCTATTAGAAGAGGTGAGGCTTGGGGAGGGAGATCAGAAACTGGAAGAGTTTATCTGTAACCAGGGAACAAATGAATCGCCTTCAGACGTGAAGCTAGGAGAAGCAGGGTGCATTCTCCGTGAAGCTTTCAGACTGAGGACAGCTCCAGTGAACAACTTCAGACTTCCGGCTCCAGAGGATGAAAGCATTTCTGTCCTGTTAAGCCACTCTGTTGTAGTTGTTACGGTAGTCGTAGGGATTGTTTTTGGGGAATAAAATTACGTCATTTCCCCTTTCCCTTTCCTCCTTCTAAACCTTTTCATAGATGTCTCATGCTCTCCTTCAAGTTAATAGTCTCTTATTAACTGTTAAGTATACAAATGTATGTGTAGACATAGGTATTCTCAAGTACATTAGTACAACTCTATCAGTCTGTATAGTGTTTCCAGGGCAGGCCATTTGGGAGTGCATAACGTATTGGTGAGATTGCCCTGGGGAAGACTTTCTCCTATCCCTAGCTTCAGCATCCCTTAAAGAACCTGTGGTTCTTTGTGTAGGCTTGGATTCTCTTTTCACAAGGGGCCGATGAAACTCTGGATGTTTAAATTAAATTTAGCCTTTAAATGCTGGTAGAAATTTTTCTGTAGCATTATTAGAGCCAAACCAAACAGCTGCTGACTGGACAAGGAAGGCCATCGACTTTAAATTTCCTCCCATGACCCAGTGTGGAAAAGAGCATATAAGCTATATCTTTTAAGCAGTGTGCACAGTATGTACTGACGGGTTAATATTTTATTGCTTGCTAAGTGACTTAGTCCACTCAAACTGCCGTTACAAATTGCCATAAAGTGGCTGGCTCAAAGGCTACAGAAACTTGATTTTTACAGTTCTTGTGACTGGGAGGTCCAAGATGAACACAGATGATGAGGGCACCTATTTTTGGTTCATGGGTGGCATGGCCTTGGTATGATGGCTGAGAGGGTGGAGGCACTCAGACCTCTTAATAGGACATTGTCTCTTTCCCAAGGGTGTCACCAACATCTCGTGACCCAGTAAGTTCCTAAAGCCCCACCTCTTAACATAGGAATGTGCTGATGAACGCCATTCAGATGACAGAACTCAGTTGTGAGGAAAGTTGTTTGATCTGTAAATGTTCCAGGACTTGGGGACGATGCCCATAAAGTCAGGCAAAGACATCTAGGCCGGGCGAGAACTGGTCAACTATTTTTTGAGTGCCAAGAGAAATATGAGGCCTAGCCGCCGTGTTTACAGCGAGGCAAGCACCGCTCCGGTCGTTCCCGGAGGTCCAAGCCTAGGCACAGACCGCGTCTGTCAACTGAGAGCAGCCACGAAACCTAGAGCCTGCCGGTAACTAAGGGCTACCCTCCGCTCCCGGATGTTGCTTCACGCCAACGCCCCCCGTCATTCCGTCTGGGCGGAACTCGGCTCCCGGATCTGGTAGTTGTGTACGTGGAAGGGTGGCGCATGCGCGGCAGGGCCCGGCTCAGCTGTGCGAGAAGCTCCGAGCGCCGCGCGGCCGCGGGAGGCGGTGGGCCCGGGCCACCGCTGAGGCCGCCGGAGCCGGCCGGAGCCGGCACTGAGAAGGGGCCATGAGCTGGTTCAATGCCTCGCAGTTGTCCAGCTTCGCCAAGCAGGCCCTGTCCCAGGCCCAGAAGTCCATCGACAGGGTCCTGGACATCCAGGAGGAGGAGCCGAGCGCCTGGGCCGAGACCATCCCGTACGGCGAGCCGGGTAAGCGGGTCCCGGGGTGTCGCGCCTGCCTGCCGTCGGACCGCAGTCCCGCATGCCTCGGCTCCGGTGCGGGTCCTGCTGACCTCTGGTGTCAGCTCGAGCTCTGGTCCTGGCCCCAGGCCCTTCTTACAGAGACCATAGCACTGCCTCAGATCCCTAATTGCTACGCGTCTTCCGCCTTTGCGCCCTAGGTCCGAACTATGTAAATGCCCAGTCTGGGAGCCCTGCGGGTAGCATTTAATGAACATAAAGACTACAAAAAGCTTCCTCATCTTCAAAACAACCCGAGTCAGGGATGGTAGTGCCCGTGTTCTACAGAAGAGCTAACCGAAACACAGAATGCATAAGTAACTTTCTTCAGGTGAGGCACAGACTGAACTGGGCATAGTACCAAGAGAATTTGTGCTCCATGAGTTGCCAACTGTAGCCCCCTCCCCCCCACCCTTTTTTTTTTTTTTTTTTTTCAGAACCAGGTCTTTCAGATTGGCTGAAATTACTCTTTCCAGGATTTTCGGTTGCTTGTGTCTTTAAGTCTGAGGGATTCTTGAGCATTTTTACGTGTGTAGCAACGGACACAGTGCAAACCTTTGGATGAAAAGGGTAGTTAACCACTCTCTGGTTTCTGGTTTTAGTTGAACATTGTTGAAAACTCGAGACCTAAGTTGAATCATTGATATCGTAGTTTATGTATGATTGTAGGTATGTCGTGATCTTATTTCATTCCATGTATTACCTTGGTATTGAGTAGCTCACCTTTTTGTGGTTGGACTCCAGAGTTGGAGTTACTAAACTTGAGATCAAATAAGTTTCAAATATAAAGATACTCATTATCCCCCGCCCCACGCGAAGTCTGAGACATGAATAGCGCTGTATAATTTATTTTTAAGGGCAGGTTGTCTGAAATGGAATATGCTTTCTTGAATGCTATTTTCATTGATCACCTGTTGTGTTTTAGATTACAGAACGACGAGGGTTTGAAGAATGGGGATAGTTTAAGTGAATGTGAGGATACTATAATTTTGTACCACATTTTTTAAGAGGCAAACTTAAACCCTGATATCCCTGAGGATGCTAATTAGCTACCTGGAAGACCTAAGCTTGCTTTAAACTTTGTTTTCTGGTTTTCAGACACAGAACAAATAAATGTAAAACTCTGTCCCCAGTTCAGTTTCCCCAACACTCTTCATTCCTCATAGCTTTGGAATCTTATTAAAGAGCAGATTTTGTTAAAAGGCTTCTTGTTTTGTTTTGTTTTTTCTTTTTCTTCTTCAGGAAGTCCCCAGTTATTGTGTGCCCTTTCCATCAGTTTCTAATTGCAGAGTTTTCGTGATTTCCCGATCTTAAAAAATGTAGAAAAAATATTTTGGGTTTTTAAGAGAGAGGAACTTGCAGACTGGTCATTAAGTACATAAAAGTGAATTTATTCACTAGAACTCTCTGTTCACATCAGTTTAATTATGATTTTTAAAAAAGACTGTCTCCACTATCTCAGGTTAAGTTTTGAGCTTTGCTGTCTGTTCAGCTTGTAATTAAGTTTTATTATTTAATGTTACAAGAATAAAATGATTTCGTGGCAGCTACTGCTGTGACTACATGTGCCTGTTGGTGAAGATTTGAACTGTTTTTGTGAGATAGCCATGTATCTGGGATTTCACACTGGCTATACAACCCTTGTCATTACTTTAAGCATGGGCTCAGAGGGGATAACATACTTGCTTTGGCTAGGCAAAACCAAGTCTGGTCTTGTACTTGTTTGTTAGACCCTCGTAGGTCGGCCCACACTGGTTTTATTCCTTTACACCCAAAGTTAACCTGGAAACTAATTGGTGATGCAGTAAGGAAAGAGTTTAACTTTTCCAAATTACAGGGTGCATTTCATAAACTCTCTTTCCTCCCAATTGATACCTCTGATGATGATTGAAATATTAATGCTAATATTCTTTAATGAACTACTTTATTTTTGTCAAAGGAATAAGTCCCCCTGTGAGTGGAGGATGGGATACTTCAACCTGGGGCTTGAACTCAAGCACTGAACCTCAGAGTCCACCCACAGCCTCTCAAGCAATTACAAAGCCAGTTCGAAGGACTGTAGTAGATGAATCTGAGAATTTCTTCAGTGCCTTTCTCTCTCCATCGGATGTCCAGACCATTCAGAAGAGTCCAGTGGTGTCAAAACCTCCAGCTAAATCACAGCGGCCAGAGGAAGTGAAGAGCAGTTTACAAGAATCATCATCTCCTGGCAAGTCCAGAACTTCTGAGACAGCTGAGTCTGAAGTGAGAGACTCTGTGCGTGTTTCGGGAGAGACTCCAGCCGTGGGCACCACCTCACCTGTACCTGAAGGCAAGCATGAAGAAACCACTAGTGAAGAGTCTGAGGTGAAGGTGCCCACTGTGAGATTGAAGGTGTCTGAAAAGGTAATTAGTGTAAACACAACAGAAGATGTATCCACAACATCCACTCAGTCTCTTACGGCAGAAACTAAAGATATGGCTTTGGAACCTAAAGAACAAAAACACGAAGACAGACAGAGCAACACACCTTCTCCTCCTGTTAGCTCCTTCTCATCCGGCACGTCCACCACTAGTGACATTGAAGTTTTAGATCACGAGAGTGTAATAAGTGAGAGCTCAGCTAGTTCAAGGCAAGAGACTTCGGATGCAAAGTCAAGTCTTCACCTCATGCAGACATCATTTCAGCTTCTCTCTGCATCTGCTTGTCCTGAGTATAGCCGCTTAGATGACTTCCAAAAGCTCAATGAGAGTTGCTGCTCATCGGATGCTTTTGAAAGAATAGACTCATTTAGTGTGCAGTCTCTAGATAGCCGGAGTGTAAGTGAAATCAACTCAGACGACGAACTGCCGGGCAAAGGCTATGCTTTAGTACCTATAGTAGTGAGTCCTTCAGCCCCAAAGACGAAAGTAGTAGAGTCTACTGAAGAGAATGCCGAAGAAGAGGAAGGAAACGAGACGTTAATTGCACCTTCTGAGGAAGCAGAATTAGAGGAAAGTGGCCGAAGTGCTACTCCAGTTAACTGTGAACAGCCGGACACGTTGACTTCTCCTCCACCAGTAAGTGGTGGGCACTCTGCCTCTGGACTGGCCTCTGAGCAGTGTGAAGCTGTTGAAAACCAGCCAGAAGCACCACCTGAGAAAGAAGATGTTTGCAAGGTAACTACAAAGTAGAAGAGAGCTTGGGGGTGTGTTTCAGAGTTGCAGATACTTTCCTGGAAGTGTGGTGATTTGAAAAAGTACGTGTTTGATCATTTAATTGTAGCAGTTAAGGACTTTAAAATGAATAATTATGTTAAATTATTTGAAGTTCTTGCAAAGCAACTATGGTAGACTAAGTAGATATACAAAAGCTTAATGTTTCCATTTTCCATCTTTATTGTTGCGTCCTTATCACTTTAACATTCTTTCATGCTCTGTTCATCCTTCTGACAGTTTGCAAAGGACTGTTTATGTCACAATGTATTCTCTTGAAGATAGACATGGAATATCAATCTGAATGTTACTACTTTTTATATCAAAGTGTTTTGCATGTATATTCTATTTATGGGAAATTTTAGATTTTATCTTTTTGGTTTTGATATGACTACTGTTGATGCTTTCCTGTGATTAATATGCTGATGTTGATGTTTCATTGATAAATCAAGTATACTTCTTACAGTGTTTTGGCTTGGTTTTTCCTTATGTTACTTTTGCTATCTGTTTTTAATAGCTATCTTATATGAATGAGAAAATGAAATGCCCAAGGAGCAAAAGTAAAACCTGGGAATGACCAGTGACTTTTCCCTAATACATACAAGAGAAAATGGTGTTGATTCTTTAATGTTAGACCACAGCTTTGGTTTTTCCCGAGTCTTAGACATTGAATAGGAGCTAGCATCTTTAATGGGCTTCTGAGATGTATATATAACATGTGGAGAAAGGTACTGTGAATGCTCAGTTTTGCCTTAGTAAACATTTTTGAAAGCAGCAGATTCTGTTCCCTGGGTTTAATATTATTCAGGAACAAAATGCTGTGCCATGTTTGTGAATGGACAGCAGCAGCCGCCACAGAGTATATGCTGGTATTTGAATCCCCAAAGGCAGCACTAGTTATTGTTCATGTTTTCAGACTCTTTTTAGTCTGTCCTGATTCAAGACAAGACTTTTTGAAGCTAGAAAGGCACCCTCTCTCCCTTTACAGATAAGTTTATCACTGCTTTAGCAAGACTTAGACATTAATATTCAGAGAATTACTTCTGTTAGTTTTGTACTGATACATCCTGGAAAATTCAAATTACATGCTTAAGGGTTTTTTTTTATATTAGTTTTATTTTTAAGTATAGTGGATAATAGTAAAAAACAATTACATTTGGGTTAAAGAATAATAAGAATATAGTAGGATATCTAAATACAACTAAATTAAGATGTGAAATATTACCAGAAGTTTGGAACCCTTACTTGACTCTTTTTTTTTTTTCTTTTAAATTTTATCTTCCTTCTTTAGTGGCTATACAAATAAATTATCCTAGATTTTTTTCTGTTAGAAACAAACTGCTTTAAATGTTCTTATGCATATTACCTAGTCTATTTACCATGTGCTTCCTGTAAGGTATACCCAGAGTGGAATTTTCTACCTTCTCAGGTAGATTCTGCCTAATCCATTCTCCTAAACTCATTCATCAGTGTGTAATCCCACCAGTTACTCATTCATCAGTGTGTAATTCTACCAGTTACATGCTTGCTCTGCTAACAGTTGGTTAGAGTCCGTCTGTGTCTCCTGTGTCCTCAGCACTGGTTTCTGAGTTGTGAACAGCTTGCTCTTACAGCTTTTTACCTGCATCACAAATGATTGACTTGTGTTTGTTCTCTTTTTCCAGACAGTTGAATTTCTGAATGAGAAGCTAGAAAAGAGAGAGACACAATTATTGTCCCTTAGTAAAGAAAAGGCACTTCTAGAGGAAGCTTATGACAACCTGAAGGAGTGAGTATTCAGAGCACATGAGTGATGTCACAGAGTATGTGCAGGCCACTGTACTTGCATGCTTTCTTATTGAAACGTCTCAGAGTTTGGACCTGGAGAGGTGGCTTAATGGTTAAGACCACTTGCTGCTTTTGCAGAGGACCTGTGTTTGGTTCCCAGCACCCACATAACTCCAAGGGTACCAGGCTTGTTTGTAGTATATGTATATGCATGTATGTAAAAACTCAATAAGTAAATCTTTACAAAATGTTTTGCAGCTGAACTTGTTTATAGACGCTGTAAATTATATAGTGTTTCAATTATAAACATATTTAAAGTTTGTTTTTCTTCTCAAGTTATCTTTACCATATTATCTTTGACATTTTCATGCTTTATGAAAATACATTCATATGTGTACACATATGTATCTTCTTATTTTAGTTTTAGAGATTTAAAACGTGTTTAGTGAAAATTGAAATCCTATAGTTAACACTGAACTGGTTTACTTTGAGATGATTGAGGAAGTGTGACACGGAAGACTTAGAATTGAAACATTTACTTTTGTCTTAGATTTGCACATCTAATATTGGTGTCATTTTCACCAGTGGGTTTTATTTGAGGTTTCTTAAAATTAATTTAGTAGGGCTGAGGATATACGTTTGTGGTTGAGCGTTTTCCTAGCATGCACAGCCCTGGGTTCAATCCTGAGCAACACTAATAAATATATGAAGTTAATTTTGCAAGTAATTTTTCTTTGATGAAGTAACTATCTGGCCAGGCATGATGGCACACATGCCATCATAAAATCCCAGCAGAGAAAGAGGCAAGAGGATGGGTTTAGAGAGGACACTTGGGCTATATATTGTAGGACCTTGTCTTACAAACAGAGTAGAGTAAAGGCCACTAGACTTCACCCAGTTCTGTTTTAATATGGTATATATTGGGAAAAAATGCTGTCTGCATTTTGGAAACTGACCTCATTACCTCTAGACTATTAAACAGTATCTTCATTCTCATATATTTTGAATCTAGTGAGATGTTCAGAGTAAAAGAAGAAAGTAGTAGCATTTCTTCCCTGAAAGATGAATTTACCCAGAGAATTGCAGAAGCAGAAAAGAAAGTTCAACTAGCCTGCAAAGAGAGAGATGCTGCTAAGAAGGTAATTGAAATCAAACACTATAGAGTTCCATGAATGAATTCATATTTTGGTATTAGAAAAAAAGTAAATATTAAAAACATATGTAGCATATTAACAGGTAAATTGTAGGTTTTTGGCATATTAAAGTTGGTAGATTTTGATACTTTAAAGAAGTCTAGAGACTGGAGAGTTGGCTCAGCAGACTTTGAAACATCCATTGGGCAACATGAAGACTAGAGTTTAGCTCCCCAGAACCCTTGTTAAATCCAGGCATAATGGCAGGTGTCAGTAACCCCAGTGCTAGGGGAAGGGGCTCAGAGATAGGTGGATGCTTTAAAAGCTCTTTAGCCAGTGAGCCTTGCCAAATTGATGAGTTCCACGTCTCAAAAAAATAATGTGGATCAGTAATCAGAGAAGTTCCCTGCAGGCTGCTGCGTCCCCCCACTGTGTGCGCTCAAATGTGCACATGCACACATACTTTTTCTCTAAAGCAGGGATTTATGTAATTTATATATGAATCCTTGCAAAGACCATTAAGGGAACCAAAAATGATAATTCCATCAGAATAAGCAACACTTAAACCTAAGTGGTATATTTTTAAAGGTACTCATTAGTCCCTGAATTATTTTCCTGCCACTTCAAACATGTACACTTCTTTAAGTCGAAATGAAAAGTGTAGTCTACAGTGGCTGATGACTCCTTTTGGGTGTATGTAATCCTGATTTGTGCTGACATTCCTCATCTTTGGTACAGTTGGCATTTAGGAGGCAAATTCTGTTATGGAGACTGTTCTGCTCTGCAGCGTCCTCAGCCTCTCCATGTCACTGCAGTCATGCCTTCCCTGCGTAGTTGCAGGGATTTCCATGAGCACTTTGGGAGCAAAGCCATGCCGCTAAGGAGACGTTGTTGCTGTGCTCCCAACCAGGAGCACTTACATACTTCAGTTGTTAAAAACTGTGGTTGTTAATTACCTTGTGAGTCCTAGCTTTTCTAATCACTTGCTCTTTGCATTTACTTTTTGAGATTAGGCTGCTTTCCCACTATTATTATTTATCTCTTACATTTTAATTTCTCTGTGAGGGCATGTGTGTGCGTGCATGCATGCGTGCATGTATATGGGCATTTGCATGTGTACCCACTTGCCACACCATAGCCCACGTGGGGAGATTAGGGGAGTTTGCAGTAGATTGTTTTCTCTTTCCACCATGTGGATCCGGTACATCAACCACAGTTCAACACCTTGGTGGTAAGTGCTTTTAACTGCCAGTCCATTTCACAGGACGCCTTTTCTACTTTCTGACTAATGGTAATTTGGTTGCCATTGATATTGGTAATTTAAAGTATGTAACCATAATAACTATATACTTGGTTAATGGAAATTTATTGTTTTTCTGTTTTTCTCGTACATGAAGTCTCATGCATGGTTGCTTTAATTAGCTAGCTCACTTGAGACACTGGCAATAACTTGAGACGCTTAACCAGCAAACCTCTTCCTGTCTTGTATTGCTGTGTTTTTCCAAATGCAAAGCCTATAGATTACATGTGTAGACATAATGAAGGGCGGCAGTATAGGAAGTTATTTTCACTCATATTTCCATATATAAACTTGCTTATAGAAATGATGAGTGTAGACTTTTATGTGGTATTCACAGCTGTTTTCTTGTATTAGTTAACTATGCAAGTGGGCTGACTAAACTGACAGGTTTTATTATTGGAATGAGATTATGGGTGGGTGGCTTCTTCAAACAGGGAAAGGCTAGAAAAATATACCTAGGATGAAAATAATTCTTTATGATAACCACAGCTTTTTTAAAATTAGGAAATGAAAACCATAAAGGAAGAACTTGCCACTAGATTAAATAATAGTCAAACTGCAGACCTTTTGAAGGAAAAAGATGAACAGATTCAAGGTTTAATGGAAGAAGGTGGGTATTTTGTTGATTATTAAGAAGACTGTTTATTGTGCAGTGGGTAGAACATGCTTCCTAATAGCACACTGGTCTGGGTGTGGTGGTGTACATCTGCGTCCTAGGGACACTGGAGCTGGGGGGTCTGTCGAGCCCAGGGGGTGAGGATAAACTTGAGTAACTCCCCCCCCCAAAATGAAAAGAAAGGGAAAGGGGGGATGGAACAGGAAGAACAGGAAGAAATAGAGAGGAGAGTCGGAAACGAACGCCAGGAAGGTGGCCTTACACCACAGAAGTGGCTGGGATGGTCTGTGGAACAGTGGGGTGAGATATCTTCAAAGAAAAGTATGCTATGTAGCTTTTTACTCTGGGAAGATTTTTTTGTTTAAAGTTTCCAAAAACTGGGCAGAGATTTGTGCTGCCCTTTACAAGTTCGTGACGTGTCATAAAAGAGCCCATCACTAAACAAAGACATCTGAAGGCTGTGATTGTAGGTCTGTAAGGGCTCCGGGTTCCTGCTATGAATGAGTAAGAGGAAGTTTTAACATTTGATGACTTTTACTATATTTGTATTTTTGGGTTTTTTTGTTTTGTTTTTTAAATCTTGGAGGTCTAGTTTTTCTTCAGTGTATCTTTGCGTCTTCAAGCATAGTTAAGATTGTATATTTCATGTGCAGCCTTTTTTTTTTCTTCTTCTTCTTTTTTTTTTTTTTTTTTCCCCGAGACAGGGTTTCTCTGTGTAGCCCTGGCTGTCCTAGAACTCACTCTGTAGACCAGAATGGCCTCGAACTCAGAAATCCACCTGCCTCTGCCTCCCAAGTGCTGGGATTAAAGGCATGCACCACCACTGCCCGGCCGATGTGCAGCCTTCTTATATGTCACTGTAGTATTAAATATTTTATATATTATTACTGATGGCTGTGTGAGGTTTATTGTAAGGTGGTATTGCAGTTATTTTAATGATTGTTAAGTTAGATGTTTTATTTTTAAAATGTTTATATTACAAATGTGGGGTGACCATTTCCTAAGTCATTGAATGTAAACATGTTTTAGAGCAGGTATAGAATTTGAGGACAATTGGAAGCAATCACTTAATTTGAAATTAACTTTTAGCCAACTTTTTTTTTTTTTAACTTACATAAGAATTCCTTTAAACAGTGAGTATATTGGATATTACTGGGTGCAATATTAGATATGATATACTTCCCTGTCTTTTAGGAACCTACTTTTATAAGCAGTAAATATAGGTACATAGGCAATTCTAAAATATAGCTCTAAGCTGGATATGGTAGTACACACCTGTATTCCCAGCATTTGGGAGGCTGTGGTAGGAGGAGGAGCCTGAGTTTGAGGCTAAAGAGCAAATGAAGACTGTTAGTATCCTGTTACCTAGAATCCTGTCATACAGTAATTTTAGTATTTATTGATAGTTCCTGTTCAAATGAGTTTTAACACTGGAGTTTAAAGTCTTTATGGTATTAAAAGCTCATTGTATGCTACTTGTTAGATAAAGCTTTCTATGTAAGTTCTTAGACACTGTTTTTTGTTGTTGTTGTTGTTTGTTTTTTTTACAATCACCAGGAGAAAAACTTTCAAAGCAGCAGCTGCATAATTCCAACATCATTAAGAAATTAAGAGCTAAAGATAAAGACAATGAAAATGTTATTGCAAAGCTGAACAGAAAAGCTAAGGATCTAGAAGAGGAGTTACAACATTTAAGACAGGTGACCAGCAGTCATTGTTCTCTGAACCTGCATTGATCTTACTTCCTGTAATTGGCCATGCTGTGTACAGCATTCAGAATGATTTCATGGGGCGTCAGGCAAGAAAAGGGTTTTAGTTTATAGATAAATGAATAGCTAATAATGTTACCTTATGTTACTGTGATCAAATACTTGACATGAACAACTTGAAGAAGATGTTTTCTTTGACTCAAAATTCCAGAGGATGAGATTCCATCACAGTGGGGAAGGTAGGACAGATGCTTGGTATGCGGTGGTGCAAGTGTGTGTCAAGTGATTGTTACTAGGTGCCATCCTGGAAGTGAGAAGCAGGGCTGGGCTTACCCTGAAGGCCTATTCTCCCATTTCCTCCAGCATGAGCAGAGCCGTGTTCAGACACATGTGCCAGTGGGCCACATTTTCTATTCAAGCTATAACTAGTGTTAAGAGATTTCCTGGAATTTGTTATGTACCATGGCATCATTGTTTGAAAGGTGTTCTTATCTGTTTTGATAACATAGGTCCTTGATGGCAAAGAGGAGGTTGAGAAACAACATAGAGAAAATATTAAAAAACTAAATTCTGTGGTAGAACGCCAGGAGAAAGATCTTGGCCGACTTCAGGTAGACATGGATGAACTTGAAGAGAAGAGCCGAAGTGCTCAGGCTGCCCTAGATAGTGCATACAGGTATGAAATATGCAGTGTGTTTAGAGTCTGTTATCAGTGGGGGGCTGAAGGCATCTCTTTTCTTTCTTTCTTTCTTTCTTTCTTTTTTTTAAGTTTTTATGTGCGTTGGTATTTTGCCTGCATGCATATCTGTATCACATGCCTGAGGAGTCAGGAGAGATTGTTGCTCTTAAATACTCAGCAGTCTCTCCAGCTTGTCTTTCTTCTATCATCGGGGTACTATCAACATTTATAGATTTTTCTGTGAGTCCGTTTGTTATTAGACAAAGCAAGTCCAATTATAAGATCCTTATAATGACTAGAGTTTATTGTTCAGGTGTGCTTGCTGTTATTTTGAGATTTCTGTGGTACATAGAAATTGCATTGGTTTAGGTATGTGTTTACATTTGTGTTTTATTAATAAATAAAAAGTATCAATCTACTTTTTAAAGAGAACTTACTGATCTTCACAAAGCCAATGCTGCTAAGGACAGTGAGGTACAGGAAGCTGCTCTGAGGCGTGAGATGAAGGCTAAAGAAGAACTTTCTGGGGCACTGGAGAAGGCCCAGGAAGAAGCCCGTCAGCAGCAAGAAGCACTAGCACTTCAGGTAGGCAATGGTGATTAAAGCCAACTTTTATGTATTTGCATATTTCTGCAAAGTAAAGCAGTTTACTAACAAATATGAACCAGTTCTTATATGAGGTACATCTAGGAGACTTCTATGACTATGTTACTGGCATCTATAGAGGGCTGGATTGTACAAACTCACTTGTGTATGTTTTAAAGTGTCCTTAGTGTGATGTACACACGTTTATGAGTGTGGTGTTGTGGGATGGAGTCAGTCACAGAACTGAACCCTCATTGCCAGAGGAAAGGAAGCTTTATGAAACTAGGTGTCCTGTTGCCAGAGTAATATATGTACACAATAATTAAAACATACAGTTTCAAGAGACTGAATTATATAATTGACTCTTAAACATATTTATAATGTTTCTGGCAGTTCATGAACCTAATGAAGGAAGAAAAAAGTTTGGCATACTGTGGTTACAAAATTGTCAACCATTGTCAGGCAGTGGTGATGCATGCCTTTAATCTCAGAACTTGGGAGTCAGAGGAAGATGAGTATTCAAGTTTGAGACCAGTCTGGTCTACAGAACGAGTTCTAGGACAGCCAGAGCTACACAGAGAAACCCTGTCTCAAAAAATATATATATATTATTTACATAAATATGCTATTATATATATTGAACATTTGAGATACATCATTTAGCTAACATTAATAATACTGCTGTAAATATTCATTAAACTTTGTTTTGTTTGATTTCTTTAGTGCAGGGGGTCTAACCCAGGGCCTTTTTTTGTACTAGAGAAGTGTTGCCCTACTGAACTAGAGCTTCATTGCACAGTAGGTCTTATGTATACAGACATCTAGTTTTCCAAGCACTGTTCAAACCATGCAGAACTATTATCAGCAGCCTCAATTAACATTTAGTTTTGTTTCACGTATTTGGTGGATAAATGACTTACCAGTGAAAGCTTGGCTTTAATGTCTCCCTCCCTGTTGCTCCCCCTGGTCTGAGCATCACCACTTTCTCAGTGTTGGTCTCACCTTTTCGGTATTTCTGTCATGAATGAAGGGCTACAAATGTCTGCCTTCTGATAGAATCACTCAGCCACACTTGGGTTTCTTTCTGTCACTCTTCTTACAGGAGAGATCACTGCTTTAATGTTCTTACTAAGACTAGTCTTATATTTTGCACCTAACCTTGAACGGTTGAGCCATCTCCAGGATATTCTGCTAGTTGTGTAATAGTAAATTCATTGTTTATTCATTAGTCTAGTTCTGATCTCCGCTCTCTCTTTTTATATGACAGGGCTATACATATTTGCATACTTTTCTTGCTAACAGTGCTTTGGATTAGGTAGTGAGTATGTTTATAGCCTTGGCATTGCTTAAGGAGCAGGGTGTGTGCTCATTGTTTAGCATGAAGTGTCATACATAAAAAGTCAACACAAATGTCACCAGGAAGTTACAGCTAATGTTCTGACAGAGTGTTGTTTATCCTGCAGGTGGGGGACCTTAGGCTGGCGCTGCAGCGGGCAGAACAAGCAGCTGCCAGAAAAGAGGATTACTTACGCCATGAGATTAGTGACCTTCAGCAGGTATTGTCACGCTTTCCCAAGCACAAGGTCAGAAGTGTGACTCTTGGAGTAATGTGACCACTCACAAGGCTAGTGTTCCTGGATCAAAAGCATTACTACCAGTGCACACATTTTTGTAGCTTATGTGAACCAAGTACAGGTAATCCCTGAAAATAAACAGGAACATATCTGATTTTATTTTAAAGGAAGTAATTTTATCATGATAGACTTGCTGTATATTCAGTATTGGTTTGTTTTTGTTTTTGTTTTTTTTTTTAAAGTAAAATAGCTAATAATTTTTTTTTGGAAAGATTTAACTAAAGTTTAGGTTTGCTGGTGTTTTTAGTAGGTTTTTTCCCCCTTTGGCAATGATAATAAAGTAAGAATTTTTTGATTCAGAGACTCCAAGAAGCAGAGAATCGAAACCAAGAGCTAAGTCAAAGTGTTTCATCAACAACAAGACCGTTGCTCCGACAGATAGAAAATTTACAAGCAACTTTAGGATCCCAGACATCATCGTGGGAGTCACTAGAGAAGAATCTTTCTGATAGGCTTGGTAACTTCTTTAGTATTTTACGTTTGCTGCAGGAGACTTTCTGTCTTGTCTGTAGAAGCAGAATAGTGGTATGGCATTGAAATCCACCTGATCTCATGGTGACATTGTGTCTAACATGTTGTATGTCTTCCCCCCTTTCTCATGGATACTTGAGTTAGGATTCTTTTAAAGCGTTTTTTCTTACACAGTGTGTCACATACTGTACTGCCTGCCATTTCAGTTGTTGTGTTTGGGGGGGGAGTTTGTATGTACAAGTATGTGTGAAAATGTATGTGCCCATATGCATGTGCATGTGTGGAGGCCAGCGGTTGCTATCTGCTGTCTTGCTCAGTTGCTTCTCCACCTTTTGAGACAGGGTCTCACTGAACCTAGAGCTGACTGATTTGGGTAGATTGGCTGGCTAGCAAGCCATGAGCATCCCCCGTCTCTGTCCGCCTAGCTGTAGGGTTACAGGCATATACTGCTGTGCTTGCCTTTTATCCGAGTGCTGGGCTCCTAACTCTGATCCTGTTGTCTCAGGATTATTTTCTGAAATGCACATAGAAGTTATCACTCCAAAGTGTTGAGCTCAGTTCAGGGCAGCTTCCCTGTTCTGTTAATTAAACTTTGGGACATTAAAATTGGCTGAGGGAAATTAATGAATAGAGAGTATCACTCTATTCATATTCTTCTAGCCTACACAAACAAATAAAATAAAAAAATTTTAAAGTTATAAACATTTCAATAGTGTAGTCCTTTGATTATTGCGTGTTAGTCTGGAATGTTTGTTCTGTAGTTTGTTTCCCCATTTACTTGAGGAAGGATATCTGGTTTGGTTCCAGGTTTGGACTATTGTGGATAAAGGTGCTGTAAATGTCTGTGTTCAGGAGTGAATGTAGGTGTAAGAATTTTCATGTCTCTGGATAAAGGACCAAATATGCAGCTGCTGGACCACATGGACATTCATGTTTAGTTCTCAGAAAAAATGCTGAACTGTTTTCACAGTGCTTATAGCTGTGGGAGTAATCCAGTTTGTTTACAACCTTGGTAGCATTTTCGGTTCTCAGGTTTGGTTGTGTTTTGTTTTAATTTATCATTCATAAATTCTTATATCTCATCATCTTAATGTCCTTCTCCCTAATGAGAGCTGATGCTGAGCATTGTTTCCACCTGTCCACACTGTAGGATGAACTGCCTGTCCATGGCTCTGTCCACACTGTAGGATGAACTGCCTGTCCATGGCTCTGTCCACACTGTAGGATGAACTGCCTGTCCATGGCTCTGTCCACACTGTAGGATGAACTGCCTGTCCATGGCTCTGTCCACACTGTAGGATGA